>JASERS010000003.1:41926887-42551887 GCA_036711965.1 Onthophagus sagittarius | reverse complement strand
GTTTGTGAAGTTAATGATGAACAAAATTTTAAACAAATTTTGAAACAATATATTAATGCTTTATTATCAACTAGAAAAAGGTAGTAATGGCATTAACTCTTCTACCCTATTAAGTAGCTGATGTCCCCCTGGGGTATCTTATTCCATGCAATGTATATATAGATGGTGTTGACGTTCGTCTAGATTTTTAGGAGGTCTGGGTACTTGTTGTACGTAATGACGTGCGTTTAATGTCTCTGGAATAAACGTAAGGGGTGATCTTCGTTCATCACATATTACCTGCTACACCGTCATCTAAGGTGTTAAGGCTGTGGCCGTCTTTGAACCAGCTACATATTCCGTCTTTCACCGCACACTTCTACGACCATCATTCACAAACAAAACCTTTATTCATGACTCTAGACGATGATATTCTATTGATGAATACACCCTTGTACATGACACCACACAAGTCTGGCTGCTTTATGGGTTGGGTAAGAATGAAGTCCAGTTACAGTTACCATTGACAAATGTGCCACAACAATTGACATGGTTGTTTGAAATCAATCCCTGGCAGCTATCCGCCTAAGTAATCCATCTTCATGTGCGTGATTTAATCAGGGTATCTTCCAGCACGACAGCACCGCTGAATATTTTTTCGGATCATAAAACCATATCTGACCAACTGTGATGTTGTCCCGATTGAGTAAGAGACCCGCCCCTTTTTTACCGATGATTTGCATTACAAGGCATCTGCTTGACAGTTTGACAATCAAATAAACTGACATTTTGTCGGCAGAAATTCTAATTACTTGGCACAAAGTATTGAAAGTTGAAAATAATAATGGTGCAGGAAATATAACAGTTGAGTTTTTTCGGTAGAAACTTTCATCGTTTCTTAGTTGATAATAAAGCATTATTTTACCTCAATGTTTCAAAATTGTACTTTGAATTTTACTGCATAATGGATTTCATATGATAGTGAGACCGGATGGATTGTCTAATATAAAACGCTGCTTGAGTTCTGTTGTGTTTTCTAGTTCACTAGCTAGTCAACCCAGGTAAAACCAACTGGACATTTGTTGGTCCAAAAAAAAAAATAAATAAAGCTACACTACACAATTTAGTAAATAGAAACATTGTTAATTGAAAATTCAAATTCAAGGAAAAAGCTAAGAATTTGGGTGTTATAATTGATGAATCGCTTATTTTCAGCTTTTATATAAATAAATGTATACAGAAAGAAATGTGAAATATATTTATGTTAACAGGAAGTATATTGACAAAAGCACTAAACGACTGCTCTGTGATAGCATGGTTTTATGACATTTTGATTATGCTGATGTTCTATACTATCCCTTTATTTCCTGTAAGCTAAAATATAAAATACAAAACGTGCTAAATTCTTGTTCGAGATTTCTGTTTCAACTAAGTCGAAGGGACCATGTCAGTCATACAGTTGTTCTAGCAGATTGGCCAAATATGAATTCGAGACGGTTGGTGTCTGCTATTCAGTTCCATAGGACAATAATCTTGTGTGACAGGCCTAAATTTCTCTTAAATAGGATCAGATTCTGGTTGAATGTGCATTCTTTCAACGTTAGATTTAAGGGTATCTTAACACCACCTTTACATAAGACTGAAGTGTACAAACAAAATTTTAGCTATAAAATTACAGGTTTATACTTATATTGTTATGCCGCTAGGGGTGTGTACTTCTGAACAACGGTTGAGGAGGCGACAGAGGAAGTACCCTCACTTACAATTACCCAAGAGGAAGGTCTGCAATCGATTTCACTATAGTAAGTAAGGAATTGGCACTTGCAATAAAGAACTGGAAAGTAGCAGTGGATAGGGAAGTATTGCACTAGAAATACATGATACGTCATGATTTACAGAAATATCCCAAGGAGAAAGATGAGATATGCGGTATTAAAGGCTGGAGAATAATACCAGAATCAACACCAAAAAGAAAGGGAAAGCAAAAGGGTATCTTTGACAAACAGAGGATACCGAATAATGAATTAAACAAATTAAAAATACCTCTATTCAGTGCCCTGGGCACAAGTAAGAAGCATTAAGAGTATGTAAAGTGTCGGTTGGAATAGGAAAGGTGATAACATCTAATGATGTGCGGAACCCTTTGGAATGGGTATTACGATAGGGTTCTCCGTATAAGAACAGAATCTGGAATAAAGATTGGGTGTGCTGATAACCTGGCAGCAGTAGTTCACGCGTCAACCTCAGTGCAGGTAAAAAACAAGGTAGAATATTGTGTTGAAAAGATAGGTAAAAATCTGAGCGAAATGGGTCCCCAACTAACACCACGAAAGATAGAGGTAGTAATATTGGAAGGAAGACGTACACTGAAGGCTATAGAAAAAACCATAAATAACACTACAATACAAAGTACAAAGTCCGTAAAATACCTAGAAGTGCATATATCCTGTATGCGAAAAAGCGGAAAAATAATTAGCGCTATGCAGTTAATAGTAGAAAAAAGGTAATAGCAATTGTCGTCCAATTAGTGATGTTATATGCTCTAGTGATGCTCTTAAATATAAAAGATATGTAAACACATTAAGATCGATAGAGAAAAAAACCATCAATATTAGCATATAAGATCGCAACAACGCTCGCCGTTGGAGTGCTCTCAGAATGCCCACATATACCTACTTATTCGGGAGAGACAGCCCGAAATTGGAAGTCTAGAGGGATGACAAAGCAGAAAAATAGGGAGAGGTATACAGGTTGGGCAGGCTTCTTTATAAAAGGGGTAAAAGAGTCGGATTCAGGCCATACTCGGCCATGAATCTTTCGGCATTCGATAGTTGTTGATATGGCTGCAAAAATGAAGATACTCCTAGGCATACCGTCATTGAATGCAGACACTTTGCAGTATTGAGAAAAGATGTACGAAGTAAGATCGGAAGAGAACTGGATATAAATAGTTCCTCTGAAGTGCTTTTAGAGACGGAAGGCAGAGGAAGTAGGTGATGAACTACCTAACCGATGTTATGATGGTTAAGAAGACCAAAGGGAAGGGGAGAGCCGAGGAAAGAGAAGAGGAGAGCTTCACCAGAAGGAAAGAAAAGATTTGAGCGACTGGCGTTTATCTTTTTACCCAAATATGGTACGAATTGTAATTAACTTAAAAAACATAATTGCATTGTTTTTGGATTTTAACGTGTTTTCCCGCCTACCGAAAACAAAAGAGATGGAGGAAAAGGGGATTTTAATTTAAAGCCCCATATCCTTGTACAGTATAATTTATAGTTTATTTCAAAAAGTAAATTATGTTGTTTTTTAATTTATTATAAAATGTAATACTGTCCACCGAAGACGGAAAAGAGGTGAAGAAGGAGGAAAGTAACCGAGAACTAAAAGAAGTATTTTTTTCGTCAGCACCTCGAAATGACATGTCAGCGATTCCAAGGTTCTTTCGCTACAAATGAAAGCTAGAGGTAGTCCCACACTCCCGACCGAAGCACAAAAGTTTCCTATGAATATAGGATATAGGAAACTATGGAAATAAGTTTTTAATCCTTAATTAGGCACAATTTTCCATGTGTACTAGTTTCATTATAATACGGAAATTTCTCAGTCGATTTTGACAAATTCTGCAAGAATGTGATAATATTACCTATATAGTAATAAACAATTTAATTGGTGTGTTTATTGGTGTTATGCTTTTGAAGAGTTTCGCTAGCTTTGAGTTGTGATAGAGAACTTTGGTATTATGAAATAAGTATAACAAAAATCGATACAAAACGTATCTATTTAGGCAAGTACTGTCTTGCAATTGATGAGCTGCCGGCTAAATATTAAATAAATAAGCGGAAAAGCATTTGCTGATAACTCTACTTTCAAGAAAGTCATTTAAAAAATCATTATAGATATTTAATTAAAAGTAAATTAATTGTCTATAAACATCATATCATGTATTAACATTGTTAGTTCTAGTTTTGATTGTCATTTCGTGCTTGATTGTTTCAACCCAACCCAACCTATCGTCAGAACTAACATCAGACTTAGAACTAGGAACATTAGGATTTAGCCGTCTAAAGAGGCTAAATCCGAATGATTCTAGTTCTAGATCTAGTGTTAGTTCTGGTTTTAGTATTAGCTCTACTTCTCGTTGTTATTCAGTCTTAGACTGTTCAGACTTGTATCGACCTAAACTTGTAACGAACTAGAAATTTTCGGTTAACCGAATTGGTAGCATGAAATCGTGTCTGTCCCATAAAATGGTTTTTAATCTTATGCTCTTTTTGTGGAAAAATTGCTAATTAATATCATATATTAAATAGCAATTTTTAGCATATTAATATAACATTATTTTATTTATGTAAGAATGCTTTCCCATACTATAAAGTATAAACATCATTCCGTTTAACATCTACATATTTTTTAAGAATATTTTTCAAATGTTCCAACTGATATGTTTAATTCTTGGTGAATGTGTTCATGTATTACTATAAATTTTTGATTGGTTAAGAACCTACAATTTGTAAATATCTACCCACCGAGTATTTACCAATCGTCTATCACTGTGTATGAGGGACATGAAAGATCACGTGATATTTTAGTTTATGAAGTTGCAACAACAGCTGATTTTCAATTTCTTTTATTATGGCATTGAAAGTTGCCCCCTTTCAAAGTCCACGAACTCGACTAGATAGATGGGAAATACGTTCTCATAACTAGATAATGCTTCATCGATAAGGAAATGAAATGACCCAACCTATGTATGATGATTAAAATGAATAATGTTAAAATATAATCAGAGGTGAAATGGTATGTGGAAATTTTTGAAATATGATAAAGTTGGAAAATTTTTTGAAGTTTAAATCAACACTTACCATTGCTGCATCATTTGCTATAACAATATTCTTATCTTCATCTTCAGTTTCACTAAATCCTCTGGCTAATGTTCTTGAACTATCATCAGATTTAACCAAATCCGTTGTGACTTGAGTGGTAACTAATCCGTAATACTCCCCTTCCAAAGCCATAAGCTCTTCATGGGTACCTTCCTCAATAACCATACCTTTCGATAAAACTACAATACGACTTGCACCTCTAATAGTAGATAATCGATGAGCGACGATGATAGTAGTACAATTTTTACTAGCGCTGTCCAAAGCGGCTTGAACTTTAGCTTCACTATTATTATCCAAAGCTGAGGTGGCTTCATCCAAAAGTAAAATTGAAGGTTCTCGAACCAAAGCTCTTGCGATAGCTATTCTTTGTTTTTGACCGCCGGATAACTGGGCACCTCTTTCTCCTACCAGTGTATCGTAACCTTGGGGTAGTGATGAAATGAAGACGTGAGCGTTTGCCTTTTTCGCTGCTTCCTCAATTTGCTGTTGGGTGACATCTTCTTTGCCATAACGAATATTTTCAGCAATTGTCGTTGCGAAAAGAATTGGCTCTTGACTCACTACACCGATATTATTTCTCATCCATGTTAAATCGAAATCTTTTAAATTATGTCCGTCTAAAGTTATCTAAAAAAAAATAAGTTAATCAAAAGATGATTAAAGAAGATTACTCATATAGATATATTAATTTATGATTCTCAATTCAATCGATCATTTTAATAATGTTTTATCTTTTTCACTTTTTTAATCATCTTATCGACTTTAGGAACGTTGATTACTGATAATTTTCCGTCTCGGCATTATACGCAAATGGAGTGATTAATTGGTAAAGTATGTTTTACACAATGATACAGATACAGGTGTAATAAAATTTTAAAAAAATACGATGATGGTACTTACATCTCCTTCAAGAGGATCGTAAAATCTTTGAATTAATTGAATACACGTAGACTTTCCACATCCAGAACTTCCAACCAAAGCAACTGTTTCGCCAGAGTTTATTTTTAAGTTTAATCCCTGCAAAATCTAAATAAACAGAATAATTAATAAAATTTAATGCGGCTATTAATTTTTTTATCCTCACATTGACGTCTGGTCTCGAGGGATAATTAAATTTAACATTTTTGAAGACAATATCTCCTTTGACTTGTTTTAGTTGAGTACCGTTATTTTTTGCTTTATTAATGATCGGTTCGTTATCGATTACGGAAAACACTTTGGCCGCCGCGCCTCTTGCAATTCCAAACGCTTCAATATATGGCGATGCCATACCAAAATTCATACTTCCTTGCATTACAGAGAAGAAAACCTACGTGAAATGTACATAATGTTATAAAAAATATAATTTTTTTAATGAATATCAATGACTTACTGTAACCATGTTTCCTGGTGTATAAACACGCTCATCTTCTGGAATATTTTGCGCCGTTTCATCCAAGATGAGTTTAACACCGTACCAAAATGCTAAAGCGTAACTAGCATAAATAAAAAACCAAAGTAAACCGAATCCTATGCCCGATAACATTGTTCTTTTGATGTTATTATCTCTGGCGAATACTAATTGCTTTTCATATCGCGCAAGCTCTTTCTTCTCACCACCGAAAGCCATAACGGTTCTGATAATGGCGATTACTTCTTCTGCAATAGCGCCGGCTGCACCATAAGCATCCATTTCTTTTTTAGCAAGTTTTGATGTTAACTAAAAAAACGTATTATTTTTTTGTTTCATTTACATTTTGTTATTACATACTATTGTAACGATTATAAGAGCAATCATTGTTGCTGGAAGCGATATTAGGCAGATAAGGGCCAATTCCCATCCTTTTACCAAAGCTAATACCAGACATGATACAAATGCGCATTGCATCGTAATGAACATAGATACTTTTTCGCCAAGTCCATCTTCCAATTTGTTTAAATCTCTAATTAATAACAATAAAATTAATTGAGAAATCAAGTTTTATTATCTTTTCTACTTACTCTGTTATTCTACTAGCAAAATCCCCGGTTTGATTTTTGTCATACCAACTGATGTCTTGGTAGAGAGCTTTTTCGAAGAATAAGTCTCTTATTTTCAGAATTTGTTTTAAGCCGGATATATTATAAAGAACGATGGATAAGTATCCAAAAACTAACATTCCTATTCCGATAAGTAAATTATAAATTGCAAACCAAGTAATACTTTCCATAAGATTATCTTTTGTTTCTTGACTCTGTGGAAAGTACGCATAGGAAATAATGTCACCTGCTAAAGTTCCAAAAACCAGCATGTTTAACGATTGTAATACACCACAAAATGCTGCAGCTATTGTACCAAAAAACATAAACATTTTATCCATTTTTGTAGAATATCTGAACTATATTAAACAAAAGAAGTTAAAAAATGATTTTATAGTTGTAACTGTAAATTACCATTTGGAAAAATGATACCATAGGAACCACTTCCGGAGTTTCATCTTTTTTCTCCTCATTTTCGGTTGGATTTACAAATTGACTGTAAATAAAAGTTTACGCCAACAATTTATAAAGAATTTAATAATTTTTCATAAATTACATCTTTTTCTTAGACTTAGTATAACTTACACATCTAGAGATTTTCCCTTCTTTTGCTCCGGCGGAGGCATTGTTATGTTAATTTTATTTTTCATGTCTTAATCCACTAGTTTCAAATCACTTAATTTTAATATAGCCGTATAGTAAATTGAACCAGCCGTGAAAAGTGCAGTTCATAAACTGAAATACTTTCGGAACCATAAGTACCTATATGAATTATCTACTTTTTAGATTGACGGCAGGTAGGTATTGTATTACTGTGCGATAAGATAAGGGAATGATAGGTTAAAATCGTTATCCGTATACGTTATCGAAAATCTGGTTTACCAAATTGAGGAATTTGCGAATTCGCAAAAACTTAACCGATTTAACGTATTGTTGTAGGTTTATGTTTAGAGATTATACAGCATTTTATATTGGAAATAAAAAATATTATTTTATTTCGAATTTTACTACTTTAACTATTTATGTTGAAATCGAAGCTTGTTTTTATTAATTTTCAATAAATATTAATGCATTCATTTATTAGGAATGGAATAGAACAGTTCATTAGTAATACAATTCATTACGTTATCCAGAGAACATGATTCATCATATTTTATTCCTCCAATTATGTTTTCCAATATTGTATAGATATCATATGAAAAACATCTCCACTTAAGAATTATTTTTTTTTGTATAGGTCTATGTTTCAGAAGTGGAGTATAAGAATTAATTCCACATAATCACCGTTGTTAAATACCCAGGTATTTATTTTCAAGAAAATATACATGGGGGTGTTTACCCAAGATGGGATTTTGATGTACAGTAGAACATGGTTGATTCGAACATTTTTAATTCGAAATCTTCTTTAATTAAAATTTTTCTTTTGAATCCTGGCAGTTTATATACAGTTAATGCTAATAAATCGTGGTTTATTTGAACTATATTTTGAATAATAGGATGTTTTTATATAAAGAAATCTGTAAAAACGCTAAACTGTCAAGTCAGGAATTTCTGGACTTACTTACTTCACACCTTGCGTGATCGACTTTGCTGTGTTTTAAAAGTGAATGTATAGACCAAAAATGTCGGTAACAAAGCTTCGGATTTACAAAACTTTAATGTTGGCGGAAAAAATAGCGGTGATTAAAGAGGTGGAGAAGGGTGCTAAGAAAAACTTAACACTTTATCTACATTCTTAAAAAAACAAATATAAAATTCTCGCATGTGAAAATAATAAAAGTGTCAAAGGTCGAAAACGATTGAATGAACCAGAGAATCCAGATTTGGACCAGTGCACATTAAAAGGGTTCAAACAAGCAAGAGAGATTCCTATTAGTGTTCCACTTTTGAGAAGTAAGGCTGAGCAGTTTGCGACAGATTTAGGAAAGACAAATTTTAAAACAAGCACTGGTTACAAGCAAAGATGGCTTGATGGTTACAAGCAAAGAAACAAAATCTCGTTTAAATCAATTTGCGGAAAGAGTGGGGCTGTTAACCAGCAACAAGCCGATCAGTGGAAGAAGGATTTAGAGGAAATGATCCAAGAGAGGAACACAAAGGATATTTTTAATGTTGATGAGACGAGCCTTTTTTCTAATGGACACCGGACAAAACACTCGTATTTAAAGATAAGAGAATTATGATGGAGGAAAGCTGAGCAAAGAAAGAATAACGCTACTAGTTTGTACAAACATGAACGGAACGGAGAAACTTCCTCTACTTATGGTTGGCAAATCGGCAAACACACTTTGCTTCAAAAAGCCTAATATCGAAACCAGTGGATTACGTTAGCAGCTCAAGAGCGTGGATGACTGCAACTCTTTTTGAGAATTAGTTACGGAAATTGGACAAAAAGTTTAAAAAAGAAAAATGAAAAATCATCGTTATCATTGACAACTGCACTGCACACAACACTACCATTGATGGAAAATATAAAAGTAATTTTTTTTTCCTGCCAACATAACCTCCGTTCTCCAGCCTATTGACTAAGGTAAAATAAAGAATTTAAAACATTTTTATGGACGTGTGTTGGTGCAGAATATCCTTATCGGTGATGACAATGCTCCCAAAATCAAGCTTGACCTTCTTATTGGCTCAATTGAGGACGCCAATACTGCCATCTCGTACGAAGATTTTGTCAACATTGAACGGGAAACAAAATGACGGCGATAACGCGTCTAGCGATGAAATTGAGGGGGCCAATTCCACGGAAGCAGTTCCGAGTGCAATTGAAGCAGCGAACCACTTCAGAGAACTCAGATATTTTGTAGAAAGTAGAAATGATGTAAGTAATTTGGTTTTCCATTCCATAAATGTGTTAGATTCCTTTATTGTGACTGAGAGACTCAGTTGTAAGAAATAATTAAAGATCTCAACTTTTTTTGAAAAACAGTAGGTTCAACTCATTTAGATGGTTTTCAACTTATTATAATTATTTTGCATAGCACTGTATAATTAAATACTGTAATTTGTCATTTTGAATAAAGGTTATTAGTTGAAAAATTAAATATTTTTATTTAATTTAAATTAAATATTTGTGTCTTTTTCTATCCTTTCTTAATTCGAATTATTGAATAATTCAAACTTTTTTATTGATCCCTTAAAAGATTTTAATAAAGTCAATGTTGGGTTGGATTGGGTTCCGTTTTAGGAGAGGTACGGCGCTAAACCTAAATGTTTTTCTTTTTAGGTCTAGTATTAGCGCTAGCGTTAGAGCTGACTCTATTTTTAGTTGTTATTAGAGATGTGCAAATTACGTGGGTCCCATCGGGTGACCCGGCGTGTCCCGATTGGTTCGATTTTTCAATTTTTGTTTAATAATAATGTTTTATCGAACGTAAGATAGACCGGTATATCGAACTTGTTCAGTTCCACATTAACGAAAAATACAAAAATGCAACAGTTAACCGTGTAAATATTACGTGTGAAAATAATAAAATTTATTTAAAATTTGTATTTCTCGAATGTATACAATAATTAGTACTATAACTGTTTAAGTGTTTTTTTTTTGTTTTTATGCGTAAAATAAGTATCTGCATAAAATAAAAAAAAAGTAAAAGAAAGTAGAAAAGAAGCTCCTGTAGTTAGTTCGTTACAACGGCCTATCATACATCATGTACCTTGACGTTACTTTTTCCAAGCGATAATTATTACTTACAATTAGTTCTATATCTCGCGATTCAAAAACCATCAGAAATATCGGCAATATATCACACAATTTCAACCAACATCGATTTAGTTGGAAGTTTGGAAGTTGTTAATGAGTCCTTGTAAATATCGATTGTGAATCATATGTTATGAATGGGTTGGTTAGTTTATCATGGGTTATGATGAGTCTTAACATTGTTGCGAGATATGATGAAATTTCACTATATTTGATAATTTTTTTCGTGATCTAGTGAAATAGTGAAAACTTTAAAGAAATTTCACATTTCGGATGATTTTTCAACGTTTCATTTTCTAATTGAAAATTTGAATAAAGCATTAGATAAACAAAACAAATATCTATCAACTTGTTAGCAGCATGAGCTATTATGTCTCTAAAGTTCTGCTCATCAGTTTAAAGCCTGCCAACATGTTGACAACATGAGCTATTACAGTTCCAAATAACTGTACATTATCTTAAAGACTGCCACTTATTAGCAGCATGAGTTGCTTTTTTCTCCAAAATCCTGCTCATTAATTTGAAATCAGCCAACTTGTTGGCAGCATGAGCCATTACAGTTCCAAACATCGTATATTATTTTAAAGCCTGCTAACGTGTTGGCTTGTATGAGCTATTATATCGCCAAATCATGCTCAATAATTTGAAGTCTGCAAACTTGTTGGTAGCATATTATTGACAACCTAGCTTGCTGGCAACATGAGTTATTACTGTTCCAAACACTGTACATTATTTTAGACTGTCAATTTGTTGGTACCATGAGCTATTATATTTCCAAAGTCCTGTCTATCAGTTTATTGAAACAAACAGATTACCTTAATTACATATTTCAATTAGTTTTATAGTAGAACAACTAAAATCTCTTAAAACAATTTTTACTAAAATCATGCCGAAATATAAAACTAAGTAGTAATTAATAACCAACACTTAATCAGTTGAACGTCATAAAACATTTAGTTCTTAACTCCTGTTTAATACAAAAAATATTGGTGATGAGTTTTCTGCTGATACTTTATTCTATAAAGTTGAAGTGAGCGGGCGTAAAAAGTCACTCACTTGCATATCTCTAGTTGTTATTTAGTATTAAGTTGTTGTATACATGTATCAAGTCCAAACTAGACCTAACACTGGACCTAGTATTACAAACTTTCGGTTGGTGGCTTGGATTGTGCTGGGTTCCGTCTTAAGTGATGTACTTAAGTTTTAGTCTTAGCTGTACTTCTCGTTGTTATTCAATCTTATTGTTAGATTGTTTTATACTTGTATCGAACTAAATCTAAAACTAACGCTAGATCTAGAATTAGCAAATTTTGGTTTAACCGTGATCTGAAGACGGTCTACTGTTAGTTCTACTTTAAATTCTTATTTAGCTCTAGATTGTTGTAAAGTCTTCTGGAACTAAAAGTATAACTAACACTAGACCTATAAACTAGCTTTAGTCACTTTTATATTGGCTATTTGAGGTATTGTTACACAAGCAACATGGATAAATCAATAGCCTTTAATTTATTTTGAAGGTTTAATAAAGATATAAACTCGATTCAAAATACCGGCTCCAGTGCATCTTGTTAGTTATGCAGCTCGCCACTGTTGTATCTAGTCTAGTTTTTATTTATTTTGAAACCTTTCATAAAGATAGAAAATCCAACACGTTTATTCGGAAAAACAGTTCCAGTATAACTTACCCGTAGTTGCTGTTACAAGTAGAATAAACGCGAAATAGTGTATTATTGGTTACAATTATATTTTACCTAAAGAAATTGCGGTACATGGTGTTGTTTATTGTCTATTTCCAACATAATATTTATTTCTTGGATGTAAGTAATCTAACTTCACATGTTTTAAGTATATTAAAACAATTCAACCTAGGCACTCAAATAAGATTAAATATTACTATTTTTCTAATGTGTCTCGAAAGAAAAGTGACAAATTCTGCAATATTATGGATTTTTTTTAAATATTGATAGTACTAAATTAAAAAAAAATGCAAAGCGTTACTTAGCTATAAATCTACATCAAACAATTTAAGAAAACATTTGCTGCGAAAACATCCTACAATAAGCTTAACAGTCGAGACGACATCGCCAGTAATAAATATAGAAGATATATCTGATCAAACACAACCAGGTACGAATATATATATATATATGGTAATTCGTAATGCTTCGCGGATGGAAAAGTATGTGTTTTGGTTGATCCAAGGTATCATCCGTTCATCTTCTTGGTTGTTCCCTGTGGACAGGGGCAGACGTTTCGCCAAGATCTCACTTGGCATCTTCAGTGCTTTGTCGTAGTCTCCTGTTGACAGACTGAGGTACTGCAGTGCTTTGGCTCCTTTTTATAGTAGGTCGTCTTGGTCGTAGGTGATAGCGATTGGTCGGGGGTGAGGTGGTGGGGGTGTTTATGTCCGACGTGACGTGAGTCGTGGGTGGTGGGGGGAGGTCATTGACCTGTCGTACGGCGATTAACGGTCCTGGGGATTTTCCATGGGCGAGAAGAGGCCACTGACCCGCTGTCCGGTGATTGCTGGACCTGGGCTGCTCCCACTGGACGCCTCAGGAATGATAGGCAGCTCGGCGTCCTGCCTTTCCGAATTGGATGGTCCTTGCCTCAGGAAAGCAGCCCTGGGCCTGGAGTGCTCTAGGACCGTCCTCCACGCTGCTGACAAGTGTAGGGCATCATCCCTCTTGTTGAGGGTGCCGTTCTTCGCTATTTCAATGGATTCCCGGATCAATCTGGTTCTCCATATGTACGAAAAAAAATCCTAGTGGTGCGAAAACGAGAATGGATGAAGCACTCTTACTTCTCTTTATTCAAGATCTTCAGCCATTCACCAGTGTAGAGGATGTTGGCTTTAAAAAATTTATTTCTGGTATTAATCCAGATTATCAGTTGCCATCAAAAAAATATATAACTGAAACACTTTTACCTGGTGCATATGAAGGGACTTACAATAATTTAAATGAAGAATTAAATAATCTTAAAGCAGTATGCTTAACTACCGATACATGGACTTCCAGAAATACAACTTGTTTTCTAAGTCTAACTGCCTATTACATGACGAATAACTATGAATTAAGAAATTTATTGCTTGGTTGTACACCTTTTAAACAAAGTCATACCCGCGCCAACCGAAATTAAAACCGTAATAAGCAAACGGGGATTATCGGATAAAATTTTAATAATCATTTCAAATAATGCTACCAACATAAAAAAGGCTATTATAGCTGACTTGCAATTAAATCACATTCAATGTTACGCACATCCATTAAATTTAATGTCAAAAAAGGGATGATGTTATTTATCCCTTTTGAATTGATAACAAGCAAACTACGTATCATTATTGGTCATTTCAAAAGAAGTACATCGGATAATAAAATTTTTTTTATTCAATAACGACCACTTTACCCTAATAAAAGTCCAAGGAAACTGATCTAAGATGAAGTAACAAGATGGAATTCTACATTCTATATGCTAGAACGTTTCTGTGAATTGGAAAAAGCTATTCGAACCACTATATCATTAATTAAAAAGGAATTAACAGTCATTACTTCAGACGAATCTTTATATAAGATTCAATACTTCAAAGAATTGGTGACAATTTTAAAACCACTAGAAAATGTGACCAATATTATTTGTGGTGAAAGGCACGTAAAAGCGTCTTTAGCAATTGTACTAACGGACGGTTTGTTAGCAACTTACACTGACTTTAAAAATCAAGATTTCACTGACCTTACTATTACTGTAGTTAAATTTACACTAACTGGCTTACACGTTAAACTGAACAACTTAGATGATAATAATTCATTGGCAATTGCCTTGCTACTAGTTCTACGATTTAAAGCTGTAGCTCAATTGCTGATAGCAATGCCGATAAAAACAATATTCCAGACAAACCAATAAATGTTAATCCTCATTCAATAGGAAAACAACTGGTAATTTATCACAAGCAATAATTGTGGTGCAAAGATATATTGATCTACCCACAATAGAAAGAACGGAAAATTCCTTAGTTTGGCGGAACAAGAAATTTCATAATTTTCCGAATATTGCTAACGTTCTTCAGCAGAAATGTATTACTATGGCAACATCTGTTCATCCGAACGAATATTTTCGAAATCGGGTTTTATATTGTCAGATAGACGAGCAGATACGGAGAAAAAATTTAGAAAAGATATTGTTTTTGAATAGTAGCCTCAAAATGTAATTATCTCTGCAGAGTATCTCAAAAACTTAGCTGCCAAACTGAAACTCCAAATATTAGACTTGATTTATGGTCGACTTAATCTAAATTACTTTAATTCTAAAATGCTTCATAAAGAAGCGAGAATTGCTTGATCTTGTTGCCTTCAGGTAATTTAGTTTTTCAACATTCCTCAAAAATCTTACTCAAAAATTAGAACTGTCGCATTTTTTGTTTTGTCAAAGCCATCTTGATATCGCAATAAATTAATTTCTTAATTGCAAACAACACAAAAAGTTCAGTTTAGAAAAGTAGACCCTATTCGAAAATTGAAAAAAAAGATATTAAGGAAGCCTTAAATAAATATCAATATAACGGCCTTTAACCTGACTGTCTTTATTGCAAACGTATAAGGTAAAATTGTAGTAACGTTCGGAATTGCAACATTTCGTACCTTGTTATTTAAAAAATCGTGCTGGTTGTTACGTTCCATTAGAATAACGCTCTAAAATATCGTTCATCAAACACCATACCATCTTGTAGCGATGGTATATATACAGTATATATGTAACTCGTTACGTTCTGTAACGGGTATTTTAAAATCGCGAGGAATCGGTACGCTCCTCAAAAATCGTCTCTTAAGACGGCTAAACCCTAATGTTTCTAGTTCTAAGTGTAGTATTAATTTTAAATCTAGGTTGGGTTGGGTTGAGTTAGATTCGGTGTTAAGAGATGCACGGCTTAACTCAAATGATTCTAGTTCTAGATCAAATGTTAGTTATAGTTTTAGTATTAGCTCTACTTCTCTGCCGTACTACACACGGCTAAACAATGGCAGCTTTAACTGCCAGTCAGTGCTTGATTGTTGTAAATTTTTCTGGAGCTAAAAGTATAACTAATACTAAGTCTACAACCTAGCTTTAGAATTAACACTAGAACTAGAAACATTAGGATTTAGCCATACGTTTCTTTTAGACGACGAAACCCTAAGTATTAGTTCTAGTTTTACTATTAGTTCGCTGTGGATAGAGTCAGATGTTTCGCCAAGATCTCACTTGGCATCTTCAGTGCGTCGTTTAGTCTTATTGATTGTTTAGGCTAGTTTCTCTGCCACTTCATTTCATTAACTTTTTTGAAGGCAGCAATGTTAAAAGCAAAATTAAAGAGAGCTACGGTTAAGCTTTCTTTAATTTGTTGCAGAGAAACCAGCAAAACTTTCTTAAGCCCATGCTAATTTGTTTGCCAGTTTCGAACTTCTTTGATGGATTCAACAACTATAATGATGTAACGGATAACTGCATCCGTAAATGCGGATAATCCACATTGTTTTGAGGATCCGCATATGTTTTAGCGGAGCTCCGATGTGGTCAACGTTCAGCATTAATAAATAAATTTTTTAAATCGTTTGAGAAACACTATCACTAGAACAAACACTAGGCATAGAACTGGAAGCATCCGAGGTTGCTATGCATCGGAAAAGTGTTTGGTGGATTAATGCATTAGAACCGTTTTGGTTAATACATATTACAATTTTTGTTTGCATTTTCTGAATAACATTTCATTTAATATTTTTTAATTATTTTACAACGATTAAACAACCTAAAGATGGCCTTTCTAGCTTTTGACATTTTAAAAATTATCTATCTGTTGAGTTCCGTGTTATAGGTATATATGTTATCGTCAATCTGTGTAATTCAGGTATATACTGAACACTTTCAAGTTTTCGAGTAAATCTCTGAGCAATATACGTTAGTACTGCTTAATCTATCGATTCTATATTAATATTGAAGCAGAAATATTTAATAAAGAAATCGACATGACGTTTACAAAGATTACTTCTAAAAGTTTTATTGGCCCATGATTTTTGAAGGATGTTATGGACTGGGTTGGGTTAAGTTCCAACTTCATACAATCCTTTATATTGAATGGTATGAAATTTGAGTTCAACACAATCTAACTAAACATACATTCTTCAACTTCATGCCATCCCTCATATAACAAAAAATCAAATCCAAAATTCTTCTATGGTTGGGTTGGATTAGGTTGAGAACATAATCTAACCATAACATACCATAGCCAAAATTTGGAATAATTTTTAATTTTTGCAATTATTCCGTGATTTTTTTCCATATTTTTCTTCAGATTTCAGTTTTTCTTCGACAGTTAGGTTGAGTTAAGCATCAACTTTGTACCATCTCTCATGTAACAAAAAAATCAAACCCGAAATAACGAAACTGCTAAGTTCAATTCAATATGAGGGATGGTATGAAGTTAAAGCTACACCCAACTCAACTTGATATAATGATACCAGATTGATTTCTTACAATTTCTTCCGAAATTGCTTAATTTCGTTCAATTTAATAAGCATTAAAATAGTAATGATTAATTTATTATTATGAACAAATTGCAAGCATAACATACGTAACAGTTAATGATATTATCATTTAATTTCATGTTTAAATGCAAATTTATAATACTAAATTTGTGACATTTCTAACATTTGTGAATACCTAATATGTGTCATTCAAAAATAAATGGTGGATCGTCAAAACATTAACCAAATTCTAAGTGTCATTATTTAATTTGGTAGTTTTGTTAATTTGTAATATTTAAAAGACGCAATTTTCGAAAAAATCTTGTTTGATACACGATAGTGATAGATACATTCATTCTCGAATGCAAACGTATCAGTTCGTTATCTAGAATCAAAAGCTAGAATCGAAATTAGAATAAAAAATCCCTTTCCGCATCCGCAACCGCTAGACCTACATCCGTAACATCACTAAACAACGCTTATTCCTCACTTTGTTGCACAGAAACGAGCAAAATAAAATTTTCCTAAATCAACTCAACCCAAAAGTAATAGTAGTGCGTATTCAACAACGTCGACGACGAATATGCTAATTTATCTACACTTTATTTCGAGCCTATTTGGTGAACAGCAAGAGTACTTAACCCCAATTTGTTGCAGGAAAACGAACAAACATTTCTCGCAACATATTTCTCAACCACAACCTTCCCAAATTAAGCCAACCAAACTCAAACCACTGAATTATCAATAATACCGTTAAATGCACATTTTAACGACCATGATAGTCAATATCTGGTTAATTTCTTTAAGAATCATACATTGGGTATCCAATATTTTTTGAAAAGTAAAACTAGACGTAAAAAACAAATTTATGATGATTTAATCAAGCAGATTTCTCGGAGATGCGGCTGACGTTCGTGGTCGTATGATACCATGTGCATATATGGTATGACGAAGATTTAATATTCTCATAGTCTACCCGCATTCTAAATTGCATACGACTACCACAAAGTATACTGGATCATGTTTGGAAACAAATTAGATTTCTTAGAGGCGGTCGATATCTTCGAAATCGACCGAGATTATTTCTGCCGTCAATCGTAAGATTTCAGGTAAGATTTCATATATTTAGATTTTAATAAAATGTTCTCAAAGTCTACCCAGCATTCTGAATTGCATGCAATTGTCGCAATATGTGCTGGATCATATTTATAAATTAATCAGATTTCTTGTAGGTGGCCGACGTCTTTGAAGTCGACCAAGGTTATTGCTGTCGTCAATCTCAACCAAAATAGGCTAATATAAAATACCGTGAATTTGGATTCACAAATTTTTGATGTTCTTAAAAATTTTGAGATGATTTTTTTTAAAAGCCAGTCAACCATAAATTTTCGAAGTTGATATAGTAAATGTCAAACCGCTACTAACTTTGTCCACTCCTGCTCTAGATGATGTTGCAATTCAGCCAGATTCTCAGAAGGCCTGGGTACTTTTTATAGTCGTCGATCCATCATATCTTAGTTCAATCGGCAACAAGTCCGGTAACCATACAGGTCAGAGCAGAATATGCAATGCAACTTGCTTCAGGAATCTTCTTGTAACCACAGCAGTATGGAATCTTGAATTATTCTGTGAGAAAGCGACATTCTGGAATGTCTGCATGAAATATACTAACACCGGTTTCCTAACGTTGCCGATGTAGGAAAGTGTTTTAATTTCCTGGAATCAACGTAAAGGGTGACCTTTTAGCCGCTCTATGGGGAAGTGTTAATGGAGGGCTGTAATAATGATTTTCAAAGGAAGAAATTCTTCTGTAAATTGTTGCCATCGACAAGTGTCGATTCAAAACTCTCGTCCAATTCAAGGGGTCGGTCTTCACGTGGGTTGCTTCTTCGGACAGGTCTTGTAGAAGGACGACACAGTCTTCTCCCAATTTCTCGGGAGAAGGCTGAACTATAAATCGGGGGCATTACAAATCATTTACTTGACAGTATGATAATCAATAATATTAACGTTTTGTGGGGCAGAAGTATATTAATTGTTAGGCAGAAAATATTGAAAGTTGGAGATAATAATAAATAAATATGTTAGTTGCAATTTCTTCTGACTGTAGGTGATGG
Organism: Onthophagus sagittarius; assembly: GCA_036711965.1. Lineage (NCBI taxonomy): Eukaryota > Metazoa > Arthropoda > Insecta > Coleoptera > Scarabaeidae > Onthophagus > Onthophagus sagittarius. Next base: position 42,532,710 of record JASERS010000003.1, on the reverse strand, counting down.
CATTTTAAGATGTTTGTTTTGTTTATTTCTAAGAATTTTATATATTCTGACTGACTATGGGGAAGGCACCCTAAAATTAGTTTAAGTGTAAATAAAATATTCTTCAATTTGTGAAAGGCAACGTTTTCGAACTATAACATTTTTTTCAAGGCTTCATTCAAATTAATTCCACAAAAACATATTATTATAGTGAACAATAGTGTGTAAGAAGTTAGATACCATGAAACAGTTGAATGTAAATAGAGCGTCAGACGCACACGTTATACATTAATGTGTTTATCTTTTATATTATCTTCTGAGCAACATGATTGTTTGTTTTTGCTTGTGTGTTAATATAACTTGTTTGTGCTACCTTTTAGGGAGATGTTTCAAGCATTGCAAGCGTCAGTTTTGCTTCTGTGGAAATTGAAAATTTATTTGCACTGTAACGCACAACTTTTTTGATTAAATGATAATGACTTGCTATTTTGAGAATTGTACATAATAAACCATAAATTGAGATATGACAATCATTTTTCAATTAAAACTGATAACACTTTTTCACATTTTCTTAATTATTTATAGATGATATTGTATTATAGTATTGGTATTCGTGGGGTCCCCTGACGTGCCGATTACGAATCAGGGGTCAGAATTATATACTTTTCGTAAAACATTCAGAAAAAGCTAGATTACTCAGAGCTTGCTATCTCGCGAGTTTTTGCACTTTTGCCATCAAACTTTCTGACTTAGAGTGTTTCAGTTGAGTCCTGAGGTAGATCTTGATCCTGATCACGCATTCTGTGGAAAGGGGTATGGTTAATGAGCAGCATAGTGAAGCGTAGAAAGATTTTTCAAACTAATCGGATTATTATTTGTATTTTGAATTTATATAAAAATAACTTTCTTTTTCATCCTAAAAAAATGTATTAATGCTTTATGCTGTGTGAATAAAGTTAGTCATTTGCGACCAAAGTGATTGCAAATACCAAAGATCATTATCATGATTGTTTTGTCTAACGGTTCTTTCAAAACTTATCTATTCCATGACTATCGCCTCTAACTCTTCAACAACTTTTTTACCTAACCAATACTTTTTAGGTATTCCTTCACATCGTACATAGGTTGATTTGACCGATATATGTTAGGTGGATAACATTGTTTTATTGAGTATATCAGTTCTAAATCAGATAAATAGTAGTAATTCGGTATTTTTCATAATAATTACTTTTAATTTCTTGCAATACTTTTTCTGATCAATGATGAATGGTGTCATAATATGCGCAAGCAGGAATGCCTTTTAGTTAAAAATGACTTCGGTAGCAGCTAAATTCTGTGCAAACTCTTCGACAAAAAAAGTAGTTTTTTCCTTAGTAACATCTATGCTTTCTTTCAAAAATCTGAATCTTATCCGTTGACAATATTTTAGCAAAGAGGGTGTCTTCGTCTTAGTTTTGCCAAATGACTTATTTGTTCTTTATCAAAAACTATCTGTATTGGTATGAAAGAACTTAGTAATATATGATCATCTGAATCATCATTATTATTGAATTTCTGTTTATACTTAGCTTGCTGCGAACCATTTACAAATAATTAGCAATGAATTCCTTTCTTTTTCATTGAGGATTGCAATTACTTTTTCCAGGTAATTTGAAAAGCACGTAACGATGTTGTTTATAAGGCCATCTAATGTACTTTTGGCTCAAGTACTTCTAACACTTATGTATTCATTAAGTGAATACTAATCTTGTTTTGTTTTGATTACTAGATTGTGACAGATTTAACTGCTACTTAGTTAAATCAGCCTCTACAATCAAGAATGTTTTGTTAACAATCTTTGGGTTGGAAAGAGACTGTGATGTTTTTCAAAATTGAAAGTAGTATGAATAATAATATCACCATTTAAAGCCAAGCTAACTTATTCGATTCATCGGCATTTACGTCTCTAAATCAATTCACAAAATAATTTAGAAGGACATCCCAACGAACATGGACGTTCACTTTGAAGTTGAAAGATTCCATCAATCAGGCCTTATTCCTGTTTTTTTTTGCATTTTTGCTTCTGACGACTTATCTTCAGTGTTACAGGTGTACGAGAAGAGCTACTTTTCCAAATGATTCAATTTTTCATCAAAAGTTAATTAAAAGAAAATCAGGTTGTTGTTGTTGATCAAGTCATGCTGGATGACGTTTAAATCACTTGAAAACAGAATAATATAAAAAAAATCAAATTCTATAGTAATTCTATTATTACTATATTAATGCGATCCGTAATGCTCACACTGCCACAGATAGGATAGAGAGTGTTACCTTTTCACCGCCTAAATCGATGAAATCAACGTAAGTGCATAACACACAAATTTCTTTAGCCTCTTAACCAAGTTTTAGACACATCTCTATGACAATCTTATATTACTTTATTTTTATTCATTCTACAGTATTTTAATTTTGAGAATAACTTTACGATTGCTACTCATTCTCCACAGTTATAGCTTTAATGACAAAAAGAATGATTGCGTTATCAATATGAAGATTTTGCGATATCGCACAAAACACACTTAACCTGCTTAACAATAAAATTCCTATTATATTACTTATAATTAAGTGCAACCTCAACCTTTGCCCTCCGATAAATGTTGATATCATTGGTTCACTATATTATTCACTTTATTGATGATAGTAGTATAGTATATCGTAGTATAGTATTTCGAGTCATTTTCTTATGGAAGTTTATAACTTTTATATATTATAATGAAAATATATAAAGATATCTATAACTTTTTAAATAATAATAGAAACTAGGCATATCAAATTAAGTATTATCAAGAAATGCAAGGAAAAGTTTGGTAATAAAAAAGTTTGGCATACCATTAAGAAGCGCGGTATGCATACCATTAAGAAGGGCGCTTTTGAAAAAGAACGATTATTTTTGAAGAGGAGAATCAAGAGGTGGAAGAGGAAAGAGGAACAGAAAAAAAGTGTATGTTATGAATCCTATTCCTTCTAACGCATACAGCCGGAGCGACTCACAATTCACAAGTGTTGTTTTCCGTTTGTATATTATTCAAGTAATATTGTTTGTTTTGACTTTTCGTATACTACCTCCATATTTATTTACATTATGAGTCTGATAACAAATGAAACTTCCACATCTGAACACTCGGTCTTTGATGTCATCTCTAGGTAAGTTAAGATCTTTTATTGATAATGACGACTAAAACATTCTTAGCTTGAGTGCGACATGGCTAGATTCAGCATTTCATTCACATGGTTTCGGTATTGATGGTTTTGTGTTGGGGCGAGTCCATCGCATTTATCGCAGAGATGGTGGAGTGGTTGTGGGAGTCAGTGAAGCAATCGGATCACTATCAATCGGATGCATATCGCTAATGAAATTATTTTTAGACCTCCACATTGAATTATTCTTGCTTTATTGATATTATTGAGCACACATTATTGGATATTTTGCCATGGAGATGTCAACACAGTGACTTGTAGTTGATACGTTTTTGGAAATGATCACTTCAGTTGTCTTGTTTTAGTTGATGGATGCCCATACTGGAATTACTGATTCATTCCAGACCCTTATAGATGTTATTTGTATTTCAAACTTTGACATTGTGCAGCAGAAAAGAAGTCTTATTACCGACCATGATGAAATGCAAAATTACATGTACTGTTCTAAAAAGGTCTCCACAAATTAAAAGTACTTGTAGTTCCAAAAATTCTAATCACTACTAACTTTTATAATAATAATTTTGATATCTCAACGGAAATTGGAAAAGTAATATAATCCCTTTTTCCAAAAAAAGATATAATATTATAAACAACATAATTAAACATATTATTATAAATATATTGTACATTAATTAACATAACAAGAGGTAAATGTATACAAACAAAAAGAAAATAGATCGATGGAAATTCAATTATCAACAATTCAACAACAACTGTTAAGTTAAGCATCGAACAATGCTTAATGTGAATTCGGCCCCATTGGCAGTTCGCATTAATTTGTTCAATGGGGTAATTACTCCAATGTTTGTGTTACCGCCATTCGTAGTAAAAACACTATAGATACGAGCACCAAACCTCGGAACTCTTATATTCAATTGCGACAAAACACTCGACGCAAACACCACACCCAACATCACATCCCGTACAAATCTTGGTAACATACACTTCCTTCTGTCTTCAAGGCTCTGGAGTCCATAACAATGTAAAAGATAAGGGTACTTCAATTCACCTCGAGGCGGATAATGACGTAAGTCCAGGAAATGCATATGTCGATGTTGGCGATGTACCTTAAATAAGATGGTGACCTAACAGTGCAGCAGTACTCATGTTTGCTTCTTACGGATGTAAAGGAGAGATTTGTTGTTGTGTTACCATAAATAGAGTGTATCTAAATCCAATTGATGTGAAATTCAATTGTGTTCACTAGCAATGGTAATAATAAGTTTCGATCATGTGCGTATAATAAGGCATTCATGTTAAAGCGCATTGGTCAGTCGTTCACAAAAATATTAAATATTAAAGGGCCAAGTCCAGATCCTGGAGGTACGGTACTAGTAATGAGTTCTCTCTCGACGTATTGTTTTCGATTTGACATATAGGATGACAGAAGCCCCGTAAGAGGACAATCACAACCAAACTTTTCCGTATATATATACCTATCCACGTAATCTAGTGCTTTAGATACGTATTCGTTAAAATTCAATAGGTTAGTGGCTACGGCTCTACCTTTTCAAAAACCATGTTGATGTTCAGACATTCGTGCTTTGGTGTAAACTCCATCTTGTATGCTACGATTTGTTCAAATAACTTCACCAAGTTATTTATAATGACTATTGAAAGTGCACAATCTTTAACTATAAATGCAGGAATACCATCTGGTTCCATCGTATTTCATTCCTCAAATTTATTGAAGGATTCAACCATTTCATTATAGCTAATTCCAGAGATACCGAATGAAACCCCAGTCTTAACAGGATCGATATGGTGACCATTGGAAGTAGTGAATGAGGTATGACTATACATACTTTCGAAATGATCTGCAGACAAATTTACTATAGTAGTTAAAACGGTTATCGGTTAAATATTGAATTAATAAAACTATCATGCCCACACATTATAGATTATTTGATAGACGTACTTGTATAAACCATAGTGTAATCCAAGACTAGTCATACTACTGAGTTTGTACATTTAGAGTACATTTACGGCTTATAAGCGTTCTTTCAGTTTTGCCTAAGCTAGCGGAAAAATTTTAATTTTCAGCTGAGAAAATTTGTTTTCAAAAATACTATTTCACCAGAGACATAATCAAGTTATTGGCTTGGATATAGCTTTACCGGTGCACTACTTCTTATTATTGAATGCCTTTTAGTTTATTAATAAATTTGCACAACGTGCATATTGTAATTTAAAATTAGTTTATAGTGCGGTTAATTGATCTGAATTGGTTGAATATGTGTAATCGTAGGGCATTGCACTTATCGGCTTATCTTTATTGCAGTGTTATCGCAAATCAGAAACCTTCATATTTGTATGAAAATATTACATTCCGATCTAACGTGCATACATTAAACATAAGATTTTGGGGTACTTCCCCATAACCTTCAGCTTTTTAAGAAATCGTATTCGTACTAAAATATGCAGTGATATGCTGTTGGATGTGAAATCGTTCGCAACCGTTTACATGTTTAACCTTATGAGGTTCAGGGATCTTTTGGCGCTAACTGGTACAACTAGGTCTACATAGACTTATATGGGATTTGCGTGGGAACACAGAGTTAGGTATCCTAAAAGTGCATAGTGTATACGTGTTTAATGCTATGAAAAGGACAAGGTCCACAATAAAAGCACATTTTGTATTCTTTTTGGGTTACAATGTACCCTATTTTATTTATCATACAAAAGCAAAGGTTAGACACGGCATTCAATGCATATGTACTTAGCATGCGAATGCCGTTGGCACACCGGCTTTTTGCAATACATGCTTACCTCTACGTCGAATAACGCCATTGCGTGTGTGACGTGTTGGGTACCTCGTACAATGAGATTCATTGCTCTCTCCTCCATGTGAGGGATCATCACTTGTTCTGCCAATTCCATAAGGAAGACACGTCTTCGAGAAGTCCTTTTGCACAAATTTGCCATGAATGATAAATACAGCTAAGATAGCTGCATCTAACATGTTATAGACCAGAGCTAACGGTCACCGATATGTGTCCCATTTGCGCGTGTAACCGCTAACCATTTGATCCAAGCGGTCGATTCCAAATCTATACATATTGTAGTCCCCAGTTTGAAACAGCTTCTTTGTGGAATTGTAATGTTCATTCGAGGTGAGATCCACATTTTTCTCCTATTTTGGTATGTATGAACATAGCACGATATTATTATTGTGATAACCGAATACTTTGATAATAATAATAATAATAATAATGTATATTTATTTCCAACAGGTTCCACACCCAATTACAGGAAAACAAAATTAATAACTTAAATTAAGGTTGAACGGTATCAAATGAAACAAAAAAAAAATAGTAAAAATGGATATAGTCCACAAACTGGTCTGCCAAGTCTCAAATTGGTTGACAAGTCGATCATCCAGAAACGACCAAGAATCAAAAAAAAATATCGCATTCATCAGAAATTTGATTAAGAAAGTTACACATCAGTGTCACAGGCGCACGCTGACCCACCGTTGTTCTGTTAGAATTACAATAGAACACACGCGTAGGCCTATTATTTAATCTGGGCACGTTAAAATTAATGTTACACAGAATCTGCGAGCAATCAATAGTACCATGCAACAATCCATATAAAAATTTGACAGCGCTCACTACTCTACGTGTAGATAGAGACACCATAGCAAATCGGTTCAGTAATGAGCGGTAATCAATACCTCTAGGCGGGTAAGTTGCATCAATACGATATGACAAAAATTTTAAATATAATCTTTGTATGCGCTCTACGGAATTAATATGAGTATTAAAGTAAGGTTGCCAAATCAATGCGGCATACACAAGACGCGAACGAATTAAGGCATTAAAAACAGTAAGAAGCCCTACGGTCGAAAATTCTTTACAATTGCGATAAATAAATCCGTACGTTCGGTAGCATTTCGTGCAAAGATCAGAAATATGATTTACAAATGTTAGCTTAGAATCAAAGGTTACTCCTAAGTCTATGATAGTACTCGTTCTACGCAAGTGAACATCGCCAATATAGTATTCGCAGGATATCAAAGAACTTCTAGTGTAAGACATGACGGCGCACTTAGACACATTTAGGCTCAAACGGTTGCTCACACACCACTCAACGACACTGTCCAAACCACTCTGAAGAACCGCAACATCCGCTGGTGACCGAACCGAAGTGAAAATCTTCATGTCATCTGCAAACAGCAGCTTCTCACAATGAATGGCGTCCGTGATGTCATTGATGAAAATGAGAAAGAGAAGCGGTCCGAGGTTCGATCCCTGAGGCAATCCCGACGTCGGGCGAATAGACTGTGATGTGCAGTTGGCGTATCTAACGCGCTGCTCTCTTCCGCGAAGATAAGACTCCATAAGTGCGGTCAATTGATCACTAAAGTCAATCAAACTGAGTTTGGATAAAAGTGCGTAATGGTCAAGTTGGTCAAATGCCTTTTGGAAATCTAAATAGATAACATCAACTTGACCTCTTTCGTCAAGAACATCGCATAGATACTGCGTAAAGCACGCCAAGTTCGATACCGTAGAACGGTTTCTCACGAAACCATGTTGAAAGGGTACTATGTAAGGCTTCACGTAGGTATAGATATATCTGTATAAGATTGATTCAAATATCTTCGAGAAATTGCATAATAAGGAAATGGGTCGATAGTTTTCGATATTGGTGGCATCATCTTTCTTATGAACGGGACAAACATAAGCCTTCTTCCATTGCACAGGCATTACAGAGTACTTAAGAATCATGTTGTAAATATGGAGCAAAGGAACATCAAAAATAGCAGCGCTATTTTTGTTCTCTCAACAGGAAGCTAGGTATGCCGTCGATACCTGCAGTAAGTTTATTTTTTGAAAGCTTTAGTGCTGAGCGAACATCATCCTGCGTGAAGCCATCGATTCGGAGTGTCCGTTCCACTGACAAACCGGAAATAGGTAAATTACAAGGGTCAGAAACAGTATAGACTTGATCGAAATATTCGGCAAACCCATCCACAATCGACGAACCTGTAGTAAACTCGAGATTCCGGTACTTCATAGCGCCAAGTATACGAGATGTACCCTTCCTCGACTGTACGTACCCCCAAAAACTTTTCGGGTCATTACCGATTGCAGTTTCACAATTATTTAAGTGCAGTTTGTACGCGGCACTTATCATGGTTTTACTGAGGGATCTGTTGTACTTGAAACTATCCAAATAGTAAGCAGTTCGATACATTCTGTATTTCCTAAGCGCACTTTCCTTGAGCCGAATAGTTTCTCTTATTTCATAAGTGAACCACGCAGGATACTTCTTCCCGGCTTTATTCAAAAATTTCATTTTAGACACGGCAATATCAAGAGCTTTATAAATTAGTTCATAAAATGTTGCGCATCAGTGGCAGTTAATAAGCCATAGAGCAACAGAAAATCTGCTCGCTTGAAATTGTAACCAGCTACACCAGACGATGCCCGGAAGTTAGGAGAAGAAGATTCCATACATGAAAATGCAACACGAAGTGCTGGATGGTGACGATCTTCGTCCACAATATGATCTAAATTATTGTCAACCGAGCACGGAAAATTACTAAACACCAGGTCCAGTAATCGGTTGTTGAAATTCATGACGGCATTCGCTTGGGTAAAGTTGTTGAATTTCTCATAATTTTGAAGTGCAGAAGCAAAGCGATCACATCTGCCAGGATACGAGTAAGAAGGGACGTTAAAATCACCAATCACCATAATCGAATGATCAGCAATAAAGTGCAATGCTTGCAATTGTTCCAAGAATGTTTCAAAGTCATCTATAGAGGTGGAGGGCGGTATGTAAACAACAAAGAAAAAACATAATTGCCCATTCAAGCCAAAAACCTTTGCCCCCACAACGTCCAAGGTAGGTGTGATGTCAATTATACCGTGCAAATCCAGTTGAACAGCCCGCAACGCACTGCGAATTGCCAGCAAAACGCCTCCTCCCCTCGCAACCCCCATCATTTCCATGCGTCGATCACAACGAAAAACAGTATAATTATTAGGGCTTAATTCACTATTACTTATATCGGCACATAACCAGGTTTCTGTTAATGCAACAAAATCATATTCGGATACAGAGAGGTAGCTAAAAACATCAATCACTTTAGTTCGCAGGCCATTTACGTTCTGATAAAGGAGAGAGTATCGTTTATAATTGGGTGGAGAAGTTAGTTTAAAGAAATAATTTTTGGAAAACCATTAAAGTAGCGAATCTTGAGGTTCTGCTCGCCAGCAGCTCGGCGATTTTCCAACTGCGCTTAAAGATCATTGTAATGCTTTATTTGGTTAGGCGTACGATCGAAACTCAGCGACACACTGCGATAGGCATCAAGAGTTTTTAATTTAAATGCCTTACGAATCAAGTTCACCGGATTCGCAGCGTCATCAAACATCACCTTGATAGGTCGTCCGCGAGGGTTGATTCCGCGGCCTAACCGAATAGTTTTAAATTTGCTCTTAAAATTAGGCAGAATAAGTCCGCTGTAGTGTTCATATCGTAGTCACCATTCGAAGCAATATGATCATCAGTGGATTCAGGCAATCCAAATACAATAATATTATTCCTTCTCTGCTGTCGTTCAGTGACTTCCCGAACAACCTCCTCCATACTGAAACCTTGACAAGAAGCTTGTGAGCTCTTGAGCATATCAAGTTGCGCAGTGAATTCGGCACGTAGTTTATTCAAGGATTCGGTAAATTCGGCCTGTAGAGAGGATAAGAGAACTTTGAGGTCTCTAAACTGATCCATGTTTCGAGTACATTTATTACAAACTACCTTAATCGACTTAGATTTCTTTCTAGTCATTACAACGTCATTCTCCGACATTCCAATGCAATTAGAGTGTATAGCACCCTGGCAAGCGTCACAATTTATGATGCGACAACCCGCTGCTATAGCGGAAATACAATTAAAACAAGTACTCATTTTAGGAAGGAGACAGGAAAAAACGATTCTTCCGCACCCAGGGGCCTATCAGGGTGACTTACACAGATTAGACCACGGAAATAAGGTAAGGGAGAGACAGTAAGAGTAGAAGAGAGAGAAAAAAAATAATAATAATAAAAATAATAATAAACAAATAAATGAAACTTCTCGAATCGGGGAAAGAAGTAGATATAAACAAGTCAATGAAAAACCGGTCGCCACACGTGCGCAAGCAGAGGAATATTCCTAATGCAAGTCACACACAGAACAACGTAAGAAATAATTATCAATAGCGATAATAAAAAGGATCAAAAAATACCTCGAACTTGAAGGCGCAACAGAAATGAAACACTATCAAAAATTCACAATTCCATCTGATCAGCAACCACCAAAAAAAAGCACGATAAATGAAAGCTCAAAAAATACATCCGCACTCGTTCAAACAACGTTTAAGGATGAATACATCTCGTTTCGGTTCCAATATCTCCTTCGATATGCAGGATTTCTTTTTAGCCAATGGTTCCTACACATTGTCTATGTAGACGACTGAAAACACTTCGGTGGCAACTATAGCGCCTTCATATAAATCTTCTAAATTCTCATCATATCCATAGCATAGAAGATCAACAACATCGGAAGATGTCATTGATCTATGTCGTCGTCGCTTTGAAATGCATTGATATTCTCGGCACCCCATTAGCACCGGCAAACCTTATGGCTAACTTTCCTTTCATTGACGCTTCTTTTCTTTCGATAAATTTTGATGTATTGGCTGCGATTCATCACGTCCATCAAATCACCATTGATATCACCATTAGATGCTGATACCATTTGGTTTTTTAGAATATTACAAATATATTCACTTCAATAAATTCACAAGTGTTACACTACAAATACTGTTGCTATACTAACATGGTGGTAACAAGTTGGGCTCCATTCAATTCCACATTCTAATAATAATAATTTATTGTTTCCCAAAAGATTACAATAATGCCCTGATTGTTAAAATAACTATTCTGTCATCTTTCTATCCGTCCTTCTCCTCGCTTCCATAACCTCCCGCATCCATCTTCTTTCCTCCGCCCTCTCTCCAAATACTCGCTTCCAATCCATTTCCTCCTTCCTCCATTCATTACACTCCACCAGGAGATGCTGTACGGACTCCCACCCTTTCCCACACTATCCACACCCCCTTTATGCATCCTCCACCCAATATCTGTTGGTCCTCTCCTTATTTCCATACCTGAACCTGGTAACCAGCCTGTTTCCTTCATGATCCCCCTTCCTCATCAAGTCTCTTCATCAGCCCCTCCGATATCATCTCGTAATAATTCGAATTATACCTACTTTCCCTTATCGCTGTCCTTCTATCTTCCTTATCTACATCCCTATCCGTTTTTTCCAACTGTTTCCACATATCAATCCCGTCTCTTCTTTTTCTGATCACCACTTTCATTGAGTATCCTACCCTTCTATAGTACTCTTCTCTTTCTTGCAATCCTTAACGTCCATTGTCTGCTTCAATCTGTTTGCAGTACTCCCGCAAGATCTTACAATGTCCCCTACCTTGCACGCTTTCCTCAAAACGCACCGCTTGCTTACTGACCCTTCATTTCTTATCTAACTATATATTCCGGAGTCTTCCTAGCTAATCCCAACCCTCACCTATAGTATTTGGTCTGCATATCCTCTAAGAGCTCTTGCTCTATCCCTTGCTCTCTCACCTGTCCCATAATCTTATTTGTCCTCGTGGCCACCATTCTAATATATCCTCCCTTCCTCCCCGCCTTCTAAGTTTGAAAGTCGATTCTTTTAACCTGTTTCTTCAAAGTGTTAACTTTGATCAGAAATTTCTATTCCATGTCATCGACTATGGTCGTTTAGGAGGTCTCGTGGTGTTGCAACACTCGCACATAAATAGACTTTCCTATTTATGGAAATCGGTAAATCTCCGATTTTCACCTTAACCGATTCTAAACGCTGAATAACAGAAGGGAAAACTCTAAGGTCCCTGCTAACATGTTGAACAGTATGAGCATGCTGAATTAGGGCGACAGTGATATCAACTTGCACATCACTAATAATAAGATCTAATCGACTAAGATCGAAGAGAGAGTAAAAAAATTAAGAACTGAATATTGACATTTTTCTACATTGTTTTGCATTGAGTTTACATATTGAAGTGTCACTTAGAAGTGACTAAGAATTGTAACATTGTTTTTGTAATTTTCTTTAGTTAAATATATGCCATGGAAGTAAACCAAATTTAATTTACCTAGAACTATCGTTTAAAAAGTTACAGAGTCCAAAAAAAGGTTCCTACAGTTTTTTTGAACAGTGTAGTTTTTCACCCGAACCTTTATTACGTCTAAACTGCATCCTGAATTTTGTAATATTAAAAATTGAAGAAAAGCTTTATTAATTAAAGTAATCATCGGCTAATATGAAGAGTCGAGATTAATAATGTATAATCATGATTAATTAAACAATGATTAATTGCAGGTCCAACCGAATATGATTCGAGAACATATTCATTTATTTTCGCAACAAACGCGTTATACGTGATTGAACGCTTTCAATCATAATCTAATTAAAATGAAATCGGAAGATAAACTAAGAATGAGAAACTCGACTGCTGAAAACTGTCATCGAGTATTGTTTAACTAAAAGTTTAACGGTTCTTATTGTCAGAGGATCTGTGCTTAGCTTAACAACACCATGAGGAGGATCATTCGAGCAGTGTTGCCAGCTTCAGGGAATATTCCCTAAATCTAGGGACAAACTCATCCCTTAGAGAAAAAGGAAAATCTTTTCACATTTTGATAAATGTGGGGATATTTCGGAATTATGAATAATGTCTAGTAATTTTTGAAATCATCATGGTTATCGATTATGCGCTAGAAAAAAAGGAATCTGTAAATTTTTTTTCAAAGTAACGAATAACTGCGCAACTAACTCACAGCGATTGTTAGAATAAACGTGGGTATTTCCCCAAGAACCCACTTTTATTCTAACAATTGTCGAGACCGATAGCACAATTGTTCGTTACATTCTTTAATAGATTTCAATTGTTGTATTTGGATTCAACTAAATAATCAAATTGCTGGTAAGTTATATATGCATTCGATTATTTAATTGATAAACTAATTTTATTTTTAAATTACGTGTAACTTAAACACATATGATTACGTGTACTTTGTAAATTAAGTGCCAAAAACTGCAATACCGTTTCCAAGAAAAGAATTATTTTGTAGAATGTCTTTTTGGAAGTGTTGCAATTTGTTTTACACGTAGTTTAAATAGTATAATTTTGTATATATTTTATTATTATTATGATTATTTCTATTTTAATAAATTATATTTCCTAAAGTAATAAAAGTTTTCAAATTTGTTACGCATAGTAATAATATTAATAAATATACATTATACAGGGTAATTCACATAAGAACCGACACAGAGCAAGGACATGTTAAGAACAATAAATTAAGATAATTTATCTTTAGACAAAATTTTATTATAGCCCTTCAAAGTTAAATTTAAAATATATTTTTAAAATGTTCAATATATCAGTCAAGCAGTAAGCTAAAAAAATAAATTTGGTTTGCCAAGGGTACTAATTGGTAGCAGGTTGAGATCAATTAAAGCATCTCAAAGGGTTGATTAAGGGTGGTACCATAAATAATGATAGATTTTTTTCGCATTTGGATGAATTTGATGATGATGACGCCATTATTACTTAATCTCATGTAGAATTTAATTTTAAAACTTTTGTAATATTATTTGTTTCTATTATGTAAATAACATCTTTTATAACCGATTTGTCAATTTTGATGTCTTGTTTCATAATTCAGCTGACTACAGAATTTTCAACGATTTTAAGTAATATTAATGAAATACATACCTTTACTTATTCCCGATTTTTAAGTAAACGATATAATTATTTAAAAAATAATAGGAGTTTAATAATGTATCAAATTCATCAAAAGATTAAAAAATACCAAAAATTAGGGTGCCATCACAATTAATCAACCCTTTGAAATGCCTTAATAGATCTCAATTTTCTACCAATAAGTACCCTCATAATACTCATAACTTGTACCAAATATGGTTTTTCTAGCTTTATCTGTTACTAAGATATCCAATGTTTAAGAAATTTGTGATCCAACTCTGAAGGGCTGTAGTTCCTCAGGAGTACAACTTATAATAGAGATAAATTGCATTAAATCATCTTAATTTTTTGTCCTCTATATATCCTTGCTCTATGTCGGTTTTCATGTGAATCAGCCTTTATATAAGTTTATTTTCTGTTTGCTTAAACCGCATTAAATGCTGCAATTATCACAAATCAGACAACTTTCGTGGTTTACAGTTTTTCCAAGATTATTAGAACTGTATGATTCACTATTTCTTTGTTATTACTATTACTTTTTATGGGTGAAAAATTGTAAAATATTGTAAAAATTTTGAAAAATTGCGTGATCCAATAGTGAAACTTTACTTACATTTTTTGCGCTTTTTTATTAAAAATGGTTACCAAGTTGAACATTGAAATGCAATCGGAGGATATCAAAATTCATGCTTTGTATACAAAAATTGCACAAAAATTAAAATAAAAATTAAATTTAAAATACTTTTAAAACCCTTGTAGATAGTTATTTTAAAAAATATTACTTAATAAATACTCCCACTGAAGATATTCAGTTTTGAAACGCAAATTATTCGATTGACATTGAAGATATCTACCGTGGTGGTGAGCTAATAGATTAATTGCAGGCAAAATGACAGGTTTAGATAACCAAGTTTTATTAGTATTTCGACAGAAATGTTTGCAGTTTTACATAGAAGACTGCTAATTGTTTCCAGCACTTGTAAGCTTCTGAAAATGATTTCACCAGATGAAGTCTAAAGTAGACGACATATTTCAATCGTTCCTTTAGCAATAAAATTTCCCAACTTAATTCAATGCAGTACTATAAATAATTTAAATCGAAATTGGAAAGAATTAAAGAGCTATGATTTCTCTGCAGATTTTGATAATCTTACTGTATATGAATTCTGGATAAAATGTTCACCTATCAAAGTTGGCGATGGCACTTCAATGTTTCAATCTTTATGTAATTTTACATTTGTATTATTTACATGACCTCTTTTTAGCACAAAAGTGGAAAGAATTCTTTCTCAAATCAATTTAAACAAAACAAAGATTCGGAACAAATTATCAACTAAAACTTTGAACGGAATAATGTTATACAAAAATTTACAAAAAAAAAAAATTGTACTATTTTCTCTGTAGATAAAGAAATTTTGCGTAGATTTAATAGCAAAATGTATCACACAAGTGATGAAAATTATTTTGTAAAAATCGATAATGAAAAATAAGAATAATTGTCTGGTTTTGTTATATTTGAATATTATTTCGCATCTATTAAAATTAAATATTAATAAAATTTTAATCTATTAAAATTTCATTAAGAAATCAAATTCCAGTTAATCTGACAACACTGCATAGGAACCATGTACCATCTTCAAACTTAACCTCATAAATGTTTCCATAAAAAGTAACCACTACCTTGTGTATTAACATTGAGACGCTAATCAAATTCGCATCCGATTCAAAAAGTCACCAAACAGTGGGCACTGCAGTAGATGAAGATGATGTTTGATAATGTTTGGCATCAAGAATAGATAACAAACTAGAACAATCAGATTCATTTTACTATTTTTATATTATATTATTTTATTGTGTTTATTTGTTGTTTTATATTTTATATTTCAAATCAAATTTAAAATTTTATTTGTGATATAAAATGTGTATAATATTAAAATCCTTTGAAGTGGTTGCTATTCATTGGATGAATCACATACAATGCAATTTTTGTTCATTCCTTATCGTGTCACTTTACCAAATTAAGCGTATATTCTGAATTACGTATGATTTGCACATTGGAAAGTTTTTGCTACAATAAATGTGTTTCACAAAGTTATGTCTTTCTTGTCATGCTGTATATTATTTAAGTTGCCTTATCTCTATTTTAATACATACATGTGTTCAATGAATCATATTTGATAATTTTTCATCGAATTTCATCAGATTAATTATAATGTTATTTCGAACGTTTTTATTCGTTGAGTCAGCAATTAAACTTATCTAAATTAAATTACATTGATTAAGTTGTTATAAAAAAATATGATGTTATTAAACATTACGCATCAATCAATAGCTGAAACTATTGATTTTCATAAAGCGACTTTAACGAAATTCCATAACGAATGTTATTTCCGTGTTACGCAACAATAAAAAAAATCCGTTTAATAAAATAACCCTAAATTATATGTTTAGTTTATCTTTATATACATGTTTTGATTTATTGATAAAACTTTTTTTGATTAATTTAAAGATATAATATTTATTGTATAACCAATTTTTGTATGTTATCTAATTTTTGGCATCACTTTTTTATGAGATAAAAGTTTTTCCCTATAATGCGTAATACTATGAAATATTGTTTCATTAAAATTTTTGTTATTATCTCAATAATAGTGTATTATATACAAAATACATACCTGTCTAGTTTTTGTTCATTAATTTCGTCCAAATTTATCGACATTTTCAATATTACTCGACAACTTTACCAACTAAAATTAAAGTGTGTATACGACTAAGGTTAGAAAAAACAAAACTTTAAACGTACACCTTCCAGGTTCATATTCAACTTTATTTGTTTGTGTTGTCGGAATTTCTAGCAATTGAATTGATCCTTATTTAAGGAAATTCCTAATTCCTTATTGATCCTTATCTAAATATAAAGTGCTCAGGTGTTTAATCAAAACTTTGCTTATCATTATTTAACATAATTTAACTCATTGATTACAAATTTATAAAAAGATATACAAGGTTATCTAAACATATTTTAGTCCCAACCATTTTTGGAATTTTATTTATTTTGGAGATCGATTACCAATTTTATAGGTAACTCTATTCTTTTTAAATCGATCAACGTAATTTAGCTAGCGAATAGGAGATGGCGAAAATCCTTGAAAAATAAGAACTGTTTAGTTTTTCAATATCACATGTTAATTAATGTATTATTTCAACTTTAGTGTATACTTCAAGGCACAGAAAAATAGGTTGAAATGATTTATAGGTAATAAAGATAGGTTAAAAAAAGTGAGAAACAATCGTTTATTATATTTGAACTTATTAATATTTAAATTTGTCAAAAATGTTTTATTTAATTATTAGCATTAATTTGAAAATTAAATACACCATAAAATTCAACGATAAAACTCCGGCGGTTTGGTATAGGATGATAATATGCGTAATCAGCTATAAAACGAACGTACTTCACTAAATAGAGGGAATAAAAATTGAATTGACTGATTGTTCGAGTTAAGTAGATCTTCTACAATGGAATGTGATAATACTTGTGATTGTTACAAACGTACATCTCGAATATGTCGATTGAGGAAATTTTGTAGATATTGGAGTTTTAGATATTACATTACGTTACATAGATTACTTATCGAGTAGGCGAACCAACTAAGTATGCACCACCACCGTAAGGATCTATTGTATTCCGATTGATAACATTATCAGATTTCATCATGCACAGCAATACTCTTAATGAACATTAATATCTGGCTCCGTGAAAAATTATTCAGATACGTAGGGGAGATAAACTGCGATCCAAAAATCGAGAATCTGATATGATTAACAGCAGGGTGTGGTATAAGACATAAGCGATCACCTTCTCGTTCTCCACGCATATGCGGCATTCAATATCGTCGGCTATTAATGGATACATTTAAATCCAATAGTGCCCAATGAAGATACCCATTAGAATTCTAATGATGCTATGAGTAAGCTTTACAATATTCTCAGACTTGACACTAGCGATATTAGTAAATAATGCATGTCTCATTCCAGGAGATGTGGTTCACAGTGTTTATCCAGCTCATATACAGCAAGCTTCTTATCTATTGCTTCATTGATTGAGTGGTGATATCTCTGACATCATCACCCAATGTGTTTAAAGTAGTCTTGCAGTCATTAACCAGACCCGGAATCATTGTCTCGAGATGCAGAGCCGGAACATGATGAATATGCGAAGAAAGAATTTTGGTTATCTTCAAGAATTATGTAAGAATAAATCCTTTGAGTCTGTTTAATTTCATAAATATTTCGTCAAAGAAACTTGTATAAACGTCGTGTCGGAAGCCAGTAAAAAGACTTCCAATATCTGCAAGCCTTACTTACGGTATTTCAACTACAAAAACTCATCGTAGTTGGCAATTAACTAAGAAATAAATACTACAAACATTTTTCTTCGTAATTCCTCTTCACTATCAATAATAGTAGAGACAAGGACTTTTGACTTCAATGCCCCAGAGAAATCAGTGTCTACGATGACATTTTGTAATTACAAAGACGTAAATAAGGTTTGCAGATACCGCACATTTGCTAGAATACAGACACAGCTCAAAATCTACCAATTTTGAGATTTTTGCATCAACATACGCGAAAAGGTATATTCTTCTCACACAAACAATGTCATTTACTACTTACAATAATTACCGGCACAAAGCCATAAATTGATTTCAAATTGATTTTTGTGACTTGTGTTTTCTTGCAAGTGAGCGATATTAAAAAATTTCATATTTCTGGATTAACCACGTATAATAATCAAAATTAAAAGATTTAGACTCAGAAAAACATATGGGGTACTAACTGAATCCATTGCTTTTTCATAATTTCTCAGCCAAAACCATAAACAACGTTATTGAACCTAGAAACTCATTTTTCAAATGGTTTGAATTAATTAATGTCTTTTCGAGTTATATAACATAAAAGAAATGTTTTTGCTATACTTCAAGCCTTCTAGCGGCGATACAAAGCGACTTTGGATATAGATAACTTAACCTAAATTTACTCAAATTAACTCTAAATTGATCTATTCTGACTATTCTACTTATGACGTCAAAGTATTGCTTCAGCTCCAAATGTTATCATGCTAGTTTCGGATTTCTAAATAAATAACACTGGCGAAGTGACTTTGTGAATATGAGCATGTTAGCTGTTTTTTATTATTGATTGCGCAAGTTAACAACAATCTTCAGATTAAACCAGGACAGAAGCTGAATAAATCATCTCTTGAAAGCTCGAAATCGAGCTGTGATAAACGATAAGAGCAGCGCTAAATTCGTTTCAATGGATGTGGATACAGCAATTCGTGCTTTAATTGGTCGCTCCAACTTTTGCTTCAATATTATTCGCTTTCTTTGGTAGTATCGTCGCCCTTATCGTTTATCGCAGCTTCAACATAAACTTACCCTTAGGAATTTAAAAACAATCAATTAAAGACTTTTTCACTGCTTGTAAAACTGTAGACACTTCTGGAAGAAGACAGTTTTACAAGCATACAGGCATACAGTTAATAATAGTGACAATATATTGATCAAGATAAGTGGACAAACATAAAATTCGTTAATAATGTAAAAATTTTGCGTCTTGAGGTTGACAGTAATTTACGTTTCACCGATAATGTTAATACCTTGGTTAGCTGATCATACCGCAAATTAAAAATTCTTTACCCCAATAGACATTTGTTGAATAAAGATGCCAAACTGATTCTATGTGATTCTTTGGTTCTCTCATCATTTTGTGTTGTCTTTACATCTTATTCAAACAACGTTTAGCTTGATACTGTCTTGATTTAGAAATAAAACCTGTTTACAAGTGCATTTGAATAAAAATAAAACCTAATATATTTTCATATTACATCTCCCCTAAAAAATAAAAATAAAATACATTCCTAAATTATTTTCAACTTAATACTAACTTACAATTAGACTTCAAGTGTTGATTTTCAGAGGGACGGATATTATAGTGTTTCTTCTTTTTATTTTATTGATTTCATCCTTTATAAATATTGATCTAGGAGTATTATTTATTTTTATAACATTTGCTGATTCCCATTTATTTTTCTATCTATACAATACATTATCCCTTTTTTTAATAGTCTTGTTGGGTTTAGCATTTCTGTCATAATATTTCTTATTTATTTGTCCTTTTTCATATAAAGTTTTAAATGAAACTTTAAGAAGTTCATTTTTATTCTTTACCTTTTACTTTAATTATTGAATTAGACCAACCAGATATACAAAGCTATTTCAATTGTTTTATTAATATATCATTTTTACTTTCTTTTTTAAATTTATTTTTATATTCATTAGACATATTTATAGTGTGAACTACGTCATTAAAATCAGGGATACTTATTCTTTCTATTCTTTTACACGCTCTACTAATAGCATCTGCGATTAACAAACATTTTCCTGGTTTGTATATATCATTCAAATCATATTTTAATAATTTTATTTTAATTCTTTGTAATCTGTCTTTTTTCGTTAAACTAACCAGTGGTAAATGGTCCGTGTGAACTTTTTTACCATAAATGAAATAATTAAATTTCTTACATGCAAACTATATTGCCAAAAACTCTTTTTCAATTTGACTGTATCGTATTTCAGTTTCAGTTAAGCTTTTTGATGCATAACATGTTGGTTGCCCTTCTTGTAGTATAACACATCCTATACCTCCCTTACTACTATCAGTTTGAATAGTCATTTTTTGACTCTATTAAAAATTGTTAAAACTGATTGTTTTACAATTAAATTCTTTAACTCTTCGAAACATTGTGTATGCGCGTCTATTCATTTAGATTCAATTCTTTTTTAACATTTCTCTTAAAATATTTGGTTTTTGAGATACATTAGTTATAAAGTCCCTTAGATAATTTGCTAATCCTAAAAATTTTTGCAAAACTGTTTTATTTATTGGTTTATCATATTATACAATAGCTTTAATACTCATTTCATCAGTAACTCTGATTTATAACTAAATTTAAACCCTAAGTATTTAACTTCTGTTCTAAATTGAAATATTTTTTTATTAAATTTTATATTATTCTCTCGTGCTCTTTTTAATACTGCAATTAATGCCATATCATGTTCTTCTACAGATTCACCGAAAATTAAAATATCATCTATGTATATAAATACATTAGGTATATTATCAAAAATTACTTCGTTATATTTTTGAAAGACCAGCTGAAATTTTTAGACCAGATGGCAATCTTTTGAAACTGTAATTTCCATACATAGTACTAAATGTGCACTATTTTTAACTAGTCTTGTCTAATGGAATTTGCCAATAACCATCTTTCAAATCCAAGACTAAATAATTTTTGGCATTTTGAAGTATGTATTTTAAATCATTTAGGATTCAAGCACAAGCTTAAGCTTCCATTAGGTTTTTCAACAATAACCAATTTGTTTATGCATTCAGATGAATTGTTAGCTTTTTCTATAATGCCTTTTTTATATAAATCATTTAATTCAAGTTTTAATCTTTTTTGTAAAGCTAATGGAATTTTTACAGGTGGATCACAGACAGGTTTTACATCATTTTTTAAATTTATTTTATATAACTTTGAAAATTTCCCTATTTCTCGAAATACATTTGAAAATTGATTACAAGTACTTTGATTATCTTTAATTTTATCTATTGAATCTATTTTTTATATTAAATTTAACTTTTCACAACTTCTTAACCCTGGTATTGGCATTTTATCACTATTAGAAATAATAACATGTTCATAGTAACAATTGTTTTGTATTGATTTTTTAATATTATTATACCTAAGCTTTTTACTTCAAAACCTCCATAAGTAATTAGATTTATTCCATTTTTACTTATATTATAAATTTTATCATTAATTTGTTTAATTTTCTCAAATATTATTTTTGGAATTATATAGGATGTCCCGCATAAGAACCGACACAGAGCAGGGGTATGTAGACCAACCTAAAATATGATGATTTAACGCAACTTGCCTTATACCAAGTTGCATCCCTGAGATGTTACAGGCCTACAAAGATGAGTCTTGAATTTCAAAAAAAATTAATATCTCAGAAATGGATTAAGTTAGAAATACCAAATTTGGTATACGTTATAAGTGTACCAAGGGCATTAATCGGTAGAAAGTAATTATCATTTAAAGCATTTCAAGTGGTTAGTTAGGGATGATGGTAACCTAAAATTTGAAAGACATTTTTAACCTGTTAGCGGATTTAAAAAATTCTTATTACATTTTATGGTCAATTTAATTTTAAAACTCTTTTTACTCTAATTATTTTTTAAAAAACCTAGTCGTTTTCACAGAAAACCCAAAAAAATGATACGTATTTTACCAACTTGAGAGAAAACGGTGGCCATTTTGAACAATACTTATAAATTACTTGTACCAAATCGTATTTTTTTTGTTTAAATTGTTTGATTTTCTATTAAATTATTTTTTCTACCATGTTATTTATTATTTTTATTTGTTTTACTTGTTGTATCTTTTTTATTTATATATAAAATCTGTTTAAAACTAGTTTTTTGAAAAGTAATGTCATAAAAAAAATTTTAAATTAAATTCCCTATAAATTATTTTAAATCTGTCCAAGCAGATTTAAACCTCTTAGACTCTTCAACACTTTTTCTGCAGTTTCGTTCACAGAAATTTAACGTTAAATAACATATCTTATTCACTGAATGAAAACCTCCTAATATTTTCAAAACAAACATCAAAAAATAATTAAAATCAAACAATTTTTTTCCTAGATGTCAAACTTAACGTAAAATTTCATAGCCAATTACCAACTTTTCCATGGTTTTAATTCAAATTGATAAAATACGCGTCTTTAGTTATTCGAGTTTTTTATGAAAATGACTAGGTTTTTTAAAAAATAATAAGAGTAAAAAATGTTTTAGAATTAAATTCCACATAAAATGAAATAATAAGATATTAAATCTGCCGACGGATTAAAAAAGTCTTTCAAATTTTAGGGTACCATCATCCCTAACCAACCCCTCGCAATGCTTTAAATGATCTCTGCTTTCCACCGATTAATGCCCTTGATACACTCATAACGTATACCAAATTTGGTTTTTCTAACATAATCCATTACTGAGATATTATTTTTTTCGAAATTTAAGACTCAACTTTGAAGGCCTGTAACTTCTCAGGGGTGCAACTTAGTGTAAGGCAAGTTGCGTTAAATCATCATATTTTAGGTTGATCTACATGTCGCTGCTCTGTGTCGGTTCTTATGCGGGACACCCTGTATTTGCTTCACTTTCCGAATCTAATTTAAAATTAATTTTATATCCTTCAACGTTTAATTCTTTTTGCCAATATTTATTGAAACCAATTGAATCACAATAATACATATATGTTTCTTAAACATAATACATATATGTTTCTTGTAATTAATGTACTGTTTTTCACATTTTAAACATATACCTTTAGCGGGTAAAATTATTTTATTCTATTTATCAATGCTTTTTTTTCCTTAGTGTACTCGCAGTTTTTAACCAATGTTTTTACATCTATTAAAAATCCGTAAAATAACTTATTCTCTTGCTGAGTTCGAAATTGAAAAACATATCTTGCGTATAAAATATTTTTCTTCGGATTACAATAATTCTCAAATTAATTTAAATGTATGATTTAAATGTATTATATATAGACTTCTACGGCTTCTTCACCCACGATGTTCATCAAGTTGTCTATTTTTCTCTTTTCCGGTGATACTTCGAAACCAGATGCCTCCATATAATAATCGTATTTTTGTTTATTTTTTTTTTAATTTTCATGCATATTTTCTTCTAATTTTCGCGGATTTGGTATTACAAAATTCATATCCATTTTATATTGTTTTGTTTTATCTTGTTCATTCATTTAATTTTTTTTCTTTTTTTTTTTAATTATAAATAATTATATATACATTTTTTTCTTTTCATTTTTAACGGGCACGTGTGAAACCAGCTTGTTGTACCTTTTCGATATTCATTTGCTATTTTTTTGTTCACCAGTTAAGCCTTTTATTGTTTTGACAAGGTTTACCTCTTGAAAATTCAATTTATGTCTTGATTATCTTAATTTGAATTTGTAATTGAATATGAAATAGTTATTATTATTATACTAACTTTGGATCAAGCGCATTATATTCAAAAACAATTTTTTTCAAAAACTTAATTACAATTAACGAAAAAATACGAATTTTATACGAAATTAACATACACTTTTGTCCTAAGTTTTATTACGGACGAGAACAGAAATGAAAATTTAGGAATTGTTACTCTATCTTTATTGATTTATTGATCTATTGATTTATCTTATTCTTTTGACTTTTAACATATACATGAATCAATGAAAAATACAATACAATGAATGATGAAAGAAAGAGAGTGTTGGTATTTCAAAAATATGTTGATATGGTCAATCGAAGTCAGCAAAAAAAAATCTTGTTATTCTTCTTCCGTTTCTCTTCCGATGTTCATAGCAACTTCTTGTGGATGATATTCGATGCTTGCACTAATAGCGAATAGCATAATTTTACAGGGATCGATAAGCAAATGAAAAGACTGATATTATTACGATCAATAGTTTATCAAATTTGTTGAACTATAAACATTGTATTGAAGATTTTAGTACGCGACGTTTTTTGATTTATGCCTCATAATACTTCTCAACGTACCAACAATATGGAAATTCCTGCAGTTTGTGTGCAACATGACAATGCTGGATGGAATACATCGATCCGTTTCTACAGTAAACACTTACAGTGCGCCCTTCTCATAGGAACACTGCAATAATTATTTTCTAAACTGTTGTCAATTTAAGTTTTTTTGTATAATTTTTTCGCTTAAGTGCTGTGGATGTCACGTTTTGTTACTCCCCTCCCTCTCCATGTATATTCTCTTTAACCCACGATACTTCAGCTATTTATAACTTCATAAGTGCTTTGAATCTTATTGTTGATAGCTATCTTAATGATGATCTTTCTTGGTTATTTTTGTAGTATTGTTTCTGGTCGCAATCAACTATAAAAATAATAAAAAATATAATAAATTAAATAAATAATAATAATAATAATTATAATCAAGTATGGTATCATTCTTAATAAATATGAGACTATATTCCACATACGTATTTACTATGCGTACTCCTCGTATAAATTTACATGTCTAGAGTAAAAATGTTTGACCTAAACCAACAAATGGGCCTTTAAAGATAAAAAATCTTTTAGACATTTTTTCAAATATGATTATGAAAATTGTTAATTTTATGAAATACTACAAATTTAAGTTTAGTTCAAAAAGTGAAATCTGAAATACGAAGTAATATACTTAAGTTTAACTTTGTGTTAAATAAAAAATTGATAAAGATATTAGAAAATTGTTTATTTTATGAAATGTTACAAATTTAAGTTCAAAAGTTAAAATTTTAAATATGAAGAAATGTGAAAGATATATGTATAGTTTTGAGGACGGTATATATTTTTCTTTATAAGTTATAAAAAATTTTATCAACTCCTAAGAATTTGATTTTCTACGATTTGTTATGAAATGTAACAAATTTGGGTTGAGGGCATAAATCATAAAAATAGGTTGCCTTGTTAATTGCTTCCTACAAAATTGGACGAACGATTGGTGCAAATTAAAAATTTTATTAATATAATGTAGTCTAATTTTTATGTACAAATGAGCAACATTTTTAATGAGTTATATTACATAATTTGGTACAAAGTCCAGTAATTTGGTCCATTATGTGTTTAGACAATTCTGTGAATGTTTACAGGAATCTGAAGCAGTTCAGATTGGTGATTTAAGAGTGTTAAAGTTTTTTCAATGTCTATTGTACACGATAAGTATACTTAATCTATCTTTAGCAATAAAAGGAAAAAGTTACTCAATTTTTTAAATTTCTTCTAAGGTGTTGGGGTCTTTTTGGGCCACGACTGATTTCTGATGTGGATTAGGTTCTACTTTTAGTTCCAGAAGAATTTATAACAATCTAGAGCTAAATAAACTGTAGGTCACTTTCAGGCGTGCGTCTTCAGACTAAATCCAAAGTGACTCATTCTAGGTTTAGTGTTAGTTCTAGGTTTAGTTCGATAAAATTATACAACAATCTAAGACTGAATAACAATAAGAAGTAGAGCTAATACTAACACTGTATCTAGAACTAGAGTTATTCGGGTTTAGCCGTTCGTCTCTTAAGATGGAATCCAAATCAACCCAACCCAACTTAGCTTTAGAACTGACAGTAGTCCTACCAAGTTGTTGTCAGTATGAGCTATTACTGTTCTATAGACCATATAGTATTTTATAGAATGCTAACTTGTTGGCAACATGGGGTATTATGTCTCCAAAATTCTGCTACCAATTTAGAGTCTACCAACTTCTTGGCAGCTGCGCTATTACACTTCCAAACACTGTACATTACCTTAAAGGCTGCCACCATGAGCTATTACTGTTCCAAATACTATATGGTGTCTTAAAGACTGAGTTTTGGGAATGAGATAAGTTCGTTGTCTTGCCCTCTCTATCAGAATGACGTTTCAATCTTAGTGAAGCAGTGGACGTAAGAACATGTTTTCTTCGCACAACAACTCAGCGGCTGTTTTGTCGAGAATTTAATGTTACTCGATGTTTAATAATGTTCAATCATGTTTCCTGCGTGCCTCATTTAGGCTTTGAGCGATAGATATACCATAGACTCCAAGGTCATTTGACATATCAACATGTCTTTTTTTCCCTCTGATTCATTCTGATGTATCGTGTTTATTATTATGGTACGTAACTGCCAATATAATCAAAGTATACTCAGCCATAATATCTTTCCTAACATCAATACATTACAATATCATTTCTGTCCATCAATGTCGTTAATGACAATTTTGTTATGTCAACGATGTTATATACATAAATACAGACAAAATCATCTTTCAACATCTCTCCATTGTATACATTACCCTCGTTCAAACATCTTGCTTCAGATTTATCTTTAGCTTTACTTGTTAGCAGCATGAGCTGTTATGATTCCAAAGTCCTACTCATCAGTTTGAAGTCTACCAACTTGTGGTCAACATGAATTATTACTGGTCCACAGGCTATATATTATTTTATAGACTGTCAAGTTGTTAACGGTATGAGGTATTATATCTCCAAAGTCCTGCCCATTAAGTTGAAGTCTGCCAACTTGTTGGCAGTATGAGCTATTACTGTTCCAAACACTGTACAATATCTTAAAGAGTGACATGTCGTCAAATTATTGGCAATATGAGTTATTGCTTTTCCACATGCTATATATTATTTTATAGACTGCCAAGTTGTTGACAGCATGAAATATTGTATCTCCAAAGTAGTGTTGACATCTAAGCTATTACACTATTGTTAGCATGTATGATGCCAACAAAATAAGCTTTCATGAGCTTTTATGTTTCCAACCTCCTGCTTATCACTTTGAACTCTGCGAATTTATTTACAGTATGAACTACTAGCAATTGTTTCAAATGCTATAGATACATATATACTGATGGACTATAGGTTAAGCTTTAGAGTTGTTGTTTTTCTTGTTTGTTATTATACTTATTTTGTTGTTAATTTCCAACAACAAAGCGTTTTAAATCATCTCAGGAATGGATATTGGTTATAAGTAATGATATTTACATATTGCTGAAAATTGGTATTTACAATACAATAGGCTCTATTGTAGTATAATAATCTATTCAATAGAGGATTATATCTTAAACATTAACAATGATACAAAGAATGTTTTGAGACACCACTGGCAACATTGATACATATTAATAAAAATTGTTGGTAATGAATAAATGATATGTTGACGTGTTTCTGCTAAGTTGATACGTAAATAGATAAAATTCTTAAAACTGAACTAAAGGTTTGAAAATAGTTAGTGAAAATCTGGTGATGTTTTTCTTATTATCCGGTGAATTTTATTTTTCTCATCTGGCAAGACTGGTGTGGAGAGTAGCAATGGTAAAAGCCAACAAGAAGTGTGTAAAATAAAATTTTCGAATAAATATAAAATATTCATTAATAAAATATTTTGTTTCGATATCTTTAATTAACAAAGATATTTATTTTATACAAAACTAAAAGTATCATTAAGAACAGAATTAAGCGGGGTGGACATCTTTCTTTTTGCTGATCGCTCGGTCGTGAGAAAATTGTTGGAATATAATGGGTTTTATCTACATTTTTTGAATCATCAATGATAGATTGTTTCAATTTATGCATATTTCATCAACGCCTTCGAGCGGAGTTCACATCCTGTTAACTTGTTGCATTTCAATTTAGAATTCTCATCTTCTATAGCTTTTTTTTACTACTTGGCTATGTATCACTAACGATTAAGTTTGTGATTATGATAAAGATTACCTTTCATTAAACGGGTTATATTTATTTCATTCGTCTGTTAAGTATTTTATTCAAGTTTTACTTTACAATACGATAGCTTTGAATAATCTGTAAAAATATACCTTTTTAACTTTTACATATAAAATAGTATTAAAAAATACACCTGCTCACTGCCCTTTTTAGCTTGAAAAGGTTAAAAAGCTTTAAAAATGAAGGTTTACGTAAAAATCTCTAAATATATTCCTTGTATATTCAGAATATGTTGTTAATATTTTTTTTAATATCTTTTTATTAAATAGGAAATTCGGTGGTGGAAAAGAGAAAAATACGTGAAATAACGGCGAGGTGATCGGTCAACATCCGTACGTCGTATATTTTATAATTTTATCATAAGGTGGGAAAAATTGCCGGCGTTGAATTAAAAATCCGCGGGCATTACAATGATTTAGGGCTTCTCATAGTGTGACCTGGTGGTACTACGGCAGACGTCCCAACTGAATTTTACGGCTTGTGAAAAATATTCCGCTCACGTGTGCCATAATTTCCGACCTCTCATAGAAATATGTATGTTTATGACCCTCGGAGGCTATATTTGATACATACATTTGATTCATCTACCACTCTACTCCCCGCTTTATCATTTTTCTCGTATTTTTCTTCCACTCAAATAATATTTGAAAATAACAATTTTTTTAGAATACGCAACATATTCAAATCTTTATACGAGAAAATCTATGGTAATTCATCCCAATACGTTTCCAAATTTTGTATTTTAAATAAAACAAAATTAATGATCATAAATTCTAAAGTGTTGCGAAATCCTTCCAGTTCTGTGTAATACTAAAACGCTTTCAAATTGGAAACCATTAGCCGTGAATCCCAAGCCATACACAAAGATGATATATGCTCTGTCGCAGAAAGATGGAAAACCCGTCGAGTCTCGGCCGACGAATAAAATTAGTTTGAGAAGTCATCTTTCAGCTTGTTCTGTGCCCTTTGATTTGGGAAAGTATTTTCTACTATCTCGTTCTCGTCGTCGTTGCGGGAACGCATTCAAAATTCCCTTGCGTCATTTCTTCTTCAAGTTCTAAACGTTATATATAGAAGAAGTACGCGGAAACGGCGACCGGAAATATAAAGGACGTAAGCCGTGTGAGCACTAGGGAATTACTATCTTGGAAAATAGCTGGAAAATCATCGCTGTTTAAAGCGATCCCGAAAGACTAGTACCGTACAGTAGAAAAGAAAAATAATAATTAGTTGTAAGAGATAGGATAATGTTAATAAAACTGTTTTAATATACATTATAATCATATATTAGTTATATATTATTCACAACACTACTATTGAATTTTTATTGTTTATAATGGGAAATACTCGAAAATATTCTAAATTAGAAAATTATTTAACGTCTAAAGATGATTATCTTGTTTTTATTGATTTCTAATTTTTTTCATATTCTTCACCAATTTTTGCCATTCATCAAATAAGGTTATTATTTCATACAAATACTTTCTTGAAAGAACTGACTCAGATTATAGTAAGGATTTTTCTAAGTATTGCGTTTATTTGTTTTTTTTTTGCGATAGTTTTTTCAATGCTCATCGTTATGTAATTAATAAATAAATAAAAGAAAAAATTGAATGAAATGATATTGTTTTTATTTTTTAAAATCGGTGCGACACTGTTTCGATTGCCTAGCAATCTTCGACTAAAAGTACAAACATGTAATTAACATATTAAAAATATAATTATATATATAAATACCGTCAAAAGGACGAAAAATACAAAAAAACATCAAAATAAAATAAAATAACAGAAGTGGCGACAACGAATCGTGAAACTCAAGTGAGTGAGAGACTTACACCATCTACAGATTCCAACAAACTGGATAGATTTTTTTTTTCTCAAAAGATGAGCAACGCGTGTGCGCAGGGTAATTTAAAATAAACGGGTGGAAGTGGTCAAGTTAATCCGAAGCAAATCTATTGAAATTAAATTTGATTGACGTATCTAAGAAAAAATTTGTTGTTGTTAAAGTCTGTGAGGTCTTTCAGAAGAAAATCGTTATTTATGTTATTGTGAAAGATCTAGTTCTTTTGATTTTTTGACTTGTCTTAGTAAAATTATTTCATTATCAATCTTATGTTTTGTGTTTTATATATGTTTATATATTGCAGAATTTTCTTTTGATAAATGTTCTTTCAATCTGGTTTTTAAATTACGGCCAGTTTGACCTATGTAGAAAGAGTCACAGTCATTGCAGTTGATTCTGTATACGCCGCTTAATTCGTCTTTAATTTCAAGTGTCTGAAATCCCAGAACCCTACATCGCATAAAGTAATCGCAACACGGGAGATTTATTTTAAAAGTCAGATACCACAAAAATCTGCGTTGAACAGATTCTAACCTTTAATATAAACGTTAAACGGCATAACAAAGTACACTGTTTACATGCGTTAAGTATAGCGCCTTGATACAATTAATACTTGTAGTAGGACGGCAGGTTCGAATCACGAAACCCAACCTCTTCAGAGCTTTGGAAATATTGGATTCAACGTGAAAGTTAAACATTAATTTACAATCAAGAGTAACCCCCAGGTCGCATATGTGGTCAACCGACTGAATGTCCGCACTACCGAACCTGTAGGTAAAATTTAGAGGGTAGCGGTTGCGAGAGAAAGTAATTTTAAAACACTTATCATAATTCAGGAGGAGGCTGTTATCGGCGCAATAATTGTGGAACCGGTCCAAATCGGATTGAAGTTTAACACAATCCGATTGAGATGACAAATCTAAAAAAAATTACAATCGTCCGCATAAAGTAAAACTTTAGAGTGTTTAAAACATGCAAGAACATCATTAATGTATGCCCAAAAAAGAACAGGACCAAAATGGCTTTCCCGGGGAACTCCAGAGGTGACTTGGTGAAACCCAGACACACAATTGCCAACCCAAACCGCCTGACATCGGTTACTAACATAGAAAGCCAACCAAGTTAAAAAACCAGGAGGAACATCAAGCAATGACAATTTTCTTATTAAAATATTGTGATCGATCTTATTGAAGGCCTTACTAAAATCCGAATAGATGGCATCCACCTGGCAAGATCGATAAAGAGCACCATGAATAAAATTTGTAAAGGTTATTAAATTAGTTTCAATCGATCTTCCAGGCAGAAAGTCATATTGCTCAGTGATTAGGAAGGGCTTCAAAATATATAATAATTTAGGGTAAATTAATTTTTCAAAAATTTTTGATGGTAAAAAAAAATGAAATGGGACGATACTGGGATACATCACAACGGTCACCAGACTTGAATACAGGGAATACAAATGCCTTTCGCCATTCACTGGGAAATTTACCGGAGCGTAAAGACCAGGAAAAAATAAGAAATAGAGGTTTCGCTAAACCGGTAGCACACTTTTCAATGAAACAACCCGGTAGTTTGTCTTGACCGGCCCCAGCTCTAGCATCAGTTTCGTTAAGAACACGCAAAACATCCTCCTCACCAAACCAAGGTGCATATCCTTCAGTCGGCATAACATGCGAAGGATCGGAGGGGCTCCCATCAACGAAACCGGAATTAAAATAAAGGGCAAATAAAGAACAAATATCTTGAGCATTATCAGCATAAACATCACAAAACTTCATTGTAGAGGAAATACCAGCACATCCACCCCTCCTGTGTTTAATGAAGGACCATAGACGTTCCGGACACTCAGTCAGCTGAGATTGAATTAAATTAATGTAGTTATAGTAATCCGATTTAATGAGGGTTTTAGAACGGTTACGCAAAATTGCAAATGTTAGATAATCTGCCTGATTACCGTAAACCTTCCATTTACGGTGAAATCTAAGCTTTTCGCGGATAGCTTTCACCGTGGATGCAGAGTACCAAGTTGGAAACTTGCGCTTAGGCAGCCGTCGATGCGGAACGTGAGCGTCAATAAGATCGTTAATGATATTGTAAAATACACTAACCGCAGCGTGCACACTATGACCCACCAATCGAACAGACCAGTTAACATCACGAAGTGCTTTGTTAAACTCCTCGTAATCCACACGATTAAAAAAATATTTCAGAGTAGGGTCGTCGCGCAGTTCCCTGGATCGAGCGTTATCAACAAGGAACTCAACAGCGGGGTGGTGGCGATCTAAGTCGACAAGAGGATCTGGACATGATTTAACTCCCTGTATACAGCCTCCGTTGCTAAGAATCAGGTCTAAAGTTCTGAGATTATCATTACATATATTATTAAATTGCAATAAATCACAATGACGATACGTTTCCAAAAACTCTCGAGAACGTAGATCACCACCACCAGATGGTACCAAAATTCCATCGTCTGACCATTGCCATACGATATTAGGCAAATTAAAATCACCAACAACTAAGATTAATTTATCAGGGTACGCATCGCGAATCGACGATAACTTACTCAAAAAGATCGAAAGAGACTCGAAACACCGGAAGGCAGGTAAACACAGCAAACAAAAGCACGACCGATCTCGCACTCTACGCTCACCAATACATCCTCTGCGTCGGAGTAAAAATCAGGAGCCAGCGACGCCCGAAGACAGTTCTTTACTCCATCCGATCAGAACACCACCACCGTCCGTCTTACGTGTCACCGCTGAACATCTATCTCGTCGAAAAAGTGTATAATTCGAACAGAAAAACTCACCATCAGCAATCGACGGATTAAGATAAGTCTCGGTTAGGCAGATTATATCGTGGCCAAGAGTAGAAGAGTTAATAAGTGAAGTTGTAGTTTTTGTTCGCAAACTATTCACATTTTGGTAGAAAACTGTGAGAGCCATTGAAACAACAAGGTTCACAAATAATTAAATCGAACACGCCAAAAAAAAAAGAAACTACAGTTTTTGTAGATCGCGTGGTGATCGGATGATCACAACATGAGATCGCTCGGACTTACGAACGCGAATAACATCACCCTTGAACCATACAAATTTGTATTGTAGTTTGTAATGGTTATATCGGGTGAGGCACTTAGAATGAGACGGCCTTATAAAACTAAGTTTCCACATGCATTGATTACCAACCCTAGTTCATTTGTGGTGGTTGTAATCGTTACGCAAATAAAGCTGATGCTACTTCTACTTTTTGGAGCCAGTAAGTGTATTTATCAACAAAGAAACCTTGTAACTTTTAACGTGTTCTGTCTAACCGTTCAGAGTTAGCACTACAATTTTTAGAAACGTGTGAATATTATAATATCCTCGTTTGTAGAATAAGAAAATTCTACAATACATATAAGGATCAACTAGCACAAAATGAAACTATCAGAGAGATAGTGAAAATTATGCAGACAACGGTTCCTAATTTTGACAAAACTTCAGGAAAAGCAAAAATATGAAGTATACGCAACAATGTATATGTTACAGTAGAATTTGGGTTCTTTACAAAATCACCTCCAAAAATATATCAAAATAATTGTTAGAAACATTAAATTTATGTCATTAAATTAATTTATGATTTAGATTAGCATTTTTTCTAACCCAATTATTGCCATTATTATACTTAAAATTTTAATAATAACTTGGCATTATATGCTGGTGCTCTGCATAGTAAAAACAGGTTTCTGGGTATTTACAACAACAATGTAGTACTTTTTTGTTGTAAAAAGTTATTACTTTTTATTTTTCCCCAATTATATTAATTTCTTATACACCGTTCGTCGATATCTACTCAAAACGATTGCAGTGGTTCTCAGCGATTTATGGTACAAAAGTTGTATTAGTATTTACTACAATGTATAGTATACTGTCTACAACAAATGTTAATAATTTTTGTCACACATTCTTATTCAACATGTCACACATCCTGTGCGACATGTTGAAAATATAATATTTGAGACATGTTGAATGACACATTAAGTTTGCGAAGTATTCTTTTAATATATTCTAGTATCTGTCTGTACTTAAATTTTCTTGGTAGATAGTGTTAGCTAAAACTCTACTATATAAAAGAATACCCCATAAATTAAATCGGAATCTTCTTTGCGAACATTTGGCTGTTCTGTAATTAGGACTAGTATCGGACCAAAAACGTTTATTACTCCAATAAAATATTCACTACTCTCCAAATACTATTGGCAAAATGTTAATCTAAACTTTTGAGTACTGCGACACCTTGTTTAATTTCTTTACAAGATGTGGATAGATTTACCGTGAGGTTATTTTGATTAGCTTTTGGACATAATTTTGAGAAGAACTCAAATTTCATTAAATTTTGTGCTAAATGACTATAGAGTCTTGCGAAAAAGAAGCATGCCAAAAAAATTAAGTTGAGTCCTGTATTGGAATTAATTTGAAAATAATGTTTGATTTTAAATCTGAAAATAATTTTAATCGATGCAGCTTTGATGGTAATGTCTGATAACATAAAAACATTTTTTTTTAAATTTTTATGTATATTCAAGATTCTAAGTACATCGTTAAATGTTAGTTAAATGTATAATGAATAACACCTTAGTATTTTGGTTTAACGATGTATAGTATATTTATAAATATAGGTGCTACACGTGTTTCGGTTTAAAAAAAAACGTCATCAGGCACGACTGTAAATGAACTGAAAAGTTGATAAATACAATTAAAATATGATACAAACAATTCTAAAAATTTACCGTCAGTTATAGAAATACAACATCTTCAACATGAAGCGTCAAAAAGTTTTCTACATAAAAGTATTTTTCATTGTATTTCTGCTAAAAAGGGCAATAAACAAACAGATTAAAATTAATTTGAAACAATGAAACCATAAAATTACTTTGAAAATTACAATTGCATTAACAATGGAAACCATATTCTTAAAAACTACAAGTTACAGACCAAGAAAACGGAATGGTCCGTTGAAGAAAGAGATGAAGTTGTAAAAACTAATTGCTATGCTTACATAAATTTTAAAAAATATCTACTTTTACTAAAATTGGTAAAGTTGTTTAAGAGAATATTGTCATCAGGCATATTATTTTTGTGAATAAAAAATTCCTCATAAAGATCCATCTCTCTGGATTTTTTCATGATTCTTATCAGAAATAAGTTATCAATACAGGTCTTATGTTTTTCATTGTTAGGATGTCTAAAAATTGATGAATTTGGTTTTGTCAGATGTTCCTGAAACCAAATGTTGATGTTACGACCTGTTTGTCTAATTTAAAATTTATCACAGTCCCCACATTTAATTTTGTATATAACGCTCTTTTGACCTTGATCAAATTTGTGTTTATTATTAATTAACAATTGACCTAATTTGAAGCTTGAGTTAAAGGCGGGTGTAATATTAAATTTTAATAGATTTTGTTTAAAATCTTTTTGAAGAGTCGGGCTGAAGGGTATAGTAATAAACCTAGACTTAACATTATAATGAGTGTAAATATTGTTAATCATTCTGCGTTTGTGTATATTATTGTAAGTGTTTTGCAGTTCTTTTATGTTATAGTTGTTATTGAGACCTATTTTAAATATCTTTTTAGTTCATTAATGTAATTGTTTTCGTTTAGAGGAATGTTGTTCAGTCTATTAAATAAAAATCTAAAACTAGCTTGTGGTGTCCTTTCTGAAAATATGAAAATTAAGTTTCATTTCGTTGAAGTTTATCTTAATTTCTAGGTCTAGGAAGTTAAGCTTATTATCTATTTCAATTTCATAAGTGAACTCTAGTTTGCAAATTTTATTAATAATGTTGTTTAAAGCGACAAAATCTGTTGGCTTACCGTCGCATATTATAAAAATGTCGTCGATATATCACCCATAAAATACTATATCTTTGCGAATAAATTGATATTTGCTAGAAAAAAGTATACTTTCAAAGTTATTCACAAATATGTCAGCAATAATACCAGAGATGGGTGATCCCATTGGGAGCCCGTCGTTCATTTGATAAAATTTGTTATTAAACGTAAAAAGTTTTGTTCGCAAACTAGCTATAATAATTTTATAAGAACGGAAATATCTGACATATTAAGATCAAGCTCATGTTTTATGTTTATTAAGTGCTCTTTAATTATATCAATTGATTCCTTTCTATAAAGGAATCAATAAAAACATCCCTATGGATGTTGCTATATAAATTTTTTATATCCAATGAGATTAACTTTGTTTTGTTATTAATATTAACATTTTCTACTTTTTTAATTAAATCTAAGGAATTTGCAATTCTGTATGTAAATATATTGTTGAAAATAGTGTATAAGAATTTTTGAATGTACATAGAGATATTTGCTGTATGGGTATTAATGTTGGTTATTATAGGTCTTATGCTATGTTCTAGCTTGTGTAATTTGATTAGGTTTTTTAGTGTGGAGATGGGGTTCATTTCTATAACATTGTATTGTGAAATATTAAATTTTTAAGATAAAATTTAATATGGGAATTATCTTTAATTTATTGTTGTATTTTATAGTGGGGTCTGACTTAATTTCTTTAATGTTATTATTATCTGAAAAAATTGATGGTTTTTTCAATATATATATCCTTGTTCAGAATTACCATACCGGCATTCTTATCACCTAACGTTAGAATTAGCTCTTCGTTATTTAATTTATCTCTTAGTTCTTTAGCCGAACTTGAAATATTGTGGTTGCATTCAATATTCCTCTTATCTAATTGTTTAATTATTTCAGAAAGAGTTTTATGAGTTTTTGAGATAATCAACAAATAACTAGTAATACCTTTTGACATTCAGTAATATTTTCTGAGTACCTCTTGAGCTTCATATGTAGTAGAATATTTTGACTGATCAGTACAAACTTTTCGTATTTGGATAAATTTCTTTTCTGGTAAACTAACTTTATTATTATTTTTAGTGCGGTATTTAAATATTCGTTTGTTGCATTTATATATACTATCTTTTTACACATACACAATCCAACTATCTCTAAAATATTATTTATGTAAGTTTAGTTTCGTTAATTTATATTAATTTGATTGTTTTAGCTTATAAAAATTTTAACCTCTGTGACCTTTCATACTACTTTTAACACTTTGCTGTTACGGCGTCTCATTTCTTTGTGTTACGAACAGATGGTAGCAATCATTTTCACAAAAGTTCTGGTGGTGCCGCTACAATTACAATAAATATTTACTATTCATTTTAAACAGCCAGTAACATTATAGTGGAACGTTTTACTTGGGAACTCTTCGCATTCGAAGCTATCATATAATACATATCATATATATCATATATATATATATATATATATATATCATATAATAATTTAAAAGTTTCCTTTATATCTTTTTTGATCTTTTTTCTACCATCATTACATCAGACTTATATGACTTCTTGCATTGCTTTTTCATGCATCACCCACTTTCAACTGCTTTTGTCGTTCCAAATATCTGTGCGCAACTGGATGTTTTCTTGTACTGTTCTCTTTCAATTTCCTTGTCTTGTCTTATTGATACCGTGTTGATTTCTAATTAGCGAACTGCTTGACTTTATTGTAGTTTGCTTCTGTATGTGCATCACTAAGCTGAAACCAGAAACTGGAAAGGACTCTGTGGACATGACATCAATACTATTATTATGGTGGTTGTTACGCTTTTTTCGACTCCTTCGAGGGAAACATAACAAGTCACTTTACCAGCTTATTAAGATGACGGAATTTAAATCAACCAGAAAAAGCGATTCCTCCAACATCAAAAGATTTTAGGTTTTTGGTTCCGAGTTTGGTACTTACCATACTTTAGTGTTATACTTACAGACTTTAGAATATAAAAGACTATAAAACTCACCCTTTTTTACGTAATTTTTATCATTTATTTCGAAAAAGAAGTCACCACTCGTTGCTACAACACTACAACAAAAAATATTCATTACAATTTTAAACAAATGAATAAAACATATTTTGATTTTTTGAAATAGATTTTTATTTGCGTATTACTTTTTTACTCGCATGTAAATAATATTCTTAATACCGCAGTTCTGTTTACATTAACCGAAACCCGTTTGGACGAAATCCATACGATTTCAATTTGTACCAAGCGGAGGGAATGATAGATATATCGATATAGCAAAGGATGTTTAGAAGGACATGGAAAGATATAAAATAATCGTATCACAAAAATGGAAAATGGATCTTTCTCCGTGGAATAATCTAAAAAGTTTTCTATCCCTTTTCATCTCATAGGATTTTAACTTTAAATTGATTCTGCTAGTCATCTGTGATGTACTGTGATTCCAGTTCGTGAAAAATAAAACGAGAAGGAACCAACTGAAAAGTTTTATACATGGTATATTGAATTCGATTAAATCATCCAGCTTAATGTTTCACTTCACAATCGCTGTATTACGAATTCTGCTCGAATTGATAAATTAAACTAAAAAACATACATTGCAAAAGTTGTAAAACAAATATAATATATAGAGCAAATAAAATTCTTTTGAATCGAGCTGGAAAATTGCAAAATATATGTCCGTGAGGTTTAGTTATTGTTTTTCTAACTTTTATTTATATTGGAAAAATTAAGATTCAAACAAAGTCTAATATCTTTTTAAAAAGAAAATATCCCGTATATTCCTACTTAATTATATCGTAATTATTGGCATTTTCCATAATGGACTGACCTTTAAAGTTTGCCCCGAATATACTCTTTAAACTTTCTGGACTTTACAGTGATCAATGCCTCTTCAAGTTACCCCTAAGTTGAACGTACCCTTAAACGATGTTGCAGAAACACCTTAATTTAAAAACAAATCCAAACCACCTGTTTATTACTTAGACGATTTAAAACCACCAACGACGTAAAACAACAAGACGTGATAACGGACGGACAATACATCTTTTTATCGGACAGAGCAAACAGCGCGTTGTTGTACAAAGTTTCTCGGTCGGACGTCTTCTAATTTACAGGGTGAATCAAGATAGCGAGATGAGTTGCGTGTTTCGGCAACACTTATTTAAACGGTTCACATTCATTTGGCCCTCCTCCGTGCTGTCGTAATTTATTCTTTCTATTGTTCCACCAGCGATGTTATACGGTCATTAGTTACCGCCCTTGACACCTCTTTCGCTTATTCGAACGTGCCTTTAGAAATTAATTCGTTTGATTGTCGAGCATTATCTTTCTATAGATCTTATAATAGGAGTGTTTAATTATTTTCTAATCGATCTATGAAAGGTGAAGTTAAGGAAAATGGAACGCAAACGACAAATTATAGTAACAGATTTTTTTCATGTATCGTTAGGGTTGTGCATAACAATCAACATTATCTTTCCTCTTGTCATATTCGTAATTAATAATGCTGATAATTATATATCATCTATTCTCCGAATTGAATGGATGAGTGGTTCTGTACAAATCGTTGTAAAAGAAATCTCCGATACTGGTATATGCAATATTTTTTGCATCACTATTAAAACAAGCAAAAGATCTCAAAAACTCAAGAGAACTACCTTGAGTAACAAAGTGAAGCATGTCAACTCACCATTGTGTCTACTGCCATTTCAGGGGATTATATTGTCTCATCTCACTTTTTAGGGTGATAGTAGATGAGGGTGTAACGTACGATAGGGTGTTGAATGTAAAAGGCCTTCTACGATTGTAGGTGTACTTAACATTATTTGCCTTTAACAATACACTCAACTTGATGTTATAATTATAACAACTAATTACTCATTACTGCCTAACAATAGGCGACAAGGTGTTTTATGGTCTCATGCCGATTCTTCCCAGACGATCCTTCGGCCAATTAGAGTGGAATATTCTAATTGGCCGAAGCTCAAGCGTGGAATACGCTTAAGCGTTTGTGACCGCAGTAAACAATAACATGTTTACATTATAATGTAAAAGCTTGTCAAGGAGACAAGTTCCAGCCTCCGTGAATGCACAGGATTATAACCACAATCTATATTAAATTCAAAGACGATAAATTAGGGCAGTAGCTAATTATAGGGATACATAACAGCAATACAACTGCAAAAAAAGAAGAGACAATGTTTAAGTTAAAAAAGTTATGGCCCAAGTACGAAAATGGTTTATTAATTTAGTGATCCCAGATATTCTGGGATCATATGCTAAAAGATTGCAACAAAATCCTGTTAAGGGAGCACCTGATTCATCAACATACGAACTATCCGGAGAATATAAAGCATGATGGAGATATTAGATTGAACCAACCTAAAGTTTATCAAAATGGAAAGAGTTTTAAGTTTTCTTTAACATTCAGTACATATACAGGATGTCTCTGAAATGCGTATACAACGGAATACCACGGATTCCTTGGCTCAAAATAGGCCGATTTAAGTTAACTTATCTATACTCAAAGTTGCTTCGTTTCGCCTCTAGAAAACTTCAAAGTTAGCAAAAAAAATCGTTTATTCATGATAACTCACGAGAGAACACGTTAATGAATCTAAACCAGTTTTGAGAAATGAGTTCTTAAGTTCAATCAACGTGTTTTTATGGTTTTGGATAAAATTTTAAAAATACGGAAATGATGGAAAAGCCATGTGTCTGGCGAATATTAGTTCATATTTTTTTCTGAGTAGGCGGCGCTTACAAAATTATAATTTCTGAATTGCCCATTTAGTTCTGAATCTTTTTTTGTCTCTTATAAGATTTTGATTACGTAAGTAGTTAAGCCAGAGAAAGGAATGTAGTATGTATATATGTTTTATTTCTGAGGCAGTCGCTACATATCCCATATATAATGCAATTTATTCTAAAATATTGATGAACCCTTTCAAACAACACCATCTATAAAGAGTGAACACATAACCAATAGAAATCACAATTAAGTTTTCAAAATGAAGTCAATGTCGATGCTATTTACTGCGCCTGTCATAATAATGGTTCAAAATTTGTAGATTAGCGTACAAGGTTTACCAAAAGGAAGACAAATAAGAAAAACAATTTAAGAGAAGAAATAGTATTACCAGGAAATATTTAAATGCAAATTCATCGATTTCCGCAATTATTTTCATTATGCATGACGTGTATTAGAGTGAAATGGTTTCTAGTGAGTACATCTGTTTCGTAGACTTTTAGGCGATGAATCACCATCACTTCTCGTTGTACAAACTATAACAAACCAGGCCAAACATACTGAAGGTAGGAAAGGCGAGGGCGATGAAGTTTTGTAAGGGCGGGAGAAAAAGCTGGAGATGGAAGGAAAAGGAGATTGTGGAGGTTGTGGTGTTTAGAGAGGATTATAGGGAGTGAAAGCAATGTGAAAGTAATGGCAAAAAAGGGAATAAGGCGCTTCAAAAAGTTCAAGTAATTTGTCCATAAATAATCATTGGTATTCAATATTTGTTGATAAATAAGATATAATTTAGAATAAAAAGAATTTCTGAACACTTGTATAAATATGTTATAAGCATTGTAATAGATAAATACAAGGAAAAACAAATATTTACATAAATAATGACTGTGTTGTGTTTGTTGATTGAGCTTTATTTCCATATTCGATACTTCGGCTACTATATGTCCTTACGAAATTTAACGTCTTCTGCAATACCAGGTTGCAGACTGTCACGAGGTCCAGACCCATTGTTCCCTCACATTTAGATGATGTTGGAAATATTAATGATTATTTCCTAAATTCTGTTGATAGTGCTGATGAGAATGATGATGTGATCGTTTTTTATGATACAAACACGCTTTCCCCAACTTCCCATGAAAGATTTTCGTTTGGACTCAGTGACACCCTTTCGATCACTCATATTTTAAATGGTATTAAATCAACATCTTCTGGCATAAGTATGTGTCTCCCTGAAATATCGCCCTACATTGTACATATTATAAATATCTATCTTGAACAATCTATTTTCCTGGAAGCCGGGAATATTGCTTTAGTAATGCCGTTACCTAAAAAACCAAAACCAGCGGGTCTTGTAGACCTGCGTCCAATTAATAACCTGCCAGTTATCTTTAAATTTCTTGAATGGTGCATAGAAGTCCAATTGCGTGAATATATTAGTGAGCATATCTTGCCCACCTTTCAGTCACGAAAAAAGACGCAAAAAGAGAACGCTTAGGTTAACCTAAACGTAGTTGAATGTATTGGGAATATTAACCGATTGAGATAATTAAAGCTTCCTGTATTGTCACCTAAGCTTTCGAATTTATTATTCAATTCTTCATCAGAGGAACGCTGCAATGATGAGGACGAAAACCACAATCAGTTACAATAATAATATTGTAACTGATTGTGGTAAATTGAGGTGTAAAACGTAACAAAGGTACGTTTTGAAAGTGATTGTGGTTTCCTTCCCCATCATTGCAGCGTTCTTCTGATGAAGAATTGAATAAGGTATAACCATTTAATGGAAATATTTATTTAATAATTTTTGCACTTTATTAAGACGATAGTATTTCATACAATGTTTCTACCGGTTTCGGTCACGTTTAGACCATCTTCAGGATACACATTTTTAAAAAATTGTTGATCGTATTGACGTTTTATTTTTATTTATGTTGTGATTTATGACATGTGTCAATGTGAAATATTAAAATAGGATTAAAATAAAATAAAATAAAATTAAAATTGAATATTTCCCAAAACAAAAGTTCAAATATCTATTATAAATTTGGGAAAAAATGGGAAAATGTTATTGCGTATGTTAGGGTTTTTTAATTTTATTTTTATTTTTATTTTTATTTTTAGGTGGAGTAAAAGGATTTTTCAAATACATATATAAAGGTTTTTCTGTGTAATTAATTTGGTCATTCAAACATAAAATTTGTGGATGATTATGTTTAAATTTTCTAATTTCATAAAGTTCAAGTATTTCCAAAAGGTTACTTTTATTTTTCTTATGAAGTAATGTTGTGTTTTTTGTTTCATTAAATTGGTGTTCTTTGTTAAATATTATATGTCTTCCAAAGTTAGATCTCTGTTGTGTTCTATGTTCTTTTATACGAGTTTTTAAGCATCTCCCTGTTTCACCAATGTAAATGGCTTTACACGTATCACATTCTAATTTGTAAACTCCATTATCGTTCATTTTATTGATTTTATCTTTGTTGTTAATTAAAATTTTATCTAGTGTGTTGTTGCTTTTGGATG
Organism: Onthophagus sagittarius; assembly: GCA_036711965.1. Lineage (NCBI taxonomy): Eukaryota > Metazoa > Arthropoda > Insecta > Coleoptera > Scarabaeidae > Onthophagus > Onthophagus sagittarius. The sequence continues at coordinate 42,489,259 of JASERS010000003.1, read as the reverse complement.
TTATAATTATATTGTGTTTCTTAAAAATTTTTTTGATTTTACTATGTATGTTACCTTGATATTCTATTGTTCTATAAATATTGTTTTTGTTATTTGTTATATTTGTAAGAGTGGTAAGTTTTATGTGATTCTGTTTGTTTCTGTATTTGTCAATCATTTTGTTGATGATTTGTGGTTTATATCCGTTATTTTGGCCAATTTGTTTGATAATGGATATTTCTGTTCTAAGTTCTTTTTCACTAAGTTTTGTGTTGAAGGCACGGTGTATAAATGCGTTGAAAGTTGCCATTTTATGAGTATAATCATGAAAAGAATCATTTGGGATGATAGTATCTGTTTGCGTTGGTTTTCTATAGATACTGTATTGAAGTCCGTTGTCTGTTTTTAAAATTGTTAAGTCTAAAAAATTTATGCGGTTGTTATGTTCTATTTCGATTGTAAATTTGATGTCTTTATGTAAATTATTAATGTAGTTGTGTAAGTTGGTTATTGTTTCTTGTCTGTCATTGTCGATAAAAACGATGATATCATCTACATATCTTAACCATGTTATGATGTTGTGTCTATATGGGTTGTTATTGTTTATTATAAGTTCTTTTTCAAGTTTGTCTAAGAATATATCAGCTAGTAATCCACTTAGTGATGATCCCATTGGAAGGCCCTTATTGTAGGTGTAGTAAGTGTTTTTAAATTTACAAAAATTTTGCTGTATGCAAATTTTAAAAAGGTTAAATATATTTTTTCTGTCGGTTTCATTACTAATTCCATCTTTAAGAATGTTGTTTAAAATTTGAAGGGTTTCATCAGTTGGAATGTTAGTGTAAAGGTTAGTGATGTCAAATGAGATCATTATGTATTTGTCAGGAAAATTAATTTTTGCGAGTTTATTAATTAAATCGTATCTGTTTTTTATGGTGTGTCTAGTTTCAAATCCTGTTATATCTTTAAATATGTTGACCAAAAATTTTGCTGTTTTGTAAGTGGAAGAATCAATTGAGGAAATGATAGGGCGAATCGGTATGCTTAAAAACTCGTATAAAAGAACATAGAACACAACAGAGATCTAACTTTGGAAGACATATAATATTTAACAAAGAACACCAATTTAATGAAACAAAAAACACAACATTACTTCATAAGAAAAATAAAAGTAACCTTTTGGAAATACTTGAACTTTATGAAATTAGAAAATTTAAACATAATCATCCACAAATTTTATGTTTGAATGACCAAATTAATTACACAGAAAAACCTTTATATATGTATTTGAAAAATCCTTTTACTCCACCTAAAAATAAAAATAAAAATAAAATTAAAAAACCCTAACATACGCAATAACATTTTCCCATTTTTTCCCAAATTTATAATAGATATTTGAACTTTTGTTTTGGGAAATATTCAATTTTAATTTTATTTTATTTTATTTTAATCCTATTTTAATATTTCACATTGACACATGTCATAAATCACAACATAAATAAAAATAAAACGTCAATACGATCAACAATTTTTTAAAAATGTGTATCCTGAAGATGGTCTAAACGTGACCGAAACCGGTAGAAACATTGTATGAAATACTATCGTCTTAATAAAGTGCAAAAATTATTAAATAAATATTTTAATTCAAGACGAAAAACATTGCTATAAAATATAAGAATATTTAATGGAAAGATTCAACAAATATTTCGATTTTTTCAATACAGAATAGTAACACTAACATGCCCAAATATCAAATTCTATATAACTTTCTATTTCAATCATTCACGATTTTTACATACAAGAAGAAAATGTTACACAAGCTCTTGTTATAGTTGGCATGATATTGAATGAACAATAAATTCAGATTGTGCAAAAGTCCCAAACAAATTCAAAGTGATTATGTTGATTTTTTGAATTTGAAAGTGATAAAAATGTTGATAAATTAGATTCAAAAGGTATTAAAGAAAAAACAGGTAGGAAAACCGAGCTTCAACTACTTCAGTATTTCGAAGTTAGAAGGACAGAACTCACTATGTTTAATGATTATCCAATCATAAAAAAATTTTTAAGATACAATTGTATCATTCCGTCTTCCGTTCCTGTTGAAAGATAATTTTCATTTGCCGGGCTGATTTATGCACCTAAAAGACACCAATTAAGTGATGAATTATTTGAAGTATTAGTGCTTCTAAAAGGAAATGGAATTAATTAAATTCATTGCGATGTGTATATTAAGAACAAGAATAAATCTTTCTTTAATAGTTTTTATGTTTGGTTCGTTCCCGAATAAATGTAGATTCATTTTTTTATAAAAATAATTATAAAAGTAAGTTTTCGAAAAAAATTTCAATCATTAAAGTTTAACCCATTGTATTGTTTATTAAATAAAAACAAATTAATTACTGAAAATATTTTTTTTATTATTAAATGTTTCTGGTTGCTTCCGTGAATATTTATGTTTTTATATTACAATAAAATCTATATCATTTGCTATATACATTTATGCTTAATCACGATTTTATACCATACTTAGATTGTATAAAATATTCAATTTAACCCTATCTTTTTGAATTCGAATACTGTATTCGTATTCGAATACACTTTTGTTTGGGTATTCAATGTTCGTATTCGATTCATTTTTTTAAAGTGTATACGTATTCAAATACTATTTTTCGGTATTCAACCCAACACCAGACTTTAATCCCTTAGATTACTTTTTGAAAAGTTTAGTTTATGCAGAAAATATTGAAAACAGAGAGCAAGCAGTAGCTAGAATTAGACACTAACACACTCCCAACCTATAACAGTCATGTCGTGGGACATCTGTATATTAGCAACTATTTAGAAACTACAGATTTATCATTAGATCCAAAAAACCTTGTTACAACTCAACTCTTATGGAACATAGAACTTGAATTTTTACCGGTAAGAAAGAAGTTACAAGGTGTACCAGAGATTATAAAGACACCATCTTCCACGGAAGGAACAAGTATGTAATCTTAAATAACATATTTTGTATAAAAGTACATCAATGGTTTTTTAAAAGATAGAAACTGTCTCATCAAAAAGAAGAAAGAATATGTAGATCCAAGTTGGAGAGTTTCCTGTGCAATATGGTTGAAATCTATTTTAGCATATTTATAAGCAATTTCCCAATCACGTGGTAGAAAAGGAAGTTTATTTCCTATTTCATCGTAACTTGTTTACATTTCTATTTTTGGGGTAAATTAATAGAGTTGAGATTAAATAACCGCTCCGCACTTTTACCGACACATCCGGTATATTATCAATAACAAAATTAAAAAGTACTTTGTATTTTTTATTGCTCTGTTCTAACACACATTAAATAACAATATAAATTTTTCTTATAAGAACAAAAATTATCCTAAACATTTCAAAACAATTTCTGCTTAAAACCGTCTCCAACATCTAATGGAAGAGAACACTATGCGATAGTAAACAGCTGATGAATTTCATTCAATGTAATTCATATTTATCGCAGTTGAAAATTACGTGATTCAAATAACCCCACTCAAACGTTTCTAATTTAAATTGAAAATTTAAAATCGTGTAAATAGAGCGCCGTGTAAAACAAAAAGGTTAATTGAATTAATTATTACTTTTAAATCATTGATAATACTGTGCTGCAAAATTGCCCTTTTTTCTGTGTACATTAAATCAGTTGATTTTGGGCTGTTGATTTCAACTATATGTCTTCCATTTTGTTGTAACACATTACGTTTTTTTTTATTCATAATAATAATAATTCAAGGAATTTGTAGTTAGTAGTAGTTTTGTTTACGCTTTATTATATTTATAACTTCCCAAATTAATTACATACTTACATATATAGTGGAATTGGAATTAGAGAATTTGTGATAATCCAATAAATTTAAATAACTGTGCGCCCATTAGTTCGGTTTGTACCGATCTTCCACTAACCCAGTCGATGGAATACCCAAAATAATATAATAATTATTATTACTCTATCACAAAATAACAAAAAAAGCTTCTGAATCCTATGCCACAAAAGAAAAATAATAACCATCTCGTTCTCGCCCACTTTCTACGGCGGTAGTAATCCCTGGCAAAGGATGAATCTTACCATCCACCTGAATTTTAATATGACATCCAATTTTGACTAGTCAGTTTAATATGACCATTGACTAAAATTAGAACTAACACTAGCACTAACACAACAACTATCACTAGGACTAATACTAAATCTAAAACTAAAAACTTTCGGGTTTTGCCGTGCAATTTTTGTTTCGAACCATTCTTTCACTTCGAACCAGTTCCTGAAAAAGATTGCAACATAGCATCCGAAACGGTAAACATTTTTTTAAAAAACGCAAGGCAAAACCCGAAAGTTTCTAGTTTTAGATCTAGTATTAGTCCTAGTGATAATTCTAGTAATAGTTCTAGTGATTAAACCACTATTCTTATACTTCTGATTAACCAAACAGATCTGGGGATTATTTGTTAGTAATCTAACTACCGAATTTTTGGAAAAAAGTAGTATTAAAATAATTCACAGTTGTGCATACCAGTTCATGGAGTATTAAAAAGAACATTCAGAGGTTTTAGTTACGAACACGAAGTATAGTGGGACGAATATATTAACTACATACTAAATCTAACTGGAAGAATGAAAACCCTGAAATACTTGACTTGTATCTAACATCTTCGGGGGAAGCAGAGGTATGAATATATGCACAATATATAGGAAAAGAAAGAGGCTTTATTGGCTACACAACTTTTACAACAAGCAAAGGAAATTAGACAATTTACGGAAGAACAAAAGATGGATTTGAAGAATTTCCTTGATTATTCTCAAATCGACCAGGAAGAACTAATTTAGTTTAGCATGACATAAGCAACAAAAAAGCTCTCAAAAAGCTCTCATCCGCAGCTGTTGGCATTTAATTGGGAAGAATAAATTCGATAGTACATTAGAATTTAAAAAAATCTATGGAGACTGTGAAGTATGGCCACTATAGCGCATCACATACCCCCGATTTATATTTAGTTGTTATGTCGACATTATATTATTATTATGTTCTGGTGGATTCGAGGTATCATCCGTTCATCTTCTTGGTTGTTCCCTGTGGACAGAGTCAGATGTTTTGCCAAGATCTCACTTGCCGTCTTCAGTGCTTTGTCGTAGTCTCCTGTTGACAGACTACGACAGCAGACTTGCTATTAATTTCTCCCATGTTATAAATTTCTTCAAAATCTTTTACAGGTGTAACATCGATTTTATGGGATTCTTATCGTCGTCCCTTCTGTCATATTATTTAATCGTATGAAGGGTTTTCCATTGATTACATTTACTAAAGCGGCTGGTGATATAATTTTTTAGAGGAGATATAATATTTAATATATTATTATTATTATTATTTAATATATAATATAATATTTTTGGCGATATAATTTTTTTTATATAAAATTACAGTTTAATTACAGATTGTGGAAAATATCCGTATACCTTGGATATTATTTACTTGATATTGGACAATTTTTGATTCTTCTGGAAACAATTTTATTTCTCTTATCTGAGTATAATAGGGAATAGTCACTTTGGGTGTCATTAAAGTTTCATTTTCGTTGTCCACACGTGACTTGAGATTTCATTATACCATTCATAATAACATCTCGTAAGTGTTTGAGAAATTAAAGCAGTAAAGTGTATATTCATTATGTTTCTCTTTAAAAATCTCCGGAAGTGTTTCCTATTCAGAAGAAGGCTCTCGTGCCTTCTTCGATACCATCCGGAGTTTGAATGCAAAATGAATACTATTGCATAATCTTCGCACGTCGAGTGAAAAAGGTGCTCACTTACGAGGGTTTTACACGCTCCGGATCCCTGGAGTCCTGGATCGGCGGTGGAGTTGTAAGTAATCACTGCGGTTAGCTAGGTTGGTATTGAAGGCTGGCCATAATACAATTTAGGGAGTAGTTTTTGAATAACAGATTTTATTTCCATGTTTTGATTACTGGCAACTTCTTCAATTGCTTCCATAAACTCCTCTAGATTCTCAATCTTGATGGCACTCTTCAGTTATCAGTGCTCACTTTTATTTATTTGAGGATAGGATCGGAAAGAAAGGCACCGAAGATAATAATGAGGCACTCACACTAAAATCACCGTATTCTTCCGCATTAAAAATTCTATGGTTCCTATGGTTGGTTGAAGTCCCGATTCGGATTCGCACTTTAACACGCAACGTTTTTAATTTGCACGAAAAATGTCTGTACGCGATATCCAGTTCCCAGCGCCAGTTACGAGGTTTATACTGGTCAATTATTTAAAATAGATACTTTATTTATTTAATAACACAAAATTATTACAAAGTCAAACACTAAATTAATATTAATTAATAATGAATTAATAAAACAAACAAGCATTAATCAACAATGAAATAGAAATTAAGATTAATTATGACACGTTACGTTCTGCGTTCTTATAAAGAGTTTTATTTACAAAGACTACTAATTAAAATATAATCTCTCTTCTCGGATCTTATACTTTTCCCGCTGGTTTGATAGTAATTTATATTTAGTTGTATGTCGATATAATATTATTACTTTATGACAATTTATATATTATTAAATAAATAAAAAAACATTGACTAGACATACAAAGTCTTATCCCACTGTAGTGTAATAATTAATAGTTCAATAATGCATTTAATTGTTAAGTAGGTGAAAAAGAAGTGGAAAAAAATTCCAATACCGCACAAAGTATGTTAGGTAGCAGAGGTAGTAATAACACATCAAAGTACCTCCTGATGAAAGTAATTGGTATCATAGCTATAATAGGATTCTGCATCGTTTTAATCTTGTTGTGTGCATGTGTAAGAGCTAGAAAATCATTACGTGTACAAGTAAGAAGAAAAGTGGCCAAAAGTTTGAAAGAGTTGCGTCGTAACAATTCAGCAGTGTAACAGTTTAGTGCCATATGGAATGTGTGATATGTTAACGGATTTTAATTATCTTTTGGAACACGTAGATAAATTTAGAAGCAATTTGATAAAAGACCATCAGTGCAGGAGATTTAATTCAGAACTAACGATTAAGAAAAGTAGGGAATTAGATAAGTTAGAAGAGAATTTTAACGAATTACAATCAACATTTAATTTAATAAGAAGTAAAGATTCAAATGCAATTTTAGACTATGTATGGAAAATTATAAATAATATAGATAAGCGTAGAGTAACTTTACTAGACAGAAATGAATTTGTTAAGTTAGACAGTTCTGTCAATATTGTAAAAATGAGTGAACAATTTGACCTTAAAATAGCAGCTTCATTGATATCTGTTATGATTAATTCAGAAAGCATAACAATGCAATTAATTGATGGTATTGATCTATATTCCCAGATGCTAGATGAAGCTCTTAAAAATTTGTTGAGTCAGTATATTTTGAAAACGCTCTTCCTTAGTGCAAAATTGAAGATGCAGATGCATCACGTGTACTTAGCAAAGTAAATGAAAAACCAGCAATTGTTGCATTTGCCAATGGTTTATGAAGTTCAGAACTACGTACGATTGTAAAGGTTAGGAAGTATGATTCACTTAAGGACGCAACTGCGGGCGCTAAAGATGAATAAAAGTTGCCTTAAACCCCAAATGTATTTCACTACTAACAAAATTTTTAATTCTTTCTCTAATTCACGACATCAATATTTTCAGGGAAATTACAGATACAATCGTAATTTTAATAGAGAATTTAGAGGTAATTTTCGAAACAAGAAAGAGCAAAAATCAGCTAATAATAGTTACTCTAGACATAATACGTTTTAGTTTACGAATAACACACATAACGGATTGCAAAATCGTGGCTTACCTAACTATCGAAATCAGCAAGGTAGAAATCGGGGCAATACGTATTTTTATAACGCCAATAATCAATTTTGCCAATGTAGATTCAAGATACCAGTAATCAATCTAAAGCTTACGTTGCAAATACTTTACCGTCTGAAATTGAAAACAACACAACAAAATTGAAACATGCTTTTTCGTGAAAAATGAATCAAATACACATTATTTATCGATTTTTAGTTGAAGTGGAGTCAATACAATGACATTAAACTATAATGAATTTAACTTGAAATTTTTAATAGATACAGGAGCATCAGTAAGTGTTGTATTTCCAGATAAATTAAAAAATGAAAATATAGATAACTAATAAAATTAAGATAAATGATATAGGAGGGTATAGAAAGTCAATTAGTTGAACAAATTTGGATTTAATTGTTCAAAAGCTTAGATTATTTCACAGTTTCTTGGTTGTACCTAAATTTGACTGTAATTTTGGTGGAATTTTGGGCTCAGATTTCCTTATGAACTGTGGTGCTACGATAAATTATGAAAAAAATAAGTTAATATAAATGCATTATAAATATAGAGTTCAAAATATACTAACGTGATTTTACGTATAGACACTATACATATACACTATACATAAAATCACGGTAATCTTTTTTTTTATTTTACATAACCAAGCGTGATTTTTTACTGAAATATCGTCCATCCCTACAGGAAACATAATGCAATTATTCATATTGGATTGACAAATTAAGTCAATCACTTAATCCAATATGATCTAAAATTGAAAATAAAAGTTTATGATTTATTCTGTCAAAAGCTTTAGAGTAATCAACTAAATTCAACACGGTTACTCTACAGTCATCAGATGGCCTCTGGATATCATTCATATACGATGTTTAGCAATGCAGTGGTACAGCTGTACTCGCCCTAACAACAGATTGCAACTCAAGAAACAATTCGTTTTTGTAAACAGAATATAAAGAATATTGAGTCTATCACGATAGATGATACGAATAAGTACAATATAAGGATAACATTTTTATAATTATAAGTAGCAAGGGAAAAAATGAGAAAAAAGTATTAGATTTCGAGGTTTGTGTTGTCTTCCATTATAGAAAAGAATAATGTATTATACGCGAGAAAAAAGTTAAATTTTAGCTCTCGGTTTATTGTCACCCTCCGCTTCGCGGCGCTTATAGCACATCCTCGAGCTAAAATTTAATACTTTTACCCCAAGTATAATAAATAATTATTGTTCGTTAAGTCCAAAGTCCGTTATATTGAAGTTTTACTACATTTAAATTTTGGTATTAATTTGCAATTTAAAATTTAATATTGTCCCAGCAGAATAGTTTAGAAATATCGTTAATCTATTAAATAAAATTAGCTTTTAAACATCACTTTTGTATTAAATTTTAAACTAGACTAAGTAATTTATTATTAATTTTAGTTCACCAGTGTCTACTACACCAGCATATTACCCATTATTAAGATCGTAAGAGTAATTATTACCCAGTTTAATTACTAAGTGCTTCGTAATTAAAGTTGGACTGCAAGTGAAAAGACACTAAAATTGGATAAGTTGGATCTTCTCTTACGAATACGGTTTCGTGATACGAACTCTACTCGTTTCGACGAGTAATCATCACTCGTTTACCGACCACGAAAGGGACGCGGGGTAAAGATTCATTAACGGCTAAGGTAAACACAATAAAATTATACGGAGAGTTGCAACCAGGAATGGTTAAATTGTCATCGATTTTCAACTGTCTCGCTTTAAACACATTTTTTGATTTCTAAAAGATTGAAATACGTAAATTGTGCTATTCGAGATAAATTTGATGTGGAAGTATAATAGAAGAGGTCATTGTAAGAGATTTTGTGGTAACAATAAAACTAAAAGAGAATTCAATGGCATTGTTCGTTATTGGAAAAATTCTCGTATATACTAGGTACTATAAGAATAGGGGAACGCTGCGATTGGTATTATTACTAACTTAAAGTTTGTTGAAAATTCTTTTGTATCTATTCCTTTCTCGATATACCTTATAAAAATTTTGTTGGAAATAATTTTTCTCAATTCCATGACGGTCAACTTTTAGAAATCTCATTCGGCTCCGGTAATAGGCATAATAAAAATTTCAATTTAAATTTTAACGTCTTTTCGGGTAATAAATAAGCTATTACGAGTACTGGTGCCGGCTTTGCAAGTTAAATTTTTCGCAGTAAAAAAAAGGCCCAAATTACTCTCTCAATACTGGACCTAGCTATAACGCTTCGAAGTGGATCCATTAATGTTGGGGGAAACTTGGGCGTTATAGAACAAAACACGTAATTGGAGATTATAGATCGTAAACTCGAACTGTCTATAAAAATTTACATAACGACGCGAGAATAATATCTGGACGAACGGGAACATAATGAAGTCACGTTATAACATTTCCTCATTCTAGGTACCTTTAAAAAAATTGATCTACATGTTTTATTATTCACTGAAAGTTTTATGACTTTATTACATGAGTTCTCTGTATATTAACTTTAACTTTAAACAGATTTTTTTACTTTTAAAAATAAACCTACAAATGCAACATTTTTTTTCTTGTTGAAATACGATGCTTAAATAAAACATTCCATTCAAAACAAATACAATATAATATAAACAGGATATACCTCTAAAATAATCCTCGCAGGAAAAATATTTACCTCAGTTTTCCAGCTGCACAAGGAAGTCGTCACAAAGCCTTGAGGATTAACTTTTCTATAGAGCTTTCCACGCAAAAGTTGAATGTAACTCCTGTTTTCTTAACGTTTTATAAGAGGCCTGAATAAACAAAACTCATGCTGGCTGTAACAAGCCACTGCTGTGTTTCATTTTAGTGTAATTAGTTCCCAGAATAACAGAGAAAGCCTGAGGACTTTACTTCTTCAAACAAGTATTATTTTTCATTAACTGTAAAGAATAATGTTTCGCATCGATGAATTCCACTTTATTTAATATTTTACAAAAAGAACCTGTTTTGAAACAAAATTACAAAAGAAAACCGAAACAAATCGTTAAATTGCAATTTTTCAAAATGTTAAAAATATTTAAATTTAATCTTTAAGTTAATCGATTAGATTCAATTTGATTCAATTGTTCAAGTGATTTCATGAAAGAACCCGAGGAGAGTTGTTTAATGAGGCGAAATGAAGTGCAATTTGAGTATTTTTTTTTGTCTTTTTTCAGATTCGATGAAGTTGGGGTAATGGGTTTGAACGGACGAATGGAAGGGTAGGCGATAATCTTGTAATTTGAACGCGTTTAGTCGAAGTGGCGCGGACACGGATCGTCGCTTTCCGAAGGCGACGAAGTGTTCCGCAAATAATCCGTTAAAACGGTATCAATTGCGATGTTTAGATTTCCATTCCTCTCGCTAACCGGTCCCGAGTCCCTTATTTGCGTTGCATTTATTTTTAAAGGGACCTACTTCTTTGTAAATTCTTCTTGGAAGTCTACCCGGATTGATAATGACTTGCAAACAGACTGTGTCAGTCTGGTATTTGTTCGTTTTCATGACAATCCGAACCAGGTTTAGGTTATTTAATTCCCCTGCTTTCTTATGTTATTCCTATTTGTTATGTACAAATTATAGTAAATAGGAATTTGTATTATTGAAATAGATGTACTCGTTATTTTTAGGCGGTAAGAGGGGTAACGTGTATTAAGAGTATATACGTAAATGGTCATCGTGTGAGCACGCGTTTATACCTGCCCGTGTGTTTTACATCTTTTATTGGTTGTGTAATACTTTAAATCGGACGTTCCCTAACTTTTTTGTGTTCGTAAGCCCCTTACGGATATAATGATAGTAGGGGTAACACCAAAAAGACACTATCTTGGAAATACTCGGATACGTCACAATAGCTATTATTAAGCTGTGTCTTAAGAGGCTATTTTACCAGGTCGGTTAGTTTCTGAAGGGCGCAGACGACGGACGTTCGGAACCAAGAAGGCGGAGTTTATTTTCTATTAAACCCAACCGTACGTACACAAAGAAAATCAAATATTTCGTCTTCTAGACGTGTTTATGTACATTCCGTACGAAGAATACGAATAATTAAAGAAAGTTGAGGAGATTTACATTTTGAATGTTGAGGTTTATTCAATTCTGTGTAAGGTAAAAATCAATTGCAAATACAGTAAACTAATTATATCATTGTATTATTATGATCACATAATAGTCAGGTGATTCAGAGTAACCGTACAAGTAATTTAAAAAAAGCGGTTTCTGCAAACTCGAAATAAAAAAATTAATAACTAAAGTCTAACAAATGGACACCTCCGACATCAATGACCTATACAATCTATTATAACTTTAACTCTTCAAAGGTTTATGGCAAATTGAAGCCTTTGATGAATGCTTAGTATTCCTGCAAGGTCTTGTTTCTTTATGCCACCAAGTGTCTAGCAACCCTTTCCGAATGTTTTGTGTCTTAGACGGCCTCTGGTCGCAATCACCCAAGATATGTTGTGTGAGCTCTGATCCGTCGTTGCAAAGTCGACCAATTTGATCCTAAGCTTATCCAATGTGGAAAAGATAGTATTTAGGGGTGTATATTTTAGGGTCACCCTTGCTGAGACATGAAACCTCTTTGGTTTCTTTGGTTTCAATATAAGTTGTATGTCTTCTTAATTGAAAACAATTTTACATTTGATGATCATCATCAATGATTTTGGATATGTAAATCATCATCAATGTTTGTGTTATAAAAATATGTATCATAAATTGTTGAAGACATGTAAAATATGTCTTCAACAATTTATCTAAACGGGAGTACTAAATGGGAGGCTTTTGTGACCACCAGATTTCACTTCTGGAGTGTAATTATAGTCTATACTAGTGCTGGGCAAAGTATCGATACTTGTCGATGGTATCGGTACATACCTCGATATCAATACTCGATTCTAGATACCAGCAAAGTATCAGTATCGAAGTACCAAAAGTATTGAAAGTATCGAAAATATGAAAGTATCGAAGTATCAAAGCTATAGAATGTGTCAAAGTATCGAAACTTGTTTTCTTTTATACAGAATATTGTGTTAAAGTATATTTAAGAGAGTAATTTTTCATAAAAAAAAGTTTAAAAAAAATCACATAGAGCATTTTAGGATACATTAAAATGTTTCAAGAGAGCTAAGATATTTTGAAGATGACATGCAATATGTAGTTATTCCTCATTATTTCAAACTCTGACAGGATTAAAAGTACGAAACATTATGTACTTACTTGGTTTTACTCGACGAGTACATAATCGAGGAAAATTGTTAAGAACATATGGGAATAAAAGGAAGGGCACGGAATTTATTGGTCTTTATTAAGATTTATTGACTCCATCTTCACCTTGTTGTGTTAGTTAAGATTTTTTTTTAATTAAATATACTTAGGTGATTGTTTTTATTTTCTTTGTTTCTATATCGGGTTCGTGCCTCGCCCATCATCAGTAGAAAACTGTTTTATGTATTTCAATAACAGCCTGGTAAGTACATATTTTTAAAAGTTAGGTTTAAAGGTTAAGTTTGCTTCCAAAACTGACCTTAAAAAAAATAAAAAAAGCCTTAATACCCTAATTTAACCCTAATTTATTTCTTACCATTTTAACCCCAAATTTAAAATCTATGAAGAAAACCATATAAAAAATGTACTTATTATGTACTTACTATATTATTAAAATATTATTTCCAATAATTTGATACTTTCGATCTTGCGATATTTTGCATTATATCAATATCAAGAAGGCATCGATACTCAATATGTACCTCATTTCAGGTATTGACCAACCCTAGACTGTCCACGAGATCTATGATTCATCGATTTCCGTTATTATTTTCGTTATACGGTACAGATACTATGCCCGTAAGTTAACGTGTGTTAGAGTGAAATGGTTTCCAGCGAGTACGTGTGTTTCGTCCTTTTTATACGATGAATCACTATCTCTTATCGAGGTACAGAGTATAACCAACGTTTATTCAATTACATTGAGTATTAAATTATCACTCAGATAGGACACAGCTATTTTTAGATGGAAGTTCTTGCTATCAGTTACTGCACCACTTTAGACCTACAAAAGGGACAAAAAGGCATTCAAGTTTTTTACGTGAGGTGCAGCACTCATTAGAGAACTTACTAGGAACATGAGAAAACTACTACTAGCAACTATGATGATACTCAATAGTCGGTTCCTGATCATAGTGGCATTGAGGGCAATGAGAAGGTGGACCAAACAAAAGCTGGCCAAATAGACTGCGAAAACGAAAGACAGATAAGCGAAACGTATGTTAACTCCATCGTAAAACACAAAAGCTTTTATGCGTGGTCAAAGGGAATCTAGCGAATCTAACCGTTTTCAGGCTTTAAATACACCCTTCAAATACCACCTCTTCCATAGCGGTCAATCAAACTTATTGACACCAACATAAAGAAACAAGACTTTAAATCAAAACGTTCGACGGGCTAAAGTTCCATAGACCTTATAGCACACAGTAACGAGAGTCGCTTCTCCTTTCAGCCCGGCAATAATAATATACGTTTTTGTGTGTATATGTAGGTTGTGCTAGCTTGAAGATAGGTACTTGGAGTGACGAGATAAACACTGGGGTATATAGTGAGGAAAAGGAAGATAAGGTCAAAGTGGAGCTGGGCATTAGGGCAGTAAAATATGAAGGGAGGCTACACTGCAGAATCTTTGGGGAGTATTGGAGGGAAGTTAAAGAGGGAGGGTTAGATATGGGAAAGAAGACAAAAACAATTATTGTAAAAGGGTGGGCTATTCTTTAACTGAGATAAATGGTAGAGGAAGGGTGGGTAGGGAGATGTGGATGGAGATGAGAGATAGGGACCGAGATGTCTAAAGAGAGGAAAGAAGGACACAAATAAAAGAGGGAAGGTATAACGAAGGATACAGAGACATTATTTCAGAGAAACTGCCTAGATGCTTGGTATGGGAAGGAGATGAGGAAGGGAAGAAATTAGTGGTTAGGTTCCGATGGAAACGACGAGGGAACTAATGGCCAATGAGGATATGTGGTGTAGGCTGTGCTGGGAGGAATGGGTAACATTGGAACAATTATATGGTCAACATAACATAAAGAAATACAAAACAAAATTGAAACAAAAAATACTCCTAATGAAAAATTTCACTTCGAATTACACCAAAAAACTTAATTAATTTTATTAATCAATCTAAATCGCAAGGTATACGTTGAATCAATCCAATATTAGCGATCAACAAAGTTATAACAAAATGAAACTACAAAACCGGTACTTAAAGAAGAAAAAAAAATCAAATTATTTCCGAGGGTCGTTCCCACAATAGTGTTTTTTAAACTTGTGAAATGATGATTTTGTATTTTGCCAACAGTATTTGGTAATTTAAATGCAAAATGTTTACTACCGGCAGTTTTACAAGAAGTATTAAGTCTTCTAGAAACATTTAAGGCCTTGTGGAAGTAGTTGAAATCTTTTTGAAGCATTTGAAGTCGTCTGGAAGTAGTATGAAGTCTTTCAGAATATGTATAGTAGCCTTGTGGAGCATTACAAGTGTTCTGGAATTAATGTCAAGTCTTGTAGAAGCAGTATCATATCGTCCAGGAATAGTATCAAGTGTTCTGGAAGCAGTTCAAGCCTTGTGAAGCACGGCAAGTCTATAGAAAAAAAATAATAAGAAAAGAGTAATTCTTGGAATATACATTCGATGTATTTTTTAAAGAAAAGTCGCAAATACAAATAGCGATGTGATAATATTATTTTCAAGAAGTTCTCACAAAATGTTTAAAATGGGTCATGTGACCTGTCGTGGTAGACTTAGTGTTATAATGTTATTGTTTTCTGGCTCTTATGACAAAATGTGGATTGTGATTAGCCCACCAATGGCAGTTTTGTGAAGTTTCTATTTCGTACTTATAGAAGAGTTTGTGTAATTGATGTTTGTGGTGTTTCGACCACTATCTCTATAAAAGCCATTTAGTTTTCTTCCAAGTTAAACAATTTCAGGTGTAGTTTCTTGAATTGATTTACAACAATTTCAAATTTTCTTCAATTTTTCAGCTCGAAATATGAATATTCTGAAAACGGGACACTCAGACAAATTACTGTAATTTAATTATTTGTTTTTATTTGATATCCAGATTGCCCGTAAGGCAATCTGGAACCTATTTTGAATTTATTACTGTTTAATTAGTTTAATTACACCTAGTTGTGGTTTTTCATGTATCAACGTGATTAACAAATTTGAAGTTTTCATTATTTATATAGCTTTATAAATTATAATTTTATTTATAAAGCTTTTATAATAGTAGTGAGAGACACAAACAATAATAACAATTTAAATTTTAAAATTCCATGGTCAAACCAATAACAAATAAAACCAATTTCTGACGTTTCATGTAATTCAATTTTTGGCCATCTGCATAAAATAAACAGGTACAACTAATTGTGTTTAACTTATGATCATTTGAACCGTAATTATACAAATTTTATACGTTGCTAGTACGATTAAAAACAACACATTGATAACTGGCAAAAAAATCTTAAAATCAAAATATTCCGAATATGAAAACGCTATAGCGCCAGGTAGTAATATCCTTCTATACAATAAGAAAAGTTGTTGCTGATTTATTGTTGGGCACTGTATATGTATATTCATTTAGTATTAGTTCGAGCTTTAGTGCAACGAAAAATATGCACCTAATACTAACACTACAACGGCTTACTGAGCGTCACACGTGGTGTTACGTATTGATCCGATACAGATGCTACTTTCTTGATTACAAAAAAACAAAAGATGTAGTAGGCCTGTCAGATTCTATAGTCCTTTGGATTGTCACCATTAAGCTCTATTTTATGTAATAAAATTATCTATATATAAATTATTATTTATTTGTTGCAAGAATTATGGTTTTTATCTTTTTTATTTAGTTAAAATACTTGTTTCCTGGTGCAATAAAAATAAAGTGTGTATTAACTCTATTTTATATCTAGCTTAAATCCTTTTACTATTTCTTTTTACTTCGAAGATCACATTATTAACTACACTGCTAAAAAATAGAGGAACAGTTTTTTCGAAATCTGTAACTTTTTAAATAAGTTATAGGCAAATCAAATTTGGATTACTTTAATCGCATAATTACAAAAATAATGTTACATCTAAGTTATACTTAAAAGTTTAAATTAATAACGCAAAACAAAGTGGAAACGCCTCATAATATCCATGACAGTCGGGTTTTGTGTGGACTGAAGAAGTTTAATACCGTGTGTGCCCTCCGGCAGCACGAATCCCTTCCTCACATTTATGTAACATCCTTCCTAGACTGCGAAAAAATTCTTGGGGTACAATTTACCATTTCTCAATTAGGGTAATTTCTTAATTACCATTTCTTATTATTATTTCTCAAATAATTATTAACCACTAACCATACTTCCTGTATGGTAGGGTGCTTCCGAACATGTCGATCAAGATGGGATACACATGTATTCAATAGAATTCAGATCAGGACTTAACGCCAGCCATTCTATGATTTCATGTTTTTGCAAAAAGTTGTCTCTGCATTGTCCTGCATTAGGATGATTTTACCGACGCCATATGCAATAGCAACTCCATGGCCCTCCAAGATGTTTTCGATGTAGTTCATGGTATTCAATCTATTTATGCTATTTAGGAACAACATCAAGATCGGTTCGGATGTCTATACTGATTCCAACCCAAACCATAACAGATCCCCGACCAAATATCTCCAGTTTCTGTATAACGTTCACCAAGACGTCTATATACATGTCCTCGGCCGTCAGAATGGGTTAAACAAAATCTGGACTCATCTATACGCAGTACAGGCGTCCAATGACGAAGTTGCTAATCTCTTTGATTCAGAACAAACCTCATTCGCGCTGCTTTATAATGCTACACGGAACGTGGTGCACGGACAGATTTTTTAGGTTTCAAATACGCTTCTTTTAAACTGTTTCTAATAGTTTGATCAGAAATTGCTATTCCAGATGTTCGTCTTAGATCGTTTATTTTTTGTGCTGTAGCAGCATCTGTACAAAGGTAGGAATGAAGAAGAATTTTCGTCGAATCTTCCGAAACCGATTTATGGACGCGTTTATGGACGCTGACCAACAGAAGCAGGAATCTCGAAAGTTCCTGCTAACATATCGAATAAAGCGGTTATGCTGAATAAGGACGACTGTGCTAGCAACTTGTTTGTTTGTTTTGTTTTTTTCTGATTAAAATATTTTCAAATTACGTGATAACAAAAGCAAAAGTGCTAACACATTAACTCCTATAACTTCTGTTATTGGGTTGATTTAGAATGAGTGAAAAACACTCTTAACGCTTTATTCTATTAGATCTATAAAAGGTGATGCTAACATCGTGGCCGATTCTTTTTCCAGAATCGATATTGATTTTCTAATTGATCTTGATTTATCAATCTTGATTTTTCTCATTCAGACGTGAAAACAATTCAAGGTACTCAATCAAGAGATACGCAACTAAAACATTTACTTCAACAATTTCAATCAGTATGGCGTGTGCTGCGTAGATATAATTCGTTGCCGGTGCAGTTAATCGCTAGTGTTCGTGCTATTTTAGTATCACGATTATTCCCTCCATGAATTAACGTGTTCGTTCATTCTTTAAATAAGTTTTGACCTAGGGTGATTTTTGTTACTTCGATATTATTTCGATAGATTCGATATGAGAGCGACTCGTTTGTCTGCAATAATCATTCTGGAGCATAAATGTTACGATATGATGTCTTCATTTGAGGCCCAACTACTAAATTACTCACGGCGTAACTGTCTTCTCATACACGGAATTCCCGAGCATGAACATGATAATATGGCTCGGACTTGTCAAGAATAAATCAAATTTGTCGTCCTCGACTCAGCGACCAATTATAGCTAAATTCATTTCTTACAATATCCGTCGACTGATATGGACCAACAAATGACAGCCTAAGGGTAGGAAAATCTTTATTTCGGAATCCCTTACTGTACGTCAACTTCAACGTTACATTAAAGTTAAAGCTGCGGTTGGTCCTGAAAATACATGGACGTCGGATGGCCGAATCTACGTTTTATTGTCGAGGGATGGTAAGAAGAGGAAAGTCATACGTAATTTATCGGATCTTGATGGATGCTCCCGTGTCCTATGTTGCCGCGGGATATCCACATATCCCTATGGAAGATTATGGTTTGTTTATAATAGGGTATAATTTGTTTCTTGTCTCATGTATTTTTCTTTAAAAGTACATTCAGTTGTTATTACTTTGGATTATTATGGTAAGATGTTTGCACAATTTATTTATTTTACCTTATATATATGTACTGTACATATATATGTACTGTTTTGTATAATAATAATAACAGACTTTATTGCCAACCCATATAAACTTACGAAAATAAAACGAAAGCCAAGAAAGAAAAATAAAATAAAATAAACTACCTAAATAAATGAAACTACTATAGCATAGTGCGCAAGCAATTCGCAAGGCGCAGATTCAGGAAAATAAAATCCTGTTCTTCCAGCTGGACCTTGATAACAATATGAATTATTAAGTATTAATAATTGAAAACATAGAAATACAAAACGTAAAAAAGTATGGAAAGGGATACAAATATTAACTAATTAACTAAAAATATCATTTCGTAATATGCACATCGCAACTTGATATCGGGAACCCTTGCAATAGACAACTACTTTGAGATCTCAATAATCTTTCAAATAACAGAGATCTGAATGTCGATACACTTAATTTTCTATCCGGCATTGAAATAAGATTATAAGATTTGTTTTTAAATGTGGTATGAGAATGATGTCTCAAACACATCTGTGTCATGAATAGGAGCAAAAATAGATGAAATAGGTACTTTTCCTCTATTTCTCAATCGATCATGAACGTTATATCTGAGTTTAATCTTTCTGTATAAATAACTTGGAGCTCAATATCAGTTTATGATATACCACCAATGTCTGCAGTACTCTTCTGTTCCTCATTGACAACCATCCAGCGTCAACTAACTTTTGAACTTTTTGAATTCTAGTTGAATCAAAAGTAGTCAACTTCGGATGGTAAATAGGAACCATGTAATTAAATTGAGACTAGACATGAGTATTCTCTTAACATCTATAAGTAAGGATGACCTCTGCGGAAAAAGTAGCCTGAGAGCAAAATAAGCGTTTTTAACACATTTTCTGACCTGAGACGAAAATCTAAGAGTACCATCAACTTCCAAACCAAGACTTTTATGGCTATCAACTATAGGTAGCTTCGTATCATTCATGATAATATGAAAGACCGAGCTACACCAGTAGTTAATTTTGTATCCCCAAAGTCTTAATCTTTAAACAGTGTGCAGTGGAAGCTTCAGAAATGAAGGATGAATGGAGTGAACCAACTGCGTATTCGTACTGTTTACAATGTTGAACTCGATCAAAAATATAAGCTGTCTAAGCAGAGACCAAAATCGATCCCAGAATAAAGCCCTTTGGAACCCCGGAGGTAACTTTACTATGCTCGGATACCACCCCAACAATAACAACCGACTGTGACCTACCACTTAAGTATACACCAATTAAGTTTAAAGCAACCGAATCAAAGCCAATTGTTGAAAGAATCGACAACAGAATGGTATAATTCACGGTATCAAATGCACGGCTAAAGTCTAACAGAGTGAGAACAGCAACATTACTCTGATCAACCGCTATAATTAACTAATAAGCGATATCATTGAAGTAGTAGTACTAAAACTCATTCTAAAACCCGATTAAAATTCCGGAAGTATTTTAAATTTATCAAGATATTCCACAAGTTGTTGTTTTAGAATCTTCTCCAGAATCTTCGAAAAAGCTGGCAACAAACTAACGGGTCTCAGATGATTAAAACTGATAGGATTTCGATTTTTAGCAATCACAGTAGAAAATTTAAATCACCTTCAGTTTCAGGCAAATTGGAATACAAATCCAAAACCGATTGATCAAGAGGCATTGACTCAGGCACTGTCCTGAATAAAAAAATATGATTAAAAGAAATTTGTCTTAAAAATTCCCTAAATTTTATTTAAGATCCTGTTTTTTTATTTCAAGGTAACATAATATTTTAAAAAGCCATGTGTTCGAAATTGTGCCCCTCCACCTCGATCCATTTCTTTATTTGCAATTCGAATATTATTCAACGATACACAACCATTTATTCATTTCTCGACAAGTGTGTGAATATGTACACATTCTCCGATACCCGTTAGATTACTAATTGTTAATCCAATACAAATTAGTGTTGAATATTTGAACAATAATGGAGGCTATAACATTAAAAGAGAGAATTGAAATGATTTTCATTCAACGGAGAAAGCAGAAGGAATATCATTGATTAATCTTTATGCACAACGTATTCCCGACAAGGTGCTATCGCACGCTTCTTTTTAACGACTCGTTCAACAGTTCACTAGCGAAGGAACTGTACAGCCAAAAAAACTAATCGTCGGAAACGTAATTGGCAATAAACTTATTGGTCCATATTTTATCGATGAAAACTTAAAAGGGGGAACATATCGAAACATCTTGCAAATCAAACTGTCAGTGTTACTTGGAGACCTTCCATTGGACATACGACAAACAATGTGGTTCCAAAATGATGGTTATCCAACATATTATTCAACAATAGCACGAGAAGTATTAGATCAAGAATACAATCGTCGATGGATCGGAAGAGGTGGTCCAGTATCTTGTCCTGCAAGATCGCCAGATCTTACTTCTCCCGACTTCTTTTTGTTGGACCCTTTTCGGAGTTTGCAATAAAAAATTGGGGTTCTCATTTAAAATTTCAAAGATGTTGTTTCAACATAAAAAACTCACCCTGTTATTGTTTATTTCCGGTTTTCATTGTATGAATTTGCATTCTTTTTTAGTTTAGTTAGAACAATTTTCGTTTTTATTATTTACTACTTCTATATACATTATACACACACGCATTGTATATTTTTTTCTTTGTTTGTTTTTTTTTCTATTTCAAGTTTTTGTTTGTCTATTAATTTTTTCTTTTCTTTCTTTTTTCCTTTTTTACCATTTTTATTGTTTCTGACTGCATGTTGATATCAGTTGTTAATCGGATTCTTCTTCAAAATCTTTTCTTTCTTGTGTTCGTCCAGTGACTCCTCTTTCACAGCATCAACAGAATCTCTTCTTGAATATATTATTACATCCTGTCCAGACTACATATCTACACATGGTCAGCTACCTGCCTCCCAAGTTTCCAACTATGATTTAATCTATTGTGCCCTACAGGTATGACATCTGAGTCGTTCTCGTCCTGTTGTGACTTACAGTGTTCTAGGACCGGTTGCAACTAATTTGCTTCTGCCAGATACACCGTTGATTGATTGGTTTCTACTGTAACATTTTGCATATATTAATGCTATAGTTTAATTCAAACATTATTAATCTTTATGATAAACATGCCCACGTTGGGCAACGCAGGATGAGGTACCTGCCTGCACCTTGGCTGAGTGGTGTGATAAAATCTCTCTTGCGAGTCCGTAACCATGCAAAGTCGGTATTTAAACCTAGTACTAATCGGTAAAACTATCGAATAGATTTTGATTTCAGATAGATTTTGATTGTGAGTCGCAGGCAAACTTTCTTGTAGAGCTTCCCTTGGTCATCGATGACGTAACTAAGACGGCTACAATTAATAAAATTCTTATTCCTCCTCAAACTTGCTCCTCCTCTCTTATGCTTGTGATCGCGACCGAAGTAGGTGCTGCTTTGACTTATTCGAAGTCCCCTTGGGTGGGTTTTGATAGTATTGATATTAACCTTCTTCTTCGTACTCTGAATATATTGCTTCCACCCTTAACTCATATCTTCAACTTTTTGTTTGAGCGGTATCCATTTCCCTTTGTCTGGAAAGTTACTCATGTCGTTCCCATACTTAAACCCTAGTCACCATCATATGATATTGATTTCCATCCGGTTTCAATTTTACCCGTACTCAAAGGCTCTTGAACGGTTAGCTTATTTACAAGTCCAGGGATTTTTGGAGCGGTTTAATTTACAGAATGAGTTGCAATCGGGTTTGTGCAGCTGACAAAGCACAACTACTGCCTAGGTATTCCTGTGACAACAAGTGCGTTACTGTACAAGTGCTACTCGATTTCAGGAAGATTTTTGATTCTGCCGACAACAACCTTCTTTTGGCGTCAATTTCTGCTTACGGATTCACTACTTCCTGTATTTCTTGGTTTCAGTCCTACTTTTATCAGCACTCCTTGTGCGTGTGTAATCAAATGTGGTGTTCCTCAGGGCAGTGTACTGGGTCCGTTACTTTTTGCTTTGTTCGTTAATAGTAGTACTGATTACATCTCGTGTAATTATCATTCGTATACTGACGACCTCCAGATATATACTACTACAACTGTTGCTGAATTTCCGAAAGCTATTGTGCAACTTTATAATGATCTATCTAACGTCATGAACTGGTCTCGGACTTAAGTTGAACTCACTTAAAACACAAGCTATTGTATTTGGAACTCGTCAATTACTTGGTGAGATAAATCCATCTACCTGCAGTGATCTGATACTGGTTGGTAATGTCATACGGTTTCTGATACAGTTAAAAATCTCAAAATCTTTCGAATTCTACACTGTGTTGGAAACCGTAAATTTAATAGGTTTGCAGAAAGCTTTGTTTTATTCCACTCTCTAAAAAGACTTAGCTACTCTCTTCCTGCTGTAGTCCGTCGTAATCTTTGCTATTCACTTATATTTCCTCAATTCGATTATACGGATGGAGTTTATCCTGATCTCTCGGTAACTCTTTTCAATAAATTGCAGCGACTGCAAAATAATCGCATCTAGTTCATATTTGACCGAAATAGATTCAGCATGTAACACCCTATCGTAATTATATTCAGATGTTTACCTGTGAGAGACGAAGATCCTTTCGATTATTAATCATGCTATTTAAAATCCTTCATAACTGCACGCCAATGTACTTATCAAATAGGTTCCAGCAATTATCATCTCATGAGTTTGCTACTCGTTCGTGGCCTGATTCTGTTCTTACATTTCCCATTCATAGCACTGAAATTTATCATAGATCATTTACAGTACTTCTGAAATTCATAATATTACTAACATTACTAATTTTAGACATGTTTTAAAGAGCGACTTGCTTGCCTTTCAGTTATATGTTTCTTAATTCTTTGTTCTTAGCCTTTCTCATTTTTTTTCTCTCCCAACTGCTCTCTCTCTCTCTCTCTCTCTCACTTTTTGGCAACTGATGTTCAGCGAATTCTTTTTAATTTCTCTCTCCCTTTTCATGTCTTTTCTATATATTTCTCTCTGTTTCTCTCTTTTTCTCTGTTGCTTAGTCTTAGTTGGTGATAAAAGTGTGTGGTGTAATACACTGGTGTATCACGAAACGCGTTAAATGGTGCTGTAAAAGTCGTGCGTTAAAGTAAATCCCACTTGAAATATATTGTTACTTCAAGCACTCTTTCATTACTTTACGCACTGCTCTCTTTAATGACGTATATACGAGTTGAAAATGTCTTCAAAACATCGATTTTACAAACGAAAGTAGATAATGGTGTATTAAGAAACAAGTTTCGTAAGACTTCTTATAGCATCCAATGCTGTAAGAAGTCTCATTACAGCACCCGTTTGAGTACTATAAGAGCTTTCATTGCAAAAAGCTCATTACCGTTTCATTACGTAACGCATTTTTAACCCAACCAGAACAGACTAAATTTATTGAAACGACCTACAATAAAAAAATGCTACTTATTTAAAGAGATAGAATAATATTTATTATAAACATTAATTGCTATGTTTTTACATTTTGAATCACTTATTCGAGATGATGTCGCTAAATCTTTAGTTATTACTTCTACAGGTAATGTTTTTAAAAATTATATTAATTCAAAATTGTCAACAATCATTAATATAGAGATATGAATGCCAAAATAGATCTTTTTAAATAAAAAATGATTTTTAAATACTTTTTAGGAGTCGTACATAAAATGTTGGATATCACACATGGGCTAGAGCATAATTATAGTGCTCGTGTGATTACACGACTCGGTCTATAACCATGTCGTGCAATTCTCCACACTCGTATAGTTATTATGTTTCTAGTAAATTTATGTAATTTTAATAAGCGTGCATTTTTAAATTCAGCATTTGATAGATTTTATCAAACATTGTTATTTCATTAATGGCAAAAAAAATTAAAAAAAATTGACATACACTAACTAATTTATTTATTTGATACAGATATACTTTCAAATTTGTCATAACCATCTGTTTTTTACATAGAGAACAATTTGTTTTTAAATTATACGCATTTGCCTTTCAAACACGCTCTTTTATTGTTTTACAATATAATAAAATCATGTTGTGTTCACCATTTTGTATTTAAACGTTCACGTTTAATGTTAGTTTTAATTACATAACGAAAAATTACAATGTAAAATAGTCGAAATAATAGTTAGTTGTTACTGTAGTTGTAGTAGTAGTTTTTGTTTCGAATTTTACTTCCAATACCAATTGAATGTACAGGGAATACATAAATGGTATTACCAGTAACTATTGTCTTCAATGTATAAGCGTATACTGGTACGTAAGAAAATCGGATTTAACAAAGGTAATTGATTTAAATCGGATTCGAGTGTACATTTATAGTATATATTTTGGATATATTCGATGTTTGGCTTTATTATCGTAAATGTTAGGTACATTGTGCTACAAGAAACTTAAACAGTTAATAAGTTGAGTGTTTTTAGTTAACTTTGGGTTGCTGATTTCAAACATGCTTTCCATTTTTCTATTGTATGTTACTTTTCTTATTCAGGTGTTTCACTGCTGCAAGACACAAGATTTTATAGATGAAATGAATTTTATCTTCGACACCTTGATATAAAGTGAATAGCTAGCTACCTGTTAATGGTATTATTTAAAAAAAAATTTAAAAATGAAAACATTGTTGAATAAAATAATTTCTAATAAATACTGCACACAAAAAGTAAAATTTTGCAGCACAGTGTAATTTATTATTTAGGATGTATAATTATTAACCGGATCTATAGTTGTTAGAGTTTATTTTTTCATTTACAATACGTAATCTATAACAAAGAGAGATAATAAAAAGCAACCAGCTATTGGAGACATTACGAAAATTGGTTTAAAGGTTATTAAGCGAAACTTGGAGTCAGAATAGTTAATTATTACGCGACGATTGATGTAATTACGAAGTTTCCAAGCCGGTTGGCTCGAGCACAACACACATCGGTACTTAGCACTTAATTCTCGACTACGAGGAAAGCCATTAATGGTCCTCTACGACGCTTTTACAATGGCAATTTGTATGTTGACCATAATTTCCACTCGAGATGGCGGTAGTAGGTAGGCCGTTAAAACGGTGGGTATTCGATATCAACCAAGATAACTAGTAATAATCAATGCAATACTGAATATCAGGTCCCAACTCTCTCACCCTCTCCAAACTACATTGTTACTATTAAATAAATCAAATTGTTGCAGCACTAGTAACATTATCATGTTTACTAATGCTTACTAGGTTAAGTAATGTTTACCGAACTAATAATAATGGTCTTTTTTTAAAATAGTAATAAATCGTGATGGTAATGATTAAATTGTGTATACATACATATATTTCCATACTTGAAAATAACAAATTTAGATGTATATGTTATCGAAAGAACCAGTGAATTAAATTATTATCGATTGGGTCTGAAATGATGTGATCGCGTGTCGGCGGTCGTATTAATGCCTCACGCCTATTATTCAAATTGTCCGATTAAATCTTTGAGTCGAAACTATGCATTTCGAACGCACGATCGTCAAAAGCGATTTTTTATATAATTTTCGTTTTGTGTCGCGAGCGATGGTGACTTGCCAAAATTACCCGGTTTTAGATGACCTTCCAAAAGTACAATGTAGTTCACGCCATAATGTTGCGTGACAAATTTTTCAAACGCACTTAATTGTTTTTTGTGATTTTAAAGCTTTCTAAAATTAAAAAATAAAATTTAGTTACTAAACAATTTGAAAAAGCTTGAACAATTTTTTTGTTCATTAAAAATATACGGTTCCGAAATTTTATTCGCCCATACAGTTAAAAAAAAGTATGTATCAAATGTAATAAAAAGGGGCTTTTCACGTATTGCTATTATTTTTGTACAAACAAATGTTTTTAAAATTCAATTTTAAAGTGAATTGCTGTTTTGATGTTTTTTGGATGTTTGGTTTTTCGGATTCATCAAACTTCGTACCTAAAAGGTGTTATTCTTCAATTTGGGTGAACTGACTTATAATGAGTAATACCTTCAATTAAAACCTATAAAATTTTTATATTTTTGCGAAAAATGAAACAAGCTATTTACATTTATTGATTATACACGACATTGTGTATTACAACTTAATCCTACGTTTAACTATAGGTATAGTAATACTTGCTGCCATGGCATAATTTATTGCTTTTGCAATTCATATAATGAAAAAAATTTATTACATTTCTGCATAATCTGTGGCGACTGTCGAATTTTTTTTTTGTTTCCTGGTATACTATATTCGAAAACTACTTTTTTAAAACAAGGAATATATGCTCACTTTCATATGAAATCACCAAAATTTATACTACAATTTTGAAAATTCAATAAATTAATGGTTTGTTATTAACTAAGAAACGATGAAAGTTACTACCGAAGAAACTCAATTATTATGTTTCCTCTCTCATTGTTATTTTTTGTATGTTTTTATGTTACATACCGGGTATTCCCTATTTAACTTGACAAAACGAAATATCTCAGGAACTAAGCATCGGACAAAAAGAAGTCTCGAATAAAATTTGTTCGGTTTGAAGGGGACATTTAATGGTGATGAAACCGCGGTGTAATGGGAAACAACTTAAAACTTTAAATATAAACCCACTTTTTTTATACTAGAATCAGCTTTTCGAGGAAAAATTGGAAAAATTACATTAATTTGCCCAGCTGCTTTTAAAATTTTCCTGGCTTACAAGGTGTCTCATTTATCCTGACAAAAAGGAATATCTCAAAAACCTTTGGAAACTATTTATTCAGTGTGAACGGTCAATTAAATTGCAGGAACTAGTTTTTTTTTTAATTTGTGTATATTTCAGTTGTTTGATTTCAACCTTCATCAGAGCAGAAATTACAATTGCTGTTAACATAGGAAACTATTTTTAGAAATAAAACAAGGTTAATTACTAAACTTAATTTGAAGCAACAAAATTGAAAGTTACTTGTTTTTGAAGTATACATATTTTTAAGTAGACATATTTTTAATAATTATATAACAGATTAAAACAAAGAAAAAGTTCTTTTTTGTAGAGTGATTTTGCGATACTTATTTTAAAAGAAGCAGTTTTGAATTTCAAAATTTAAATCATCAAATCTAAATTAATCGAAAATATAAAAACAAGGAGTATTTCACACTTGATTATATAAGTAACAGTTATATAAGTTAAATATAACGATAATTTAATGTAAATTAGAATTATCAACGACTAATTTGTAAATGAAACAATTATGTTATGTAGGGGGTTAACATATCTTCATTATTGTTTGCAAAATTTTAACATCAAAACTCTACTCTTTAATCAAAGGTTGGTTTGGCCTCCATACTTTCCATTACATTCTCCACAAGAGATGCAATAAATGACTTTGTGGTATCCTTAACCTTTGTAAAATGTTAATTTTTGCAAAATTTCATTTTTGTAATTTGTTGTCATAACAATCCACAATTCTGATATTGTTAAACATTTTTGAAATTTTATTTTATTTTCCAGTAAGTTTAATACATAATATATTTAAGTATTTGTTCAGTAGCGTTATTTGTTGTGTTTGTGACATTAGTTGAGAAAAGTAATTCATTAATAAGTTTTGAGGGTACCCATTATTAACAATGGTTTTGCTTAAGAATTAAACACTTTATGGCCAAAAGTATTGTGGCCAAAAGTAATTTAAATATCTGCCGAAGTAAGCAGATTTTGTATACCAGTCAAAAACGATATAGTTGTCTAAATCTCTGATAACTGTAGTATCAAGAAAATCCCATCAACTTCATGATCAGTTGTGTCGGTTGTAACGAATTTAAGTCACCAACTTCAAAAACAAGTTTCAATTTTGTTGCTTTAAATTGACTTTAATAATTAGCCTTGTTTTTCTAAGAATAGCTTTATCTTTTAACAGCAAATATAAATTTCTGGTCTGATGAAGTTGCAATTTAATTCACCGTTCACCCGTTTCCAAAGATAGCCTCTCACGGTATCGGTCGAATCAGACTAAAAAAAGTTTTATAAAAAGTTGTTTGGTGGAATGGGGACATTTAATGGTTGTAAAGACGATCCCGTCTTTCACCTCCTGATGGCGGAAATGAAAACAACTTACAAATTTAAAATTCATAAAACAGAAAACCGTCAAGTCAACGTAATTTCTTATTTTTTTCCCCGGGGAATCTGATTCTGCTGAATATAGGGGGTTCATCTTTTAAATTTGTAAGTGGTGTTCTGTTCTGCCGTCAGCGGGTGAAAAACGGTCTCATTTCTATCACCAATGAATGTATTCCTTTAAATCAAACAAATTTCATCCAAACATTTTTTAGTCCAATGCGTAATATTTAAGATACTGCGTTTTGTCATGTTAAATGGGACACCCGGTATATTTAACTATTAAGAAATTCTTAGTGATAATTATGAAAACAAGGCTGTTTTATATATAGACAAAGGTCCGAAATAATTAGCTGTTAAAATTTCTTTATTTTGTATGATGAAAATTTCTGCAGAATGGCGCTTGAAAATTTTGTATCGTTCGTAGTAAAGGTCATCATTTTGATCCATTCAAGAAGAGTTTGCTGAAAATATAATCATTTCTATTAATGTCATTAAATACGTATATTTATTGACTATTTGATCTTATCTGTTAAATATCTTGTCAAAGAACAAATAACAGAAATTGTAGCTAACATTTCTTTATTGCTGAAGGTATAGTGTATGTAACATAAAAAAACGGTGAGTTCTTTTCTTCTAAAAGACTTGAACCGCTTCCAGAAGACAAGATTTAAACTACTTTCCGAACAGTTGATACTGCTTCTAAAAGACTTAATACTGCTTCTGGAAGGCTTGAAAACTGCTGGTAGAAAACATTTTGCTTCTAAAATACCAAATACTGTTGGCAAAATACAAAATTTGTATGTCACAAACTCAAAAACTATTAATTAAAGACTAGTTACTGCTTGTAAAACTAAACACAATTGGCAGAATATCTTTCCATTGCAAACAAATAATCGGTGCCAGATATGTGAGTGCTTTGGGTTCGCTGGTACGAAATATTATAAAAGTAAACTAAGATGCTGTAATTTTCTTTAAATATTGACAATTATATCATGGAGTACATAAGAAAATGCACAAAGAATGAAGCGTCGTTAGTATTGGTAATTGAATGAAATCTTCCTCCTGAAAAAATTAATGCATTTATTGCTCTTCTATATGTACATGCCGCCTAACAGACGAACAATTTGAACGTTTGGTATCTATGGAGCAGTAAATGTGGTCCCGTTTTTTATTTTACAATTTATCAGATTTGACAAAAATGATTAACTAGTCAGCGTTTAAAACAGATAAATTTGCTCTAATCCCAATAAAGTTTGGTGCAAATTCATCGAGAATAGCCATAATTTCAACGAACAGCTTTTTCCAACAACCTGCAGGTTTACATAATATATGTCGAACAAACCAGATAAGTTTGGTATCAAATTCTGGCTAGAATCTGATGTCAGCAGCAATTAAATCATAAATGTATTTCCATGTTTAGGAAAGAGAAAAACAGAGGAGCTTCAACTCCGCTTGGGGAATATGTTGTTTTCATACTACTTAAACCATTCACAGGATGCAGAAGAGCGTTTTCTCCACAGATAATTTCTTTTTTGTAATTGTTAATAATAGTGGTTCGTATCAATTGATACGATCCGTGGTAATAAACAAGGTACGTCACGTTTCTCAACAAAATCGAGCTATATACATCGAGTCATTGTTCACCTATCATTTACAAAAATAAGACAAACAAAAAAGTACGTTAAAAAGCTCTTAGCATAAATCTGCACACATGGCAAGCGTTTACCTGAAACAAAATTTTATAAAATACTAAATTCGCTGTAGACATGGATCAAATGACTACGAAAATACTTCATGACCGG
Organism: Onthophagus sagittarius; assembly: GCA_036711965.1. NCBI lineage: Eukaryota > Metazoa > Arthropoda > Insecta > Coleoptera > Scarabaeidae > Onthophagus > Onthophagus sagittarius. The sequence continues at coordinate 42,458,176 of JASERS010000003.1, read as the reverse complement.
CGAGAAAATTTCTACACAACATCTTTTGGTATAATTAGCTGAAGAATTTGTTGCATATTTTCAATATGAGCAACAGGAAGAAAAAGAAAATATATAGAAAACGTCAATAAATTCAAATTCGGATTCTCCAAATTGTTGTTCGGAAAATATACAAATGCAAAAAAGGTGCTAAATAGGTTCTTTCAAAGAAAACAAAACTTCGAACATCTGATCCAAATGCAACAAATATGTGCAAAACATGCGGTAAATATGAATAATAATAGCATATTATTTATTCATCTTCGTAAATTTAATATTCAATTGAATTGAAGCATTTCCAGAGCTCCTGTACATGACTGGTGATCTTAAATCTTCTTATCTGAACTACTTGCAACTATTGGCTAAAGATGATACTGGTGTCACCATCTTACGAGATACCATACCTGTAAAGTCATTCATGTTCCTCCTAAGAAGTCTTCGTTTTGATGACATCAACACAAGAAGAGACAGAATGCAAAGTGATAAACTCAGTGCTGTACGTGATTTGTTCTCAGTGTTAAACGAAAATTGTATCTTCAACCACGAACCAACTGGAAATGTGATCATAGGTGAACAATTGGTGGGATGCCGTGCTTATGGTATGACATTACGCTGTGCTTTCCGCCAATACCTTCCTTTGACACCGAATCGATATGGCATCAAGGTTTTCGTGATAGTAAATTCAATGAGTTATTACCTTCAGCATATAGAAATAACCATGGGAACACAACCTGAGGGCCAGTATCGCATGAAGAATTCAGCGGAGGAAATTGTGTACCATCTCATCTTCCCCATATATACAAACGGCCGGAAAGTTACCACCGACAATTGGTACAGATAAATAGATACCACCATCATTTCAACTCTGTAAGAAACGTCATGTCAAAAGCCATTTATGGATACCAACAAAACATGGCTTCCTACATCTCACGAAAGAGGAGAGCTGTCATGTTATTTTCAACAATGCATCTGGTAGGTGAAGAGAATAGCAACCATGAAGAAAAACCGGAAATCATCAAATATAACTCTACGATCATCCTATGATGTTGATCGCCGAACGAGAAGATGGCCCTTAGCTACTTTTTTCCACTTGATGAACGTTGTGGTAATCAATGCGTACATCATTTTGAGGCGAAAAATTGAAAAAAAATTATAGACTCGATTTCTTGAAACAACTTTTTCTACGGACGTCTGAAGCCAGATCGAGTTGATACTTGGAGTGGCATGTTAGGTATTCACTTCAACTGTTTTTCTAATTTCTAATGGAAGCATCTATCCGCGCTTAGTTAAGGATTAATAGAGAGCGTGGGTAGAAGAGTTAATAATGCATAGCTGCGCATCGGGATGCAACCCACTATAAGCTTTTTCTTGAAGTAGTACTTTAGTTTTTTTTTATTTCTGCCTATATTATTAGATGAGACAAGGAGTAATCTGTAAAGTATCTCATAATACGTTTGAAATATTAGAGTTTTCGGAGTTTTACGAATACTACATCAATTCAAAGAATTTTCTCTGTCGGCATATAACTGCTTCATTCATCATTCAATCAATCTAGAAATGCGTCTAGTTCCTTCTATTCGGCCATATTTCAAAAGCTGTCCTCTTTTAGTCGGGTTGGGTTGGGATAAATGATATATAAATAATATATAAAGAATATTGCTTCTTAACATTCTGATTTTTAAATCATTTTATAAGTCGTTTATGGAAATGACCTACCATTTTGTTCTTGCTTCAACTATTCGGCTTTTAATTTCTTCACGAAGGTATGATGTCTTATTAATAATTTTTCAGCTATAACAGCTTATTTAATTGATAAAGTAGGATGTATTTCTGTATATTCATGATAATATCATAATTCATGATTCTAGCTGTTACCATATTTCTTTACAATTATATAAACGGTTTTGCTCTGTAGATGCTTTTCCGAGTTAGTAATAATAATTCTGACATTTACTCATCATTAAGATCGCGAAGCTAAATGGTAACAGATTGCAACTACGCCAGACATCTCAAAATTTACTGTTTACTTTTAGTAAAGATTTTCAGTAATCCTTGTGTCCCAGTCATCATCTTTTGTATCTTTCAGCATTTTTAGCATCAATCAAAGGTTTCGTAAATTTCTAGCAACAAATTATTAGACGTTCAACAAATTAGACGTTATATTGGGATGCCACCTCGTCACGATTGTTTTAAATTAAGGTATCTTGAATTTCTTCACTCTTTGAAATTTAGAGAGGAGGTGATTATCATTACATGTCTTCAATCTAACATCTAACTCACGTCTTCACTTCTTCTGACTTATTTTGTCTATAACTCAAAATTGCAAAAAAATATCCATCGAATGCGAAGCCTCGGCTCCATACGAACATCGTTACAACGTAAAAATGATCTCATCAGAACGAAACGAACGAACCTCAAGCAATAACCGAACAACGATTTTGCACTTTTATCTCATAAACAGAATCATATGGCACAAGTTTGACACATTTAGTCAAATGAATTAAAAGTTTATAGTCAGTTTCCCAGAGTGCCAATCAAACATGCTTGCAGTGTCAAAGACCTAGAAGGCCTACAGAGGCTTAGAAACTTGTTCGGGTTTGCTTACAGAAGTATGTTCCAGCGATATTGGACAACTGTATATCATAGAACTATTTCTGCTAGAGGGTGAATTCTATAAGTAATGCGAATAAATACCTTCATCACTGGTATCGCTAATTGCAACAAAGTAATATTTGAAGAAAAAGCGAACGCAGGAGTACCTAGGTCACCTGAACTCTTATCCATGATTAAATTATTATGAAAACAGTAGCTGCAAAAGAATCATATTTCCTGGATGATTTGATCATTAGAACGACATGGTGGCATGGAACTTATTGTGTATTGGATGAACACGTATACAAACATAAGCAGGTATAGAGAAGTATCTCCAAACTTGTTTCTATCACCATCAACAATCTATTCTATAATGATGCAACATTTGTTTCACCAAACCAAAAATGTATGGGATAGAATAAATCTGAAAAAATATGAAAGATTTCTAAAAGGTTTAATCCAGAAAAATTGGTTACCACCTAAGGGAATTCCAGCAAGAAAAACGATATCTTAGTTCAATACTAAACTACAATATCGAGTAAATATGTAGAATAAATAAATATATCGATAACAAAACTTTTCTCTGATAAATAAAGACAAAGACAAAGCACGAGTTTCTCGGCTTTTATGCAGTATGTTTAATAGGGTATGGCCATAAATATTCTTAAAAGCTAATGTACAGCAGTGCACTTTTTAAAGTGCGATATGGTTCTTAATTAACAAATGATTATAAAAAAGCTTTCATCAATTATAATTTGAGATGATTATAAAATCTACATTAAAACCTATAAGTTTGCATAATAGTATTAAGTTTTCATTCTTAGAACATCTTGTACAAGTTTATATTATGGAGAAACAATTTAGAATTGTAGCTACTATAGAGGCAATTTAAAATTTAAACCGGGATTGCACGTCATTAGTCCCCGCTATCTTACTAGTACTAGTAAAGGAGAGACAGTGGAATTTAACGTAATGTATGAGCCATTAGCGACCGTCTCCGGCTCTGTATTTTTACGTCTTAACGACCACCCGCTCGAATATTCCGGGAGGAAAGAAGAATTCGTCTCCGGATTTCTCTCGGCTTCTCCACCCAGCAAAGAACAAAAAAAATGTGAATATAAAATTGCGCCGATAATGAAACGTAAACGTACAAAATGTTCTCTACCCCGCAAACCATGAACGGAACCGAGGGTTGCAATTAGCGCACACGTTCAACCAGAGGCATTAACAATGTTTGCCAATTAATTACATTACCATGTAACGATGGGCATATAATTTGGATAGACATTGTTTATATCGTAATTGAAACAGATATTAATTAGTTTGTTACTAGTAATGATGATGAGGCTCTTAATGAGACAAAAGAAATAAAATGACTAGCATTTAAACATATTACCCACAATGTCAAAAATATAATATAAATCAAAATATTGAAAATATGACTGATTTTCTTTTTTAAATGATAATCAAAGAGCAATTTCGTACAACATCAAAGAAAAGGGATTTATAGTTCCGTGTAGAAAGTATAAAATAAAATGTAATAACGCGGGATAGAGTCCGGGCGAAAAGCTGCTGCATACTCAAAAGTCTCAAAACCATTAGATTAGTTACGATTGTTGGTGGCGGATGGTACGAAAGTTTCTTTTCCGGAAAGGAGAATAGAAGGCAAAGACGGCGTCCATCTCGCGTTGCACGTCCTCTGAGAGCATAGGCAATATATTACCATCCAGTACACAATGCAGACTTAGGAGGATGTTTGCCGATCTCTCCCCCATTCTACCAACTTAAAACTTTGCCCGTAAATCTCGAATGAAATATCACGCACAAAGGAGTTGTTTTTTATCCATGCGAAAAATGTTTTTGAAGCTCCACCTGTAGCGCGATACCATCGTACGACTAAAAAGAATACAGAGAGCTCACTCTTTTCTTTTTCAACCCCTCTGGCACTCTTTTTTGTTCGATGAACCTTTTCAAAATATTGTAGTATTAGGTATTGAAAAGTATTGAAAAAAGGTATTGAAAGGTATTCAACAGCAGAAATTTTATGTATTTTATGTATTGTTTATAAAGCTAGTTTAATTAAAAGTAACTTGGTTTTTGTTATAATATTATTAATTAGACAAAGTAACAAAATAGCCTGCGAACAATATTTTGTTTTAATAAATTAATAGTTGTTATTATACGCAATCGAATAGTCACATATAAATAAATATATTTATAAATAACAGCATTTCTTTTGTAGAATCATTTCAAACGACTTCGATCATAATGAACATGTAGTAATGGTAATAACCCTTATTTAACATCTTTTTATAACGTTATATCCTGTTTTAATCTCTGTGATTGTACAATACGTTTCCAAAATAACTACTCTACGCAGTAGTGCATTCTCGAATTTATTTATTTATTTATATTCGTAATGCATACAGGGATTGACTCCGCAGCAAAGCATCCCAATGAAATCCAAACAAAAGGTAATTACAAAATATTTAAGAGTACAAATAAAGTAGTATTTCAAATCAAAAAGTAAATAAAGATTAAAAGCAATACTAAAAAATAAATATATATAAAACGCTTGAAAAATCCAAGGAGTCATGAGCATTCATTATTCTAACAAGAGGAGAGCAAAGATGTGTCAAAGATAAAGATCTACGAATCGGTCCTAATCACAAAAACCCAAACGTTTCAAAGCCTTGGCAATACTAAAGTTCAAGATCATTTATGTGGTCATTCGATATTAATACCTTAGTCCCCAACGTATGAGAATAGTTAAGTGGATAACGTTTACGTGTAAAAGTAACTACAACACATTTCATAATTTAAAAACAGGCCGTTATCAACGCAATAGAGCTGAAACCGGTCCAAACCTTTCTAAAGATGTTTAGAATCACGTTTGTTTGCAATGTTGGTGTATATCTTGCAATCATCTGCATAGAGCAGGAATTTAGCATGTTTAAGAGGAAATGTCATTAATATACGCCACTAAGAGGATAGGGCCAATGTAGCTATCCTGCAGAAGACCCGATATGACAGGATTATAACAGGATGTAAAACCCCATTAATTTTCACTCCTTTACAACAGCCAATAATGTACGACCCCAACCATGTCAAAAGACCTTTCGATACATCAAAACTACTTCTGCATCAAAATATTAATCCTGTTAAAGGCTTTACTAAAATCGGTGTAAACCGCATTGACCTGATTGTAAGAATTGAGGGAATTATAAATGTAATGAGTACAAGAAACCAAGTTAGTTTCCAACGATTTATCTGGTAAAAAAACTAGATTTTGAAAGGTGCGGAAGATAAGAATGTATGATTTTTTCAAAATCTTTGAAGGCTAATAATAAGATGTAATTACAAATGGGCGTTAATTAGAGACGTTACTTCTGGCACCCGATTTAAATACCGCCAGCAAAAATCCCTTTTTACATTATCTAGGACAGGGTACGTAAAGACATTGAAAAGATTAAAAATAGCGGTTTAGATATACCGGTCGCACAGTATTTAATAAAGTTACCAGGTAAATTGTCTGGATCAGCTCCAATCTTACGATCAACTTTATTAAGAACGGACAATACATTGTATTTAGAAAACCACGTTAGTAATATTAATATCGACAAATGACTCACCAAAATGACGTGGAAACATTAAGGATATTATCCGCTATCTCATCACCAAGCCTCATGACAGTGGGAATACCTGAGCATCCACCTCATTTGTTTTTCACGAGTGACCACAAGATCAGGATGTCCAATCAAATTTGCCTGTACTGATCACTGGTAATGCTGATAGTCAGATTTTATCAGAGTTATAATTTTTCATATTTATGAAAAATTGCAAAAGATAGATAATAGTTATTGTTACCACGTCAATAGTAAAAGTGGAAGCGGTTTCGAGACCTAAATGGGCTCCAAAAATGGCAGCTGATGGGACTAGACCTCAGCTGAGAAAAATTGATTACTAAGGTTTATTGAAAGTTATACAATTCATTTAAAATAAACTATTTTAGATAGTTACGTTGTGAAATGATCTGCAGAATGTTATTGTGCTGAAAAATATTTCTGATTTGCAATCCACAGTATTCCTCCGTTGACTTAATAGACGATGCGTCGGGCCACGTTTATAGGGACGGCGGGACGACCGTTGTGTTTAATCTATGGATTCATAAAAAACGGCACTTTTCATTTTTTTCTTTATAAATTTTGTCTCCGACGGTTAGAAATCGTAATATTTTGAATGTGTATTAACTTCAAACTTAATCATTTTACATATAGTTAGCAACATGAACAATAATGTGGACTAATTCGATACTGCGCAGTGTGTGGTATTACCTCCTTTCGCACCATAATTTGAAAACTTTAAAATTATCAAAGGTGCACCACTACTTTATGGACATACTGTATATTTTAGTAGAAACTTTTTAATAAGGATATTATAAATTATAAATTTATTTGATTGTGTGGATTCGTCTAATTTACAGTCCATTTTGAGATTTATCAATCAATTCGCAACTTGGACCTGAAGTTTCTACATTATCTGAAGTAGAAATCTTCAAAATCCCATTCACTATCGCTATTCGAAGTAAAGGCGTCCTGTTTAGCACAGCTGGTAGAATTCGGGTTGGGGCAATGCAAGATTAATGAGGTAATTGCAAAACTGGCATTACCCGTCATAATAAGGTTATGAGAAATTGCAATAAAATGTGTTAAATTATTTGAAGTCAACCAAATTTTATAATTTTAATTTTTTGATACGAGAATGTGAGCTTTGAGAATCTGCTTAGTATATGGTACCAATTTTCATGTTTATAATGTAAGAGAATACGAAATTATTTAAGAAAAACAAAAATAAAGCATTAACTTTAACCATCTGTATCTTCGTTATTATTAACAATTGGACTAAGATAAGTTGAGTTAAATTATAATAATTTTATATAAGGAATTCTCTGTTGCTCTGTGTTCCATTAGTAATGGACCAGCCTGTATAGTTCTCGTTCAATCTATAGCCCACTTAATGGCTAACTAATCTTAGTCATTAGTCTTTTGGATGCAATGCAAGAAAGGTTTTTCAGAAACCTTTAATTTTTGATCCAATTTAGTTAAAACTTTTCGATAAAAGAAAAAATTTACAAAAGAAAATCACATTCTTTCAGACTATAAAGTTCCTGTTATACAGGTTGAGTATTTTATTTTGAGACAACGGAAAATCTCTAAAACATTGTACCAAATTAAAAAAATTCTTAATAAGATTTGATATAAACCCGTATAAAACGTTTTATTTGAAACTTTTCTTTCTATTCGTAATAGATTGTGCTATAATAGCAAAAACATGATTGTGGAGCATTGTCCGATACCCGTTAGATTACTAATTATTAATCCAACATAAATTAGTTAATGTTGAATATTTGAACAGTAATGGAGGCTATAATATTATAAGAGAAAATTTAAGTGGTTTTCATCTATGGAGAAAATAGTAGGAATATCGTTGATGCTATTTATCTTTATGCACAACGTTTTCCCGACAAGGTGCAATTGCGCGTTTCTTTTTACCGAGTCATTCAACAGTTCTCTAGCGAAGGAATTGTACAGCCAAAAAAAACGTAATAGTCGAAAAACAACTGCTAAAGAAAATAATGAAATCGCAGTATTAGCTGCAGTTGCTAATAATCCGCAAATTAGTACTCGATAGATAGCTCGCGAATCAGGAATTTCTCAGTTTACTATCTGCGAAGTATTGAAAAGTGGGAAATATCATTCATTTAGAGTTTTTATGCATCAAGAACTTCATGGCGATGATTTTCAAAATCCAGTGAGATTTTGTCAATGGGCGCTTCAACGCATACAGGATAATTCCAATTTTTTTGCTCGAGTATTATTTTCCGGCGTAGCGACGCACAGTAGTACGAAGGGCATGAAAACCCGTTTTAGAATATTATTGGGCTGTTAATATTCAGAGATCATTAAAAAACATGGCATATCATTAAAACACCAAAAGAGTAGTGTTGTGCTAAAATTTGAATTAAATTCGTCAATCGGAAGTGGCACTACTGATGTAATATTTTACTTAAATACATGTTCATTTTCTATTTATGTAACTTAGGGCTTTAAAGAAGAATACTGAGAAACCATACAGTAGCGAAAAAATTGGTACATATTTAGTATATAGACATAAGGTATAAAGTTTACAAATCTGTCGCGTAATATATTGATGATGTGTAACAATGCTGCTTATGATTTTAGTATGTTGCATATATGAGGTAGACGTAACTTGACACCCGATGTATGACTTAAAATGGAGATATAACAACAAATAACTAATAAGATAAAATGTTATTTTATTAAAAATAAAGTAGACACGGTCTTTCGGCAAGACTTTTATTGCACAATATATATAACTAAAGCTGGTACAGTTTCAAAAGTAGGCTGAACCAACCTCCTTAGCAACATCTTTCAAGTCATCGTAAACAACCCATTTAATACTATTTCGATATGAAATTGCTATATAATGCACTACGGGAGTATACCTACTTTGATTGCCCAAATACCCAACGCAACCAACAACTTTAAATTGGTTATCCTGAAATTGCATTGACTTAAGAATTTGATTGAAGGTAATTCCAGGTGATGTTGAGTAAGCCTCCAGTGCCAGAATTGGACCTAAAATTTGAAACCAGCAAGAACATTAAAAAAATCAATACTAATCTTGGATAAATGTGATTGTAAGTGAATAAATATAATTGTAAATCTTACATCCATAAACTGCTTACTTATGTGTGCAGCAATAATCTCATTCAAATTATTTTAGTCAAATTGATCTGTAACGAATGACACTATTTTTGCTACCTTACTATTACAACATTCAGTCGCTTTAATTAGAGAAGGTTATTTAACACATAATTTTTCAAAGAATGTGAAGAAATATTCACTGTTCTATCTATGTACTCAATGCCTTTTTTAATGTAATATCCATAGATTTAATTATAGCGTCCTTATACTATATATAGTTATTTTCATACTAATTAAAGTATAGGTAAGGGTGTTTGCTTCCGTTACGTTTGTAGACTCAAGTATCGGCAATCGATGTGTTTGACGAGGATCTATCAATTGTGAAAGCATACACTCTTTGTAAAACTTGTAAATTGTAAATTTACTTTCCATATTCTCCTTCCAAAATTTCATATCACGTCTCATGAAACTTGTAATGAATAGTTTATATCGGTCCATACCACAAATATACCATTTATAGTATGTAGTACCAAGTAGTGCCATTTAGTTTGCAGTATTCCATTTCCAAAAAAGGTTTTTTTTTTGTTTTTGGCATCCTTGGGATGCATATGATGTAGAAAAAAGGGTACTTTATTTCCACAACAATCTTAGATCTACTTACTACATCACGCGATTGACACGACAAAATTGTAGTCGTCAAAGTTGTATAAACTTTACGACAAATTACCACAAAACAAGCGACAATTTATGACGTCATTAGTTTTCTTTGCTATCTCCACTCTATATCATAGATTCCCGCGGTCAAGTTAGCGCTACCTCAAAAATGCAATATTGCAAATATTGTTTATAAAATGGGATGCGACAAATTTGTAAACTTTACGACAAATTATAACAAATTAAGCCACAATTAAAGCAATAGTTTTTTAATTCAAATGGCAAGATGTAGTGCTAACTTGACAGACGTCAAAAAATGAAATTTTGCACGATTGTCGTAAATTAACGATATCTCTGGTAAAATAATTCCACCATGACGTCAATTGCTTCGAAATTCAGAGAATTAAATGTTCTACAGGATAGAATAGCTAACTTTTTGTTCATATATAAGTCTTCTTTGTTACGGTGTGATTAACTGAAAAAACAGAATGAGAAAAATTTGATTTTGTTAAGCTGAAGCAAAAGGACGGATAGTCCGATTTATACCATCAATACCTTAAAATGTTCGTCTGGATCTCCACTCTCATGTCTATACACATATAATGCAAAATAACAAATACAAGATCATAACCCGTTACTGTATATTTTAATATAAGATTTTCGAAATTTTTGGGTATATTTCGAAAACTGGAAAACTGGTATACCTCGCAAACTTCCAGGAAATATTTTTTGGTTAAAAAACTGATTTGAATAGAGGGATCCAATAGACAACTTCTTTGTGTCTTTATTTTTTTCCTAATACCATTAGATTTTCCATAAAAAAATATGAAATAAAGTTTAGAGGGCTGTGACTTAGAATAGAAGGGGTTTCGAAGAAAAAGTTATATGAAAGACACCCCTTAATTTCCGTTGAAAAATCACATCTTGAAATCATTCGCATCAATTTAGAAACACAATAAGTTTTACAATTAATGTAACGAATATTGTCGCAACACTGTGAATCGAATATTTGATAAAATAAATGACATAGACAACTGGAAACAAAAACAAAAAGTAGGTGTAAATTTTCATTCAATTTTCCATTTTAACGCGGTTTCTTTATAAATTAATTTAATATAAATTCAAGTATGTCATTCAATTACTTGACATTGTACATTGTATATCATTCAATTTACAGCAGTATAATAAATCAAAGACTTTATAATAAAGCTAGGATTCTGTTGATTGTGCTTGTGTTCCAATTAAATTCTATTGAGTCACATATTAAATTGAAGTTAATAATAATAATGGAACAATATGTCAGGAAACTATTTTTCTTATCCATTCTTTCATAAATGTAATAAAAACAAAATTTCTATTTCTCAAATATAAATTAATGCAATAATATAAGTTTAGATTTTACTTACCCGTCAAAATATAAATGAATAATATCTAATTAAAATCACAAAGGTAAGCGAACGAGAGTAAATAGTGAAATCAGAATCTCCATACGTTCGTCGCTCTCTTCATATGGAGGGTTCGTAGAGCCGGTGAGGCGAAGTAGGGAATATTTTCCTTCAAACATAGGCATCCCTATGACTCGTGCAAGTATATCGACATCAGTCGGAACACGGCCAAATACCATCAAACGTTCAGCATTGGACGCGATGTGGTGGGTAAATGCCAACAGTGCGAAAACCACTCTTAGGAAGGGTAAATGTGCATCGATAAATCTCAACAATATTCCACTGTCGATAGAATGTTAGGTAAGTTGGAATAGTTTTGAACATTCGTCTGATTTCTAAGAAGCATACATGAAATTACAGATTATACATGGGAATTTTATACAGGAAAATATAATAACATATGAACAAAAATTTTACCTAAATTAATATTCAAACATTCTTCAAACACAATCTTATTAACAAAAATTGTACTACAATAAATTATTAATAAATTATAATAAAATACCGAATTTATAAATTTTAATACTATGATATTCCTATTAATTTGTGTCAAGATGCAACACTCGCTATAAACATGTTTCCACTTGGATAGATACCGAATAATTTTAATTGAGTTTCAATTGTGAGTTATTTGTATTGATCTCTTAATCGTAAAATTGAATTGTGGATTTTTAAAATTATTTTAACAAGAATGGATAAGGATTAATTTGTAAAAGAAAAACAAACGGGCTGTCTACTATCAACGAATTTAAATTTAAAATATGATTTTACCTCGTTGTATGAAAAACCACAATGCATTGTTTGCTCTTATGTTCTGTCCGAACAAAGCATGAAGCCTCACGATTAATTCGACACTTGGCGGCTAAACATCCGACTCATAAAAATAAACCATTGAAAGTTTTCGAAAGAACCTTGCGTCTGCTTTATAAATTATGCATATTTATGTTTGTATACTACGTTATTTTGACAAAAATTTAAGTAGTTTATTTCAAGGCAACTGCCGAAAACCACATGTTGCCTGCTGTAACCGATATAGTCAGTAGTGTAACAGACGAGAAAGATAAAAAATGTTCTGTTTACTAACTACTTAACATCACAGCGGGTCGATGACATGGCTACGAATGTGCAGAGTTAGATAATGTGACAAATGAGTTCAAACGAATTTTTTAAAATTCAAAAAGTTTTATTTTCAGGATATAGATTAGTTTCTCATTATTATACTTGTATTAAATGTTTTTATAGCTTCCAATCTTATACACAATTACACTTTTTGGCACCTTCATTTCAAACAGAACGACAATAAAATTTATTGTATCGAATCATTCGATTACTTGTGATATATCTATATTTTCTGTAAAACGTATTTTTTTTCTACTACCTAGAAAGTAATACCTCTTTTATGTGGATAAAATCCACACCAGTAATATCGATTATAAAAAATTTATGCTGGAAAGGCCCTTTAAAGATCCCTTTTCTTTAAAGATCTGAGAAACGGTAACGAAAACTTTTTAAACTTTCTCTTCTTATATTACACAATGTCCTTGCAATCTTTGGCCATTTACATAAACGCACCAATATTTTTATGATCAGTTTGAAATAGACCATTACCTTAACGTGATGTCTACTTATTCCAATGGATGGGATTAGATTTAAACTGGGATCTTTTAAGTAGTGTTAGATAAGATTTAAATATTATTTATTAGTCCTAACTTTCATTTTGTTACCGGACTTAACAAAATTATTTTTATATCAAAAACACGCTACACTAATAGAGTACACATTTTTTGAATATATTCTTTTTTTGCTATCCTTCTTCGCTAATAACCGTTTCGGATGAGTGACTGTTCACAGCATCCAATTTATAACGACCAGATTATCCAGATCAAAGTGGATCGCTTTTTTTTCTTTTATTAAATGTTTCTAATTTATCTAGTCTGTATTTATAAGATATGGCTGTCGGTTTCTTTGACGTTTTCCCCTTTCATCGCACACCTTTCCTATATTTCGTTTATACGAACTGTTAAAACAGTTTTCTTCCATCTATTTTGCAATCTTTTCCTTTTCTGGGATAACAACTTAGTTTGTTTTACTGAGGATAAAGCAAGTTACCAGCATAACTTTCTTATTCACCTCGTATGTTTTTATGTTGAAAAACTCACTATCACCCTCATTGTCTTAATTGAACCTAATATATTAAATAAATAAATAAATTCTTTATTGATGTTATACAGCCAAAACTTTTTCATAAGTCATTATGTGCTGATAATAAACACAGAATATATGTGTACATTTTTCAGAGAAACAACATTTTTTGTTATAACAAAAATATACGGAACATTAGACTGAGTATACAATCAACATATGCACTAGTTAAACAACGTACAATGGAACAATACAAATTGGCAGGTGGCAAGGAAAACGGGGGTCGAGCACTGCAAAAGACCTTATCAAGTAAATACCTTTTTAATACTACTTTAAATTGCAATGCTTCTAAATTTCTTACTGGTTCGGGTAAAGCGTTATATAACGTTAAACCATAAAAATTTGTGCTATAGCCAACCCTTGTCGTTCGAGTAAAATCTGGAACAAGGTCGCCTTTATTTCGAGTATTATAAGAATGATTAACTATTTAAGTTATTCTAGTAATACCGAATTCAATAAATTTTGGCCTACAACACTCCGCCATCTTCTGCGACACCACTCTCACTAAACTGCGAATCAAATAAATATCAGTATTTAACGTTTTAATCAAGTGAAGAACATACTCTTTTCATGTAAATTTCGCATCGAGGTAAATTACATGATATTTAACTGAGCAATTGTTATTAAAAGTTTGCGGTCTCAATGAGAAACTAAGCGACTATGTTTTATTTTACCGGACTTATATGTGATAAAAAGAAGTAATATAAGTTTTTTATATGCGGTTAAAGTTGGTCGAACTATGAGGTAAGATATGCGTTAAAAACGAAAAAAATATGTACCTGCATAGGCAAGAATGATAAAAATACAACATTTAATACTGTTAGTTCGTGTTCTGCCGACCAAACAAAAAGGTAATCAAGGATCTGTGTAGGTAAAGTTTTGCTTTGACAGATCCGTGTGAGCTTCTTTTTGGAGTTCTTTCAAGCTGCTGGTATATTCTCAGATCAGTGCCGAGTCTCACGTGACGGATTACCTTCACGGTGGCCACACTGTTTGTGAGAGTGTTTATGTATACACTTTTTTTTCTTTTTTGAAGTTTCAAAGCGATGCAGAAGTTTGTAGCAAGAATTTCTGTCTGAAAAATGGTTGTGTCCGAGTTAAGTGGCAGTTTAATGCGGCTGTTTGGCTCCGGATTCAACTGTCTTTGAAGCATCTGTACACCAAGCAAAGGTTCCCCTTTTTAGTTGATGTTTTAGTTGGTTCTAAATATGACCTTATACCACTGGTCGCTGTTGAAATTTCATAGAATTTGACCCGACTTAACATCGAACAAGTGATGTAGACTTGAGCACTTGACGATTTTAAAGTGTCCTCTGAGGTTACCCTGCAAACAACTTGAATGAAGGTCATATTCTCGGTGATAAAAGCACTCAAGGCGGTCTCCTTGTGTGTATACAAATGAAGTGGTGTGAGACCGAGTAAGGCAAGATGTCATCGCACCTGTTATGTTAAGACATACTCATCGTTGTACTTATGCCAGCAGCTGTTGTGCTATCTTATGATTTATTTTCGGTTATCAAACCAAGCATAGGAGACCGTGGGATCTGATTATTGCTAAGTAAACCCAATAAGCCATGTGGGTTCAGACCCCAGTTCCTTCCAAGGAGCTATTCATTACAGGCAAAGTGACTATACGGCTTTTCTAACGCAAAGTTCTTGTTGACAGTGTTTATAATGCACAGGATATATCGAATGAAGTGAACAAAAAAAATCGAAAGTATTTTACTTACTGGTACAATATGCTTACTTATAGTAATACCTAGATTGTTGTTTCATATTTTATTTTTTTAAAAGTGCATTTTGCTTGGAATGATTTTTAGCTCATTGTATACTATATACATATTTATAAAATAATCCCAGAGAATTATAAAACTTATCATAAAAATGTAGTTATTAGTGGTACTATTTAGAAAACTTACATTTTTCAATAATAAAAAGTTAATAAAAGTCAGTAATCATTATTATGTACTTGATTTTATTTTACATCTCGATATTCAGTACCATTTTAATAAATTCAGTATATTTTCTATGATAATTTCAGTACATATTCGAAAATCGTTGTGACAACACTGATCACGAACTAATTTTCCATATAATCTTAACAAACTTATACGCTTATATGCAACTATATGCGTTTATACCGAGGTATGTGGGGTAAAAACGCGAAATATTAAGTTATATTCAAAATATGCAAACGCATATAAATCCGCATTCTAGTTATTACTATTACTGAGAGTTAACAGATCATTTATGAATAATATAGGGCCGAGAACGGATCCCTGTGGGACTCCGTTTCTAATAGGTAAACTACCCGATGACTGACTATTGTGTGTGGCATACTGAATGCAATCCTCCAGATAGGACTTTTAATCAAGTCCTCACCCTATCACTATCAAAATGAGGCAGACAGAGTTTACGCAGAAGAAGGTCGTGAGATCGTCAGGTCGTGAAAGGATACATGAGCATATAACCTGTCATCAAAGCAACACAATACAAATTCCATAAGTTTGCTGACAACAGCAGACGTCGATATACCTCTTCTGAAGCCAATTTGGGAATAGTGCAATAAACTGCTTTCCTCTACAAAACACATAATTTGATTTTTCGGACAAATTTCCGGAACTATGTATTGATTAATCAACTTACTCAGCGGAACATTAATAGGATCAACAACAGTCATCACCAGTATAGCATTCAATGAAAAGGCATCTTTACTAGATGAATTGTGAACAACTTGAACTGGATAAAACTACCTCCGTAAACCTAAACTAAACCCTGGCGGCATCCTCAGGTTGACTGCCATAGCTGCGTGCCTTAACAATTCTCACGTTAGTCGAGATGAGTGAAATGATAGTCTCAGCAATGTCGCTAAAAAACCTGTTGATATCATCTGCATTTTCATCGATAGCAAATTTATTTGATAATTTATTAATAAACCTTCCATATTGCAGCCTGCTTATTATTGGCATTTTTTATATAGTTGATTATTTATTTATTTTTATTGCTTCACAATACAGCTTCCTATGGCTTTGTATATCACGACGCCCAACAAGTTCAGGGTAATGCCTATGAAAATCATTTAGTGTGTGCAACTTTAATGTCATCATTAAACCAATGCAAATTAACTTAACAACGAGTATCAGGCATCTTTGTTCTAACTGGAAAACTAGCATCAAAGCAGGTGAGATTTCTTGTATAAACATGGAAATCTTGTAACTCATTTCCATTTCAATACAGTCTACAAACTTAAAGTTTACGTTTGCAACATTATTATAAAAAGTAAATAGACCAAAATTTGTAATAGGTCTATAGATCGTCATTTTATTCGCAGTTGAGTGGTTTACCGGATTTATAAATTTAAAACAAATAGCTAAGTGGTCGGACAAACATGGATCAATAACACTAGACAGATAAAAACACTTACGAATATTTGTGAAAACGTTGTCTAAACATCCATCGCTTCTAGTATTCTCATAATTTGTTCTAACCAAGCCATAAGATTCGCATAAGGAACAGAGTGGCTCTGCCTCTCTACACATTTTATGAAACTATACATTAAAATCGCCGGGAAGGACAATATTCCTATTCAATGCCAATTTGCTTAAGATCATATCTAATCTTGTCATAAAAAAGTCAAAACTACCATGAGGAGAGTGCTGTACGGTTATTACTTTTTATGTCACAGCTAATAATTCCTGCAACCTCCAAGTCCATCTCATTCGAGCAACTTGTCCTCTGCTGTCTTAAAGCTGAGAGGTATCACATCAAGATGAATTTGTATAGATAATATATTGGAAGGTATCATTAATACGGGATTTATTAAATTTGAGATACTTTTTAGACCGTTTCTGAAACTTTCCCAATCTTTTAGTATATGAGCAGAAGTAGAATCGTCCCAATGAAGTTTTAGCTACCACAATTGTTAAAAAAATTGCTTAGCCTTAACAGTACGTGGAGTTAAGAAGCTGAGGGGATCATATATATGAGTTCTGAAAGGATGGATCTTTTTGTTGCATGGTACTCACAAAGAAGATAGAAAATTTTTAAATTATCTATTGTTGGATCCCACTGCAGACATAAGACTTTAATGCAACCAGGTTCGTTACAATCCATGAATATAGAATGCTGTACTTCCGTTTCTGACACGGCCTTTAAAATGTGACTACAATTGCTTCCCCATTTCCTCAACTCAAAGCTTTCCTTCTTCAATAAATTGATTAAATTTTGTTGCAGTTCGAAGGAATCCTCCACCAATTCTGCGGTGACTATATCGTCAACATAAATGTTGTTCTTTATGTCTGTAAATGTCTTTGAAAACTGCTCATGGTAACTATTTTTAGATCCTTTGTTTTAAACGTACTTCGAGTTAACTTCTTATATCAATGACGGAGTTTTCAAAAGACGGGTTTCCAAAAACAGGGAACGTTTCAATGCCATTGGCTAAGAATTGCCCAATGAAGGATGTGATGTTTTGAAAGGCAAGGATACTATGAATCGCCCAGTTGAGGTTCGTTGATAATTATTTTTAAAATGGTATTCGCATGCAATTTCTTCGGATGTTAATAAATCTGTTCTAGGAATAGATTCCAACTCCCAAAATTGCTTAAGGGATTTGTCAATTAATGTTTCAGTTGTTGATGAACATATTGATAACGATGTAGTAGACGGAAACGAAGATCTTCCTATTACAATCCAACCAACCAGAATCAACAGTTCTGCTCCCATTAGTAAGTCTACAGTGTTAAGATTAGAATGGGCTAATTTAGGGATATTTAATTTTTGCTGATTAGGATAAGATGGAATAATAGAGAAATTTAAGCAGCAGAAGAACGATTATCGAAAAGCTAATTAATAGCGTTTTTTCAAAGCATTATAGTCAATTTAAAATTAGCGTCTGTAACAGGTAGAATCTTTAAAAAATTAAATACTTCACCAGTTAAGTTAAGGATGTAAGAAGATATTGATACTTTGCAATTGGAGCAATAGATTTGTTTTCATGTATTATGGTACGAAATAGATCAAAAATGTATGCCTTTCCTTATAATTACCTTCAAAAGTAAGTAGTACGAATTTATTTAGTCTAGGGGTCGATGACGACGTTACATCTTTTAATTCAAAGGTAGTTGGCGGAAAAGTCTGATGCCATATGGCCTTGATGGTAAAATAAGCGATATAAGCTTTAAGCTGAACGTCATCATGAGTAGAAAAGTCATCCTCATCAATTAAGCCAATATTTTCAAATAATATTTTCAATTGTTTTGGGTAGGATTAGAAGAAAGATTTTATCCAAGTAACATTACAACGATATGTTTAATAAGTTTATATGCCATTGCAAGTATAAATAAAATGTAAATGCTACCTCAAAAATGAGTAATAAAATAACAATTGATTTTAGGAGTAAATAAAGAAAATACTTGAAAGGTAACAAAAATGAATTCTAATAATCGAAAATATTTTAATAAATTTCAGAGAAAATTATAACGTAACACTCTTCAATGGAATAAGAAATTACTTCCAAATAATAATGGTAACGGAAAAAAATTAATTTGAAAAATCAAAAGGAACAACAAAAAAAAAACAAAAATATAAGAATTACATAAACAGTCTACTTTGGGAACTTACCTTGACATAGAGGGAGCGGTGATGGTGTTAAGCATAGTGGTGTTACGGATGTGGGTTTAACGGATGCGGATGCGGAACCGGATTTTTTAATTCTAATTTTGCGGATGCGGATGCGTAAGCAGATTTTTGGATGCGGATTTAACGGATGCGGAGTTGTTGAAAAAAGTTACATGCTAAAATTTTCTTGAAAATATCTAATGCACAAATAAAGTAATTAATATTCATAATTTATTATAGGCAAATTATATTTTAAAAACAGCAATTTTGATGCCTTCTCTCCTTTCAGACTTTTTCTTTTATCTGTGTATATTAACGATGCTCCACTGAATAGCTGTTCACTGGTAAAGCTGCTTGGTGGTGTTGATAAATATTGTCGAACAACCGGCAATAAAACGGTATATTTGTACCCATTTTGTCGCCACCACATTAATGGATCTTCTTCTAAAGGTAGTCTTCTTTCTTTAATATAATTTTGGAGCACAATTTTCAGTGTTATTAATTGGTCATCTTCTGCCTCGCTTTCACTTGAACTTAGAACGGATTGTACTGACTGCAGTAGTTTGGAAGAACAACAGCTAGAATTAGTAATAATTTGTTTATCAATTTTTCTTTTCTTATGTATCGGACTACAATCTTTATCTTGATGAATCGTTTGAATTTGGCACAAATTAGCTATTGTGGCTTCGACTTCTTCTATTTCAAAACTATTAAAAAATTTGGTTTTATATCTGGGATCTAAGTACATGGAAATCGAACATATTTCTGTTTAAATTGCCAAATCTTTCACTTATTACTCGTATAACTTTAACAAAAAGTGCTTTGATATTTTCTGGCGTATTTGAGCTATCTTTCTCAGCTTTTAATATTGTCAAAGTAACGTGCAGAAGTGGTATAACCATAGAAATGCTGTTCTTCGAGTTACTTAATTCTTTAGTAAGGTCTTCAAAAGGTGGCAACAATTTTAACAACAGTTCAATTGTTGACAAATCATCCGGAGAAAATGACACAAGTTGTTTTGTAGTTAAGTATAGAAGTAAAGAATCTTTTATTTTAACAAAACGTTCCAACATGTAAAATGTGCTGTTCCACCTGAAATGAAAATTAGTTATACTTTTTAATTTATAGACAATCGTTGGCTTACCTAGTGGGACAATCTTGTATTGTTGACATTGGAGGTTGCTTCAATCTTATTACCTGTATAGCTTTTAATTCATCTTGTGCTACTAGGGAATGATTAAAATGTGTTGACACTTTTTTCACTTTTTCAATTACTTCTTGAACCCATTCTTCCGATAATATAACATTTTTAATGCAACACTGTATTTGATGAATCACACAATCAAAATCAGTAAATCCAGATATCTGCATTGCTTTAATCATGTTGCTACCACGATCGCGTACCACACAGTGAACATTGTCCTGTTTTATACCCCATTCTTCAAGAATGGTTTCAAGTTTTGTCGAAATAGCTTGACCAGTGTGACGGCCTTCCATTATTTCACATTTCAAAATAATTCTTACTCTTTCAAAACCTTCGTTTATACCATGAGCAGTCAAACTAACTAATGAAGTCCCACAACTTGTATCTGACCAAACATCAGTTGTAAAGGATATTTTCTTAAGATCTTTTAATAGTGCTTTAATTTTATTTGCCACACCGTTATATAAATCGTCACAACACAAGCGACGTAAAAAACTGACGTCCCCTTAATTTATATCGTGGAAGTATTGTATTGATTAATCGCCGAAAACCAACACCTTCGACGAAGTTGAATGGTAAGTCTTCCAAAGCAATCATTTCGCCTATTAATCGATCCGTATCTTTGGATTTTGTATATGAGAAATCCCAACATACATTCTTCGTTAAACATTCTTGTAAAGTAAGTTGTTTTGTTGTATTTGGACCTGTATCTGTAGATGTACTACAACTTGGCTGGTTCTGTTCTGCATTTTCAGCTATACGTTTTTCTAACTCTTCAAATATTTTTGTATGCTTAGATTTCAAATGATTTTTTAAAGAAGATGTGGTACGTCCTTTTCGTGAATATTCCTTTTCACAAATCTTACAACGAGCAATCAAACTGTTAATTTCCGAGAAATATTCCCAAATAAAGCTTGTTTTTGGTTTCATTTTAATTAATTTAATTTCGATGGATAGCAAACAATAAAACGAATGACGATAAATGCGCAAAAGCATACATACAAGTTGCCATCCCTTCAACAACTGATCGTCTTTAGGAATTAAGATCTTTTAGAGCGCTATGCATTGGCGCCCCCGATTTGAGGCGTTGCGGCGCGTCAATATAGGAGTCGTATCGTCCGTCGCCACATCGCGATTACCTCACGTGTTCGTGCATGTTACAATATCTAAAAATTTTTTTTATCTAAAAAATCGAAACAAAAAACTGTCACTATTTTACCGGAGCTCCGTTAAAATATATGCGGATGCGGATGCAGATGCGGATCTTCAAAACAATGCGGATTATCCGCAGTTGCGGATGCGGATGCGAATATTCGTTACACCACTAGTTAAGCATATACACTTTCTGTCAATCTTAAAAAGACTGAGATGGTTCTCTTAACTAAACAAGAAACTGGGACACTTAATACCAGCCAATTTCTACAACAATCCATTAATCTTTGCTTCCAAAATGAAATATGTTGGTGTTATCTTAGACCAAGGTATGACTTGAACATCAGACATCAATTGTAAAACCAAAAAAGCAACGATTGTACTTGGCCAGTGTTGAAGGGCAATTTGGAATACTCCGAGGGTTGCAATGTAAATTTACACTTCTTTAATAAGACCCATGGTACCTCACGGAGCCATACTTTAGTGGTCAGCACAGAAGCATACATATAAATCTAAGTTACTGCATCAATTACAACTAGCCTGCCTTTTCATCACGGACGCCATGAGATCTACACCTACTATCGTGATAGAGACTATGCGGAACATGCTGCCCCTACATATTTTTATCAAGGAGATGACCGTGATGGCGTTGCTTCAATTGTGATCAGGGAATGAAAAGCAAACTTTTAGAATGGGAACGATCCTGAGCGAGCTCTGGAGTGAGGCTATTCGTATACAAGCCTTTCTTGAAGCTCACTTAGATTACATCACATCTACTTTTTTAAGCAAGCCACACGATTTCCAGCTGCACCTTTCCACTTCGCTAAGGTCCTATTGCCCGATGTCCCGAAATAATTGCTATAAAAATAGCAGCCAATGCGATTATAGACTCTAAACATGTCGGCAGAAATTTTGTAATCTGCACTGATAACAGACAGGCCATACTGGGGATTACTACTCACCTAACCACATCGTAGTTGATGAAGTCCCGTCAGCAATCTCCTATCGAGTTATTTGCGACATATTGGATGAGACGGCAAAGAATCTACTCAGTTTCCAGGAAGATGGAAAAGTGATTTGAGGCTCCTCACCCACTTTCTGAACGGACACTGCAGGTTACGTAAGCACATGTTCTACATGAAGCTGGCAACACACAACCCTCTGTAGAGTACTATAAAATATTGTTTGTGACTGTCCCAACCTCGCGTACCTAAGGGAATCAACATGTCCCTCTGTGGTCAGACTGTGAGGATCTTCCAAAGGCCTGCAGGGGAATAACTGTTATGAAAGTAGCCCATACGTGAAACTACATATATATAAGGTTAACCATGCTACCTGTGTCTGTTAGAACTATCTTATACGAACTACGTATACATTTATTTGTTGTACACTTATTCTACTGGTTATGCCTTTGGGCTATTTATGCCGCAGCATTTCATTTCTTTTGCGTTTTTTTTTTGTTGCGATTTATTTTATTTTACTCGACGCTTTATCCAGTTGCCCACTCTTCAACTTTATGAGTACATAACTTTTCAATCGTTTGTTTAATTCCACCAAACTTTTGGCCCTATCGAGTAATACATTCATGGGGTACTGCATAATCGCCTTTTCATCAACATCAGCTCCAACAGATATCGTATTTGGCACATATCTTGATAAGTATGGCTTTTAACATTTCTGTACAACAAAGTGCAACTTTTAGAGTTACTGTATTAATAGTTGTGAAGAAATCAAAAAAGCTAATTTGGTTTTCATTTATTAATTGATAATTATTTTATTCACTCTTCTAATCACCAGTAATAATAATTGAGTGCATTCAGATGAAAACACTTCTAAATTCCTGATTCAATAGTCAATCGATTTGAATACCCAACCTTTACAATGTTTGTTAGAAAATGCGCAGATATTATTAGTAATCGACAACAGTAGATACTAATATGAATAAATTGAATACTGAAATAGCGTAGCAAGAAAGGACTTTACTACGTAAATAGAAAAATTACTATCCAAATTGGTCATCAAGATAATGCGAGTGTAAAAGTTTTACAGTGTATTTAAAATTAGGTTAAGCTGGACCAGGAAAAAGTGCGCGTTCCCGCTGTAATTGAAAAATTGAGTTAGCTATAGGCGGAAAATTTAAAATTGTACTCGTCGTCATCGGTATGATGGCAACAGTGAAGGATAGATATACATTTTAATGGCCATTTCCGTTTTTATACGCGCGAAGTTCCAACTCAGATTTTATATAGATATCTAAGACATCCCCAGCAACAGATATATTGTGTGAAATTCCATTTCCGATATGGAGCGTTCGTGTATTATTGTTGCTGATCAATGCACAACATTTCAATTAATATTCAAATTTCATTGGCTTTTCACCAATTTCAACTGCATCAAACGCATTTATGACAGGCTCTGTTTTCAAATTGTAGTTTGTTATTATGCGATTAAATAATTTGAATTATAGGAAAATTCTTACCATTCCTGTTAAAATGATTACGAATAAACGTATGAAAAAAAAACGTTAAATAATAAAATAAAAAATATATTCCCGCATTCATAGTTAAATAATCATCTACAATTCTTTCCTTTAATTGACAATAATATTTATTGAGAATTGTTTTATAATACATTTTATTACGGATCGTAGACAATGTGAATCATTGCGTTGTTTATATAATAATCAATGATAATATAGGCCACCTAGTTGTGTTTGCATTAATTTATTATTCATCAAACAAAATGTCCTTTAAATCATATTTTTTACAACTTTTACCCACATCGGTCATTTGAACTAATGCGGTTGTGTTGCCTAGTTTCAGTATATTTACTGATCAGTATATTTACTGGTACCAGACCGTAAATATGTATGTTAAATTGAAAATCAAGTTATTTTATACATGATGAATTTTTATGTTTACTTCCAATATTTTGCTAGGCATGAATTATTATTATTATTACTGACAGGCTGAGGTCATCACTACGACGTCTATGATCTATTGTAACTTTAGCTCTTCAAAAGTTTAGGACAAGTATAACGAACTTTAAAATTGCTCCAAGGTGTTGTTCCTTTATGCCAGTAGCTGGAAAAAAAAACTTTTCCGAAACGAAAATTTTATACCTTAGGCGGCCCTGGCAATACAGTTACACATGTTTCTGACTCGTTTTTGCAAAGTCGATAATTTCAATCCTCGGGTTGGCCAATATGGAAAAGGTGGCATTTGAATTGGCATGGTCGATCAGCAATTCTGAAAGCGTCTTAAGATCCCTTTTTCTGAGTCATTATCATACTTTACACTCAACATTGTTATGGTCGGTTCATGACAAATATTAACGTATGTGTCGTCCACGATTAAAATTAAGTTATAATCGCCGACCTTCATGATTTGTATTCAAATTATTCACTGCTATATGTGGAGCGTACAGAAACAGAACCGAAAATTGATTGCGTTGCTGGAGCTTTTGAATATGCTCAAGACCCTTAAAACTAGGTACTTCTCAGGTACGTATCATAAAGAACATTGATTCAAATATTCAATAACCAGAAACTAATAACTGTTCTATAATAATATAAAACGCAACAGATCACAGTGATATCGAATGTCAGAGATACCAATCCACTATGTGGAATACTGTACAAGCAAGATTGACATCGAAAGAAATCTTTTTTTTTAACGAGGTCGGGGAAAATCTGCTAACAGACATCTGCCTGCCATCTGTGGTGTTGGACGGCCAGATATTGTGGGGTTGGAGTCCATCTTTGGATCTCCGACCCACTAAAAACCCCTTTCCTCTTTGGTTCCGCACGATGGGCTGGAATACGCTTCCGTATTTTAACCATCAGCCTACCGTGCACTGGTTTCCTCTCTGGTCGCCTCTCCTCCCAAATTTCCTTCTCCATGCAAAACCACCCACCGTCCTCTCCATTGGATAGACCATACAACCAACAACAAAAAACACATGTCTTTTTACGAATTATCATTTAATCTTATCACTACCCAGAACAAAAAGACAACACACACAAAAGACTTTTTTAAAGTTAAATTTATTTTGGACCTGTTAATGCGGATAGCAATAGAAGACATGTTTGTTTTGACAATGTTGCATATTGGCAATAATACCTATTTACTAAGCTACATTTATGTACTTGATTTAATTTTATTCGTAATATACAGGGTGAGTTTTTTATCTTGAAATAACGGAAAATCCTAAAACACTGCATCAAATCAAAAAAGTTCTTACTAAGATTTGTTATAAACCAGGGGGCTCACTGAATGGTGCCAAACTCGATCCCCCACCTCAACCCTCCAGAGTGGGGTGAGGAACAACGTTGAAATTTTAAATGGGAACCCCTATTATAATAGTATATAATAGTATAGAAAAATGCACAAAGAAGAAAAGCAAGCAAACATAATTTTGTGTTTTTTTTTCATTCTAAGGTAAAGTAACATTTCAAAAAGCCATTCAACAACGAAGAACTTTACTTTATCATAACTATTTCACAAAATGTGTTCGAAAATATTCCCTTCCACTTCGATACATTTGTTCAAGTGCAATTGAAATTATTGCAGACAACTGGGAAGTGTTTCCGGCGTAATCCTTGAACAAGCGTTGGTGATTCGCTCAATCATGTTTTTCCCTCGTGGTTGGTAATCCTCTATAAACTTCAGACTGTAAGTGGCCCCACAAAAAGAAGTCAAAGGAAGTAAGATCTGGCGATCTTGCAGGTTAAGACACTGGATCACCCATTCCGATGCATCGACGATTGTATTCTCGATGTAATTCTTCTCGTGCTATTGTTGAATAATGTGCTGGACAACCATCATTTTGGAACCACATTGTTTGTCGTACATCCAAAGGAAGGTCTTCAAGTAACACTGACAGTTGGATCTGCAAGATGTTTCGATATTTTTCATCATTTAAGTTTCTATCGATAAAATATGGGCCAATAAACTTATTGTCAGTTATTCCACACCAAACATTTAAGTTCCAAGTAATTTGACGTTCAACTCAGTGCAACCAGTGGGGATTTTCGATACTCCAGTAATCCATGTTGTGAAGATTTACCGTACTGTAATTTGTAAACTGATTGTGTGTTTTGAAAATAATACTCGAGCAAAAAAATTTGGATTATCTTCTATACGTTGGATCGCCCATTGACAAAATCTCACTCGATTTTGAAAATCATCGCCATGAAGTTCTTGATGCATGGAATCTCTAAATGGATGATATTTCCTACTCTTCCATACTTTGCAGATAGTGGACTGAAAAACTCCTGATCCGCGAGCTATCTCTCTAGTGTTAATTTGTGGATTATTAGCTACTGCAGCTAATACCGCGATTTCATTGTTTTCTCCAGCTAATGTTTTTCGATGTTTAAAGCAACTGTTGAACGACTTGGTAAAAAAGAAGCGCGCGAGAGGACCATGTCGTGAAAACGTTGTGCATAAAGATTAATAGCATCAACGATATTCCTTCTACTTTTTCCGTACATGAAAATCATTTCAATTCTCTCTTGTAATGTAATGTATTATGTCTCGATAGCTTCCATTACTGTTCAAATATTCAATACTAATTTATATTAGATTAATAATTAGTAATCTAACGGGTATCGGACAATGTGTACGTATTCACAAACTTGTCGAGAAATGAATTAACGGTTCTGTATCGTTGAATAACATGCGAATTGCGAATAAAGAAATGTATCGGGGTGGAGGGGCACAATTTCGAACACATGGCTTTTTGAAATGTTGTTTTTCCTTGAATTAAAAAAAAACACAAAATCATGTTTGCTTGTTTTTTTTTTTTTTGGTGCATTTTTTTCTATAATGTCACAACCATGTTTTTGCGATTATAGCACAATCTATTACGAATAGAAAGAAAAGTTTCAAACAAAACGTACCTACATGATGGCGTAAAATCGGAAAATGCAATAAAAAATTGGGGTTCCCATTTAAAATTTCAAAATTGTTCCTCCCCCACTCTGGAGGTTTGAGGTGGAAGATCCAGTTCGGCACCATTCAGTGAGCGGGAAAGGTTTATAAAAATTCAACCCTAACTTACGGGCTTCAGAGACAATGGGGTTTACTAGATACAATTTATTTATTATTAGATACAATTTGATTTATTCTGATTAATTATTAAACTGCGCTGGTTGGCGGCAGACACAAGATCACACAATTCTTTATTCAATAAATCTAGATAATTTTGTTGTTCTTGGGGTTTATAAGATATGAGTATCATCTGTAAAAAGTGAACTTTGCAGTACTTAAAAATATTGTCTAAAGATGCTGTGTAAATTGAGAACAGGGTCAAGAAGAGCACAGAACCCAACACCACACCTGCCCTGAGAAGGCATACGTTAGATTGATGATTAGACAGGTGCACGTATTGTTGTCAACCAGTCAAGAAACTCTCAAAAAAAGAAACTGTTGAATCTTTCAGCCCAAAGTGCTTTTAAACAATTAGCAAGAAGTTGTGATTTATTGTATCAAACGACTTCGCGTAGTCCAATAAAACAAGTATAGTCATGTACCCTCTATCTGTTGCGCCCATTATATCAGAGGTTCCCAAATTTTTTGTGTAGTAGATCCCTTGCCATATTTTTCGGTTTTCGGTAGACCCCTAATTTGTAGTCACAATACAAAACAAATTGTATGGTAAAGTGGTCTAAATATACAGTAGAATGATAAAAATATAATTTTGTATTGTGTAATTGTATAATATTGTATTATGCAAGTAAATAGGTACTATCAGTGTATGTTGACATCCATTATCGTGGATCCTCATTTTCATTTCATGGATGCTCAATTTCTTTTTCCGCTGATGTAATCCCATTGCAGGTTATTTAGACCTCAGGCGGTCGATATAGACCACTTTGGGAATCACAGGCTTAGAAGCACGTTCAATTTTCACAATGAGCTGCTTTTTGTTTGGAATGTAAACAGCCAACCCAACTTAGTACTTTTTGGTTCTTGCAGTACGTATTGCTACAACAGAATTTGAATACTAGTTTGTTCTTCCTTTTTTTTCTCATTCTCTCCCTTTCCTAGGTATTTTGGAAGCCGCTCCATAATTATGTCCCTATAACTCTTTTATCGGCATCTTTGTGTTCTGTTACTGAAAGTCTTTGTCCCTGTAGCCTAACCCAATCAAATATCCCCTAATAATGAACACAACTCTGTTTTACGAGGTCGAAATCTGCTATACAGACATCTTGCTTGAGATTTCTCCGGAAACACCATTACGGACTTTCTTCAGTCTCCTTCGCTATTTTCCTTTCGTGGGTCTGTTCCCCCAAAAACCCTCGTTGCGCATCATCCACAGCTCATGAAAATAAGCAAAAAACACATTACTCTCAGTCTTTTAAAGGTATCAATACAATAGCAAGTAGCTAAATTAAAAGCTTGAATAGCACGTGCTCAATATCATTTTGGTTATAAACTAAACTTCACAGTAAAAGTTTTTTTGTCATGTATCGTACATCATGCATTTATACATCTTTCTAAAATATTGTTTTCTTCTACTTGACGTCGTGCCTGAAGAAGGTGTTTCTTACACCGAAATAGCTATAGCACCAATTAGCCGTTTTTGCAAATAAACTAAACTTTATCGTAAAACCCTTTGAAAATTCTATTTCTATACCTCACGATGAATTTATAATCAGAATTATCTAAATCATCACACAAGGCCTGTCCTTGGTACCTCCTTTTATCGAACAACGCAAGCTCTCAGCCAGCATTAAACAAGGCTGATGGGAGAAGCTACAATAGCCTCCCTTCTTATCGGCTTGATCTTCCTTGTTTCTTCGATTTCCTTAGTTCCTTAGTTCTTCCTCTTCATTAGACTACATGATCATTGAGTCTCAATTTACGCGATGAATTTTACAGCTCTGTTATCTTGCTCTTCTTCCGGTATTTCATCGAAAAAGACATTGCACAAAAGCTTTCCAAAATACTTGACAACTGACGATGACCTATTATTTATTACCTCTCTTTAATACTGGACTAGTCAAATCAATTACACTATTACGTTATTAATAGAAATACCGAAAACCGGTATTAAGATTTTGGTCCGTTATTTAAAGCACTATATGAGAACGTCTTATTACATGCATTTTAGTAACCATTTGCATTGTAGTAACCAGTGCAACCATTTTGGAGGTTGTTGATTCCAAGTCAGGGTGAAAGTACTAGGCTAGTATAACAAAACCTCCAAAGGGTTTGACGTTCTTAGGCCAAACTCGTTTAGTATGACTTTCTACATATTTTTTTTATTTTGTTGTTCGTTTGCTTATGACTCAAGAGCTGATGATTGTGACTTATGACTGATGATTTTTCATTTAATTATTTAGCTAAATCGTTGCTTAGTCTTAAATAATAAGATAATTCACAATGCTAAAAATATTCATATAAGAAAGTTTGTAATGGATCGTAATAGTGCCAGCAAAATTAGCGACTGATCTCATAACAAATTCAAGCATATGAAATGCTTTTCCTTCCGCTAGATTGACAACTCACTAAATAATAGCTTAGTATCAAACGTTATGCCCAAAATTCCTTATAGAAGTAATACTGCTTAACTTCCTCCCAATGATGTAGTCAAAGTGTATAGGACCAGTCTTTTTTCGTAAAAATAATTATACAGCTTTGTAAAAGTTTGTCAAGCAACATGTAACAACTTAATACGGTAGAAGATCTTTTGATCATCTCCATACATTAAGCAATTCGAGTATTTAAAACTGATATAAGAAATTGACATCGTCTTTTGTGAGAAAGTAGTGTGAAGGTAGTTGTGAAAAATGAGTTTGAAACAAAAATAAGAAGTAGTATAGCCTCATTTCTAATGACATAACAACTTGATGATATCGTTTGCCTTATTCATTAGATTCGGTAGACAATTGTTTGCTAAAGTAGTTCAGATGATGACGTCAATAATAAAGGTAGAATAATAAGTATTGTTCCTACCCCAGGTAGCAGGAACATATATTTTAAGCGGAGTAAACTTGGGTTCATGTTTAAAAACTTTAGCATCGACTACAAATTCTGCAAATTTTCGACAACCTAAGTCGCTTATCCCGAGAATTATTTGTGACATAAGAAATAACCTGGGCCAATTTGGAAAATGTCGTCTACCCCAGGCAAAAGAAACAATACTTAACGCGGCCGACGTCTTCGAAAACAGTAAAAATAATTTTTCTATAAATTCTAAACAAGGTAAACTTGGATTCAACGTGGATTTTTAGCATGAACCCAAGTTTACTCTGCTTAGAGAGTAAATTTCCTGATAAGAGTTTATAGAAAGATTAACTCGGTCTACTTTGAATATTTCGGCTAGTCTAAGTGTTCTTCCTGCTATCTGGGGCCTTCTATCACGAACAATTCTCGGGATAAGAAAAACATATAAAAGGTTATAATCAAAAAGACTGAGCTAATGCTTTGATCGTTTTACTATGCTGCTCTAGTGCTCTCATGGTAACTTCTTTTTCCGATTGAAAAAAGAGAATTCTTTTTTTACACAAGATTTCTGTATTAATTGGGCTATAATTGTGTCATACGTACCGCAGTAATTACTTGATCATCTGCATATCCCTGAATCTATTCTCTGCCAAGATGTTTATTAAATCATCAAGTCAACGATCGGACACCATAGGAGAAGTGAAAGCACTCTCCTTTCACTCTTCTATCTAATTCTAATATCCATTACATTTTTTTTTCACTTTAAATCAAATGTAGTCTGATTATGTAAAAATATTTAAAATTATTATAACCTTGTACATCAAATTAACATGTCTACATTGTTAAAAAAATATCAAGTCTATTTTTAAAGTGATTCCTCTTGCTCGCGCGAAATGCGAATTGTATCAAAGGGTTTTGTAACAATAGGCAATGGATGGTGAAATTCGCCGAGATTTGACAGTCGTAATTAATCATTACTATTATAACGAAAATTCAATTTTCCATTTCATTGTGCCATCGCATTGAAACCCACCACCACATAGCTATGGTACGTAACCGAAATGTATTACGTCGATATAGAGTCGAATGGAAAAATGATGGGACGCCTTTTGTGATAAATTACTTCAGTAGCTATAATCGAAGTAGCAAAACGACGGTGCCCTCTTTTTCTTTGCTTTCGTTGTAAAAAGGATGGAGGAAGTGGATGAATAAAAAGTCTTTGGGGTTGTAACAAAATATTTATATTGAAAATCGATACAACATAATCATTTACAATTACTCGCCTTCTTAAAGTAAATTTCGTCGTAGAACGCTAAAGATAACAAGCGTAAAAGCATAAAATTTTTGTACACGCCAATAACACACTGACTTCCGCGCTATATCGTGTGTAATAATAAACTTTACACAACATGTTACAAAATATAATGTTTTTTATCGCCGCTAATAACTACATAATTTATATACAATGTACGATGATGTTGAGTCTTCAAATTTTCTTTTCCATTTGTTCTTATTCTTTCATTCACGATAAAAATTTTAGGACTGAATATGTTGTTAAGATAAGTAACATTGATTGTCTTTGTATTTGAGCACTACCTTTTACTGAAACAAGATTTAAACAATTAATTTTACGTAATACAATAAAAGAAAATTCTAAAAATGACACTTGGTGGCCTTTTAGAATTTTTTTATATAAAAAAATTGAATTTGCTTTGATGTACCTAATACAAGAGCTTCTCTTATTCCTTTCAGTGGTAAACTATGGACGACACTTTCCATATCGCCTTTCCATAAAACTGGTGATACGGATGCCACGCACTTGACTCGCATGGCACCGGCAACGAAGTGTGATCCGTGCAAAACAAACCTGAGACCCACGATGGTCGAGACGAGTCCATGAGCGTGAACAAACGGCGGATACTGGATCAGGTTATCCGGAGATGCGACCTGTAATTGTAATAGACCTTTGTGTTCGCGTGCACGTGCATTATCGATCTTTGACCTTTCACCCCCTTTTGCCAGCTCAACCACTCACGTTGACGGGGACAACGCTCTATTAAATTGCCAAACCGCGCTACTTGTACAAACTAACTTGTAACTGTTCGCTCACTCACCTCTATGTCATTGACGTACCAATGAATCTCTGACGCTGGATGACTTTTACCGGAAGTGCAATTTAAATCGATTTCTTCCCCCAATGGATAATTCAGTTCCATTCCGGTTATTATCGGGTCTTCTTCAGGGAGAGCTACGGAGAGAGATATTCAAAAATGTTGTAACTTTTTTATCAAATTCGTTTTGATGAAAAAACATCAGAAGCAAAATTGGTTTCATTACTGATTCGAGTTACAGCGGACATAAGGGGTATGGGTGTTTGATCGTGGAAAACACGTAATCATGGGTCTGACCGCACATTTTCTCCGTCAATTAGCGCGTTCGGTTTGGTTGGCAAACTTTTAACCAGGGATCGCCACCGAGCATTTACTCCGTCTAAATGGATCAACTTACAAACGACTTCCATCAGCGCTTCGCTTTGGGCCGATGAAAAGGACGGCGCCTCCGCCGAAACTTCGCAACGAAACATGCCGCTCGTCTTTAAATTTACCGAACGTAATACCACCCTATTTCTTGTCGATAAACTAATCTAAAAAACATTTAAAAATTAATTACAAAAATTTGATTGCACTAATACAATAAAGTAACGATCTCAATTATTGATGTTATAAATAAAAATGTGAATGAAATTTATTAAAGAGAATATTTCTTCAAGTACATTTTATAAATTTTTAGCGAATTAATGGATCTTGCCTAAATATGTTTGTCATATAATAGTGAATATTTAAAAAAAATTTAATGTGGCAACTGAAGACTAATGACGGATAAAGTATATACAATGTTTTATAAAGCACTCTAAGGATAGCATGATATCGTTAATAGATACAAAAAAATATCAATAAGTTTGTCACCATTTAAATTAGTAGGAAGCTAGTGAGGTGATGAAACAAGCAAAACTAGAATGATAGATAGAGTTTAAAGAAAATTGGACGAACATTATAAAGGGATCCAGAGTTGGAATAACTACTTAAAAAGTAGTGAAGTATAACTACTAACTACTTTTACCAAAAAGTAGTTAGTAGTTAACTACTTGGTACTTAAACTATTTTTATTTTATGGTAGTTTAATTTCTAACTATCAAGTAGTTAGTAGTTAAATTTCTAACTACACAATACAATGCACTTTAGAGGCAAACAGTCAATCGCAGACTCACCTTACCGAATACATTGATAAAATTGTTTATGGGAAACTATGTATTTGAATTTTGCAGTTATTAAAAGTTGCATAAAGATGCAACTTTGAACTAACAATAAGTCAGAAGTCAGCATTTGCTTCATCAAGTACCATGATAGTCATAATGTGTATTAAATCATATTTGTCAGTTAGTCATATTTCTTGGAGACAGCTGACGTCTTCGAAGTGAACCGAGGTTATTTGTTCTGTCTATCTCAACGAAGAATTACTTAGACTCAAGTAATATACCATGTCTCTGAATTTACAAAGATTGGATATTCTTAAAGTCTACCCAAAATTCTAAATGAATACGCTAATTTATGCTGTTTATACTGATCTGTCTGTCATTTAATTTTTTTAAATTAAATTTAAAATTACACTCTTCATCTTTGTACTGATTAGTTTAATTAATTAAATTAGAGTAGTATTAAATTAAAAAAAAAAAAATAAAAATATAATAAAAAAATCTTATAAGAAAACAACGGAAAATCTTGTAACTTTGAAAGCCACATTTAATTTAAGCTAGGTTTTCTTTAAAAAAACAACTTGATAAAAATCCTTCTTAGTAAATTAAGCAAGGGTGCAAAATTAAACATCCGTTCTTCATCTTACAATCATGGCGCATATCTTTATTAGATCTTCTGTCTTCCACGTCCTGTAATAATTTAACACCATAATATCTACAGCATATATATTTTTTTCAGGTTTAGAGTATTGAATATCATTGTGTATACATAGAAGTACCTACTAAATATCTAAATGTTTAGATGTACTTAAACTGTCTTAAAAATAGTTACATTACTTAAAAGAAATTGAAGTAAACAGAAATAGTTAGAATACCTAAAGTAGTTAACAATAAAAAAAGGAGTTAACCAATTTATTAACTACTTTCTGCGAATATTTTATACCAACATATAATTATCGAGTATAACTACTATTAGAACAAAAGTTGTTAGAATACTTTAACACAAAAAGTAGTTAACAGCTGCTCAACTTTGACGAAAACTAGTAATACTTTTGGGAAATACTCAAGAATATAATATAAAGAAAACCAAAGGTAAATAAACAACCAACAAAAGCGCATAAAAGGTTTGAAGACTACCATTTAAAGAATGAAAAAAGGAAGGATGATAGAGACTCAAAAGGCAGAAGATTTGCTCGTGCAAAGAATCCAACGGTTGAAGTATTTAGCTTCAAATTTTGAAATATGTAATAGCTCAGAACGTTATCAGAAAAATATAATGATAATAATAATAATAAACTGCCTTTATTTCCAGAGTAAAGAGCACAAAACAATAATAATGGCCACTATAATGTAAGATAAAGATAACCAAAAAAATAAAGGAAAACAATATTTAAAATGAAAAATAGCTTAAATATAAAACAACTTGAAATCCTAAGGCGAAGTTCAAAATGCTCAACTTTTGGCTCCAATGGTGACGGGGACGGGGATTATAAATCTAAATACAGGCTATAGGCGTAGTAGCTAAACGCACAACAAAACAGAGCTGTAAAAGGCGGATTGAGAACATTTTTATTTCTAATATTTACACTGTGTAAATCCTCTCTAAACTGAATCCTTTTGCACAAAGAGTGGACAACCTCTTTACACTTTCAATCTATCCATAGAACTCAAACATGGATAGTAGATAGGAATACAATAATTTAGCAAAGAGAGATCAAAACATTCACAAAGCATCTACTTCACTTTTAAATTAATAATATCATTGAGAAAATAAAGTAGTTTCAAATTCAAAAATAAACACTTATAGTTGTAGTAATGTGTTGATTGTACTTGAAGGAATTCAAGAATTCATCAACAAATAACCCAAGATTCCTTGCCTTATTAACTATTGGTATATTGCAACCGCAAGAATCAGATTAGCTTTCAATTCCACGACTTCTACATTTTGCCAAACAGATTAACAACATTTTTATCAGGGTTCACTCTTAAGGCCTAATTCCTTGCAAAATTATTTAACCTGCACACATTGGCATCTGTCTACTAAATACGATTTGATTAAGTTTATACATTTTTTCGCCACATCCAATGCAGTGAAGCAACAACACAGCTTCATGGTCACATCAATATCGACTTCTATGCTAAAATCTAACAACACTAAAGCGATGCACTCGTTACTGTCTTTAGCCTTTAATATATCGTCGGTAATATTTAAAAGTGCAGTTGTGTAACTATGCCCACGCACATCCCTTTATTATTTACAATAATAACATTTTAAATTGGTAGGAAATAGCTTTTTCCAGTAGAATGACCACAGCAGACTTCCACTACGAGGGAAAATGTGACTCAACTATGCAGCTGTTTATGAGATGTGTGATATATAAAAAGACATAAGGAACTATCAATTCAATCATCTGCGTAGATATACCATCAGTGCCAAGAGATTTACTAGTGATTGACCTGATAATGCCAAATATATTATCTTTATCTACCGTGAGAAGATTAAAGGGTGTATTTATATTGTTATAGCTGTTATTGGAGTGAAATAATATCGCATCATTTGTGTTATTAATATTGACGCCAGGAATACTATCAATAAATTGATTATTTGTCTGATTTACGTTTGAAAAATGAGACATCCTACGAACACAGTTCGTGGATGTCATAAGCCTACATTACGTAAAATGAAATCATACTGATCACAAAAGAACGAGGAAAAGAAAACATGGTTATAAAAATAAAAATAAAAATGAATAAAGAAACTGTGAACTGATAACCGGTTCCGGAAATACTCGCAAAACGAATTTTTTTGATTAAATTTCGTAAAATAATATCGTATCATTTATGTTATTAATATTGACGCCAGGAATAAAATCAATAAATGAATTATTTATCTGATTTACGTTTAAAAGATGAAATATCCCATATGACATCCACGAATTGCGTTTCACATCTCTTTGTTATCCGTGCGTGTATGTAAATTATGAAAGTATGCTACCTTTTCGTGTCGAATTGCATTAGCTGTAAAATTTCGTAATTGCTTGTAATAACCCCACGATCCAGCAGTTCCACATTTTTATACCTAGTTTTAGCATCATATTCACTAGCATATATTCAACCAGGGCGCCTCTTTGGTTTACGGATTCTTACAGTACGCATTAGTACGGTAGTCTTACACTACGGTAGTGAGGTGCATGGCAATCGATAGCATTTACTAAAGTTATATTAATGAGTTCTATTTTTTTTCCAATTCCATACTAAACATATGATGAAGGGAAATTGCGGATAGATCTGCAAACAAGGATTCATAATTAAGTTTTGAGATATCCTTATAAAAATGCATAAATGGTACGGATTTCAAAGATTCACAATTCAGACGACAAAACACCAAATCATGGTGAGAAATATCTGAATTAATCACACCAGAACCAGTCACCCTCAGCTCATCCGAAACCGCAATGACATCTAATAGAGTTGCATTAACATTAATACTGCAACTCAAAGGAAACTGTATATAAACTGACACAACAAAACTAAAAAACAAGAAGGAAAACAAAACTAAAAAGAAGAAATAGCCAAGAAAAAAATAACTAAAAAATGAATTAGTGCAAAAACAAAACACTATGTTGGGCGTTTAGAAATTAAACATTATTCGAAATTGTACAAATTCGATTAATAGCAAAAATAAAGGAGAGATCTTGAAAAGAGTATCAGCATTCCCACCACACACAAACATAGATAGAGGAAACAGGAAAGCCTACATCACTCAGAGGAATCATACTCATCACATAAGAAGGAGGAAAAGAAAATATGGTTGTAAAAATAAAAAAATAATTATGGAAAAATAATAATTTGAAAAAAGTACAAAGTGCCTTCTGTGAACCGATAAACGGTTCCAGAGATATTTGCGAAAACGATCGTTTTATTAAACTTGTATCTCGACAATTGTACATTTTAAAGTACGGTAAGTTGATAGAAACTTGTTTCCAATTTTTGGATAAGCTATCACATCCTGAAGCATATATATGATGAAATGTCCTGTATATATGTATATGAGAACCATGTTTAGACTAAAATAACTAGATGACTAGTAATTTGAGAGCTGTAAAGTGGGATGGTACAGCAACGCGAGATATAATAAGACCAAGGTGGCGAAGAAGTTCCAAAAGAGCATCCATACCAAGGTTAAATGCCCAAACAGTGTAGGTATCCTCTATTTCTAAACGCACGCGGCATCAACTATAGTCTGTACTGAGAGTGACTCATCGATTTCCGTAAGAATTTTGCGCATACGTTACAAATATTATGCTCGCGCATTATCGTGTGTAAGCGTGAAATGATTTCTAGCGCGTACGTCTGTTCCGTACTCTTTTAGGCGATGAATCATTCTCACTTCTCGTGATACAGACTACAGTAGTTTAGTTGCATTTAGTTCCCTATAAAATATGCAAATGAAACCGTAATTTAATTAAATATTTAAAATACCAGTTTGCTTAATAAAGAAAAGTGTAATAAAATACCAAAAGTCTTGAGGCTTTTATGAAACTGATGAACAGGGTAGTGAGGTGTAATGTGCAAACATTGCAACCAAAAGTATAAATACGGCAATATTAATAAAATGATAACTCATATTCTTAAAAACTATTTTCGATGCTTATGGAAAGCATATAAATAATTAATTTAATTTAATTATCATATAAATAAAAGAAAATTAAGATCTGATATAGCAAGTTTTCGTCACAACTTTTGTGGTAGGGAGTTGTGATTTTGCTGATTAGAAAAATATTACTTTGCGTTGATCCTACATGATCTTGAGAGTGGACTCATAACAG
Organism: Onthophagus sagittarius; assembly: GCA_036711965.1. Classification (NCBI taxonomy): domain Eukaryota; kingdom Metazoa; phylum Arthropoda; class Insecta; order Coleoptera; family Scarabaeidae; genus Onthophagus; species Onthophagus sagittarius. Next base: position 42,419,523 of record JASERS010000003.1, on the reverse strand, counting down.
AAGATTGAAATAAGTCATTTGGTGCATATCCGTTTCTTTGTGCTCTAAAAGACTTGATACCGCGTCCATAAGAGTTGATCTACTTCTGAAAGCTTTGTACTGTTGCCAGATGACTTGTTACCGCTTCTATAACACTTGATCCACTTCTGAAACATTTGATACTACTGCTAGATGACTTGAACTTCCACAAGACTTTAAATTATGCAAAAGATTTAAGAAACTGCTGATAGAAAACGTTCTAATTAAAGACTAAACACTGCTAGCAAAAGGCATTTTTATTGCAAACAGCAAGAAACTATTAATAAAATTTGATTTTACTCCCAAAAGAATTAAATAAAGTTGGCAACATACAAAGTCTTCAAGTCTTGAAGACATCAAGTTTAAAATCTGTCAATGGATCACGATTGCAAAACTTTAAACAATGCTGGTAGAAGATTTTCCATTATTGACGAACCATAACATTACCATTTTCAATTATTTTTTTAAATTTAATGTAGTATTGACCATTTTCTTCCCAATTCAGTCCCGGCATCTCATCATCAGTGAAAGTTTTATCAGAATTTTTAGAGAACCATCATTCGTTTTTGCAGCTCTCAGCATCTATACGTATTTAAAAAATCGACGCTAGATCCAGTTATTGAGATTAAAACTTAATACATAAATTATTTAGTATTTATTCTCTTATTTTATGGAAATATATGTCTTAAACTTAGTTTTCTAATAGTCTTTGTCTTTGTACTGTTTTAAAATTTTATAATTACTTTAAAATACACAAAATAAGTCAACCCCAAAATAAAGTTAGATAAAAATAAATAGATTTTTAGTAAGATATTTAGTAGATATTTAGTAACAGTGACTGCAACTATCCCAATATTCTCTGAAGTAGAAATGAACTAAAATTACAACAAATACTGATACTGTTATCTTCGTTAAAAAGTTTTATATAGTTCTACTATCAGTCCTAGTGTTAGTTCTAATTTTGGTTCAATTAAATTCAGATTACAGTAGTTTAATAGTTTTCTATAGGTCATTCCTAAATCATGAACGGGTACAAATTTCTATGTGGATATCAACGAAGACCGTCGTACCTTTATATTATTTTTTTATAGTACTAATGGGTTGGAACTTTCTATTAGAATGTGGAATAGAATTTTATAACTATAAAATTCTATATTTATAACTATATAGATTTAGCTTAACTCGCGTCGATCTATGATATGATCAATAACAGTTTCAAGGTGCTCTATCATTTCTATATCCTATTAAATCATTTTGTGAAGAAAGTACATAACGAATTTTAGGCGAATCTTAAAAATGTTTGACTTAAAAGTAATTGCGAGACATGAGTAGATTTGATCAAACTTGGACCCATGAAAAATGGAAAGCTAGAATATGGCTCATTATGACACCATCTACAAAATAATTTTACAAATGATTATTCAATCCATGCTAAAGAATTATGCTAAAAATTTAGTTAGACCTACATTTTACTTTTCGTGGCTGTTACTACAACCAAAATACAATCGAGATATGTATTTTTGCAAATTCGAAATTTGTGCTACCGGTTTTTACTGTTAAAAATGTAGTAGTCAAAGATTAAACCGTATAGTTACTTAGGATGTTCTCGAAGTTGCTGTGTAAAGAAATAAAATGACGTATTTTGAGCTCAATCAACCTAATAATTAAATTGAACGAATGGTCCTAAAATGTCTGTGATATCCAAATCCAAGCAGTGGTGACATATAACAAAATAGTAACAAAATTTGTAAGTAAATTTTAAAGGTTCATAACAGAAACATCCTGAGAATGTGTAAAAGTAGCAACAATTACATAAACTCAACGTAACAATAGTTCCAGTGCATTAAAAAATACTCATTAAATATTTTTTAAATTGCAATTATACTGAGAGTTGCGTACTATTTGCGGTTTTTGGATGATAAATATTTGTTGGAAACGTAAACTGATATTTTATACTTTAATAAACAGTTCAAACTCTACCATTAACACTGAAACATGATATTACTATGTGCTGTTAATGGAAATGATCATTTTTTAGAAATATTTGTTCCATTTATGACTTTTGATAAGAGTTGTTTGTGTAAATCCATTGTAATTTAACTACTAGGTGGTACTGATAACATAGTGCGGACTTTTGCGTACGAAATACATAAGTAACGTTAAATTACTACACGGTTAACATTTAATTTTGTCAATATTACATCCATTTTATACATCTCAGATAAAGTTAGAACTGTTATGTGGTTATGATTACCGTTATACATGATAAGATGAAAATCGCAAATTTTTAAATTAACACAACCTTTAATGAGATGATGGTAGATCCTTCTCATCAATCTCTCTTCCTTCATTTTTATTGAAAATATTATAGAGGCGATGTTATTTTAATAAGGGATATTTATCTCTAAAGTCTATCTCTAATTTATCAGGAACACGTTTAAATTTAAAGTGTAAGTCATGGTAGTTTTCTTAGATGTAACTTATCTGCATTATCAATCTTTGGTCAATTTTCACCAAAGATATCTTGAGATGAACAAAATAGGTATTTGTAACAAGCACAGAGTATGCCGAAGTCTCTAAATTTCTATTTGCAAAATATTATTATTGTGTCTTTTATCGAAAAGCATTGGTTTCCTGATGTGATAATAAATTTTATTAAAACTAGAGCGTTGAATCCACGACTTTTTGCCCATTTTTGCAAAGCAATAGAAAGTGTCCTTTAATGCATACAAATGTAGGTGGCTCTTGATGCGAAAGCACCGCGCCGGTTTTAGAAGCTACGCAACGAATGAAGAATTTTTATAAAGTGTAATAATTTAAGATTTTTAATCATCTCAATTTTGTGGATATAAAATTTTAATAAAAATTGTTATTAAAAATCATGGCAAAGAAAATTAAACAATTTTTAAAAACGTCTGATGAACCACTTTCCAAGCATGAACTCAGCTTATCATGAAACCAAGGAAACTATTGAATAAGAAGCTTTTTCTTGTAAAAGAATACATGGATTAGGAACACAAAGAAGAATGGTGCATTTTAAATCGCATTGAATAAAAAATTTTCACTTGTAGAATACAATGCTTCGCGGAAACTTTAATTCTATTTCCAATCATAACTGTGAGGAATATTTTTCATCGATGCTTAAAAAAAGTAGACGCGAAACAGTCTTGTTTATTTGGATGTAGATTTACGTTTAAAATTGAATTATTTGAAATATTCGCTCACCATTCGCACAAAATTGATTTTTTATCCTTAAAGAAATTTAAACAAAATATAAATATGTTTATTTATTTTTATATGTAAAAACGACGTTCCCATTTTTTTAAGAAATGATATATAAATATGAGGCGACGGTTAAAATTAAGTGATAATCGAGGGATTTCACAATCTGTATTCAAATTATTAACTACTATAGGTTGTACGCACAGAAATACAAGTGATAAATTGAATAAAATTTGGTACTATGCAGTTAATATGCATCATAAAAACGCCATTGATTTAAATATACAATAACCAGAAATAGTTTTATAACGGTATAAAAGGTAACAAACCACAGTGATGTTCGATGTCAGAGATACCAATCCCCTATATGGAATGCTGTGCAAACAAGATTGATGTCCAACGAGATCTGCAGAATTCTATTTGTAGATCCTCCACCAGCGACAGTGAGAAATTGAAAGCAATTATTTCAAATATTTTGGTTAAAATCGCATTGAAGTTTATACGGTCGTTTCCGACTAAACCACATCTACTAAACCGCAATTTTCTGCGAAACTATATGAAATATAAAAAATAAAATATGCCCCTCATTACGAACACATCAGGCTACCATCTGGTTAAAATTGAATTTTTTTCGTTACATAATTTTGAAAAAATAATAGGGTTAGTAGAATTCGCAATTTTCGTCAACCGGCGTTATATCATCGGTCTTTAACTTGACGACAATTGACTTTATATCGGAAATACTTATTGCGTATTTATGTTGGATCTGTTAAAATGGATATCAATAGTAGAAATTTTTATTTTAAAATGTTACATATTGACAATAATACTTAATTTAATTTTATTCGTAATATATAAATTATAGATATATTATTATTCAGACTGTTGATTGATGGGGTATCTGTCTCAGATCCTGAAGAGTGATAATCAAGGTTTTGTAATTTTTTTGTAAGCATAGTTCCTGACTCTCTGTTTAGGGCGTTTGGGAATGTAACATCTGAACCTTGCACGAGTGATATTACAGTGAATTCTAGCATGTTTTTCTATCAGGTTAGCGTTACTGAAATTAAAAAAGTCATAAGTAGGCTGAATAATACAAGTAATGTAAGTCCTGATGGTATGCATGTCGTATGCGTCAAATATTTGTGTGATGAGATAGCTGCTCCGTTAGCAATCATCCTGAACAAGTCGGTATTTTCAGAGATTTTTCCAGAAAAATTGAAGACGTGTAACACGGTTCCGGTATTTAAGAAGGGCACTCCATTTTCGAGGGTGTGGTGAAAGAACGGCTGTTGAGTTTTCTCAACGAATATAACATTTTAGCAGATTCACAGCATGGTTTTCGTACCGGTTTTTCTACTGAGACTGCTTCTTGGCCGGGGTGACCATGTCGTTGGTTTTTTTAGAAAAAATAAAATAATTTTGAACTCCAAAAAAAAACGGTATGCATCCATTTTCATAAGCGTCGTATTCTTCCTGATCCAATTGGTTATTGGTGATGTGCCATTATTTGATATGATGACATTTTTGGGGTTACGCATTGATCAGCATTTGTCCTTTGGACAAATGTCCTGTGTTTTTCCTATTTAGCCCATAATATTTTAATTTGAGGTATGGCTACGGAGTGGAAGCGTGTTTTTGTACAACAAAAAAGTGTTGGGAGAATGATGTTTGGACTTGGCGTTACTGAATCTTGTAGCACAATTTTCCGGGAGCGGGAACTTTTAACTTTCCCGTCCATTTATATATTAAAAGCTGTGCTCTATGTTAAAAAAGATATTCACCTTTTTGACGATAAAAAAAGGCATACAATACACGTCATGGTGCTTTGTCTCTACCAATGTATAAAACTTCTTTGTTTCAAAAAAGCCCGCAGTTCAATTTTCTTAAATTATATAATAAACTTCACCGATATATTAGAGACATTTCTGATTTCAATCATTTCAAAAGTAAAGTTAAGGTTTTTTTAATAGAAGGAGCATACTATAGCCAGTGTGAGTTTTTGAATGCCTAAATAACTTTGTTTTTATTTTTACTTTAATTTTAGTGTATTAATTTTATTTATTGTATGTAAATGTATTGTATTTACTGACCATAAACATCCGCTGTAATCCTGTGTCCATAAGATAATTTATGCCATAAAAGTCATCTTTTTATAGCTAGTTATCGTTAGTTAGAAATGTTACGTAAAACATATTTCAAAATGTGAAAATATAATTTGTTTTGCACAAATTGCAATTTTATCAAAATAGCCTGTTCCTTACAAACATTTTTGAAACTTTATCTATTTTTTTATCTTCAGGTCTGATGAACTCGAAGATTCAATTCCTTTCTTCATTCTAGTTTTTATAACTTTATCAAATAACTTTTCAAGCTCTAGGGGAGATAACCAACAAATAGAAACAAAATCAAACAAGACTTACTAGAGAGCATTAATATTTTTACAAAATTTAACATTTATAAAACCGCTTTCGGAATTGTTAAATAAAGTAGTTCTCTAGAAATTCACGATAAAATTCTGAACAGTGATCACGTTAAAGTTCAACCAAACAAAACGAGCTCCTATTACAAAATTATTACTGCATTAACTAAACAGGAAACAACATTTCGTACTTTCGAACTTAAAAAATACCGTAACTTTCAAAACATAAATACAATATTCATTCTTATGCTGAAACAAATGCTGTAGAAAGTCTTACAAAATAAAAATATATCATAACGAAAATTCCACAAAATAGAAACCACATTATAAAAAATGCAAAAGCTGAAAATCTCGCTTTTCAGTGTCCATGAGGTAGAATCAATAATGATGTAAATGTACAAATTGTGAACAAAATTACCTGGCTAGTTTTTGGAAAAAGATTATTGAATAATTATGTAAGCACTGTATCAACTTAATAATAAAAGTATTCAAAATCTTTACTAACACTACCTAAATTAATTAAACATCTATTTCCATCGTATCTATTTTGTCTAATAACATCAAAGAAACTTTTCACTAAAATTATAATGAATCCCTTAAGCCCATATGAGAAACAAGGTTCTTTCAAAAATCTCGGAGGGGTACAATTATTAAACAATAATAACATTAAATATAAATAAAATTGACAAAATTTTAATTCAAATATTCAACCCACAACTGTGCAACCGATGAATTCCAGGAAATCTATCTGTGAAGTCAGAGAGAACAGCACAGTGGTAATACGTTGTATGTGGGTGGAATACAATGGGCTTGCAATTACATGGAATCAATAATGAAACTAATCAACTAAAAGTAATACGTAAATCAATAGAATTAAAAGAAAATCTGGTAGTAAGGCGAGTATTGTAATTTGCGTTGTTTATTTTGGTCTGTGGCAACACCAAGGTCAACAAACGCAACCTCTTCCATGCCCTGAAAGGAATAGTACACGAATACGAAAGAACTTTCAGAATGTGAATTGGAGTTAAAATGGCAATTATGATATGTATAAAAATTAATATACAGAGTGAAATCATTAATCGTACCTTACACCGGATACTCAATAAAATATCCAAATGGAAGGCTACTTACAAAAATTGGAGTCGTGTATAAAAATGTTTAACTCACTTAAACTTATAGTTGCAATGCGATTTGCTAAAATTGAAATGAATTCATGGCTGATAACGGAAAGGCGTTTTACTAAACAATGATGTATCATACGTAAATATTATTAAGTTTACTTTTCATTTACTATGAAAGCGCAGCAAAAAAGAGTGGTGGAAAGTGTAATAATAATTAAAAGGATACTTCCATTCAAGTGAGTGAAAAAGAGCAAAGAAACCAAAGCTATGATTCCGATATGTGGACAACACTGTCACAGCAACATAGTAGAGAACGCATCCAAGGATTCTTAGATTACTTAAACTAGAGGTTCCCAAACTTTCTGTATCGTAGACCCGCTACTCTGTTTGCTAGACCCCCTACCGTTAAAGGTGGTCGAAATATGCAGTAAAAACACAAAAAGTACATACTTGCATGGGATGAAAATAGAACAGTGAATAGTATTAAGGCCTAGTTACCGTTCTGTGCAACCATTCTGCTGACCTGTAACTGTGAGCAGCTACTGTGCAGTAGCGAGTACTATGTACAAGCATGACAGTTGCTCGATTCACCTTGACCGATCACACAAGTACGACTTGCTACCATGAAATTAGATAGCTTTCAGTCATCTTTCAATCATCTTTTCAGTAGCTTTTAGATCTCATGCAATGTTGTCACAAAATACACAAATGATCACGGTTCGTACCGTAAATAAAGCGGTTACAAAAATGCTTTGCGCTGAAATGATTCGAGCGACACACGGTGCGAGTAGCCGCATCGCAGTAACAAATTATGCTGCTAGCTCGGACTGTGTAATCAGGCTTTTAGTTCGTTGATTCTGCTGATCAAAAAATGGTCTACTTTTTTGATCCACTATCTTGAACCCCCATTTTTATTTCATGGACCCCCAAATTTCTTTTTCTTTCGCTGACATAGACCCGTTGCAGGTTGTCATACCCCTCGGGGGCCGCTATAGAGTACTTTGGGAATCACTGACTTAACCGCTTAACATCCCATGATCAAGTTTACCATGGAACCGAAATCTGCAAAATAGTGCCCTTCCTAGGAACTTGAGGTGTCCGGAGGAAAACGCACACCAATAGGTACTTAGGGGCAACATCACCCTTCACCATCATCCCCAACAGAAGGGGTCCGTGATCCGCACTTTGTTTTAGAGAGCAGCAAGAATGTGTGAAGAAGACAACGTAAAGAAAGAGAAATGGTTTCTGCGGGACGTACAGCAGAAATAAATTCTATATTGACGATATATAGCCGTAAAATAAAAATGTCAAATAGATTTAAATTTTGAAATTTAAAATCAAAACTGTTCCAATTCTGTACTTATTTACATGTTTCGACAAAATGTCATCTTCAGAACCGTCGTCAAATCAATTGTTTTTTCGAGTACATTTTAGTATGTCTACATTTTATATGTGAACCACTTTAAAATTATTCAATGTCAAAAAAATTTTCATTTTATGTTGTAACTCAGTATCACTTGTAACGCATTTTAAGTCCTGGCTCCGTTTTTTATTATTTGTGACAAAGAGTTTTTTGACTTTGAATAATTTTAAAGTGGTTTACATATAAAACGTAGACATACTGAAATGTACTCGAAAAAACAATCGTCACTGTGATGTTGTAATTTATGTATTTTGAACGATTTTCTTTTTGATTTGACGACGCTTCTGAAGATGACATTTTGTCGAAACATGTAAAGCAAATTTTAATGTAATAAACCAGTAAATAAGTACAGAATTGGAACAGTTTTGATTTTAAATTTCAAAATTTAAATCTATTTGACATTACATATATATACACTGGTAAAATGGATAATTTAATCAACTTTGAACTCGTAAAATAAAAAGCCTAAATATTTCATAAGTCATTATCAGTATTAGAAACAAAACATATATGCACATATATATTCTATAATTATTTAAGTTATTCTTTGTATCAGCAAACAATTTGAAATGCAGACACAAGGAAAGATTAAAATACCTGAAACCATAGTATACTTTGGTATACCATATACCAAAGTCTGTAACACGACTTTGCGAAACCCATACCTGCTAAAATTCTCACACATCTTCGCTGAGTATGGAAGATTAGCAAAGAGTGAACGAAATGCCCCCAACAAGTGCCATTTTCGGCGCTCACCACTCTCATTATGCTGCGAACCAAATAAATACCAAGTTTGGCATCAAGGCGAATCCAAAGATATTTAACTGAGCTATTATTATTAAAAGCTTGCGGTCTCAATGAGAACATTAGGGGCTGTTCATATACACTAAGACGATTTTCAGAAAGCCAATTAAAATATTTTTTTGGGATTCATCAACCAGTTGTTCCAAATCATAAAGGTTATCAGATTTCTGTAATGCACTAGTGTCATCGGCAAAAAGAATAATTTCGTTGTTATTATTATTAAGGTTAATAGATCATTTATGAATATTATGAATAATATAGCACCAAGAGCGAGAATTATTACGTACTTAATAGGCAAACTACCGTAGGACTGATTATTGTATGTGACATATTGAACTCGACAGTGCAATAAACTGTTTTCTTCAAGGAAATACGCAATTTGACAAATGTAGCGTTCAATGAATAGGCATCTTTACTAGGCCTTTATGACGTTTTTAAAACAAAGAACATCACGTAGCTGGATAAAAGAGGAAGAAATATATTTACTATATACCTTGAGAGACATCAATCGTGCCACTAAGCAGCCAAAACTTGGGGAAGATACAGTAAGCACAAAACCAGCTGGAATTATCTATCTTCCTTATGTTTCCGGTGAAACGGAATGAATTGCAAGAGACTTCAAGAAAAAGACATCGTGGTGCGACACGAAACGATCACCAAAATTCGGAATACACTCCCGATGGCCAAGGACAAGCTAGCTCTATTAAATGCAGCGGTAGTTTATCGGCTATCATGCAATTATGGGAAGTTTAGCGTTGCCCAAATTGGACGTAACATTGAATGCCGTGTGAGCATGAAGAAGATTCAACAGTCGGCGGTTGCGGAACATTGCCATTCAAAGGTATACAGAATAGACTTCAACAAGACAAATGTGCTGGCTAGAACTAATAAATATCACCAAAGACTGACAAGAGAAAAGTATGGAAATCCATCAATATAAAGAAGACATCAACAGAGAAGATGATTGGGAACTCAGCAGAACATGGAAGATGGTGGTGAATATGAACTAGACTCCTAAACCGGGCACGACGCAGTAATTAGTTAGAAATTATCTTGTAATTAGTATAAATTAATCATTAATTAGTTTTAGACCGATATATTTTTTATGATTCCCGAATTTGTCACTTCGAATCAGTTTCTGAAGAAGGTTGCAACATGGCATCCGAAACCTTAAACATTTTTTCAAAAGACACACGGCAAAACCCGAAAATGTCTAGTTTTAGATCTAGTATTAGTCCTAATGATAGTTCTAGTATTAAGATATCTGAAAGTTGATATAAAAAATATACAAATACTGACAATCTTAAGTGAATGTTAAATTAAGAGTATCAAGCTGTAATCATATAAAAGATCAGAACCAACATTAATTCGAAATGGTTTTGACCTTACAGCCGACCGAATCTTGAATCAATTTTGGAGAAAACCATAGATAGAATAACCAACCGAGTTAATACTTTATTCCAACTACAAGATACATGCAGTTGTGATTAGTGATTGTGATCCTTAGCCGGAAAAATCACTTAACGACCAACATCACGACGGCTCAGTAATATTTCTAGATTGAAGATAAGCAGTTGAAGATTATTGTGATTGTGAATTAGACAATTACCTCATTATTAAAGATCGGATTTATAGAAAATATACTTATGCTCAAAATTAAAGGCATTACAAATATATTTAAATATCTTTACGAATCAGTTAAAAATAAGTGAAATAAGACCAGGTTAGTTATGCCTTTTTTCCCTTTTTTGAATTTTCATGCCTATTATTTTTTTTATGCCTATTTAAAGCCTTTTTCCAACTTTTTGGCGTCTTTTCCCCAAAAATTGGTTGAATTATGAAAAAATATTTCGCTGCGCCTATGCGGTATATTTCCTCGTTGTGCCGTCTGACGTAAGATCCGCGTTTTTCATCGATCCGAATTTAACCTTTGGAATTCCCCGTTGTGCCGTGTCGTCTTACACGGGATTCCCCGTATGTGGTTTGACTTGCGTCGAGTCTTCAATTCATTTAGTTGTATTAAAGTTAAACAAAAGCCAACCATAGAAGAATGGATTAAAGATTACAAGGAATTGAAATATGAACGCAATCGTTTATTTTGCCAAGCCTGTTCAAAAAACATAAGTATTGATGGAGTTAATCGAGTAAAAACAATTAATTATATTAATTATATTTTTAAATAATGATTAAATTATGTATAATACCAAAGATTTTTAAATATTTAAAACCGAAATTTAAATCTTTTTACGGTAAAAATTGGAAATTATAAAGAATAGCATGTCCCAAAATTCACTAGAAATAAAATTCACTATTGATTCAATGTAGTACTTCGATCACTAAAATTAATAGAACAATATATTGATTGTTTAATAATTATGGAAGATATTATAAAATACTGACGTTATTAAATTACTGTTAACAGATTAATTGTGACAAGAAATACTACATAATTCAGCATGTCAAAACATCATTGCATCAGGAAAAATTAAAACTGACTAAAAGTCAATCCAAAAAACAACAAACTATAGGTACAGCTATACAATCTGTGGCATCAACATCCGGCTACACTGAACAATCAAAATTCAATTTTGATCTTTGCAAAGCTTTGATAAAAGCAAACATACCAATCTATAAAGTGACAAATAAATATTTCAAAACTTTTTTACAAACATATTGTACGGGAATATGCATTATATTCCCGATGAAAGCCATCTCCGCAAAAATTATATTACTTCAGTCTACAAAGAAGTTATTCAAGAAGTAAAAAATATTATTGGAAATAATTATATTTGGATAAGTGTAGACGAAACAACTGATGTATGTGGACGATACGTGGCAAATTTAATACTTGGAGTATTAAGTGGTGAAAATTCGGCAAAAAGTTTAACAAGATTTATTCACGACGAATTAACGCATTCTTTCTTACCGGAGCCGGTACCGAATGATAAAATTTTACTGATGGTGTCAGACGCAGCAGCATACATGGTAAAAGCTGCGTCTAATATGAAGATTTTTTACCCTAATTTAATTCATTGTACTTGCTTAGCACACGGGCTTAATCGAGTGGCAGAAACTATAAGGTTACAGTTCCCATTAGTTAATAAATTAATAAAAAGCGGTAAACAAATATTTGTTAAAGCCCCTTTAAGGGTAGAATTGTTTAGAGAGAGGTTACCAAATACCCCATTACCACCACAACCAGTTCTAACAAGATGGGGAACATGGCTAGATGCCGCTATATACTACACAAACGCCTTAGATCATTTTAAACAATTAATAAATGAATTTCCGGCTACAAGTAGTAAAGCAATACAAGATTACCAGGCCGTCCTAAAAGAAGTGGAGCTACAAAATAATTTGGCATTTATAAAAAGCAATTACAGTTATATAAGTGAATCTATAAAATCACTTGAAAAACAGGATTTACCTTTAGTGACTGCAGTAGAAATGATTAAAAAGTTTCAAGACAGCACGTATAGCGTACCAGGACATATTGGTCAAATAATTACGAATAAATTTAATGACGTTCTGTGTAAAAATGAAGGATTTGCCACATTACAAAAAATTGCATCAATTTTAAATTGGTGAAATTGTTACTGGATTTATTATGGATCCCGCATTAATTACAAAGTTCAAGTATGCACCATTACAAGTGTGGACGTGGAGAGAAGTTTTTCGGCTTACAAGAATACGTTAAGTGAGAGAAGACACAACTTCACAATAGAACATTTAGAACAGCATTTAATAATTAGTTGTTTTCGTGATTTGTGGTTTAATAATTATATATGAATGTTTAGTCTAACGATGTATTTTTTAATGAAAACGTTATTAAAATACATTATTAACTAGGTATAGCAATTTTTTAGATTTCTAATTTTTATGCCTTTTTAATGCTTCTGTTGCCAAAATTTCATGCCTTTTTAAGTGCCTTTTTCCGTCTTTTTTGTGCCTTTTAATCCGGTCTTTACTCATTATGTTAATTTACTCTGTTGCAACATTACTTCCACACATACAGGAAGACATCGATAGAAGTAACAACTCTACACGTAACTAAAATAGCAAGTTAATTATTTAAGAATTAATATCTCGTTTGATTAAGATATATATTTTTTAATTTGATTTAACATTCTGATTGGAAGTTTTAGGATTTAAAGTCAATTAAATTTGTGGATGATAAGCCTTAACCGCTAAAATTTTAAAACAATTTTAACGAAATTAACATCACTAAATATGTACTTTTGGTAACTCTAATATCGATTAAGATTAAATAGTACTTTATTTCAGTTTCGTACATCCTTAAGTTTTTAATATACAATTATATCAATGGTGTGAAATTATCCATATATCCATATTAGCCATAAACTTAAAATATTCATAACTTCGTAACCAATAGGGTTTTGGTGACAAAATTTCACATACGTGACACTTTTACCGTCAAGACCAGCTTACAACCATAATTTGTAAAAAAAATCAAACCTCACCCCCAAAACGTCCCTCTCCCAGGTACCCGATTTAATATCATCCAATATTTTTGTTGTATCTTTCTAAATATTTTTTTAATTGTTTTTTCTTCTAGGTACCTTCATTACAAAAAACAGTATATTGGAATGATTAATTGATTTTCATTTTAAACCAGTATCCTGTCCTGAAATAATAATTACTTGTTTTTGTAGGTATCTTCTACATGTTTTTTCTGTTGTATTTAATCTGATGTTTTATTGTCTAGTTATGAAAAGGGCTTTGAGTCTGTTATACTCATCCCGTGTGCTCCTGTTGCTTTTTGGCATCTAATTTTTTATTATGAATTTTTTATTATGATAAGAGATTAAGTGTAGTTGCTGAAGAAAACAATCATTATAGTGGTATCTACAGACAGTACTCGCTTTCATTTTTATAATAAAACATAATAATAAAATTATTATATTATTATATTATTATTAATAATATAATAATATAATAATTATAATATATAATTACATATAATTATATATTTAAAGCATTACGAATTACCATATAATTATATAATATATATATATATTATATATATTATATATTATTATATTAATATAATAAAACAGAAATGGACGCATTTATCGATTTATTGCATTTAGCCGATTCTCTGAATAGGTGAAGTAAACAATTGAATAATTTTTTTGATACGAAATAGGTTTATAACTGAAATATAAAACAACAAAAAAGAAATATAGAACTACAAACGTTCCTTGCTGCATATATTTTGACAATACCGATACGAGAGAGGTGCGAAGGAAACAGGACAAAATTGTATGTATAAAGTGATTTTTACAGTGGATGTAAACACCTTTTATACATTGCATTTGAAGATATATGCTGGACTGCAACCTGCACGTTTCTTTCAACTGAATAATTCTGTAGCCGAGGGCATTATCAAAATGACCAACCATATTTCGAGAGCAGGACGGAATATTAACATGAACCACTGGTTCCTAGTATCGAGGCCGCAAGTCGATTGCTGCATAAAAATCGCCTATAGTCTGTACCATGATACATCGATTTCCGTAACACCACTTTTATGAGATGAATCGCTATCACTCGTGGTAGAAAGTTTATCAGTAGTTGGAACACTTCAAACCAATCGATAATCATTGCCGAATGAAGTTAAAAATGTCAAAGATGGGGCTGCAAGGTCTTCAGCTTCCGCGTTCCATGTTGATATTAAAATAACATCGCTTGCACGTAGAAAATCTACGAGTGTTTTAGTTGTAGAATGCACTATGATGACAAAATCAACATTCTGTAATAACCAGAGCCGCGACAATGTCGGTCAATTTATTAGCGGCTCGTCGCTTTACGGTAGAGACTAGGGCCGCACATTATATTTTACATGGCCATAAATGCTTTACGCCACTGGATGACTTTTACCCAAATCTTACATGAGCCAGCATTCAACCGTTGCGGCACATCGATATGCTTGACAGAAACATATTAGTACTATGCTCTAACGCGTTCGCCGCTCTACAGAAAACATGATATCAAGAGCCCGAACAGCCGTGATGCTCTGGTAATAACACAAAAGTGGTGTTGATGTAGTTGATAAAATGATTACATCGATGGCTTACATGGGCATACTGGGCATTCATAATAAATAAAAGTAATAATATTGATGGCGAACTTTCAGAAAGCAGACGACTATTTTTGGAGAAGCTGGACAAGAAATTAGATTTAGAAAATATGAAAATTCAAGCTAATAAATTGAACCTACTGTGGAAAGCAACATGACCAGCGGCTGAATAAAAATTGAGCCGCAGGTACTACCAACTTTCCAACAATCTCAAACGATTTTAATTAGTCAAGAAAGGCGTAAATACTGCTCTGTTTTGTGGTAAGTTGTAACTTTTTAGAGCA
Source organism: Onthophagus sagittarius (assembly GCA_036711965.1). Classification (NCBI taxonomy): domain Eukaryota; kingdom Metazoa; phylum Arthropoda; class Insecta; order Coleoptera; family Scarabaeidae; genus Onthophagus; species Onthophagus sagittarius. Next base: position 42,404,129 of record JASERS010000003.1, on the reverse strand, counting down.
TACAAATTTTATATAAGATGTTTTAACATCAATATTTTGTGAATAGATTGCAATGTTAGATCCCATTAACTATTTCGGACAAGTGCTGAAATAGTCAAACATTTCACAGAATATTCAAGTGCATTTGAGCATGTAATTTTGAACAAACGCAGATTGTATGGTTTAATTCTACACAATCGCCAATTGTGTACCTCGTATTTGATTAAAAGCCGATCTTAATAAACTCTTAGCCCAGGCAGTACTACCAGCGATTGAAATAAGTGTTTGTTTTATTCAGTAAATGTAAATAAAAGATTATGCCTTTTTGTGTTAATGTTAATATTAAAAACATTCTTTCGTCTTGCCGACGTCTTCATATTTCAGGTTTTAACAATTGGAGGTATTGACAAGTTAATTCAAAATCGGACGGATACTATGCCATTAAAATTCACCTAACAAAATTCTAATTTTTAACTAAGAGAGCGGAGGAAGTCGCTCTCTGCTTGAATTTCTTTGTATTATTGATGCTTACTGCATTCTCCATAGCAATAATGGGTGCGAATTTGTAAATACTGTAATTACTAATTAAGCATACTATTGTAAGATTGTACATAGATTGTACAAGGCTCTGTGGAAAGGGCAAGGACGTAAGGGACATTCTTGTTTTTTGGATGACAAACAATAAATAAAACCAATAAATAGTCAGAATGTTTATATATTTTGCGGTTACAGAAAAATCGCTCATACCTTAAAGGCACAGCTGATGACTTGCTTAACAACCAAAACGACACTCAGTTAGAAAAAGAAGTAAGTCTTAGTTAAATGGATGACGACATTAATATACAGTTAGAACAGATCGCTCAACAGAGAGAAAAATGTGCATAAGATCAATAGGTACTTACTTTAACAATTAAGTTATTTTTCGTTGTTCCACTTCTATATTTTTGAAAAAATGTATTTTATTTTTTGAAAAGTATGGTTCACTTACAATCTAAATACTGCTCTTATTTTTTTAAATAAAATTGATATTGTATTGTTATGCAGTGCTGCACATTGGTATACCTATACCCTGTGTATAACCCAACCCAGCCCTGATATTTACCCTACCATTATCACCCTACCCTATCATTAGGTAACACCTTGATATTCATAGGGTATTACCTAATGATAGGCCATAACTTCAAAAACGTATTAGTGAAGCAAATTCAAGTACAAAACGTCTTATAAACATGTGTTAAATAAACTAGGGAACAAAATTGGTGACGGATGTCAAACAATACGTAACAATCCTGAAATTTTCGTAAGAGTTCGTCGCTCGATGAGAAGAAGAGCAAAAGTTGGCATAGAAGCAGGAGGTGGTCATTTCCAATATTCTATGTGAATATAATGTTAAATTATTGTCTTTCATTTATTACGTTTTAAAAAATGCTTTAAACAAATGCTGTGCAACGGGCAAAGTTGACTTGATTTTATTTTAGCAATTTCTTGAAATGAAATAAAGTATTTTTTATTTTTCTTCTGAAAAAAATATTAATATTTTAATTAATATAAAATATTTATTAGTAAAATAAATCATTAAATTATTAAATTAAATACTATTAAAATATTTATAGGTTGAAAAGTTAAAAATATCCATTCTATCAATATGTTAAGTTAGAAAAAATATAAATGATGATTCAGTACTTTTAACTTGTTTTATTGTTTAAATTAAGTCTGACTAGTTTCGCTTTTTACAGCATCTTCAAAGACTACGTGTGAACGTTACAAAAGTTAAGTTTATTTTTCATATTTTATGTGATCGTTGAACTAATTTAAGACTTAAATGTTAAAATTTATAAAATATCTTTACATCACATTAACACATTAAAATTATGAATGAAATAACTATAAATGCGATTTTTTTTTATTTTTCGATTTGAAAACCAGGCTATTTAGGACACATGTTTATAAGATCTTATCTACTTGAAATTGCTTCAGGAATGCGCATTTTGAATTATGGCCTATCGTTAAGTAACACCCTGTATATATACATATCAAAATTCTATTATTTTTGTGTTCTATTTGTTTCACATTAGGTAATTGTTATATTATTTTCAAATCTTTTTAATCACAATTTTTTGTGTTGAATGTAACTTTTTTGCAATAATCAACAACTCCTTGGGCAATTGATTTTTGTAAACTATTTATACCTAAAGGTACATTTAGCAATACTGAATAAAACGAACTAACACTAGAATACAATAAATTTAACATCTTATTGTGAGAGTAATCATCAAACTATAGATCAGAGAGACCTAGCCCGTTGAACGATGTGATTTTTAAACCACCCTTCAACTCAAGGATTAAATTAAACCATCTTCTACATTATGCCTTTAAGTACTTGTATCAATTTTCAAAGCACCGTAACCCTTAATGGTTTTTGAAAAGCAAAATTAACATTATAATCCACGACTGGTACTATTAGAATGAATTTTACCCCGAAGAGCACTTATGACATTGATGAAATTTTGGTATGGTTTAGAGTATTGTTGTAGCCATTCAAATTGACTGTTTTAAAGCTTCTTGAATTAGTGTTATAAGATCCAACTAATTGCAGAAATTAAAATGTGTGATGAGGCGTTTTGAAATAAAGCATCTTTTGTAATAAACGCTTTGCTGATGTAGCTTTCTTTCTTTTTATGAGATCATTTTATAACTACCGTTTTAAATGGTTATTATGAATCTTATGCGAAAGTTTCTTCACCAGTACTTAGTTATTATTGGTAATTCTTGATTACAACATAAAAAAATTGTTTTGACGCCTCGATGATTTTGCTAGATTTATAGTCTTGAAATAAAATTATAAAACCATATAAATGGTCTCCTATTGTTAAAAAGTTTTTAAGACATAGAAGTAGTATCAATAAGCCGTTAAAAATAAATGATACGAAAACTTGTTTTTATATAATGTTCATGTACATAATGTGTTACATTAGGTTTAACAGTTTTGACAGACTGAAAGTGTACAAAAAGGATATGTCTGAATTTAGCCCTTAACCACAGTTCTGACAGGCCCCAAAGAGTTCTAGATTTCTCTGTATAAATAAAAAATAGTTTCGTTCATTAGTTAAGTTTTATTGTGCACAATATTTGTTTACAATATTTGTTTTTCTTCATTAAGATATTATTTACCCTCTAAGAGAGTGGCTCTTCCACCATTTTCACACCCTCCCCTCTCCGTTCCAATTATCCACTCATCGGTCTCTCGTCCTCGCCTGCTTCTCCCAGAATTCGCTTCCCGTTCAGTAGTTCCGTTCATTAACATAGTTAAAACAGCAAATAAAAGGATGAAGGGCTAATTTACTTTATTGTATACATTTTATAAGTTGAAGTTTAGCCACTAGAGGACACTTTCCAACATTACTACAGTAATTGTGAATTTTTTTAGAAAAGTTATATCTGTTTAAAATAAATCCCAAACAAACTAATGAAAACCCCAACTCGATATCCTGTTTGTAACCTAAATATCGATGAAAGAAGATTTTATGAGACAATTCGATGGAATACGATCATTCTTTTACCATTTTCCCAAAATTTATACAAATTTATTAGAAAAGCTCTTTTCAACGATACCAAACAAAATGGTTTAACGCAACTGAATATGTTGCGTTTAGCCATTTTAAAATGATAGATATATTTTTACAAATATTTTCAAACATCTACACCACTTCATTTTTACAAATGCGGCGAAAATGTTAAAAAAAAGCATATACCTTTGTAGGGGAGTATAACTGATTTACATAATTTTCATAAATACTTGAATAATTTATATCAAAAACTTAACTTTACTATAGAAATTGAAAAGGACAAAACACTTAATTTTGTCGATCTTGCTGTCACCAGAGATATCTCTGATTTTTTAAAATATAACATTTTCAGGAAACCCACTGTAATTGCAACCACTATTCCTTATGACTCTTGCCATCCCATGTCTCATAAACTAGCTAATTTTAGATTTCTAATAAATAGAGCCATCGACTACCCTCTATCTGATAAAGACAGAATCAAAGAATTTAATTACATTTATGATTTAGCTTCTCAATTCGGTTTCCCTTCCAATATTATTAATATATTATATAACAGAATTCAACAACAAAAAGATCCTTTATTTACAAGAAGTCATATTGAATTAGTGTATAAACCTATTTCTTTCAATCACATTACCATGGAATCAAAACATATTTTTAAAAAGTTTAATATAAATTTAGCCTTTTCAAATAATAATTCTTTACTTAAACTTTTGTCTATTATCATCACAAACAATTTGATATATTAAAGGAGGGTGGGGTGTATTCGATCGGATGCTCTAATTGTAATGCTATATATGTGGGACAAACTGGCCGAAAGCTTGAAAACAGAATTAACGAACACAAAACCAAACCTCAATCAAATGTCTACAAACATAAATTTGAAACTGGACACAACATAGATTTTAATAATATTTCTCTTATTCACAAATGTTAAAAGGGTTATAGGCTTGATTTACTGGAATTATTAGAAACTCATAAACATATTAAAAATAATAACTAAAGACCGGATTAAAAGGCACAAAAAAGACGGAAAAAGGCATTTAAAAGGCATAAAATTTTGGCAACAAAAGCATTAAAAAGGCATAAAAATTAGAAATCGAAAAAATTGCTATACCTAATTTATAATGTATTTTAATAACGTTTTCATTAAAAAATACATCGTTAAACTAAACATTCATATATAATTATTAAACCACTAATCACGAAAACAACTAATTATTAAATGCTGTTCTAAATGTTTCATTGTGAAGTTGTGTCTTCTCTCACTTAACGTATTCTTGTAAGCCGAAAAACCTGTCCACACTTGTAATTGGTGCATTCTTGAACTTTGTAATTAATGCGGGATCCATAATAAATCCAGTAACAATTTCACCACTTAAAATTGATGCAATTTTTTTGTAATGTGGCAAATCATTCATTTTTACACAGAACATCATTAAATTTATTCGTAATTATTTGACCAATATGTCCTGGTACGCCATACGTGCTTTCTTGAAACGTTTTAATCATTTCTACTGAAGTCACTAAAAGTAAATCCTGTTTTTCAAGTGATTTTATAGATTCACTTATATAACTGTAATTGTTTTTTATATATGCCAATTTATTTTGTAGCTCCACTTCTTTTAGGACGGCCTGGCAATCTTGTATTGCTTTACTACTTGTAGCCGGAAATTCATTTATTAATTGTTTGAAATGATCTAAGGCGTTTGTGTAGTATATAGCGGCATCTAGCCTTGTTCCCCATCTTGTTAGAACTGGTTGTGGTGGTAATGGGGTATTTGGTAACCTCTCTCTAAACAATTCTACCCTTAAAGGGGCTTTAACAAATATTTGTTTACCGCTTTTTATTAATGTATTAACTAATGGGAACAGTAACCTTATAGTTTCTGCTACTCGATTAAGCCCGTGTGCTAAGCAAGTACAATGAACTAAATTAGGGTAAAAAATCTTCATATTAGACGCAGCTTTTACCATGTATGCCGCTGCGTCTGACACCATCAGTAAAATTTTATTATTCGGTACCGGCTCCGGTAAGCAAAAATGCGTTAATTCGTCGTGAATAAATCTTGTTACCGTATTATTATTTGTTTCACTTAATTCTTTGGTACTTATTAGAAAACTTTTTGACGAATTTTCATCAGTTAATACTCCAAGTATTAAATTTGCCACGTATCGTCCACATACATCAGTTGTTTCGTCTACACTTATCCAAATATAATTATTTCCAATAATATTTTTTACTTCTTGAATAACTTCTTTGTAGACTGAAGTAATATAATTTTTGCGGAGATGGCTTTCATTGGGAATATGCATTGTACAATATGTTTGTAAAAAAGTTTTGAAATATTTATTTGTCACTTTATGGATTGGTGTGTTTGCTTTTATCAAAGTTTTGCAAAGATCAAAATTGAATTTTGATTGTTCAGTGTAGCCGGATGTTGATGCCACAGATTGTATAGCTGTACCTATAGTTTGTTGTTTTTTGGATTGACTTTTAGTCAGTTTTAATTTTTCCTGATGCAATGATGTTTTGACATGCTGAATTATGTAGTATTTCTTGTCACAATTAATCTGTTAACAGTAATTTAATAACGTCAGTATTTTATAATATCTTCCCTAATTATTAAACAATCAATATATTGTTCTATTAATTTTAGTGATCGAAGTACTACATTGAATCAATAGTGAATTTTATTTCTAGTGAATTTTGGGACATGCTATTCTTTATAATTTCCAATTTTTACCGTAAAAAGATTTAAATTTCGGTTTTAAATATTTAAAAATCTTTGGTATTATACATAATTTAATCATTATTTAAAAATATAATTAATTGTTTTTACTCGATTAACTCCATCAATACTTACGATTTTTGAACAGGCTTGGCAAAATAAACGATTGCGTTCATATTTCAATTCCTTGTAATCTTTAATCCATTCTTCTACGGTTGGCTTTTGTTTCGGCATTGTACTACGCAAGAACTTCACACTGTCACTCGAGTAACTTTAATACAACTAAATCAATTAAAGACTCGACGCAGGTCAAACCACATACGGGGAATCCCGTGTAAGACGACACAGCACAACGAAAATTCCAAAGCTTAAATTCGGATCGACGAAAAACGCGGATCTTACGTCAGACGGCACAACGAGGAAATGTACAGAGGCGCAGCAAAATATTTTTTCATAATTCAACAAATTTTTGGGGAAAAGACGCCAAAAAAGTTGGAAAAAGGCTTTAAATAGGCATAAAAAAGATAATAGGCATGAAAATTCAAAAAAGGCAAAAAAGGCATAACTAACCTGGTCTTATTTCACTTATTTTTGATTCGTTTTGATTCGTTTTTGAATCAGTTGATTTTCAACTGATTCGTAAAGATATTTAAATATATTTGTAATGCCTTTAATTTTGAACATAAGCATATTTTCTATAAATCCGGTCTTTAATAATAACCATACTTTACTTAACGACCAAATTCAAAATGTTTATAAACCTATTTTCAAATATAAATAAATTAACTTGATACATAATTTTGCCGCGGACTATCTCCCATCTTTTATTTGCTGTTTTCTTTCTTTTTCCAAATCAAGTTTTACATTAAATTTTCGATCTTTGCTTCAGTCTCGTCTCTTCTCATCACGTTAACACAACTTTAAAACGATCTTAAAGTTTTTTATTTCATTGTTCTAATTAATTACGTAAGTAATTGTTTACTTTAAACACTTTTAATAGTTATCTTTTTAATCTATAATTTTTTATTTCCAAATATTTCAACTTTTCTTTTTTCTTTTATCTACAAATTTCATTTCACAACATCGCCATTTTTTTTTACAATCTTCATTTTGTTTATCCATCAGATTACAAAATGCTTCATTTTATTAATTTTTCCAGTCTATGTCTGTCGTAGCTCTTTTGACTGTAAGTATTTTTTGAGTTTTGGTGTTTTTTCATGTTTTCCACGTTTACCATTCCACATGGTTATTCTCAATTTTGAATTATAAATTTAAAAATTTTTTTAAACATTTGTTAAACTTAAACGCTTGTTCTTGCCTCGTTGAATATACATAAGTTTTTTACTATTTTTTGCTGTTTTTACTATTTTTACTATTTTTATGATTTTATGTTTGTAGTTGTCGCTGATGATGGGGTAACCCGAAACTAGTACGACTATAAATAAATATATGCAAGTTAGAAGTTTTTTCATGATTTTTATTTGATTTTTATATACTTTTGTGTTATGCTAATGCAGCGGGATAATCCGAGATAATCCACATTTTTTAATTCAAGATGGCATTTGCTAACCATTTTATCATCGGTACTAATGGTAAGTACGAAAGTGGCATTGTTTGTGTAAAAAGAATGTACTTTTCCGTGCATGTTGATGCAAAAACCTTAAAATACGCAAATTTTGAGCTCGGCCTGAATTCTAGGAAATGAGCGATATGAAACTGATCCCATTTTAATTATTGATATTTACAATATAGTCCCACCCTCATACACCTATGTCCGATATTTGCAGCAATTTTGATGAAGGTTTTTATTCCATTGGTGCAATAAAATTCTGTGATAGACAGTTCAATTTATTTTTTGATATTAACGTCATTGAGATCCATTGTTCGTTAGTAATAATTACTTTATACCAATTTCGGTTTCATAAGTTATGTCTAAGTACTTAGTAACTGAAAACATTACATTTGAAAAAGTTTTCGTTTTGTCGAAACCGTTAAGGATTACGATGCTTTTACAGTTGATTTGAATCGCTAAAATCATCCTCTAACCGACCCATAAAACACTAGAAAAAATTTATATGACACATAATTCGAAATTTTTGATTGCGCTCTAATTCTGTTTTCGCACGAACTATTTTTAAACGAATTAAAAAGAGAACATTTATTTTGTTACACGAACTGGTAATTTTATAAAATATAAAAATTTAGGATGCATTGAAAACTTGATATCTCAAAAATTTGTTGAGATACTCACGTATAGCTTACAGGATATTTTAAGAATTCGATTTTTTACAACTTTTCGAAGATGATTAAGGAAATTTAAAATTTTATAAAATTCCATAAATTTCGGTTGAGTTCAAAGCTTGATATCTCAAAAACGAATTGGGATACTAAGGTAAGAATTTATTCTAGGAAATGTGCTCTCCTTTATAAATAACAAAAATTTCATTAACATATTTGAATTAGTTTCCTAATTCTAAGGAAATTTTTAATTTTATGAAATACTATAAATTTAGGTTGAGTTCAAAAATTAATATCTCAACAATGAATTGAGAGATTCATTATTCCTTTAAAATGGATAAAAAAATCATAAAGATATCTTAATAATTCGATTTTTTATGATGTTACAAAAATGATTAAGGACATTTTTAATTTTATGAAATTTTACAAATTTAGGTTATGTTTAAAAATAGATATCTCACAAACGAATTGAGATACTTACACATGGATTTCTTCTTAGATAAGTGCATATTTTCCTTTATAAATCCTTAAGAAATCTCCAAAATATCTTAAGAATTCTATTTTTATGATTTTTCAAAAACGATTAAGGAAATTTTTAATTTTATATAGTAGTACAAATTTAGGGTGAGTTCAAAACTTGATATCTCAAAAACGAATACTATACACATGCATAGATTTGTTCTCGGATAAGAGCATTACGGCTTTACTAATCCAAACATGCATTCACTCGGACTTTCCAGTAATTTGGGCACACGAATAGCCACGACACTTTTGTTCGATTCAACTCTATAATTCGAATCAATTCAAAAACCGTAGAAATCACCTTGTTTCACCCGTAAAATAACCGAGTTGACCCCTAATTCACTGGTAAAACTTTAAAGCTTACGTTTCTTTGTCGTTCCTTGTGCGATTCTCATTCATTAAAATTGAAATGAAGTCGTAACACTCTTATCATAAGCAAAAAAATACAAATTTTTAGATCTGCACGACACTGGTCAAAATAATCGCGTTATAGCTGAAAAGTCTCGAAATATCCATCCATCCTTGATATTATAAAAACATTGAACTCCCTGTTGAATATCAAGCCAACAAGAAAGGATGGATGACAAACAATTTTCATACTGGTTCGACATATATTTTATAAAGGAATTAAAAAAAAATTATGGAGCAGAGAATTATCAGCTTTATGTGATGTATTCTTTTAATAGAGAAAGCTCCTTCACATACATCAGAAGATGTTTTGAATTTTCATGAAAACTTAATAGTTATGTTGACAAACTGAAGATGTAGCAAAGAGACAGCTTTAAATGAGCAAAAATGAAGCTTTCAAAAATAATTGGAAATATATAAACGTGTGTTATTATGTACCTGTTCGCTTATAAATATGTTTTAAACTGAGATTTTCTGTTTTTTTTTTCTATATTTTTCAAATATTCTATAGTTCGTAATAATAAAAATAATAAAATCCGGATTAGTGAAAAACTTTTTTTTCAGATTAACAAAGCTGTGAGACTTTGCTTTATAAATCATATAAAATCACCAGGATGACTTAAGAATTCGATATTTTACGATTTTTCAAAAAACGAATAAGGAAATTTTTAATATTATGAAATACTATAAGTTTAGGTCGAGCTCCAAAACGAGTTGAGATATTCACGCATGGATTTGTTATCGGATAATTCTATTCATTCTGTGGTTTACAAATTATAATAAATTCATCAAGATATCTTAAGAATTAGATTTTTTATGATTTTTCAAAAATGATTAACGAATCTTTTATTTTTATGTAGTGGTACAAATTTATGATGAGATCATAATTTAATATCTTTAAAATGAATTGAGATATTTACAAAAGGATTTGTTCTCAGAAAAGTGCACTCTTTTTTTATAAATCACAAAAAGAAATCATCAAAATATCTTAAAAATTCGACTTTTTACGATTTTTCAAAAAAAGAATAAAGAAATTTTTAATATTGTGAAATGCTATAAGTTCAGGTTGAGTTTAAAACTTGATATCTCAAAAACGAGTTGAGATACTCACGAATGGATTTATTATCGGACAAGTTCATATTTTATAAATCATAAAAAATCAAGATATCTTAAGGATTCAATTTTTTCGATTTCGCAAATCTGATTAAAGAAATTTTTAATTTTATGAAACGCTACACATTTCGGTTGAGCATTTTTGAATATTTTGCATATACTCAAATATGGATTTATTTTCGGATAAGTGCGTATTGTGGTTTATTATTCATAAAAAAATCATGAAGGTATCTTAAGAGTTAGATTTTTATGATTTTGCAAAAATAATTAGGGAAACTTTTAATTTTATATATCGGTACAAATTTATGATTAGTTCATAATTTGATATCTCAAAAATGAGTTGTGATATTCACGAAAGGATTTGTTGTAAGAAAAGTGCACTCTTTCTGTTATAAATCCAAAAAAAATCATCAAAAAATCTTAAAAATCCGATTCTTTCACAATTTTTCAAAAATAATTAAGAAAATCTTTGAATTTATGGAATGTTATAAGTTTAGTTTGAGTTCAAAATTATATCTCAAAAATGAATAGAGATACTTATGGATGAATTTGCTCACTACATTGCTCATTTCATTTTAATTTTATGAAATGATACAAATTTTGGTTGAGTTTAAACCTTGATATCTTAAAAACGAATTTGAGATAATCAAGGATGGATTTGTACTTGGGAAAGTGCATACGTTTCTTTACAAATCACAAAAATATCTTAAGAACTTGACCTTTTCCGATATTTCAAAAATCATTACGGCAATTTTATGAAATGCCACAAATTTTGGTTGCGTTCAAAACTAGAAAAATCAAAAATGACTTGAGATACTCACGCAAATGTTCACATTGATACTCATTTGTTCTCGTATAAGTTCATAATTTCCTTTATAAATCATAAAGAAATCATAAAGATATCTTAAGAAATCGATTTGTTATGATTTTTCAAAACTAATTAAAGAAGTTTTTAATTTTATGGAATACTACAAATTTTGATTGAGTTCAAAATTTGATATCTCAAAAACGAATTGAAACACTCATACAGGTTTTCTTTTCGGATAAATGCACTCTTTCTTTTATAAATCACAAAAGAATTCATCAAGATATCTTAAGAATTCGATTTTCACGATTTTTCAAAAATGATTAAGGAAATTTTTAATTTTATGAAATTATACAATTTTAGGTTGATTTCAAAAGTTGATATCTCAAAAATGAATTGAGATACTCCTGCATGGATTTGTTCTCGAATAAGTTTTTATGATTGACACTTTCATGAATCATAAAAAAATCGTCAAGATTTCTTACGAATGCGATTTTTTACAATTTTTCAAAAATGATTAAGAAAAATTTTTAATTCTATGAATTGGTACAAATTTTGGTTGAGTTCAAACCTTGATATCTCAAAAACGAATTGAGATACTCAAGTATGGATTTTTTCTCGGAAAAGGGCATAAAATTTGATTTTTAAAGATTTTTTAAAAATAATTATTAACGACATTTTTAATTTTATGAAATGTTACAAATTAGGATATGTTAGTTGCTATTTCAAACACGAATTGAGATATTCAAGCATGGTTTTATTCTCGGAAAACTACGTACTACTTTTATTTATAAAACAGGGAAATTCCCGTATGACCATGAAATAAATTCTTAAATGAACTAAAACATTTTTTTAATATTACTTACATTTGTTTAAATTGAGAAAGCAGAATTAGCCGTCACATCACATTCAGCCAAATTCGGAGATTAAGTTAAGCTTTTTTCTCGAGAGTCATTAAGGATTACGATGTTTTGAAAACTGATAAAAATACTTAAATCAGTGTTCTATTATGTACTAGAAGATGATTTAATTTAAAGGTACTTATTACGGTAAAAACGCTCCTTTTCAAGGGTGGGAATTGAAATTTTTTGTTAATAAATGGGGGTTTTATACGAAATTTGTGAACCAAAATCTTATTGGTTACGGAGTTATGAAAATTTAAAGTTCATAGATGGAATATATGGTAACTTCATTTTACAACCTAACATTAAAAATAAATCGCCGTTAAAGCATATACAAATTTCTTTTCAATGATTATGGTGAAAATAAGAATAAAATATATTAATAAAATGAATCTAAATTAAGCAGTAAAATTCTACATTTATAGGTGCTTCAAATAAATTATGATATCATTGTTACTACTTACATCCACGTAAACTCCTTCAACTGGATAACTGGTGAACTCAGGTTTTGCCCTTGGGACGTACCTGTAAAATTCCTCGTGATCTTTATACCATTTTACGGCGTACAAACTGTCATTTCCCAGGTCGTAATCGCACTCCAACTGGGCCATCTCGCCGGGCACCCGATATTGCGGTACATGTATCCTGACCCATTTTATACTCCCGCTGGATGTGGCCACTGTAACGGGTAAGATACCAGCTACTACGATATAGTACAGTTTGATCTCGTGAACGCCTTTTTCCATCGACACACATCGGTGCATTTAAATCGACCGATTTTCTTGTGCCGACTCGAAAGAAACCCCACTCTCACGAAATAAGTGCATATTGAAACGTGAGTTAGAAAGACCTTTACGAAAATGTTACTTAGTTGGGGTAGTAACAATATCATCAATGAAATTATATGATATTGGTTTTTTATTGAGCTTTCAACACTAAATTCTACTAACTAAACTAAATTTAAAATATTCTTGAAAACATGATGATTAAGTTATTTTAATGGAGACCAATTTTCTTTGATTAATATGTGTTGATATAATAATGTTATTATAAATTTAAATGTTGATATTTGCGTGATATTTTTAAGTAATGTATTAAGGTTAAATACCGGATTATGTTTCACATGAAAAGTCAATTTGGAAACAAAAAAAAAAGATAATTATTATTCTTGACGTTGAAATATGCATTTTTCCGGTTAAAGGACAAAGAAGTTAAAGTTCACTTCGTTAACCAAGATAAATCTTTTCAGATTTCAACTTTTAAACGATATTTTATAATTATTGTTCTTGAACGAACTTAAAGTTTGTTCATTTTGATTCAATTAATTTTAGTTGATAACTTAGTTTTTTCAATTTAAGTGTTTTTTATGAAATAGAGTAACATCATATCTAGCTTAAATATTCCCCAATTTTAACATGCAACCCACACGGTCTCGATGGCCAACAGGTGTTTCACGGACATTTCTAATTTAATTCTCTCTAACTCTCCAATTAACAATATCATTATTAACATTTAATTTTATTAACTCACCGTTAACAAATCCCAAAAGAATCATCATCGGTTGTGTTAAAAATAAGAAAAGAATGATGGCTAATTCCCGCATTTTTATTAAAACTCTTAAGTTTTGTTGAATTCATTACATTCTTGAAATAATATTTCTATTAAAATTTGCTATTTTAAAATAATATTACTTTGTTGCCACTAAGAAACGATAATCATCACAATATTAATACAAAACTCTCGCACTACGAGTCGCTTTTGGCGAAGGTGCTGCCGACCTCCTGAACGTTCCGACAACGGCAATAAACTGCAAAACTGAACGTTGCTCGCGACTCTCAAGTTTAGATTCTGTAGTTATACCAAAATCGGTGCGCACATGCGCCGAGCAAGTACTGAAAATCAAGAGATATCAGATATATCTACCCCTATTTAAAGTTTTTTTGTATTACAATTCACAATTAAAATTAATTATTCTTTACGTCTAATGATTATTTGATAAAAGAATTCTTGAAAATGTTATCAACAACAACTAGGCATCATTAAATTACTTATTTATTTCTGTGCTAAAAGGCAAATCCAAGATTGTTGTTCTTCAATTACTCAGAATTACACGTTAATTGAATAAATAACGAGACAGTCTCAACTTGTTTCCAGGCGACCTTTTCTCTTTTGTCTGCAGTAAATGAGGGATTGTAAATCGATGTCCGATTGATTTAGAATCGCGCTTTAAGTGGAAATGCTTGCTGACCGCGTTTATGGTGTTGAAAACCAGGTTCCAGGTCGAATCGTGAAGTGGTATCCTGTTCAAGAGAAGGCACTTTAACTAGATCGTGACGTAGAAATCGGATAGACTATTAAGGGCAAGGCGAAACTCGAGTGTTATGTTGTGGTCGTGCATAACCACCTAATAATGATTCAGGGCCGTTGATGCTTATATATGAGTGGGGAATAAATTAAAATCATAATTTTATAAGTAGTGCGAAAAAAATTAAATAATTTCTCAGTAATCTTTTATCAAATAAATCTAATAAAAAAAAACTTTCAACACACCTTCAGAGGGTTTTCAAGCAGACGAAATATTTGTGGATTCATATCCTCTTTTACACCGCTTTTGCACACATCGTCAGTTCAGATAAAAGCACAGACTGTCACACAATCTGCCCCTGTGTAACCCCTTTTAAAGGGGTTACACACATTTCGTTTATCAACACAGTTACCTGTCGTAAATAACTGTGTGCAAATCTGTGCAGTTATCTAAACTAAAAGTGCACAGTATACTTTCAAGTCTTGTCTCAGGTTTGGTTAATTTTCAAAAAAGGAAAAAAGACTTATAAAAGACATATAAGTTGGTGTAAATCTTGGAATTTGTAAAGAAGCGTTTTAACTAGTGGATTCTGAATTCGCCGGCATGCAGGCTGCCTCGCCCGCAGCTGCTCCATTGTACTTACTTCCCTCTTTTGATCAGCTTTTGGGGTTCTTCCAATTTACCCTGGAGTCAACAGCTAGAATTTGTCGTGGTTGCGCTGCCCTGTATCCACTTATGCCAATCGGATATGTCCAAAAATGGAAAACCTTAATGTTTGGGAGTCCACGCGTCGTATATAAGGTGTTGCGCCGATTCTTCCTCCTCAGTACATCTTTTGCAGATATCGGTGTCACTTATACGCATGTTTCATAAGGGTTTCTCTAGATAACAATGTCCCTGAACAGCCTCATAAATAAATCTGTTCATTTGGGGTCAGGGTACATCAGAGCCTCCTTGATTTGGCGACATCCTGGTGTCCTGTCGCTGTAGTTTAGAAACATCTTACGTGTTTCCTCTTTTTGAAGCTGTATTAAAAACCTTATTATACCCAGAGGTTTGCCTGCAGCTTTCCTTGCTAATTTGTCCGTCATGTCATAAGGCTTATTTCTCGAACAACCCTTTGTCAAGCAGATCGTAATCTCATTGCTAGTGGCTGCCTTACATAGATTGTTGTGACAGTTCTCAAGCAACGAGGATCAACAGCGATACCGCCCGTGTGATAGGAGGGCTTGTCTGCAATCAGAATGTATTACAATTTCTTTATTACTAATTTTCTTGGAAATTTTCTCAGCTGCCAGAGAAATGGATATCAGCTCCGATTGGAGCGCGGTGTGAAACTTCTATTGTTGGTTCGACAGAATAAACTAAAGCACCACAGCCAGTTTCTCTACGAGATCCCTCCACTCATAATAGGACGGCTGTTTACCACATGCCTCCTTCCATAGCTGACTGGTCGATTTTCCTTCTTTATATAATTATTTATCGTTAGCCGCTCGCAGCCGAATTTGTTGATAACTTTGTTGCTATCAACGCCTCCTCAACGTGGTAATTGACACTCTCAGTCTTCATTGCTGCTATTGGTGTGGTTATCATCGAGCCTGTAATGTAGAGACCTTAAGCCAGACATTGCAATTTTTGTAGTTATAAAACAATCTTCTTATTTCTAACTCTTAAGCAGCTATTTACGGCGTGATAAGTAAACGATAGACGTATTACTGTAGTATATATCTACAGGGATATTTTTCGTGTTAAGCCCCAGAAAATCCCAATGGCCCGTCTGCACTAAGCGAACGCAATGCGTACCTTATTTACCTCACCTTCGACGTGCGGTTTCTAAGTCACCGTTTTATCCACGGTTAACCCCAGATACTTCACTTAATCGGCAAAGTACAACAGAATTTTGCAGATCCGGGGCGCTCTAAGGGTACCCAGCCTTCTTTTCCTTGTGAAGAGCACCATCTTTGTTTTATTCTGGTTTGCCGACAGAGAATTATTTCGACACCAGCATTCGATTATTCTCAATTCAGCCTACATTCGTCTATCGCTCTTATTTTATTGTCATTACTATTATTGTTATTAGCATCAATTACACTATGTACGGCCCTCTTTGAGAGCATATTTAGAATCTAGTCCGCTAGTGTAAACTGGACTCCTTTGTCTCTAAGGAATTTGTTAATTGTATTAAAAGCTGTCCTGTCATAGGCACCTTCGACACCTATAAACACTCCGAAAATGGATAAGTAGTCGAAAAATCTTCCGATAGCTCCTACAATTTCTTGTAGGTCCATTTCGGTTAATCTTCCCGGAATGTATGCATGCCGGTTTGTATGCAGAGGGAACTTTTCTCGTATCGCTTCTCTTATATATCTTTCAAATTCGAGTGTCAGCATTTCAAGTGTCCTTCCGATGAATAAGAAGAGACTGATTGGTTTATATTATTTTGGATCAGTGTAATCTCTCGTTCCAAATATAGGGACTACCTTTACTTCTTTTCAGAATAAGGAAACATAGCGGAATGCTAAGCAACCAGTGTATATTTGTAATAGGTACCTCCATACCTCAATGTAGTAGTGCAGGTAGAATACCCTCACCTCAGCAGATTTAAATGGTAAGATGGACTGTATAGCCTAGCCAACTTTGGTTTCAGTCACTACAAGATTAGCTAGCCTCGAATCCTCTAAGGTGGATTCAATACAGATTTTGCCTCCCATATCTGTTTGTCGGTAAAGCTATACTTCCTATAGGATTGGCGGTGTAATTGTCATGCAAGTCTTTTAGAATTCCTATAGGCTCCTATGAGTCCTTGGTGAACACTTTTGCTACCCTTGCAGCAGACGGTATGTCATCCACATCTTCACAGAATTTTTGTCAACCTGATCTCTTCCTCTATTTTAAAGTTTTTTTATAATTCGACCGATGTAGTTCATAAACTTCCCAGCCTTTACTCGATTCTTGTTAATGTTGATACTATCTGCTTTTTAAAGTGTATTAGGTAATTATGCCACCATCAATTGGCGTAACACTTCTCCGGCCTCTTTCTTAGTGGACAGGATTTCTTATAGGAACTTATGGTGGGTCTATTGATCCAGGATAAATGAGTATCCAAACTTATCACTCCATCAAAATTATTTATGTTAATAGAATATAATATAACATCACTTCCGAAATAAGTGAGCTATATGTAACCTTATCCATCTGCTTTGAATCCCTGCATCTATTGATTTTTACTTTAAATTCACCAATTTCGTTAGTTATCCATCTATGTTCTGAAACGAACGGTTCATTGGACACGGGTCTATTAATATTTTTTGAGATTTGGCTGCGTGAAGTAACAAAGGTCGGACCAACGGCACGGTTTTTTATCTGTAAATTATTATTTATAGTAAATTCTAATAATTTTTTGCCCCTCGGGTTATCCTGCCCCAGGAGGTAGAATGAGCGTTAGATTCGCTCCCAACAATAAGACTCCAATCCTCCTTTTCACTTCTTTTCTATTAGACACTGTTAGCTCTCCGTTAGATGGCCTTCATCTTGAGGAAGGTAGACACTTGTCATTTTTCTTGTAATTCCTTGCATAATAGAATCCAGCTGTTCCGTGGTTACATCACTGTTTGATAGTTAAGGTAAAAGGTGTGCCTTTATACTTCTTTGTGCGTAGATCGCCAATCTCGATCGATCATTTGTTGATTTGCTAAAAATAAATCCAATTAAATTGCTAAATCCAGTCATCTTAGATATTACGATCCATGGTTTTTGAATAACCGCTACATTTTTTTTTGATCATCGAAGCAGCATCGTCGCCGCTTTAGCATGATATAAGTTTATTTGTATTACCTTTAGTTTAGTCATTTCTTTATTTATTTCGTCATTGTTCCTAGTTCGAACTTAGTTCGGCCGAGGTTCTTCCTCGATTTGATCGTCGCAGCCGACTCCAATGACTGAGGCGAAAGCAGTAGCGAGTCAGAGACTTAGGATAAATGGTGACATGGAACCTGGGGTGCATCGAAAGAAAGTCCATTCTAACAGGTGCTTGGAGGATCATCACACCATCATCCCCAAGAGAAGAGGTCCGTGATCTGTACTTTGTTTCGCTACTTTGCGAGTAGCGAGAATTTGTGAAGGAAATAACCTCAAGAAGGTCTAATGCTTTCTATGAGATGTGCTGTAGAAGAACAAATACACTTTGAAGGAGACAAAAACCACCGAGCAGCTGATGCAAGGGGAAAATGCTGTAAGTACAGAAATAGTAGGATTTATCTGCCTTAGTTATACTTCCGATATAATGGAAAAAATCGCAAGACACCTCAAAGGAAAAGGACATCGTGGTGTAGTATGGAACGAACGATCACCAAAATAGTGAACACACTTTAAATACTGAACTAAAATTAGAACTAACACTAGCACTATACTAGAACTATCACTAGAACAATCACTACGACTAACACTAGATCTAAAACTAGAAACTTTCGGCTTTTGCCTTTTAGGTTAGTCCTAGTGATAGTTCTAGTGTTAGTGTTAGTTCTAATTTTAGTTCAGTTAACACCGGTTGTGAAAGCCTTCGTACTTACGATTCAAATAGCTAAGTACAAACTAATGCTATTAAAAGGAGCGGGAGGTTGAAGAATATCAAATAGTCGGCAGTTGCTACATTGCCATTCAGAGAGACACCGAATAGATTTTGAAAAAAAGGTTCTGGCTAAAAAATACTAAAAACTAAAAAATATCCCCGAAGGCTATACAAGACAAGAGAAACTACAGAAATCTATAGATAATAAAAACCGATATATTGTTTAAATATTTTCGACCGATATATTGTTTTCTGATCACCGGTTTCGTCACTTCGAACCAGTTTCTGAAGAAGGTGGTAACATGGCATCCGACCCCCAAACCTTTTTCAATAGAAGCACAGCAAAACCTGTTTCACCTAGTTCAACCAACACCTACAGTGTCATCTGAATGAGTATTATCAAAAGCATGCGAGTTAATAAACGACAAAAGGTTAACCAGAAATATGACAAATGAAATAATGTTTTTAAGTACTAATATGTTGACTGTGCCATCATTGTTGGGGATGGGATATTTCTTCTTTTTTCTAGGAATCAGCGCAGATAGTGTTCAAAGTCATAGACAATCGTTTCTTGTCTCTGTTTATTTCAATGTTGCAAAAACTGCACTGTTATAATATAACTGTGTAATAAGTAATAACTATAACGTTATAGCTATTAACATACTGAGTTATGTTATGGCACTTATTACAGTCATAGAGGTCAGGTTGCAGTCCGAGTTCAAAGTTTATTAGTTTCAAGCGATCACCTTCGCATTTGGATAAATTGTTATGACTTTAATGAGAACATTAATAAATCAAAAGTTTGCACCTTTTTCCGGAAAAATCAAAGTCGTTATACAAGTTGGTTGCTAGATAAATATAAAATAATTTGTAAAAGGAATAACGCTAATTTGCCTGAAAACTTGCTAGAAAGGAAGTTATGTAAGCACTTATTGCAACCAATCGAATGTAAGATATGGAAAATGTTATGCTGTGTTTAAACAGTGGCACCGAATTAATAATTGTGCAATAGCAATTAATGAAATCAACCCACTTTTAATTGCACGGTGAACATAAATAATTACTATTATTAAAAGTAAAGTTCTATTCCATTGTTACTTAAAATGTTCATAATAAAGGTTTATTAAATAGCTTCTTTTTCTATACTATAAAAATATGACATTTCCAATACACTTAGCAGCAGAAGTCTGCGTACAAAAAACTTCTAACACTTTAACTGAAAAAATAAGGGTGATGATCTAATGTGATAAACTTCAATTTTTTTTTATTTTGTGTATTAACTACATATAATTCTATTAACAAAATATACATCAATAAAACAGAAATATTAGTTACAAAAAAAATTGAAATTAAAAATTCTCCAAATAATGCGTATGCAAAAATCTGCGTACAAATAAAGACGCCTTCTCCAAAATATACTTATTTATTTAAATACGTAGTTGGCAATGTACGCTTTCCGATTTAAATAAAAGATAATCGGTGTCAATTATATTAGCAGAGGCTTAGAAGCTAAAAGTTAGAATGGACACGAAAGGAAAGGAAATTGAATTGGGAGAGAGAAAAATTATTGTAAAGTTATGGAAAGAGGGAAAATCTTTTCGAAAAATAGGAGAAACTGTCGGCAGGTCACACTCTTCCATTCAAAGAGTAATTAATAATTATAAAGACACTGAAGATTACCTCTCACGTCCGCGATCTGGTAGACCACCCCTTTTAACAAACCGAGAGAAGCGAGAAATTGTACAGCAGGTTAGAAAAGAACCTAGGCTGACGGCAAAAAAAATAGTAGAAAATGTACAAGAAGAATTTCATAAAACTATCAGCAAAGATACGGTGAGAAGGACGTTAAAAAAAGCTAACTATCACAGTCGCGTTGCACGAAAAAAGCCATTTGTGTCAGAGGTCAATCGTCAGAAGCGGATCGCCTTTGCAAAAAAACTCTTAGACAAGCCCATTGAATTCTGGGAGAAAGTTCTCTTTACAGATGAGAGCAAATTTTGCATTTTCGGCATTAAGGGTAAACAACTTGTATGGAGAAAACCTAATACTGCCCTTAATCCCGAAAATTTAAAAGCGACTGTAAAACACGGAGGTGGTGGTGTTTGGGGGTGTATGTGCACCAAAGGGGTGGGAAGGTTAGTTTTCATAACATCGACAATGGACCATAATATGTATATAGACATTTTAAAAGAAAATTTGAAGCCTAACATCGAAAACTTGGGCTTGGGGCCCGAATACTTTTTTCAACAAGATAATGACCCCAAACATTGCGCCCACAACACTAAGCTTTGGCCCATCGAACACCTCTGGGATTTACTGGAACGCAGGATTCGGCAACACAACATAACGTCGAAGGAAACGTTAAAAAATGTTATGATTGAGGAATGGGCCAAAATCAGTTCGGACGAAACGAAGAAATTAGTGCACTCCATGCATAAACGTTTAAGGGAGGTCATTAAACGTAAAGGTTATCCGACCTCATATTAATATAGAAACAATGATCTCATTTATGAATTTTTTATAAATACTGTCCTGACTTGTACGCAGATTTTTGCATACCCGTTATTTGTAGAATTTTTAGTTTTGATTTTTTTCTGTAACTACTGTTTCTATTTTGTTGAAGCATATTTTGTTAATAGAATTATATGTAGTTAATATACAAAATAAAAAAAAATCAAGTTTATCACATTAGATTATGACTCTTATTTTTTCAATTAAAGTATTACAAGTTTTTTGTACGCAGACTTCTGCTGCTGAGTGTATGTCATTTTTACATTCCTAATATAGTTAGGAATGTAAAAATAACGTTAGCACTGTATTTCATAGTAAGTATAGCATGATTAATTGTAAGAAAAAAATTAATAATAAAAAAAGTGTTGGAGCAGAATCAATAATACGAACAATACGAGAGTTAAAGAAGTCAATATAAAAACTGTAACTGTAACAACATCATAACGTCACTTCACCCTCTTCCAAAAACTCAGCAATAACCTAAGTTATTACAGCACTTTAACTTTTTCTTTCAGCATATCCCGATTTGAAGAGTTTTTTTTTACATTAAAAGAGCATTTGATAATGTTGGATTAACGATGCTGAATCAACTGTACTAATGCTGTAGTTGAAACTAACTTAAGTCCAAGGATGAAAAATAGTTGAGATAATTAGCGGTGTAGGATGCTTTCTTTCCACTCATTCGCACCCATTCGATAAAAAATATTTTAAATGAACCTTACCTATTTTGTTCACCTGTGATTATTTCATTGTTCCTGATTCTTTATTATTCGTTATACCATATTTGTAATCGATATTGGAAATTGATATGGCGCTGTTTCACTTCCGCAGAAAATCGTCAATGTTTTGTACACATAAAATATCGTTCTATGTATTTTCGTTTTATAATAAATGTTTATATCTGAGACAGCTAAAAGTGAATCCTATAATGTTACTGAAACATAATTTAACCCTTCGTTAGTTGCCTCTGATCTATGAGATCACAGCGTTAATTTTTCAATCGCATATAAAAAAGGGGGGTAATGTATACCCGTCCAAAGAATCTTCTTAGCTTCTATAGTCCATCGGTTTAGTATGGTTTTCTAGGCATATATTACCGATAGCCTTCAGACAGATTTTGCGATATTCTTTTTATCTGATTCAAATTAACATTAAAGACACGATAAAAGTTTTTTACTTTTAGTGCTGCAAAGCGTTAAGCTTACCGAAGAATCGTTTTAAAGTTCTAATGTGACGTCACGAAGCTTGCTACCGGATTCTCGGAAGTTGAAACCTAATGCGTGCTATGGACCCAATCCAGAAGTTGATGAATGCATGTGTACATGAGTATGAAGGGAGATGGGTTATCTCCCTTCATACCCAAGCGGATATTGAGTAAGAGGAAAGCAAGGGGGTTTACACTTTAGATATATCCTTATGTTCCTTATATGACTGATGTGTGTATATTCCAACTGTATTTGCAATACTTGATATCTTTAAATGTTCATATGAGTATGGAGCCCAGAAATTGATGGTTTCAACTTCTGGGTTGGAATGAGTTGGGTCCGTAAAAAAATACTTAAGATTCACGTTAACACATATTAACGTTATAGACTCACTATCAGATCGACACGAACAAGTAGATATGAAAGAACGTATTTCACTCAAAAAGAAATGTATAACAGGAATAAATTAATAAATCTTACATTTTATTTAAAGAAATTATTTGATTTTTACTTACTTATATTATTGGTTTCGTGTGTGTAGTTGCGAAAAATAGAATGTAACCGACTAATTTTATTCACCTTTCTGGAAAAAATGCGTTATTAGCTAACTTTAAGACGTGACGTCACATCAATACTTTGAAGTGTTTTTTTTTGATGCAAGATTAACACTTAACGTGTTTTAGTAACTGTAATTATAATAATTATTTTGAAAGAGTTGAAATAATGTTTCGTTTAGGCTAATAATGCCTGCTCAAAAATTACATTATTTATATAATGAAAAAGTTCTAGAGGAGATTTTGACAATGCTCTGCAACTATGAAGACAGTGCAAGTGATGTACAGACGCATGAGGATACTGATACAGATGCTGAAAATTCCAACGTAGAAGATGAAACAGAAGACAGTAGTAATCTAAAGAAGATTTAGATTACTACACAGCGACATAGAACAAAATGGAAAAATAAAAAGTACATGAAAATGGAAAAAAAAAACGCTTTTTCTAAAAAAAGAAAGCGTTTGCAACATAACAACATAACTCATGTTCCGGGTGTAAAAGGCGTCGTAAATGTCAACGCCACAGGGATGCACGTGAAACTGATTTGATAGAATTATTATTTCATTGGACTTTTGTATATTACTGGAATTTTAAAAGCAAACCATATTAATCTAGAGCAGTTGCTATTTTACAGATCAGTGCGTACCACTGATTTAAAATATGGTATATTACAGCATAAGTGAGGAACAGCATATTACAGTACAAGTGGGGAAACAGACTCCAAAGAAACTAGAACGATTTTTAGAAATGATCAATATTTATCACCGAATTGTTCCTCATTTTTCAAAATTACTTCAACCTTTACATTCCCTTGCAAATGCAACTCGCTATACTAAAAAAAACTAATATTTTGGTCAAATAAATGTGAAAACAGTTTTTTGGAAGTTAAATTATCTTTAATGAATGCTATTCATCTTGCCCATCCTTGTAAAAACGCTCAATTAAGGTTAACTTCAGATGCTTCGAGTTCGTCTATTGGAGCAGTTTTAGAACAAGCTATTAACAATATTTCTCAACCTCTGGCTTATTTTTCAAAAAAACTATCACAAGCCCAAATTATTACAATTATACAAAATTTTAAATATTCTACTTTTGATCACGAATTACTTGCAATTTATGAAGCAATAAAATATTTTCGTTACTTCCTTCACAATATTTATAGACAAACAAACCTTAATATTATATATTTTCAAAAACAGAAAAATCACCTAGACAATCATCACGATTAAGATTACGATTTAAATTACGATTTAAATTATGTAGCATCCAATATTAGATACATTAAACGAAAATGTAATATTGTTGCTGATACTTACACGTTTAGACATCGATACTGTTAATTTACCTTACCCTGACATGGAAACTTTAAAATCAATCTTCTTCTAAACAAACAAATAAAACTGCTAAATTTATTTTATTACAAGAAGAAATTTCACTTGCAAATATTAAAGTTTGTTTATGTACCAATCTCATTACTCTACATTATTTTCAAATTTTTATAATTTCTCATCCTGAAATACGATTATCACAAAATTTAGTAGTCAAGATTTTTCTGGCTAAGAATGAATTCCAATATTTATCGCTGGACAAAATGTTGTATCAAATGCCAAACTTCTAAAGAAAACAAGCATACAAAATCATCTTTTCAACAGTTCATAATTTCAAGTGCCCATTTTGAGCATATTCATATTTACTTAATTGGTCCTCTTACACCATCAGATGGCTCAATCTACATTCTTAATGTAATTGAACGTTTTACAAGATGGACAGAAGTGTATCCTCTTTCAAACATTAAATCTGGTACTATTGCAAAAACTTTTTTAATTCATTAGTTTTCACGTTTTAGCATTCCTCATACTACCCATGATCAAGATTTACAATTTCAGTGAACTCTTTTCATCATTTAATAAATTCAGTACCAATTCCTCATACCAATCGCAAAGCAATAATATTTTGGAAAAGTTCCAAAGAGCTTTACAAACCGCACTTATTGCTAGAGGAAGTTCAGATCATTGGAAACATGATCTTATAATCATTCTACTTGCTCTCAAATCCTCTTTAAAAGAAGAATTTAGCTTGACTTCCTGGTGAATTGTTTACTAAATCACATAGTAATATAGACACATATCCATCACTAAACAGTTTTCTAGGAACATTTTTGCCAATCTTAGCCCGATCATTACATCTAATCATACCTCAAGAAAGCCGGTTACACCTAAAGACTTATTTGATTTAGATTTTGTGTTTCTTGAAGCAGAAGGTAAGATACCTTCTTTATCAGCTAGATATGAAGGTCCTTACCAAGTAATTATAAATATCAAAAATTTTTAATAATATTGAAAAACAATAAAAAGTATAATGTTAGCGTTGATAATTTAAAACCTGCCTTCATATTAGCCGATACTTTTATTTATTTTCCTCGATTATTTTATTTTCCTCAAAAAACTAAAATTAAAATATGTGACTTTTTCTTAATTTTTAGTAGTTGTTATTTTTCTCTTAATTGATTTTTATTGTATTTGTTATTTTGGCGGATTGAGAATCGGCGGATCGACATAATTCTCTTTAATCACAACCAAAAAAAGCAAGACGTTTTATTTTAAAACAATTTTTATAGTCTCACTCAATACAACCTAATCTTAAAAAGACTATAACAAGAAAATTTTATACATACTGTATATTTGGTTACATTCATTTTCAGCTGGAATCGTAATCTATAACAGTGTATGGCACAAACAACACCCAACAAAATTATAATGCCTAAACGCCCGTTAATGATTTTTATGGGGAGATTGCGTGCCAACGCACACGAGGTTCAACGGGTTCAAATAAAACATTTAGGACGATTATATACAATTTTTAATTCATTTAGAAATAAAAACCTTGCGACAATTCTTGTATATGATTAAACCACAAAAAATGATATCTAAAAATCCGATAACTTTTTGAAATGCAGCAGCTTGGTTTAAATCTAAAGTCATTCTTGAATTCAAAGCTTTGTTTTGGGGTTAGACGCGGATCTAATCAAGTGATGTAAAATAATGCACTCCTGTCAATTTATCAAGTATATCTGCATATGTTTGTGAAATCATTTAATCTACTACAATTTTTTTTTATTGTTATGTTATTTTTTTGGTTTTCCTCTCTAATCTTCTATTGATTACTTCTAACTTCGTATTTGTACGTTTTATGGTATCAGTTACGTTTTATAACTTCAATGTTTTTAGTAATCCCACTATAACTTTTAGATCTGGTCAAAGTGACTGTTGAGTGTATTTGTCATCGATACATGCTTTATTGAGAAAAGCAGATATTGCTTTAGAATGCATCCTGCAAGATTCTAAAAACATTGAAGTTATAAAACGTAACTGATACCATAAAACGTACAAATACGAAGTAATCAATAGAAGATTAAAGAGGAAAACCAAAAAAATAACATAACAATAAAAAAAATTGTTGTAGATTAAACCACTACTGATTTCACAAACATATGCAGATATACTTGATAAATTGACAAGAGAAAATAAGAGTTGCTGCTCTTTTAGTAAAGACCTTAGAAGATTGTTTGATTTCGATAATTCAACAGCGTAAGACTGTATCGTTCAGCCTTCGTTAATAATTAAACTACTCAAAGTGTCTTAACAATCCTCTGCTCAATAAAACTAAAAACTAATAAAAACTAATAACTAATAAGAGTATAAGAAACGTACTGGTGAAAGAGATTAAAAATGTAATAGAAACAATTAGAGGAAATGAAGGTGAAGATAACAAAGTCGACCATGAAGAAGAAGGCGATATTTCGTTAGTTGACCTGGAGAAGAAAGTTGACCAAGAGAAGCCGCAGTCTTTTATAGAAACTCTTGAACCAATCCTGGGATTCCAACATTCCTGGGATTGCTTATTTATTTCGGGATTATAATCCCTAGCTTGAATACAGCTTTATTAATCGCATGAACATAGAAGAATAAAAAAGTAAAGATTAATTTATTTTTATGGTCTTTGTGTTCTGCATCATAAAGATATTGGTTCCCTTATACCAATTTGGTCAATTTGATCTTGATTTGATTCCATTGAAATACATATTTTTTTCCCATTTTAAATAAAATACATTTTTCTATTGTTGTGTACTAGTTTCAGTACACAACAATAGAAAGTTTTAGTTTTTCTATTGTTTTAAACTGTCTTTATTGTTTTGAACTATATTTGTGTACTAGTTTAAGGATTGTATTTTAAACAAGTAAAACTTGTTTTAAACCTGTTTATGTTAGAAATCAATATTAAAACTAACACTAGAACTATCACTAGGACTAATACTAGACCTAAAACTAGAAACTTTTGAGTTTTACCGTGGGTCTTTTGAAAAAATGCTTGACATTTCGGATGCCATGCTGCAACCTTCTTCAGAAACTGGTTCAAAGTCATCAGTCTCGACTTGTTTTAAATCTAGTATTAGTCCTAGTGATAGTAATAGTGTTAGTGGTAATGTTAGTTCTAATTTTAGTTCAGTGAAAACCGGTCTTGACAGCCTTCGTACTTACATTACAAACACTATTAAAATCATATAAAGAAGAACATATTAATGATGATTTGAACGAAATGGATGTGTAGAAAGTTAAAGGCCGTTTAGTAATGACGTTAACTCCCGGTCATTGCTTGGTCAATATACTAAAACATCGATTTCGAGGAGCAAATATTAATCGGAGACAATTAGATAATGCAAAGGAGTTTGTCGAAATGAATTATCCAAAAGCATAAACTATGTGGGTTCTTCGCAAAAAGCTCGAAATACTTCCAAAAGACCTGATACTGCTTCTAAAAGAATTGAAATCTTTCTAGAATACCTATAAACCCTCAGAAGAATTGAAATGCTTTCAGAAAATTTGATATTGCCTTTGGAAGACAAGAAATGCCAAAAGATTTTGTACTGCTTTTCGAAGATTTGACACTGCTTTCAGAAGACTTAATGCTACCCCTGGATAACTTGATATGTATCCAGAAGACTTGATACTGCATTTAGAAGACTTGGTACTGCTTCTAGAATATTTAATATTGCTTCCAGACGACTTGCAATGGTTTCAGAAGACTTTATACTGCTTTTTGAAGGCTTGATATTGCCCTTGGAAGACTTAATATACTTCCAGAAGACTTGATGCTGCCCTTAGAAAACTTGGTACTGTTTTTAGAACACTTGTATCACTTGCTTCTAGAAGACTTACAATGATCCCAAAAGATTTAAACTGCTTCCAGAAGATTTGATACTGCCCATAACAGACTTAATACTGTTTCTAGAGTATCTAATATTGCTTCCAAAAGACTTGAAATGTTCAAAATACTTATAATGCTTCACACAACAACACTTACTTCTGCTACTAGAAAATTTAAAGTGCTTCCAAAAGACTTGATACTACTTCCAGAAGATTTGAAATCTTTCCAGAATATTGTTTTTAAATCTCGCAAAAATCACGATATTGTTGATAAAGTATTTAAGTTTGCTTCAAAATTAATAAATACTATTGGACAAAATGCAAAATCTTGACTGGGCAGTCTTGGCATGTGGAATTTAAATGTGGATGCTATTACATTAAAATTATTTTAATAGCTACCAATATCAGCCAATATTAAGCGACTGTTCCTTCCTAAGACTTAACGCAGCCTACTTTAAATAATAAATTAGGAGTTGATAAAGGAGCCCAAATAGTCTGCATATTTCAAGATTTAAATGGAGTAAATAGTGCATCTAGTGGAAACCAGTAACGATTTTTGTTTAAGTTTTGGTTTAGTTTTTAAACATATATTATGTTTTAGTTGTAATGTAAGTTTGTCGATAAACATAAAATCAAAAATAGAATATGCTAATTTTTAAACTAAACTATTTTTTTGAACAACATCCCATGTTTTAAAACACCTTTAGAACTGTTTAACACAAATTTAGTTTAAAACATATCATACAGTTTTAAACATGTTTAAAGCAGTTTGTTTTAAACACTTTGTTTAAAACATAAGAACCGTGTTTGAAATTATTATTATAATTGTAATATAACAAAATACAAAAGTTAACCAACTTAAACTCAATTGAAAAGAAGAAAAGAGAGAAAAGTGCGCATGCGTCAAATTGATAACCGAGGGTTTTAGCTTTAAGAAGTTAAAAGTTGGGCAACTCTTGTGACTAGGACAAAACTGTTTTAGTAGTAAGGTGTTGCGTGAACAGTACACTATAATAGGATACCTTAACTTGTCACTCTTATGCCTATGACTACGACTAATAATAAAACTAAAACACGTTGCATCAACCCACCATTTTCACCAATTTCTTTTGGTTATCCTCTATCCTTTTTGTTGTAGCAGTAGTAAGAAAATTATTTATTGTTTGTGGTCTTGTTGACGGATATAACGAAAACATATACTCCTAACAGTTTTGGGAGAGTTTCTTCTTCTGGAAATAAGTTTCAGATGAAATAATTTATTTTATATTGACAAGTTCTTTTGTTGTAAACTATGAACAATGTTTAATGGGTTATTTTGCATTTAAAACGACATTAAATTGAAAAATTGAAATTGACATTTACTGCTTAAAAACTGAGCCTAAAAGGTAATAATAAAACCGACTGAACGATTCTTTCGTTTCATGAGACCTGTTTAGCATTTAATATATTGACCATTCATTCATTTTATTTATTTCAAAGTTTTTTGATAACTATATTTTTTAACTTTGTAATCGGCCTATTGTCTATAATAGCTCTTGGCATGTTTATCAGGCGATAAAAAACACATTTATTTAACGTTTTGTATTCAGGTCTAATTAGAACATGTGAAAAAGTGTGATTTTAACTGGTACAGTAGGATCCAGATAATGGAAAAGGGGCCGGACTCACCGAGCAATCTTCTTTGAATCATATCTTTACATCGCTGTATTCATGCGAAATGGTGCTAAGATTGCCTATTATACAACTCTTTCAGGTTTTCAATGTTTTTTAAGTCTAGAAAGATGGAGATAAGGAAATGATATGACCTGGAGAAATTACGTTTATAAATTTTATTCATTAAACATATTTGTAGAACGTTTTGATTAATCCTCTTTATTATTAATCTAAGTGTTTACAATTACGTTTCGATTTATAAAATGTCTTTGGTTTTGATTGAAATGTTAATGAGTTAATTAGGATTACCGGAAAATAGAGAGAAAATATCTTCTACTCATTTTTAACAGCTTTTGCAAAATATTCATCGATAAATGATTCAATTAATTTTTTTAACGAGAATATATCAAAATAGTATTGAAACATTTCCATGAATTGAATCAACACTATTTATTTTGCAGTTTAATTGAAATTATATACCTGAATTTGTATCATGACCTAAATTGTATGATTAAAAATCAGAATACGTTATTTGAAGTTTTATATGAGTTTTTTTCTTGGATTTATAAAAACACATATTTATATTAAAAGTATTTACGTACTTTTAATAAAGGCACAAATGTAAATTTATATGAAAACAGTTCGATAAGTATTAAGTACTAATTTCGAACTACAAATTTTGCAAAAACAAACTTTAAGCTAGATCTACAATCTCAAACAACGGCTCCCATAGCTACTAAAGTTTACTTTAAGCTTGCAATAAATTATTTACGTATAAAAATTGCAATTCCCGCAACGGGATGAGGGCATTTCACGTTTACTACGTATATTTACCCATAATATTGTGGCGAATAATATCAAAAAAAAAAAGAACAAAGAAATATTACATCAGAACCGTTGAATAAAAATAAAAGGGTTCTTGCACCCGGCTCCCCAGATAAGATGAAATCGATTAAATTTGTGAGGAGCTACGCAATTTGAACTACAGAACACTCTAATTGCGAAAAGAAGCTGAAAACAATTTACAACGTTGACCACACAAACATACAACAAAACGAAGATTTTTCAAAATGATATACTACATGAAAACATATTTATGTATTTATTATGTGAAAGATAATAATAAAGAACATAATGGTAAAAACATACACGAAATAGTAATAAAAAATTGAAAATTTAATGACGATAGAATTACGGAATATTGGGAATATATATAGGTAGTTTCTGTAATTATAATCACAAATTCTAGCGAAAAACTTGAAAGTCGTAAATGAAAAATTTCCCAACGTTGTACCACCCACCAATAATATTTCTGTAACTATCTACTATAAATTTTTAACGTTCTTTAGCACTTGACGACGATGTTAATAAAATTTGTCTCTTATTATACAAAAATACTTTCGATACGTTTTTCCTGTTATGTAACAATTAAGGATATGCAATAAAATGTTTTAAACTTCTTGTGATTTATTTACCTGTGTTTAAGTTTAACGAAAATTAAGTTTACAAGAAAATAAAAAAAATTAATAGACAAATATAATAAATATATTCAAGAATAACTATAAAGTTAGTGTAATAAAATTTATAATTTTAATGCTTTGTTATTGTGTATATCCGAGAAGCTATATTATTACGATCTATAAACTAAATTTTTCATGAGCCATACTACATCCGGCGACGTTACAAATTCACCTATGTCACTTCAACTATTTGCAGTGGTACTTCTTCTTCCGCGCAACTGACCGGCCAAGATAGATTTGGCTGGCTATAGATCTTGACCGCACCTCTTCCCCATTTGATCTGAGATCTCGATCTAGCGAACGGAAATAATAAAAATCAACATACTCGGATTCAAAGCTAAACTTAAAATCCGCTTTAACTACTTGAAACAATAAAAAGGAATGTACAGGTAATAGGTAATAAAAAAAAACAGCAAGCATGTGGGGTTGTCAAAAAAGCCAAGTGACAATAATTGTTTTTAAATTAATCTAATACAAAATTCTTTATATTTCACTTAATAATGATTCACATAGGAAAAATTAATTATAAGGAAAAATCGGTCCTAGGTTTAATAAAAAGTAATTTTGGTGCACCATATGTTTCGCCTTTACAGCATCTTCATTAGCACAACTGCAAGTATAATAATAATTTTGTAAACGTTTTATAATACTGTAGAACATTTTCGGAATCATTATCTAGGGGTGGAGAATATTCCAAGTCAGGCTGAATGTACTAAGCAAACGCAAAGGAGGAAACACAAATTCAAATTTTTGCTATCACTATCATCATTGTTATTTGTTTCTAAGCCACACATAAGGTCAATATGAGAATTTACTGCTGACCTTACTGCACTTTCTGAAAATTGTTCATCATCAGAAGCATTCATGTCATCGAAAACGTGCCTATCACACTACCACAACCCATAATAGATCAGTAGATAATGTTAACCTAACCTGATAAGTAAGGCGAACGATACCATCAAGTTGGTATGTCATTTGAAATTAGGTAATACTACTAGATATTTTTATTTCAAACTCATTTTAATAGAAAGAAATTACGCAGACAGACGGAATAATGACGGTAGTCGACCCTTAAAGTTCCTCATCACCTTCTCACACAGGCCGATGTCAATTCCCCTCATTTGTACTATGAGTGCTCCTTTAACTCTTGCAGATTTCTAGCTTTATCGACGTAGACTGGGAAAATGTAAGGCACAACTTCCACTGAGGCTTTGGCTGTACATGCCGGACCACCATCTTGATAAACCAAACGTTTCTTGTGTTAATTTCCCTTCGACGCAATTCTTAATTTCAACAACATGGATATTTTACTAGGGTTCCGGTGAAATACAGCCTCCTCAAACGTACTAATAAAATTTTGCATTGTTTTGATGACAACTGTCGTGGACTCTGCCTATACTCTGCTTCTCTATCTAATCTTTTTTTCTAATATATAATCTGCTTTTGCTAGAAAAAATTGAACAAGTTGGTTTACCCTACAGCATTCAACATACTTTTTATATTGATAGGACGGAACCGGTTAGTTTAATGTATGCGGATCTAAAGATCTCCATGTGTCATGGAGAAAATCACAATTGGACACATGACATTCGCCATGTGTCCCATTCTAGACATAGTTCTGCTCTTCAGCGAGATATATGTGAACTTTTTTAAAACTGTTGGACAAACTTCATCACCTTTAGTCCCGCCCTGCTACAGTGCTTTAGTATTAGTGCTAGCGATAGTTCTAGTGATAGTTCTACTGTTAGTGCTAAAGTTAGTTCTAATTTTAGTGTTATAAGACTGTATGTGATTTTTATATTGTCATTGTTCATGTTTTTATAATATTTTGATTTTCAAATGTAATGTTTTTGTAATTGGGTGTTTAAACAGTGGTTATAAACAACCTCCATGAACGCCAGAAAATATGCATCATAGACTTGGCAAACATTTCTAAGCATTACATCTGCGACCTATTAAGAAAAGTGGCAAGATCATTTCAAAGTCGTCTAAGTATGTGCACTGCAGAAATTTCAACAGCTGTACAGTCAAACAAAATCATTGTTTATTTAATTTAAAATAAGAAAGATAATTATACTTTCAAGTATGAAAGTTTTGATTCTAGATTTTGGCCTCCTTGTATAAATTTGAATCAATAGAACTTGGTTAACAAAACCACTATATCTTACTTAATAAGTTTGTCATGAAATTTGATTCATGAGACATCGTTTATAATTTTAAATAATTTTTAAAATCAGCGAGACAAATACGATTTTTTTCGTTTTTATACTTTTATTTGCTATCATTCAGCCAATTTCAATAAAATTTTAAGGATATGTAGAGGCACCCATGAAAAACACCCAAAAATGTGAGAAAATATATATTATGCA
Source organism: Onthophagus sagittarius (assembly GCA_036711965.1). NCBI lineage: Eukaryota > Metazoa > Arthropoda > Insecta > Coleoptera > Scarabaeidae > Onthophagus > Onthophagus sagittarius. The sequence goes on along the minus strand of JASERS010000003.1, from coordinate 42,369,975 downwards.
ATTTAAAAAAATATATATCATTGTGGGGTCAACTTATTTGGTAACTGAGCCATAGAAGACGGGAGCTGAGCTGAAGGACCCTGTATAATTGGTTATGTTAAAATTAAATAAATTCTTTATTTCAGAAAGCTTTATTTCTTGAAATTTAGCTGAAAAATCTATATGTTGAAAAAAATATTATAAACAGTGTAAATAGTAGTAGCCAAGATACATGAAAATATAGATGATATTATTCAGCATGGATGAAAGTAGTTTGAATAAATTTACGTTTAAGATAATAATATGTAATATACATTAGAATTATAAAATGAAATGTTTAAAGCTACTTGTGGATGGTGTGAGGTTTTATCCTACTGGATTTACTAATCAGTTTACCTTTGTAATGTGGAATAACAAAATACCAATAAATGCGATGCTATTTGTTTTACACGCAAGGTGTCTTCTCTTCTGTCCACTTATTATAAATGACGTTCTTCTAGGGAAACTATCCAAAATCAATGATCAAGTAGTAATTATTGACCGCAAATTATCTTCTGTACCGCATATTGAAGTTATTTCAATATTACTTTTTTAAAAGTACATTGCATTATGAAAATATGTCGACGCATAATTTATTAGTACTAGTAATAGTTCTAGTGTTAGTTCAATTTTGTTTAATGTATACCGGCTGTGAAAGTCCTCGTACTTATATGTGGACTCTATATAATTTAAATTTCTCACAGATTGATTGGGTTTAACATACATATGTTAAACCCAATCGCCGATTTCAGATAAGTGCCGAAATAAACGAGCATTTCACGTAATGTTCAATTGCATTTGAGGAAATGCTGAAATAGAACTGAATTTTGATATTTGAGCAGGTAATTTTGAGCGAACGCATATTAAATAATTTAATTTTGCACAATCGCCGATTAACACTCCTATTTGATCAAATACCGATCTTAACCCTCGTATTCCGGTGCCTGGGTCTATTTGGACCCAAATAAATTTTTGCGAGAAATTGTAATAAATAGATTTGTCGTTACTCAAGGAGTGCGTTAAGTTAGATCGGCGTCAAACGGATGTCCCGACGAAAAAACGACAAAAAAATATGTCTCGACCGTTTCTTTACAGCGCCAGGCGTCTGTCTGTGTAAGAGGCTATAGCGACAATACAATTGCCATTAAATTCTTGATTTAGTTCACAAAAGGTGTATTTTAGAGCAACGATCTACATCGAAAAATAAAATGTTTGCTAATTTTGTAAATAATAATGATGATTATAACAATGAAGTGTCTTCTGATGATGAATGTGCGTCATTGACTTTTAGTGATGCAGTACCAGAAGAAGAGGATTATGAAAGTGATGAGTTTAGTGGTGAAAATAGTAATAATATGTCACACTGTAAAGACCAAAATGTTTGTGGACGAACATGGAGATATATTTCCCCCACAAACAGAGATGCAGAATTTGGTAAATATGATGCTACACTCACAGCAAATTCTGAGGGTGTAGAAACCATGGAACAATGTTTTGATTTATTTATAAATGATGAAACCATGGACATTATAATTACTTACACAAATGAAAAAGCGGTTAAATATTATGAAATGTTTTCAAATAATATATGGAAGCCGGTAAACCGTGTTGAATTGAAGGCATTTTTTGGGATTTTACTAATTACTGGCCGTTTTCGGGAATCACGTGAAAGTAAAAAAGATCTATGGAAGAAAAAGATTGCTTATAGTCGACAAATTTATCGAGCATCTATGTTTCGTGATAGATTTACAAACATTTTACGATTTTTGCGTTTTGACGACTTTCAGACACGAGAAGAAAGAAAAATGACCGATAAGTTGGCAGCTTTGAGAACCATTACAAATATTTTAACAAGAAATTGCAGAGATAATTACCGAGCGTCTAATGTAGGCACTATTGATGAACAATTAGTAACATTTCGTGGAAGATGTCCATTCAAGGTGTATATGCCGAGCAAGCCGGGGAAATATGGGCTGAAATTATGGGCCCTATGTGACGCTACTACATATTATTGTTGTAATTTTGAAGTGTATTTAGGAAAATGCGGAAACACACCGGAGAAAGGACAAGGATAACGAGTAGTTAGAGTTCTTCCAGAGTTTTGGAAGGGATCTAATCGAACTATCACAACCGACAATTTTTTTACGGATATCTCACTTGCAGAGGATTTACTCAAAGATAACATATTTATAGTGGGAACAATGCGGAAAAATAGAAATTATTTACCAAAATCTTTGATAACAATATCCGGAAGAGCTCAATTCTCTTCCGATTTTATATTTTCTGAAAATCTAACACTTGTGTCGTATATCCCAAAACCAAGAAAATGCGTAGTTTTACTTTCGAGCGTTCATCGAGAACATGCTATTTCTGACGAAAATAATAATTACAAACCTAATATTATCAATTATTACAATTCAACAAAAAGTGGAGTGGATGTTTTAGATAAAATTCTAAGAGAATACACTTGCCGGAGATGTACACGACGTTGGCCTCTGTCGCTTTTTTTACATTATATAGATATTGCAGCCTATAATGCATTTGTACTATGGCAACTCAAAAATCCGGATTGGGCAACTGGTAACATAAAATCAAGAAGAAAACAATTTATAGAAAATTTGTCTGAACAGTTAGTTGCTGCAAACATAGATTCTAGAGCTAGAGCATTTGAAACCAATGCAGTAGTATTTTCGAGACACATTGTGGACGCCATCGAAAGTACAGGCCGAAAAATAAATAAACAAATGAGTACAACATTAGAAAAACGCTCAAGATGTAGCTTGTGTATTGGAAATGACAATAAATATAAATCAAAATGTGATGTTTGTCATAAATATGTATGTAATATACATTCAACATGTACAAAAAATATTTTGTGTACAAATTGTAATGATTTAGAATAAATATTTTTTATGTAATTTTTTTAAAATTTTATTTTTATGTATTATTTTATATCCCTAATAATAGTTCACCTTTAAAATAAAATAAGTCAAAATCATAATGGCAAAAGCTTCATTTTTTATATTCTACGTAAACAAAAACTGTTCGGGTCTCGGTTGACCCAGGCACCGTCCGCAACGGTTGGCGAAACGTCAGTACTGCGAGGGTTAATAAACTTGAAATAAATTATATGACAGTAAGTATAGGTCACTTATTTAGACCACTTAAAAAAAATTACAGCTTTTACATTTTAACAGTAAACCAAAGATTTCAAAGAATAAAACACTATTTTATATAAATTATATTAACTATTCTATATAAAAGATGACAAAGAATGAATATATCTTCAATATTTATTCCTGGTAAGCAATATTCGATTCCGGCATGTTAGAATTTTGTTTCTCTAACAATTGAATAAGTCAGAGGCTAAGAAGATATCATTATCGCTTTATTTATAATGTCTTTATTCATTCATATATCGAGATATAAAAAGATAGCGTTCAAAATATTGTTGATCATGTTTTGTTCTAAAAGATTTGTAATTTTCTTGCCTCAACGCTGGTAACTGATGATCAAAAATATAGTGTATTTGACACACCATATTTTAGATATACGCTCTTATCTCTTTCTTATTCAATATGTAATTAAAAATATTTAATATCCTCATGTAGCTAACAAACCTTCTACTATTCGTTTTTATCTGTAGGAAAAAAATAATGTTATTCCTCATATTTCTACCCCCATTATTCATTTTCTGAACTTCTACATTTCCTTTTGTAAAATTTTGAAATCAATACAAAGTGATTCGGTGACCAGAGCAACAATTTTAACCACAGTAAAAATTTTAACGCATCTTTCTAAATATTAATAATTGTGTACGGTGTAACCCAATGTCAAGTAAAATTAATGTGCAATTTATAAGTTGAATCAGTCTGTAAGAATAATGTTTCTAAGATTTGTTTGCTCAGAACTTTTTTGTGGTTAAAATGTTCCCCACGACACCAACACACTCTGAAACAAGCGTTAACGTTCTGTGTTCGTACCCTTACACTTAACTTGTCTTTTTTGCAATTTTGTCTCTTTTGCAATTAGAATACCTTACAATTATAATGAACAAACCTTTGTTACAATTTGTTTGTACAGAAGTGTTATGTCGAAGCGAAGTTGAACTAGTGGGAATATGACCCAAGGATTTAAGGTTGCTTTCTCAAATCTACAGAGAAAATCGCAAACATTTTCAGAAATGACAACAGCTAATATGTTTCTAAGTATAGTTTGCCCACGATCAACATCCAAAATTTTCACTAAAATATTTTGTCACTCTTTTGAGTGATGTGTTCTAATCGTATATTAATGTTGTCATCCATTTTTGCAGTTTCAACTAATACTTCTTTTGATCAGTGAATGTCGGTCTAATTGTTTAGCAAATCATCCAGTTCTTCCTCTCAATGAGACCGATAGCAGTGATACGCAAGTTGGAATCATTGAAACCATTCATTATTGGAACTCCAAACATATGGCTTCATACGGTAATCGCTGTATGTCTTTATGATATAAGCGATTTTTCTATAATAGCACAAAACACAAACCTTTTGCCTAGGCATTGATTTTAAAGTCTTTCATTCAAGAAACTAGAATGTCATGTGCGTCTTGATTTGCTCTTTCCACAGAGACTTGACTCTGCGATGACGAGGCTTGCCAAGTACAATTTTAGCGTCGAACATATCTGCTAAATTGGTAATTACAGCATTTGTAAGTTCATGTCCATTATCGCTGTGGAGAATGCAGGGAGCGCTAATTATACAATAAATTTCCATCAAATTATGCACAACTTCCTCTGCGCTTCTAGATTACAACGGATTATTTTAATTTTTATTTCAATAATTTCTGGCTAAAAGGATAGATATCTACAGTAAACCCTCGATATAGCGAACACGCAGGGGGAATGCAAGCCGTTCGCTATAATGAGATATTCGCAATTACGCTGTAACGAATTAGTTCGTTATATATTATGAATAATAGAGGCATTGAGAGCAAAAGTGGATTAACCCACATATATTATACGGTGGGGTTAGCCCACTTTTGCACTCAACGCCTCAATAATGAATAGGATCTTGGGGTGTTTAGAAACGTATTAACATCCACTATGTAATAAGTTTATTTGTATTTTGTTCATATTGTAATTAACATTTTTTTAAGTAATCATTTATGGCGCTTTGCTTTAAAACGGATTTTGTTCGTCTTAAACATTCTTCAGTAATTTTATTCAAAAAATTCGCGAATCCTTCGGACATGTTCTCTTCTGTATCAGAAAACCTTTAAATTGTGATATAAATAATGAATTCGATAACAAATCAGATGTGGGTTACCTTTGTATAGTATAGAGAGCCGCTAAAACTTCAGCTCTTGTAGCGGGTGTTACATTTACCACTTCTTCCTCATCACCTTCATCGCTTTCTTCATTTTCTTTCCACTCTTGGCCTGCATTCACTAATGGTAAATCGATTTCAATTGCTTCTGAAGTCACCACCTCTTTGTCAATAGTGCAGTATTCATCGAAACTAACTTGTTTAGGTACTGACAAGATATGTTGATACTCTTCCCGTTCTACATCACTAAATTCAGCCTACAATGCAGACAATAAAAGCATCTAAAGTAAAAAGTTACTAAGAAGAACTAATTATCGATGAATGGAATAAATTATTTAGTTACCATCGTTAACTGATTTTCCTAATTTTCTTCTTGAGAGTCAGTTGACCACGCTTTGTTAAAACAATTTTTTATAATGTTTGATGTTACTGAATTCTAAGAATCCGTCAACGCTCGTATCGCTTGTAGAATATTCCATTTCGGATTTTCTTCGTTCGCTTCTATTGCCAAAATTGCTGCACTTAGAAGACGAGCACGATATCGCCTCTTCATGCACGCAATTATGCCTTGATCAAGAGGTTGGAGTGCACTCGTTGAGTTAGGTGGAAAATAAATCACCTTCACATTGTCCAAATTGATATCCTTAACATTATGCGCATCACAAAAGTCCACCGTTAGCAATACTTTTCTGTATTGTGCTGCCATGTTTCGCTGGAAACGAATAAGCCATTCTCGAAATGTCAGACGTTACCCACGCTTTTTCTTGTTTACTATAATGGCACGGTAAATGGGAACGATCTGTTTTATTTAAACATCTGGGATTTTTTGACTTTTCTACTATCCACAGATTTAATTTTTCGCTTCCATCTGCATTGCAACATAAAAGTGCTGTTACTCTTTCTTTGCTTTTAGTGCCACCATAACACGTTTTACCGTTAAGCGTTCCACACACATACGCGATCACGATAGCGATAGAGTTTGCGATCAGACGCACCACATAGAAAGGAATAGAACTGCACAAACATGTTACGACTTGTTTGCGATATCGTTGGTTTGTGCAGCGATCGTCCACCGTTTTGTCGGCGATACATCCTCGCGTCAGTAACTACATCGTTAGTGAATTTGTTTACCAAGTAGAAATTGCTGAAATGGCTGACTTTACTGATAAATTAATTGAAAATTTTAAAAAGCACAAAATTTTATTTGATATGTCACATTCCAACTACAAAAATGTTCGTTTAAAAAATAAGGTATGGGATGAAATTGCATAGGATATGGGAACAAAACAAACAGGTAAGTACATTTTTAATTTATTGTTTACAAATTGCTAAAATATGTGACAAATTTTTCATATATATCGAAGGCCATGTTTACGGCCCTTCTTCTATCGACCGGAAGGTTATTGAGTGATTGTACTGGTCTATCACTATTATCTGGAAAATTTTGCTGTTGATCAACTTTTTTTGTTCGCAAAAAGTTATGCAATACACAAGCCGCTTTAATTAATGTTATAGCTGTGTCCACTTTTACCTCTAGCGGCCGAAAAAATAATCTCCATTTGTGGGACAATATTCCAAATGCGTTTTCCACAACCCGACGAGCTCTACATAAGTGATAATTGAATTTTTCTTTATTGTTGTCATGTCTTGCTTGTCTATAGGAAAAAGGTCGCATTAAATACGTGCTTAATGTAAATGCTTCATCTCCTATTAATACACAGGGAATTTCAATATCTCCACCTGGTAAGGGTCTACTTTGAGGAATATTCAAACTTCTGTTTGCAAATCTTCTACCCATAGCTGATGCCTCGAAAATTCCACCATCACTCCCACATCTATACAAGTATAAAATTTGTAAAGTATAAATTGGCTGCAATTTATTCCATATTACTGTGCACACTTCTTCAACAATTATCGCAACCGTTGAAAATCCTATTCGAAAGCTGTGGCCAATTGTTTTGTATGAGTCTCCGGTAGCTAAATACCTAAAAAAATAGAGTATACCTAAACAATAACGCCATCTTCAATAGAACATGAATTGTTATTAAGTCTCGTTCTAATTATGAACCTATTTTTTACAGCTAGTGATTTAAAAAAACGATGGAAAAATTTAAGAGATTGCTATTCGAAATATGTACGCGCGGAAAAAACCAGAACAGGGCAGGTAGCTTCATCGGTATCTCGATATAAAACCTAGTCTTGGGCGCAACATATGGAACATTTTAGACCTTTCTTAAAATTTGCAAAAACTGATTCAAATATAACTGATACCACAACACAGACCCCTGAAATGCTAAATGAAGAAGCAGAAGCATGGGACGAATTCAGCGAAACACCCGATAGCCTTGAAAACGGAGCAAATAATGAGGACGAGGGATTATCAAGCAATATTTCATATTATAGTGATACTACTCCAAATAAAAGAAGAAAACTGAACGAAAATCAATCAAATTCTTCTGCTGTTGATCAAATAATCAAATATTTAGACAAAAAACACAATGAAGATAATAATAATTCTATAGATTTTGCGTTTAAAGGATATGCTGAGAGCGTAAAGAAATTGTTTCCTCGTCGTCAAACATTGATAAAGTATCAAATAGCTAAACTAATAATGGAGGAAGAACTCAAACAAATAGCAGAACTACAAGAGGAAAACCGACCAATGACAAGCGCACTGACTTCTAATTCATCTCTGGTTGCTGATAACATTTCACCAGCAGAAACTTTACATGAGTGTTCTTCTATCTTCTATATCTTATATTTAAGGTAGTATTATTAATAAAAATTAATTAACTTCCAACTTGCGTTGTTACCTCAAAGTGACTGCTAATCGTTCTGTGACTCCAATTGGTTCTCTATATGTGGTATGTTGTTTTGTAATATCATCTCTAATCAAGTTTAGTATTTCATCAAAGTTTTCAACGTTCATTCTAAAATATGTGTAGAATCGATTTTCATCATTACGAAGTTCGTGATATAATTTATGAAATTCGCCTTTTTCTTTACGTTTTTTGTTAATTTCGTGTACCCAAACATTCCGCTTCTTCCTGTAGTATAACAGATGGATAATAAAGTATTGTTATCCAAACTACAAATGATTTTAAAAATTAATTAAGTGGTAAGCCATCTCTAAGGTTTGTTAAATTATACCTATTTTTGGAATTTGTTGTGGGCAGATGAATAGCGTTATTGAGAAAAAAAACATATAAACCATTAAATCTAACACATACTTAAAAGTAAACAAACATTTTTATTGTAAATAATTGTTTAAAATGGCGGTGTCCTAGCAATCAATTTTTTTTCATGATGTGATTTTGCGTGCACGATTTCTTCGAAGTGGTTTACTCTAGCATAAACATTTTAACATATTTATATGTTCATATATTTCTTTTTGATAACGCTGTTCATCTGTCCACAAAAGATTCCCAAACATAGGTATAATTTAACAAACCTTAGGGGTGGCGTTACCCCTTATTTAAAGTAATTTTAACAATCTTACGTACCTTCGTTTTTTTGTATTGCACTCATCTACTAACATTGCAAGGAGTAGCGCTTCTTCTTCTAATTGTAAGCTACACATGTCTGAAGCGAATGAGTATCGGTCTAAGACTGTATCGCTATCGTGTATATGTGTTCCCTACGTCGGATGATCGCAATCGCAAAATCTATCGCTATCGTGATCGCGGTCGTGATCGCGTATATGTGTTTCTCGCTTTAAAATCCAAAGTACGGTTTGGCATAAGATTATAAAAAACACCAGTTTCATCAATGTTAAAAACATCTTTATCAAGATAGGCGTTTCTTATAAATTTGAACTACTGTCTCCACTCATCATCTATAGTAAGCACATTAACTTTATTTCCTTCTCCAGATAAAGCGTGGTCTGAAAAACCGTGCCTACTCTTAAATCTGTGCAACGAACACTTTTTTTCTAAACCTTAACACTTTGTACGCTCTCGAAGACCACACACTTGCATTTGAAACTGCAATACGACTTCGAGTCGATAAACAATCGACCTACAGACAAAGAAGTTATTCTCCGAATATCACACCTTAGATCTTCGGGGAATACCCGAATTACATTACCTAGAGAACAAAAAAAAATCGTGTTCGCAATAACGATAATAGTTTGTATTAAAATCATACTTATGAGATGAAATAATTGTTCGTAGTTCGTTACCATGAATTTTCGTTATAATGAAAAAAATGGTATATAAAACGTATTGAAGATATTTGTTGCGTAATTTTCATTCGCAATAACGGTTCGCTATATAGAGGGTTTACTGTATATCACTTTAAAGAGGGCATTTCATCTTCAATATTATCATTAAATTTCTATTATATTTTATTTATTGAATATTATCTAAGTTGAAATGCAATATTACTTACTTCAATTTGTATTTCAATAAATTTTGACTAAAATGACGGTTGTTATACACCAACTTAAAGAAGACATCTTCGTTTATTTTTACAATTGGATACTTGGACACATTTTTATTTCGACAAAAGTATCCCAATGAATATTATGTATTATGTTCCTTATTTTAATTCAAATTAGTAAAAATTTGTAATGATAATAATTCAAACATAAAAAGTGCTTAATAAAAATAAAAAGAACATGATTTATTTATAAAAGCTGTGGAATAATTTCATTTCATAAAACATTTCTTTTGATCTCGATATTTATAAAAGTAATATGAATTTTGTTGAAATCAACTTTATTTTTTGAATGATCAATCAAAATAAATTTGTTGTAACAAAGAATATAACATTATATATTGTCGCAAACGATGTCAAAGCTTAAGATCAAATAGAATTAAATGGATATTCCCTACTAATAGACCAACAAAACATCGAGGGAATTGTCCAGTTGTACTCGATGCTATATGATGAAACAACTTAATCCAAATGAAGGTATTAAGTGCAGAATTTATTTGAGATTGCAAATTTATCTATGAATAAAATCATAGCTTTGCAATGATAACTTAAACCTAGAAAGTCTGGTCATTAAATTATGCAGCTGAGATTTGGACTCTTATGGAAGCATTCGAGATTGATAAAAACTTCAAATACAGCGATATTCAAAATATACTTTAACACAAAATAGTTAACATAGTCATATAAGACCAATGAACCATTATTAAATAGAGCCAATATCATTGAATACACTATTTGCAACTATTAATATAAGAATGAGCATATCCTTAAAAGGAATTTATTTTTTTTCAGTTTATAACAGAAGAGAATTATTTACATTATCCGAAAGCCGCAAACAACTTATCGATGTGAGTCTCAAGATTGAGAATCAAAAAATATGAGGTTTTTCAGAAGAAACTATTGACCTTACAAAATAATTATAAAGGTTGCTTGCATCTATAGCGTCTCCTTAACCATGTTCAATTCTATTATTGTCTTGGAAGATAATACGTAAAAGATACAGATATAGGAAAGACACATAAACAACGTACGCGCACATAAAATTATGAAAAGAATTTCTGCTAGAGTTGACTCCTAGTAAGTAACCTTCGATTTACGGAGAAATAAAAGGACTAGGGTAAGGTTTTAAGGACCTCTACCGAGGTAACCAGCTACGTTCCAATTTTCGGGTGACTGAACTACATAACAGACATTAAAATCAAATTGCATATTAATCGGCAGTCCCGTACGTCGATTAACATTTCGGTGTAACAAGGGTTCCAAAGAGTTCTTCGCTACACTAGATTTACCCGTATTATTTACTCAAATTTACCCAGTTCAGATTTTTCTATCTCCTTTTCAAACCGTTCGATTATAATAGCTTTTGTCTTCAACATCATTCTCAATATTAACATCTTACCAGATCTTTCTCAATACCATCCATGACGTTTCACGGCATCATCTGAAAACCTGTTATAGCTGTGTTTATTGTATATAGTTTTATCTATTACCATACGATTTATTTTCTAAAAGCTGGAATCTTATTATAAGCTATACAAGTACGGTTTACTGATTGATCGTACAGAAGTAATGAAGTGATTAAGAAGAAAATACATTTGAAACACAATATACTGAAAATGCTAATTAATTCGAATAGACTGAATTGTATGTAAAAACCGGATGACTGCTATTTTTTTTTTAATTTGCTGAAAATTTTTTAATGAGGTAATTTTAGCAGTATTATTCCCTCACAAATTCAGTAGCAATTTATAGACCCGTACTATAGAAAAAGTCATTAATCGGTTTTGGGTAAACATTGAATGCCCACAATGCGTTTGAGTAAATATCAATTGTTTACAGTTTGTTATAACTGGAATAATTGCTCATAGAGCGTACATTTAAATAAGCTTACCTATAATTCGGTGTGACCAAAAATTCGTGCACTGCTAGAATTGCGATATAGCCTAATAATATTTATATAATATGTATGGCGATAGAATCACAGATATATATTATTATGTAGTAGTATTTATTTAACGATACATTTTCAGATATTAGGAAAACGTGGATCTATTCACTTCATGCTATGTTGATTTTGTCGACTTTCTTTATTAATATAGATTCCTTATTACGTACTTACAGTACATTTTGAAATATATGCAAGAAAGTGGAAGTAACTGAATCCAGATTAGAATATCACTTTAAATTTCAAATCTACTTTAAATATTGATTATGATTTGTTTGAATATCCATTTTACCAGTAATGAATCAAATAAAAAAATAAAACGTTTTTTCTTTGTACTTATAAAAGACCAGTTTAAATAAAAAGAAAAAACGTTTTATATTTTTATTTACTTTAAATATGCCATGAAGTCTCGGAAAGCAACTGCAATAATCGAGAATCAAGATTAAGTTAGTACAGTCTTAATGTTAAAGTGAATCATAATGTTAATTTTTTCTGCATCGAGACTAACACTTTCGTCTTTTAGAAAGAACGTTAAGTCATCAGAAAGTGTCCGGTTTCCGGATACTTTTTTCACAACAAAAAAAACGGACAAAGTATCCGTACTTTTTTAAAAAATATCCAGATACCGTTATCCGGCGCTCAAATACTTTCTCCGGTATCCCGCCCTTTATACAGCTTTGATGTGACCTATGGCATTAACTATGACATCAACTAAAGCAGTAGAAAAATATGCTCACTTTCATATGAAATCCACCACCCTCTAAAATTCAAACTACTATTTTGATGAAAGTTTCCACCGAAACAAATTTAAATTTTTTGTTCCTAACAATTAATAAATTTTTGCCTACAAAAAGTCAGTTTATTGGACCGTGAAACTGTCAAGTATACACCTCGTGCGACCCAAGGTAGCACTACCTTATCGAAATTTTGCCCATATCGATGACTTTAATAAGGGCCAATAATTGGTATGAAAGCGGCGGGACTCTCATTCTGAGAGATTAGGAGAAGGCTGAATTGAGACACTACAGTTATTCAGATATGGTTTTTATGGTCTGAAGATTCTATCCCGCTGGAACACCCAGTCAGAGAAAAAAAGCATACTAAAATTGTTTACAAAGAATTTCTTTCTTTGGGCTTCATTTATACCGTCCTTATCTTCGCTTTCTAATAACCACTTCCTATAAAGTAGATCCAGACTTGCTTGGTTCAAGAACAGCAAGGGTGAGTTCATTAATTGAATGACTAATTGATGATTAAGGTTTGCTTGGTTGTTGTTGGGGAATGATGGTCGTAGAAAGTTACGATAACATAGAGAAGAAAGACGAAATTTGAAGTTCGTTCAAAGACTACTCATAGTCTAGCCACCTGTGGATATGGTGTAGGGGCGACATGTGCTGAACGTAGGTCACCCCCTAAGTTCATACCAAGCACATTAAACACATGTCGTTACATCGTAAATCATGTACTTTGAGTTTGTGTGCTATTTAAGATTTATTGTAGCTTATCAATATCTTTGAACCATTTCGATGGTTCATCGGCTGATAAATTACTTGTTATTGTTGAATTGATTAATTCAATTCGTTTATTTGCTCGTGGCAATCGAGTATATAATGATGTTTACTGTTCTCATTACAATAAGTCTCAAATTCTTGTGAAATAAATACGAAACCACTCTTCCTTATAATTATGGGAAGTTTTGACAACATTCTTTGTTGTAATTGATGTTTTGAAATAACTTCCTGAGTCGACATAGACTTAGTTGGGTAAAGCCATACAAGTTTTGTAAAACTATCTATCACGGCAAACTACTAAACTAATTACTTGTCGATTGTATCGGACCAAAATGATGCACGTGGTAGGTACGGTTTGTTTTGGTAAAGGATTGGGTGGTAAAGAAACCCTCTTGTTTATCAGGTTTTTTTATTTGATTGGATATATTGTACGCAAATCGCAATACTTTTCTCTATTGTAGATGTTAAATTCTGTATTTAATAATGACGTTTTATACAATTTTCGGCCTGTTTTATTTCAAAGTGTTTTCTATTGTATATAATTTGTATAATTTCAAACTGCATTGCTTTCGATATTACGAGTAACTCTACTCGACTGCTATAATAATACAAGATATGTTTCAAAAAACAAAGGAACACACTTCCTCTTCATTTTCAATTTGTTTTTCGTAGAAATTATTTCATCATCTAGATTTTGCGCACATTTTAGTTTTAGAATCTTCAAGATTGATTGTCATCATTGAGTTTCTGCTCAAAGCATCTATATGTTACGTACCTGAATCACTGCTATGTTCTATTGTATTATCAAAGTCTTTTAGATAAAGAACCCATCTTGCTACCTTAACACCTAATTATTTTTTGATTATCGCTTGAATAAAAGCATTACAGTGTATTACTATTTTGAATTTAAATCCTAATCAAGATACTGTAAACTTCTTTAATGCTTCTATCATCGCCATAACTTCTAGTTCGTATCTTCAATATTTTCGTTTTGCGTTGCTAGTCTTTTTCCTCATAATATACGGGATGAAATTTTCCATCTTCTACACATTTCTATCATGATACTGGTCATGATACTGGTCTACCTTCTTTAGCTGTATCACTATGTAATACAGTTATACTTTCTTGCTTGGAAATTCGTAACACACGTACTTCTGTGTTACGTTCCAAAATTTTCGTTTGAGTGTTGGTGATTTGTTTAATTGTTGTAGATTGTGAGTTGCATTAATGTAGTCATTTTTTTTTTAAACGTTTATTTTTACTGTATATTTTATTATTTTGTAAAGTTTATTTCAGTAACACATTCTGGATCTTCCATCTTATTCCCTTTTTCTCCTAGAACTCTTCTTAAATTTTCTTCATTTCTTCTTTTCTCTCTGAGAGGGTGTTGCCAAATTTTATTTGCGCAGGTGTAATTTTTTTTTAATATTGCTTTTGGTATAAAAGACATTTCAATATATTTTCTCTTTCTTCTCTGTTACCAGTTCGATAACGTCATTTTGCGGGTGATATTATATAGAAGTATTTCGCCATTTTTGGGTTTTGAGTGAGTTTCTATTTTCCATTTTTGTGGGATCCATCACCCGTGATAAAGTTTTGGAAAAGTGTGTTTCTTTTCACAAATATTTCGGTATATCCGGATTTCAACGTATTTTCGAATTACATCATTTATTTTCTGGTTAATTAAACCTCGAACATCTGAGGTAAGCATTTCTCTAAGGTTCTTTTAATTAATGCATACATCCCTTTCACCAATTCACACCTTCTTTCAATACTTCAAATCTTTCTACTAATTTCTTAAAACTACTTCTACAAAAAAAAAAAAAAACTCTTTCTACTAATTTCTTAAAACTACTTCTACAAAAAAAAAAAATACTACAACTATCCTAAACCTAATTACAATCATATTTTATATTTCATTTTCGCATTCTTTATCCAGGTTTTATCGAGGGGAGCAAATTTTTGGTTGAAATTTTTGAACTTTTATTTCCAATTTATTGGTGGAACTATTTTCTTGGTGGGACCAATTGCCCAAGGGAAATTTCTTCTTCGTTGCTTCCTGAAAGCCTTTTCATCATTCTCATACCTGAGAAACAACTGAACAACCTTACCTGTCCTGAACCAGAAGTGTTGCTGAAGAAGACCAGTTCAAAACAAGGGGGATACAAGGTCAGATAGGTCAACATAATTTTTTTATTACATCTGCTGTCAAAGGAACCTTGTAAATTCAAGTATAAATTTTTGTTAAGAAAATCTTGATCAATTTAGTTTTTTTTTTTTTGTTGTTCAATCGATTTAATTTAGTTTTCTTATTTTTTTTGTGAGTTCCTGTTAGCGAGTATTTTTTTATTTTGTTTAGCGTTGAATTTTGATTTTCAGTTAAGACTTTAGGTTGAGCTCAACTCTACGGAGTCTAGGCGCGAGTTAATTTTTTTTTGTTTTCATTTTTCTTTCAAATTTTGATTTTTTTTAAATTTTATTTTTGGTCGTTGACCTCGCTAACATTAATATATTTTTTTTTTGTTGTTGTTGTTGGTTTAACCTACAAAAAAAAGTTTAGAGTATTATTTTCTTTTAATTCTAGTTTTGTTTATTTGAATTTAATTTTGTTTTACTTACCTGTATTATCCTACGGGATTTATTCAATATATATATATATTATTTTCTTGCAACTCATAATCTACGTGTATTTTTGAATATTTGTGTTGTCTTGTGTTATATGTTTGCATCAACATTTTTATAACCTGTTCTAACTCACGTCACAGTTCGTGTATCACGCGGGATAAACTGTGTGGCGCCATACAAATATCCCTCCCCTTCTTCACTGGGCCGGTCGAGGACCCGCGTGCGTCTCAAGGTGTAAACATATTCTGTGTTTGTCATTTTCGGTACTTTTTATTATTTTTTTTTTTTTTTGCACTAATAGATTTTTTTATTAACGTGCGATTTTGGCGTCATAAATTTTTGGCGCCCAACGTGGGGCCTAAACGAAAAAGTTAGGGAAGTTCTTTTAGTTAATTATCGGGTCGGACTAATTTTTTTTTCTTGAAACATGGATAGGACTTATGATGTAGGTAGGCTAACGGCGGATGCCTTACGTTACGAATTAAAAATTCGCGGTATTACTAAAGAATTAACTCATGATGAAATGAGGCGTACTTTGAGAAGCTTGATTACTATGGAAAAGAATTCTCTTTTCACGTTACCGGCATATCCGTTTAAGTTTGAAGAAGATGCGGAGGCAATTCGGGCTGATATCGATCAGATTGAGGATAAGATTATTAATTTTTCTGGCACTAGTAATTGCGCAGCTTTCAAACGTTTAAATAATAATTTGATTTATTTGGTAGGGCGCGCAAATCGGGCAAAAGCCACTACTGCGGAGGATAAGGTTGCGAAGATGAACTTTATAACGGAAATTGTGACTTTGTCATCGCGACTTGAAATTCGGGTTAAAGCATCGTCAACTCCGAGTAGAACTAATCAAAATATAAGCATAGTAAGCTTGGTTCCAGAATCGTCAGATTCTAGTGAAGCTTCCGAAGATGACATGGCTCCAAGTACTTCAAAAATGATACCGGTAAATAAGTGGGGTATTGCGTTCGCTGGAGACGGGAAAGGTTCACTAAGCGCATTTCTCGAGCGGGTAAATGAATTGCGAGGGGCGCGGGGCGTGTCGAAGGCGGCGTTGTTTGTGTCTGCAGTTGATCTATTTAGAGATCAAGCATTGATATGGTATCGGGCCAATCGCGATAAGTTCACGACATGGGAACAATTAGTAGAAGGGTTGCGTATGGAATTCTTGCCTGTCGATTATGACGACCAGTTGTACGACGAGATTCGTCATCGCACTCAGGGTACTACTGAATCTATCGGTATTTTCGTATCTGTTATGAAGAATTTGTTTTCGCGTTTAAGTACACGGGTACCCGAAGGCGTTCAAGTAAATCTAATCCGCAGAAATTTAAATCCGTCATTTCAACGACAATTAGCACTAGTAGAAATCGATTCGGTGGAACAACTATTACAATACGGACGAAAGTTAGAAATTACTAAGTCGGCGGTAGACAATTATGTACCTCCTTCGCGAGCGACTAAAGTACTAGAACCGGACTTGGCTTATTTACATGCGGGGAATACGAACGTAGCTAGCGTAACTACAAATGTAGGACCATCTGGGATCGCGATTAAATGTTGGAATTGTCAGAGGGAAGGTCATCGTGCTAGAGAATGTCGAGCTCCTAAAAACATTCACTGTTATCGATGTGGGGCGCCGGATGTTATTACGAGAAACTGCCGAAGGTGTTCGGGAAACGGACAAGTGATGCGACGATAGGTCGGTGTCGTAATCAGTCCAATAAAAAGCCGATCGAAGTACTTTTAGATTTTGTATTCGCGTGCGTGCGCGATGATGAGAGACCTTATTTAACGGTTAATGTTATGGGAATAAAAATTACGGGCTTGTTAGATTCGGGTGCTAGTCAAACGGTGATGGGAGAACGGGGTATAGCAATAATGAAGCATTTAGGTCTTCCGATTCAGATCACGAGCGTAAAATGTTCGGTTGCGAACGATTCAAAATGCAATGTTGACGGCATAGTTAATGTACCATTTACTCTAGAGGGACAAACAAAAATTATTCCGGTACTTATGGTTCCCGATTTGAGGCATACATTGATATTAGGTATAGACTTTTGGAAGAGAATGGGTCTGATACCAGATCTCCGACGCGGGGAATGGTCCTTTTCGAGTCACCCTCCGACCGTGAACATCGATGCGTTACAATCTCGTACAGCTCTGAGCTCGGCAGAAGAAGAACGGTTGGCGTCATTTATGAGTCGTGCGTTTTCGTCGAGGTCTGAAAAAGGGATCGGTCATACTGATCTGGTAGAACACCACATAAAAATCAACCCTGAAACCTTACCTATCAAACAGCGGTACTATCCGATTTCACCCACCATACAAAAGATAGTTAATAAAGAGTTAGATGATATGATAGAGATGGGTATTGTGGAAAAATCCAGTAGCCCATGGGCATCCCCCATACTTTTGGTACCGAAAAAGGACGGCGGCTACCGATTTTGTATAGATTATCGGCAATTGAATCGGGTTACCCAGGCTGACGCTTATCCCCTGCCTCAAGTCTCTTGGATTTTAGATAGGTTGCGCGATGCTAGGTGGTTATCTTCAATAGATATCAAATCCGCGTATTGGCAGATACCGATGGCCAAGGAAAGCAAGGCGTATACAGCTTTTACGGTTCCGGGACGCGGTCTGTTTCAATTCAACCGTATGCCGTTCGGTTTGACCAATGCTCCGGCGACGTGGCAACGGTTTATTGACGACGTCATTGGTAGCGAGTTCGAGTCTCACGTTTTTGTATACCTTGATGATGTTATTGTCGTGACACCTACAGTTGAGAAACATTTCCAAGTTTTGGAACACATTTGCGAACGTTTATTGGCGGCGGGTCTTACTTTAAACCGTGATAAATGTCAGTTCTTTCGTGATTCTCTTCGGTACCTCGGTTACGTCGTAGACGGCAACGGCTTGCATGTAGATCCGGACAAAGTAAAATCGATTCTAGAGATCCCAAATCCGAAAAAGGTTTCTGAGGTTAGGCGCGTTATTGGCATGGCTTCGTGGTACAGGCGGTTTATTCCCAATTTCGCCATGATGATATCTCCTCTTACTGCACTCTTAAGAAAAAATTGTAAGGGTTTTACGTGGACGGAGGAATGTACGCAAGCGTGGGACCAGATTAAGGAATGTCTTGTTACGGCTCCGATATTAACGCGTCCGGATTTCGATAGAGAGTTTGTTATACAAACTGACGCGTCGAACTTCGGTATAGGCGCGGTACTGACGCAGGAAACAGATAAGGGCGAGCAAGTCATAAGTTATTTGAGTCGTTCTTTAACTCCTCAAGAACGTAAGTTTTCGACGACCGAAAAAGAGTGCTTGGCCGTGCTATGGTCTATTGAAAAACTCCGACCGTATATAGAGGGTGGACACTTTACCGTCATTACGGACCATTATTCGTTGGTGTGGCTAAATAATTTAAAAACTCCGTCGGGTCGTTTAGCTCGTTGGTCGATTCGCTTACAACAGTATAACTTCACTATTAGACACCGTAAAGGCAAGGATCATGTGATACCAGATGGTCTATCGCGTGCGGTACCGGTAGTGGACGAGATCATCGGAGAATGCAGGGATGAGAATAAAGATGCGTGGTACGAAAAATTAAAAGAAAATGTACGCTTAAAGCCGGAAAAATATCCGTTATATCGTATTGAGGGGGAAAAATTATTTAAAAGAGTACGGATTAAACAAATAGATTTATCGTTCGGTATTAATGATTGGCGTTTGGTAGTTCCGAAATACGAGCGGGTAAATATTTTTAAAAGGTTTCACGATGCGGCGGATAGTGGTGGACATTTGGGGGTCACTAAAACGGTTTCGCGTATAGTTGATCGATATTTTTGGCCGAAATTGCGTTACGATGTTGTACGTTATATTCGCGGTTGCCCGACTTGTCAAAAGACTAAGCCGGAACAAAAGGCGGCACCCGGAAAAATGCGAAGTAACGTCACAGCGACTCTTCCGTGGGAAGAGATAAGTATCGACTTGATAGGACCGTTGCCGAGAAGTACTCGCGGTTTCGCATACATTCTCGTGGTGTACGATTTGTTTTCTAAGTTCCCTGTTTGCTTCCCATTACGACAGGCCACGGCGACGTCGGTTGTTAGGTGCCTTGAAGAGGGAGTCTTTTTGACTTATGGAGTCCCTCGTAAAGTCATTTCGGACAATGGTGTGCAGTTTAGGTCGGGTTCGTATCGCAAACTTCTAGGAATGTATAACGTGGTTAGCCAATTCACCCCTTTTTATCATGCACAGGCGAACCCTACGGAAAGGGTCAATCGGACTCTTAAAACCATGTTGATAGCGTACGTAAATGACAACCATCGTAAATGGGACGTGTATTTAAATAAAGTCGTATGTGCTCTTCGGACGGCTAAGAGCGAAGTGACGGGCTATACACCGTATTTCATTAATTACGGGCGGGAGATGATTTTGAGGGGAGATTCTTATGCGGATCGCGCGGGGAATGTTGAATTCGATATGCGAAAAAGAGGACAGGCGTTTCCTTCGTTATTTAAGGAAATACACGAGCGTGTAAAACAGGCGTCAGTAAAAACGGTCGCGCGATATAATTTACGTCATAGAACGTTGGAATATGAAATTGGTACAAAGGTTTGGCGTCGTAATTTTGCATTGTCTGATGCATCGCAAGGGATCGCGGCCAAGATGTTAAATAAGTTCGTAGGGCCGTATAGAATAAGAGAAAAGATCTCACCCGAAATTTATTCCTTGGAGGATATGGACGGGAATCCGCTGACGGGTCATTGGCATGTAGCACATTTGAAACTTTTCGTTCGTGAATCTAATCCGGAAATGAATTGTCACGACGGGGGCGTGTAATCGGTACATAGAGTCCTTTCTGTGTCCTTATGGTCCTCTTCTTTTCAGTATGTTTCCTTGTTACCATTTGTTTTAGTTTTGGTTTTTGACAAAGAAATTTTGGTAAAATTTCTTTTTGATGGGAAAGAGGGGAATGTTACGTTCCAAAATTTTCGTTTGAGTGTTGGTGATTTGTTTAATTGTTGTAGATTGTGAGTTGCATTAATGTAGTCATTTTTTTTTTAAACGTTTATTTTTACTGTATATTTTATTATTTTGTAAAGTTTATTTCAGTAACACATTCTGGATCTTCCATCTTATTCCCTTTTTCTCCTAGAACTCTTCTTAAATTTTCTTCATTTCTTCTTTTCTCTCTGAGAGGGTGTTGCCAAATTTTATTTGCGCAGGTGTAATTTTTTTTTAATATTGCTTTTGGTATAAAAGACATTTCAATATATTTTCTCTTTCTTCTCTGTTACCAGTTCGATAACGTCATTTTGCGGGTGATATTATATAGAAGTATTTCGCCATTTTTGGGTTTTGAGTGAGTTTCTATTTTCCATTTTTGTGGGATCCATCACCCGTGATAAAGTTTTGGAAAAGTGTGTTTCTTTTCACAAATATTTCGGTATATCCGGATTTCAACGTATTTTCGAATTACATCATTTATTTTCTGGTTAATTAAACCTCGAACATCTGAGGTAAGCATTTCTCTAAGGTTCTTTTAATTAATGCATACATCCCTTTCACCAATTCACACCTTCTTTCAATACTTCAAATCTTTCTACTAATTTCTTAAAACTACTTCTACAAAAAAAAAAAAAAACTCTTTCTACTAATTTCTTAAAACTACTTCTACAAAAAAAAAAAATACTACAACTATCCTAAACCTAATTACAATCATATTTTATATTTCATTTTCGCATTCTTTATCCAGGTTTTATCGAGGGGAGCAAATTTTTGGTTGAAATTTTTGAACTTTTATTTCCAATTTATTGGTGGAACTATTTTCTTGGTGGGACCAATTGCCCAAGGGAAATTTCTTCTTCGTTGCTTCCTGAAAGCCTTTTCATCATTCTCATACCTGAGAAACAACTGAACAACCTTACCTGTCCTGAACCAGAAGTGTTGCTGAAGAAGACCAGTTCAAAACAAGGGGGATACAAGGTCAGATAGGTCAACATAATTTTTTTATTACATCTGCTGTCAAAGGAACCTTGTAAATTCAAGTATAAATTTTTGTTAAGAAAATCTTGATCAATTTAGTTTTTTTTTTTTTGTTGTTCAATCGATTTAATTTAGTTTTCTTATTTTTTTTGTGAGTTCCTGTTAGCGAGTATTTTTTTATTTTGTTTAGCGTTGAATTTTGATTTTCAGTTAAGACTTTAGGTTGAGCTCAACTCTACGGAGTCTAGGCGCGAGTTAATTTTTTTTTGTTTTCATTTTTCTTTCAAATTTTGATTTTTTTTAAATTTTATTTTTGGTCGTTGACCTCGCTAACATTAATATATTTTTTTTTTGTTGTTGTTGTTGGTTTAACCTACAAAAAAAAGTTTAGAGTATTATTTTCTTTTAATTCTAGTTTTGTTTATTTGAATTTAATTTTGTTTTACTTACCTGTATTATCCTACGGGATTTATTCAATATATATATATATTATTTTCTTGCAACTCATAATCTACGTGTATTTTTGAATATTTGTGTTGTCTTGTGTTATATGTTTGCATCAACATTTTTATAACCTGTTCTAACTCACGTCACAGTTCGTGTATCACGCGGGATAAACTGTGTGGCGCCATACAAATATCCCTCCCCTTCTTCACTGGGCCGGTCGAGGACCCGCGTGCGTCTCAAGGTGTAAACATATTCTGTGTTTGTCATTTTCGGTACTTTTTATTATTTTTTTTTTTTTTTGCACTAATAGATTTTTTTATTAACGTGCGATTTTGGCGTCATATCTGATAATATTTTCCTTAAATAGTTAAATACCAACTTCTCTTATTCACCAAAATGAATCTGATCTGTCTTTTCTAGTTGATCACTTAAGGACTTTGCGATCGTTGAGTAACCGAAAATTTAGTAGCTTTAGTATTTTCAGTAGATGGATATAATTTAGAATCTTTGATAACATGTCCAAAGAATTCATCTTTTTTTGAAGGAATTGACATGTTTTAAAGTTAATTTCTAAACCATACTCTAGCTATTTTAAAATGCTATTTTTAATTTTTAAAAAATGAACCCCTTTTTCCTCATTAGCTGCCGGTATTATCAAATCAATAGTGTATGATAAAAGTATTTCATTTTTCGTCAGTTTGTGGAAAATATGATTTATAAAACGTTGGAAAATCAATGGCGAATTAGTTACTCCAAATGAAACTTTTATGAGTTGATATTCTCCACTATGTGTAACAAAATTACACATAGTGTTTTTCACCTACGATAATTTGGCTGCTGCAGTCGAATGTACATGGTTTTACGGTATCGTTATCTGACCATTCTTCTACTTGCTTACCAATGATGTCTCTTTCAATAAAAGGTAATATTCTTGGAGTTGCATATATTGATTTTTCTTCAGATAATATTGTTTTCATCTGAATTTCAGTAAATTTGGTTTTTTGTGGTTGATATTTAAAAACTATTCTCTAACTTCACTTATATACTTCTTGTGTACTTCATGTTTTTACTGCAATCTTTCCAAATCCACTTAAGTCAAAACTTTCAATCTGTAGCTTTGGTTTTTGTAATTTATTGCAAATAGATTCTTTTATTATATTAATTAGACTTCCTGTATCTAGTAGTGTAAATATCGTTTCATTATCAATTCATTTTTTGGTTACGGCATGAACCAAATTAACATTTTATTTTACCACATTCAAAGCATTTTGTACCTTTTTCTCTTACTGGCTATTCTCTGGAGCGATGTCCGTTCTCTCCACAGTTAAAGCATTATATCTCTTTCATATATTGTTTACTTCCTTCATCAAGTTTTTAGCATTATAAAGTACCATTTGTTTATCAAAATCATTATAAATTCCGTCAACGAAAATATCGATCTATGGATCAATGCGGATTCTTGTATTTTAACACGATTAACAACTTCTTTCCTCTTGAGAAAATATTCTTGATCAGTTTTTTGTTTTTCATTTTATGGTCACTTAACATTTTATGTAGCTGTGTGCTTTTGAGTCCTTCTAAACATTGTTTATGCAGTGCTTCTATTAAAGCCTCCCATGACTTTATTTATGTCTCGTTCTCCCTGAACAAGCAATCTTGCCAATACGGTGAGCAGTCTCTTAACGAACATGAAAATATGTAAATTACTAATTACAATTTAATTGATATATATAATATAATAAATGTAAATCAGCCAAATCTTCGACATCTCTTGTGCATTTCTGAATAGGATAATCATCGATGCCATTAAACTTTGTTACATATTCTTCTACATCTCGCAAATTCATAGACATTGGAACATTGGGATTGCTTATTCTTTCTTCACTTCTTCTTTCGTTTTCATATCTTTGTGTTCTTTCTTATATTCCTTCTCAATTTCTTCAAATTTCATCAAAGTCAAAATTATTTCTTTAGTAATCGTCTTCTTAGCGTTTACTGTATTGGCAATCGTATTTTCGACTACTTTGTTGGTAATCGTCTACTTTTTCTTGTATGTCTTTACAATTATCATCGCCATGTTCCTCTCGCTTGTACGTCTTCTCGTCTTCCGTCCTCTTCTCGGCTTCGTCCTTTTGTCTTTACCTTCGTCTTAACGTCTTCTTTTGGCTTTCCTTTCGTCTTAACGTCTTCTTTAAATGTTCCTTTCGTCCTACGTCTTCTTTTTTCTTTTTTCACGTCTTTTCGTTTTTCACAGGTTGACCGTAAATCGCCATCGAGTCCTCAAAAATGTGGAGGCTTTTATTTGAATGTAACAAAAGTTGGGTCTTTTGTTATTAACTAAGTTTATTATAACTATTTTACGTAAAATTTACATTTTAGTGAGTTTATTAAATTATTACTCAATACTAACTCAATATCTATGCGTCGTCTTCAATCGTCTATGGCTCCAGGATCTGACTCGCTACATCGAAATCCCACACATATGACCAGATGGAAGTGATACAAGACGAAGAGCATAGATAATGATTAATAAACGATAATTAAACCCGGCAAAGAATGTACTTACTGAAAATGTGAGCCATAAATAAAGAGTTGACTACAAATGAATAAAGGCCGTAAAAAACTCTTTTCTTTTCAGCAAAACTCTTTCTCATCTTGCGATGCCGTGTAGATGCGAAACCTGGCAACTAACTAACCCCCGCGAGGGTCGGTTATGAATTAAAAAAAAAACAAAGCATTGGAGACAAACTGAAAGTACATCTAGGGAACGTCCAAAGCTATGTGTACATTACGTAATCAAAGGCAATTAATTATTGATTATACTTGCTAAGATTTATTATTTTCCATTTTAATTAACTCGTTGTTCTTGATACACTAAAAGAGCGACTCAGATGCATACTTGTTTTTAATATTCCGGAAATATTCAGATTTAATAAGTTTTTGAGCTTTAATAATTGTATTAATCTGGATTGGTTAGAGCTATAATAACACAATAAGTCTTAGTAGTACAATTACTTTGAAGTGGGCGAACAATTTTAAAACATTCTTTTGTTTGTATTTTCAAAATTTGTTCAATCCTATTTACATTAATATTATCTATATTAAATGATTCTATTACCGCATTTAACATTAATTAGTTATTCAGCAATTCATGTATTCTAGATAATACATTCTTAATTCAAAGAAAGACTAGAACTAAGAAATTTGGATAATCTCCTGGAATCCTTATGCATATACGCACCAGACGCGAACGAGAAATGGGTGCTGTATAATAGTCACGGCAAGAAATGCATTTTCCAGTACATTTAACCCCGCGCAACGCCAGATAGTTTATATTTTGCTTAAATTTTAAAATGGGCACTTAGTTCTTTTATAATGCAAAGACTGCATGACAAAAGATTATCATAGTACCTTTAAAAAATGTTTAAGTGGAATTTATTTCGATATCCTGAATTTTAATTTCTGAATAATTTGTTTGATGATAAATTTGATGTAAACCCTAAAGCGAAAAAGAAACTTGTTTTAAAATGGTGTAAACGTGTAAAACCGCGCAAGACTTTTGCATTTTCTCAATGTACAGTCCTCAAAAGAAGCCTTTATCTGTGTATAGTCGAGCCTCTTTACACCATTTCTACGAACGTACATCAAAGTCGAAATTATTCACCTGAAGTTAACTGTCACCATTTTCTCCTTTTATATCTTTAAGGGAAGGAACAAGATCTTTTACCCAACTATCTTTACTACTTTTCTACTTCCACTATCTTTACTACAACGAAAAGGGTAAAAACTGAACAATCGATATCCTTTTATTCTTCTCATAATGACATAGTCATTATAATGGACAAAAGGATCTAGTTGAGATAAGGATTCAAGTTGAAAACGTGCCAGATATTGTGATGCGTACCCATATGAGTACATTTTTTAAAAAGAGGGTGCGAGAAATGCATGCGTTTGAATGTAGTAAATTACCACCGCATTCACGTGAATGGAAAAGATTTTATGATAAGAGAGATTCATATTCAACTTAAGAGTTGTGTTTAAAATACTTTTTTATTCTTTTTAAATTTACCACATAGGGTAATTTTCAGTAGGTATGAGACATTATATCTTAAATTAATTAGCTCTTAATTACTATAAGTACATTTGGATACTTTTGAGTTTGTTGTTTTGTGTAATAATATTTATACTTTTTATTTTTTCTGTTATAAGAGAGAACTTAGTTCTATTCAACAATCACACCTACGTGAAGATAATTAATTTTCTCGAAATTGTTATAAACATCGAAACCTGTCAAACCTTAGTGTGGATAAATATCCATTTGAAACAAAAAATTAAGTATTACATATTTAACTATGTATCAGTGAATGTGTTAATAAATGTAGGATTTTGATTTTGATTTAAACGAAAGTTTCCTCATTTTCACAAACCTTTTGAAACTGTTAAAACTGTCAATGATTGTTATGATGACTACATTCGATGTGATGAACGTTATGAAATTTTTGGAGTTCTTTACCAAATGGAGTGTTACATTGAGTTAAAATCCCGCGAATTAGGTGACCAAACTTCATTGCAACAAAAACTGAGATATAGTTCACATGTGACGATTCCTGATTTGTTACAAATTTGAACTACGAAATCAATTTTTATTCTGATGGTTGTGTAGCTAAATCGTGACAATCTTCTCATCAGTAAGGAGAATTCGTGTGCGTCACCTTCTAGTTTAATGATTTAAAATATTTTAATAAGTATTTTACTTCCGTTGTCATGGTAAATTCATTCTTGGCATATTGAGAATTTAATTTGCTAGGAACTCGTAGTGAAACCTGGTTCTACTGTAACTTCAACTATAACTTGGTTAATAAAGAATCCATAACGAAAGTTACCAGGATATCTCAGATATAACTTTACTTATTTAATTGATTTCATAAAAAAACTCTAATAAGTAACCCTAATTCAGACTGGAATGGAAAAACATAATGGCAATCCACTGGGGACACTCACTTTGTGGCTCTGGCCATTTATTAGATATACCACCTACTATTCTCTGTGTGACGGTGTAGTGCTTCAAATTGGTTCCCTTTCTTTTATTCTCAAATTATTTAATCTTAAATTTATAAATCATAAACAACAGGATAGAAGAAATTATTGTCAAGGCATTTCGAAAGAGGGAAATCTTAGAACAGGTTACTCTTTCAATTGCAACTATGTTGGAAAAACAATTACAAGTTCTGATCAATAAGTATCAAGAAAAAATTAAGGTTTTAAATGCAGAGGTGGTTGACAAATTTGAGCAATACTTTCGTACCTTTGATTTATATTTATGTAAATAATAATTTATTGCAGAATTTGTTGTATCCTTGTGACGGATAGTTTCGTTATATACACGACTATCAACATAACACCAGCTAATATTTATAGGTATCATCGAACCGATAAAAAAACTACTTTGTCATGCGGTACAGAAAAAGGGACGCTTGTTTATGAGGATAATGTGGTAAAAAACAGATGTGCTATACAAGTGTGCTAACTATAATTATTGCTTTTGATGAATTTATTTAATTTTAAACAACAAACATGTAACATATGCATTATCTCCTTTCTTTTGAATTTATATTTCATTTCATTTCTTTCATTGCTTTTACTCATTCTTATTATTTATTTCTTTTCGATTTCTTACTTGATTTTTTATTTTATATTTCCAAAGATTATACATTTAAATATCAGATCAATGCGATCAAAAGTTGAAGACATGAGGACGTTGATTGCTGATACTAATGTGAACGTGTTGTCCTTATCTGAAACCTAGCTACAAGATATTAATACTTGTCATGTGTATGGATATAATGTGGTACGCAAAGATCAGGGGTCGAGAAGTGGTGGAATTTGTTGATAACTTTGAAATGGACGTGTTAATATTTTAAACCCAGCACCTAGCCCGCAAGCGATCTCGGCGTGTTAAGGTTAAAGGCTTCTTATAAGAGATTTTGTATCATTACGAAGATATATAAGGGACGATTTCACCTCAAATCGCCGAGGTCGCTTGCGGGCGAGGCGCTACATCTTCCAAGATGGAAACTTCGTGTTAATATTTTAAACCCAGCGCCTCGCCCGCAAGCGATCTCGGCGTGTTAAGGTTAAAGGCTTCTTATAAGAGAGTTTGTATCATTACCAAGATATATAAGGGACGATTTCATCTTAAATCGCCGAGGTCGCTCGCGGACGAGGCGCTACATTTTCCAAAATGGACAACTTCGTGTGTGGGTGAAAGTCCGTTTTGGTTACGAATGTCTATGTGTGGGATGTGTGCATAAGCCTCCTGTTGTTTATTGCAGAGGATTTCTAGATGAATTTCAGAATTTAGGTTGTAAATTTTCTATGTTTAGGTGATAAAATTATATGTTGCGGTGATTTTAAAATTAATTTAATCAATCTGGATAATTGCGAAAGCGAGTATCTGTTGAATTTGTTAAATTCCTTTTGAGGTTTTAGAACAACTCACTGATACACTTGTTTATATTGCCCGAAAAGACTTTGGTTCTTCGCAGTGGAGTGTTCCCGTGCAATTTCTCTGGTTATGATATGGTATATTGCAATATAGGTAGACAATATCCAGTATTTATATCTCTACAACTATTAAGTCGTATTGATAGTATATGTTTTATGCATAATTTAGAATCAGTTTCATTCAATTTTATATTTCATCTAACTGATATTAACGACAGGATCTCATTCTTTATAAACGCCTTAATTGATTTATTTC
This sequence comes from Onthophagus sagittarius, assembly GCA_036711965.1. Taxonomy (NCBI): domain Eukaryota; kingdom Metazoa; phylum Arthropoda; class Insecta; order Coleoptera; family Scarabaeidae; genus Onthophagus; species Onthophagus sagittarius. Next base: position 42,340,920 of record JASERS010000003.1, on the reverse strand, counting down.
ATATTCACGCTCCAATAAAGTAATGTCGATTTATCAAACCCCCGCACCATGGATAACATAATATTAAATTAATGATTAACTTGAGAAATGAGGAGAAATATTATAAGACTCGTCGTAACCTTACTACTGCAGTTTTTAAAATCTGAAAAGCGAACTCGTTTTGGTTCTATTGCTGCAATACTAAACAAATCTGGAATAACTTGAAAATTTTTAACTGAAAACCAAGTAAAACATCTTGGTTACCCTTAAATTTAAAACATTCTAATCAGATGAATCATTATTTTGTAGGCAGTGTAAATGACATTATTAAAGAATTGCAGGCTTTTGACCGTAATCTGTATAGTTCTCCTATTTTTACAGCAGTGAGTTTTCATTCAACACTCTGGTTTCTAACGTAATTGCATCTATTATATCTTCTGCTGTCGGTACCTAAGGAATTTGACCCACATACTGAATTGTTGTTTAGTTGATCGTGTTTTTTAGAGAAGATTATGAAGACTTAATTGGGTTTTCGATGTGGGTATATATTGTCCGCTGTTGACATGAAAGAGAGCACTGCTGTGACATTTTTCGACTACTAAAATGCATTTGTTGTTGGTAACCACACCATTTTGAACAAACTACTTCATTATCTAGATTTTAGTAAGGGTGCAGTGACAATATTTAGTAACTACCTTAGTGTTACATAATGTGTGCGGATACATATTTTGTTTACTCCCTGTTCTTCACAATTTAATAAATCTATTAAAATCTGTAAAATGAGTACATATGCAGATGACACTAGTTTACGTTTCATATGCAAAATCGGGTAGTGGTGTTGCTAAGGCGGATTTTTGAATTAGCAATATGTGGATGTGTTTTAATGATTAACAACGCAACCCTACTTCATACTTAGCCATTAAGATGAATAATACCTTAATTAACCTTACAAAAGTTATGCATAATTTTTTACATGGATGTAAAAAAATGATTCGCTAGTACCAGTTCGCCTTTTGTTTTGTTGTAAACCATAATTTCAGGTTTACGGCTTGTTTCCTCAATTTTACCATTATTATAAAGGCTTAAGTATTATAAATACTTATGGTCTACTATACAATACAATACAATACAATTTATTGCCACCAAGATATACAATAAAAGAAAAAAAATGTACACATCATTCCTTAACATTGGTACAAGGTTAACAAAAGGTCGATTTATCGCCAGAGGCGATGTTTTCAAAACGACCCAATCAGCAATGTATGTTAAAAAAAAATAAATTGATATGGCGAATATAAGTAAAAAAAAATAATAAATTTATGTATAAAGTATTAGAAAAAGAGTACGCAAGAATATGAAGGAAAGAGACTCGAATTAAACAAAAGAAAAATGATTGGAGAAGAAGAAATAAAGCTGTCAGCTGAGAACGGAAAGAGAAGAGGCAGATTAAATCAGGAAACAGTCTGAGACAACTGTTGTGACAACAAGCGATCTTTAAGCGATGCTCTGAATACAGAAAAACTACGGGCTTCCCGCAACTCAGTGGGTAAGTTATTCCAGAGAGTTATAGCTTGCACTGTGTATGACCCGTGATATATTTCGGTACCATGAATCGGAAACATGAGTGAGACACCAGATTGTGCTCTAGTAGGAAGACCGCGAGAGGCCATGAACTCAAATGTAGTGAACAGATAGATTGGAGACTGAAAGGAAAGAATCTTGTATAAGGTAGTTAGTATACGGAAAGATCTACGGTTCTCAACGGTAAGCATTTCGAGGTGATTACGATAAGGTGTAACATGCTCACATTTTCTCAGATCGAAGATAAAGCGCACACAATTATTTTGTAACCTCTCTAATTTGTTACGAAGACCAATCGAAAGGTCCGGGTATACGGTATCGGCATAGTCCAAATGGGGAAGAATTAAAGAGTAACAAAGGTTACGACGAACAGTAGGTGGAAGGAAACAACCAAGCTTGCGTAGGGAGTAGAAACAGAAATAGACCTTCCTACAGATAGACTGAATCTGGGGCTGCCAGGACAATGCAGAATCCATCATCACACCCAAGTTTTTAACAGTTCGAGAGAATTGTATAATATTACCGTCAAGTGACAAATAGGTATTGTTAAGGGAGTAAAATTTTGTTACCAGAGGCCTTGATCCAAAAGCAATAGCCTGAGTCTTTGCCACATTTAAACGCAAGCCATGGCATCTAGACCAGTCCAGAACGCTAGCAAGATCCCTATTAAGCCGCATCACCGCTGCTGGAAGTGCATCCACAGCTGCAGTTGTATAAATTTGGAGGTCATCTGCATATAGATGAAAGTTGCACTTAATTATTTTAGAAATGGAGTTTATAAATACTGAAAATAGGAGTGGACCCAAGACACTGCCCTGGGGCACACCACAGTGGCTTGCAACTATAGACGAAGATGATGAGGAGTCACGTACACACAACGAACGATTAGAAAGGTACGATTGAAACCACGCGACACAGCTCGACGAAAAACCCACAGAAGAAAGAATTGCCACCAACAAACCATGATCAACAGAATCAAATGCCTTACTGAAATCGAGCAAGACCAATAAAGTCAAACGCCGATCATCACAACCACGTCTAATATCATCAGTAATCTTGATGAGCGCCAATGTCGTGCTATGGCCTGGCCGAAAACCTGATTGAAAATCAGTGATAATTTTATGCTCATCAAAATACTGCTGCATCCGCATATATACCAAGCGCTCTAGTGCTTTAGAAATTACAGAAATAATGGATATAGGACGAAAATCACTCAGACAAGTGGGACATTTAAGTTTAGGTATGGGTACAACGTAAGCTAGTTTCCAAATAGAGGGGAAGGTCGATGTCTCAATGGAGAAGTTAAATATGTGGAGTAGTGGAGGAATGATTACATCCAAAATAGAAAGGAGCTGCTTAATGCTGACACCATCAGCACCAACACTAGTGGACTTAAAATGACTGAGAGCCTGGCGGACTTGAAGCTCGTCAAACAGCTCCAAGGAAAATTTAGAATTGACATTAGCAGAGGCAATAATAGCGGTAATAGTTGATGCCTTAACTGAGTCATCGAGAGTAATGGGAGGTTCGGCAAAATAATTGACGAGAAAATCACAATCAAAACCACCATGATAAGAAGGTGATTCAACCACACCAAGCGAACGCATAGTTTTCCAGAAAGTGTTAGGGGTAGCATAAGACAATTTCCGATAAATATACAATTTTTTTAATTTCTTACAAAATAGAAAGATTGAGAGAAGAGGTGATGAATTTAAGTTTTTCACAGCGCAGATCGTTTCTTAAGAGACAAGTGTTGAAGTCGCCCATAAGAAGAGTAGTATCATAATTAAGAGTGTGCCTCTCCAGTACATCCTCCAACTGATCAAAGTAATGAAGGTTCGGTGGACAATAAAACGTGCCCAAAAGCATGCGGCTGCTAGCTAACGTTATCTCAGTAAGAAGATACTCTGCGTTTTGTTGTGACCCATCAGATGAAGCAATAATATTGATGTTGAAATGGTCGCGAACAAACAACGCAACGTCCCCACCCCGTGAATATTCCCGGTCATTTCTCAGTAGGCGATAATTTGGGAGCGATAATAACGACGAAGGAAGGGAGGGTTTGAGCCATGTCTATACATGATCTTTCTGGCTGTTTCATACTATTCATACTTATTTGGCTTACTTAGTAAGTACTTCCGGAAACTATGTTGCCCTCGAAAGGCTTCTGACTTTTCATCTACTGTAAGAAATTAAGAAGGTCGAACATCTCTCCTATACGCGTTAATTTGTCCACATTTTTTTCTTATTTCCTTTGTCAACGCATTATCAAATCTCAAATGTCTTAGGACAAACTTTCGGGAATCTCGCCCCATTACTTAACGAAACATTAATTTCAGTTCCAGCTAAATCGTAGATATCTTTCAAATTTAGTTTGCTTGATTGCAAACTCCTGCTAAATGTGTAACAATCCAAACAGAACTTGTAATTGAGTTATATAAGTCTGCATTCTATAATCATAGAATTTTGTCGCCGAAAAAATATTTAAAAACTTTGTCCTGCTCCCTCATATTTTAAGTTGGACATTTTGGATCCGGTCGATCTTTTACTATATTTTGAAGTTGTTTTCGCTGTTTCACATATAGATTGTTTTTGTTATTGTTTGTATTCGGATTTTATAATAAAAAAATTAAATAATTTTTCTCAAGTCTAACCAAGCTTACGCGTTGGCATAAGCATAGTATCATCAGTACTCGCGTCGAACTATCACTCCGACGTCTGAGAGACTATCAATAGTATAGATTCGCTGATTTTAGGACCACCTCCTCGAACCTTCGTCTGCGGGGGAGGCTCTAGAATCGGTTAATTGTTTACAGATCCTCCCCGACGTTTTCCTAAAGAATGCAAATAATGTTGTAATATTTATGAATATTAATTAAAATGATTATTCCGCCAGTCTTATTTGAAAAAAGATTTCCCTTAACCGTATGATAACCACAGTGATTCATACAGTGGTCAGATTTACAGTGACTGCTCAGTTTCGTCTGATGTATTAATTACATTAATTAATACATCAGACATTACAAGTAAGTAATTCGAATTGAATATTAAATAGATGATGTATTAACGTAAATTATATTTAAAAATGTTTGAAAAATGTTCTGAATTCTTACCACAGGTATATGTAAGATATGGACACTGATTTAAAACAAGAATAAAACACAAAATAAATTTTTATTTTAGAATATGAAATTAATAATAATAAATATTTAACATTTAGAACAATTTAAATCTTAATTTAATTTAATACATTTTTTAGTGGGGAGGTTAATTTCAGCTTCAAAGCTTTTGGGGAAGATTCCTTAGACATCGGTGATGTTGCTTTCGCTTGAAAATAACAGTCTAGGATTCTTTGAGTTCCGGTTCTTTTTTCTCTTTGTAGATTTCTTCATAACAACTATAAGCATTTGAGAGATTTACATTAACTTTTGATCTTCTTTCAAAGTTATAGTCTGTACCATGAGAAGTGAATGTGACTCATCGATTTTATAGTGTCATGCTCTTCAAAAAGGGTCATTGCTTTGTCAAGGAGCTCAAATGCTGGTATTTTCGTTGTTAATCCTTCAGATAGTTCAGCATCATTACCTTCATTTTGTACTTGTTCTTGTATTTCGAGGTTTTACAGATCTTTGTTAGTCAGGGATCTATCATGAGAGGAAAGGAGTTCATTCACATCTTCTAATTCTACTTCGAGATCTAACTTTTTTGCCATTTCTACAATGTTGTTCGTTTCTATGATTATAGGGTCACAGACATTTTTATTGTCATTAAAATTACTAACTGTCCGTGCACACAAAACGTTGAAACTCTTCTAAAACGTTCTAACAATTTCGCGACCTCTGCCTTCTTCATTATGTATTGCTGCTATGCATTGACTAAAAGTTTGTCTTAAATAATTTAATTTAAAATTGGCTATGATACATTGATCCATAGGTTGAAGTATAGATGTGGTATTTGGTGATAAAAAACCCACGCGAATGTCGGGGTGAAAATAAAATTTTAAATGGAATGTTATTGTTCTTACAATACTCAGTAACCTCACGTACAAAACAGTTTTGAAACCACTCTTCAAAAATAGCGGCATTTACTCACGCTCTTTTATGAGATCTCCAGTAAACAGGAAGACTAAGCTTATCATAATTTATCACGGCTCTAAAGTTTTTATTTTGATAAATTAGTTTCATTTTTTTAAACAAATCTGTCTCATCAACATTAAATGTCTGATCAGAAGTGTAGCCTTCTTCTATTACAATTTTTTCTAGATCATCAATGAATTTCGCTGCACATTCAGGGTCATCTACTTCCCCTTGGCTTTGATGTTTTGTAAATTTGTCCTCTTTTTACATTTTTCAAACCATCCATGGCTGACAACAAACATTACATCTTCCGTTGATTCTCCTTTTTTTCGCTTTTAAATCGTTAAGTAAACTCAAAGCTTTATTTTGTATATTTGACTGACTTAGTGTAATATGGCAACTTGTCTTATTTTCTATCCACATTAATAAGAAATTAAATGAGGTATCGAGTATCGATACTTGCGTGGTATCGATACAACTAAATTCTTTCTAAAAATCCCATATGCAACGTAACACTAAACGGAGTACCAGTTGTACAGTATACAAAGATTAAATAATCTTGGGAATAGCAACCAACGTAGGATAAGAAAACAACTTCCTTTTTTCGATATCCGAGCTTTCGCAATAATTTATTGCTTCATCAGTGCAACACTACAATATTAAAATAGATGGGCAATGTTACAAAAATCTTAAAATTAAAGTTTTTATAAATCGACTTACAATGGAAGTAAGAAAAAGGTTGTAAGTATTACATTTGCTTGACACATTAAAATCAATGTAGAAGACAATAAAATGTCTTGTTATAAAAGTTGCAAAAGCTCGGATATCGAAAAAAGGAAGTTGTTTTCTTATCCTACATTGGTTGCTATTCCCAAGATTATTTAATCTTTGATACTACTAAAGTATCAAAGTACCGAAAGCATCGAATTATTGGAAATAATATTTTAATAATATAGCATGTACATAATAAGTATATATTTTTTGTATTTTTATTCGTAGATTTTAATTTTGGAGTTAAATAAAAAGTAAGAGATATGTTCCACATGTTCTTGATTACCGTATTCGCGTAAAACCAAGTAGATACGTAAAATTTCGTACTTCTATCCCTAACAGGTTTTGAAATAATGAGGAATATCCACATATTGAATGTCATCATCAAAGTATCTTAGATCCCTTGAAGCATTTTGTGATACATCTCTATGTAAATTATATGAACTCATATGAACTTTCCCGTGGATTTATATATTAAGAGCTTTGCTTTACGTTAAAAAATATTCACTATTTTGTTGGTAATGAAAGGGCATACAATACGCGTCATAGTGATTTGTCATTTCCAAGGCGTAAAACTTCTTTGTTTAAAAACAGCCTGCAATTCAGTTTCTTAAAATTATATAATAAACTTATCCTATGTATTAGAGACATGCATGATTTCAATCATTTTAAAACTAAAGCGAAGGCGTTTTTAATAGAAGGGGCATACTATAGCCAGTGCGAGTTTTTAATTAACCTTAATGTTAGTTTATTCATTTTATTCATTGTTTGTAAAGGTATTGTATTTATTAACTATACACATCCGCTGTAAGCGGCTTAGTGGTGAAATAAAATTATTAATTATTATTTAAAAATATTTCATTAGTTTAATTAGTTGTAGTTTCCTTTTTGTAATAAAGATAATAAAGTTATTTATATTATTATTAATGTTTGTAATGTGTGGAATTTCTAAAATAAAACTTTTTCCAGCAAGTAAAAGCAATCGTTTGAATTTCTAATGTTATTGAAATGTGATATTTAAAACACTTTCATCAACCAGCAATGTTTGTACAGACGGAAATTTTACGTTCTTTTTACTAAGAATTGATACAGAATCAGTGCAAAAATAGCTTCAAAGTCGTTTATTAACGTTTGTTGATGATTGTATAGTAACTAAATCATGACAATCTTCTGATCAGTAAGGGGTACTTTTCATGAACAAGACATCGTATCATTGAACAGTCTTCTGACGATGTTATTTTTCTGATTGCACATGATTCGAAGTCATGGCAGTACTTCAGGGACCTCTGTGAAGATCCTTTTTGGTACCTCTAATCCCGTACAAAGTTGACTATCTTCATTCCGAATTCGTGTAAGTCAACAACAGAGATACAAAATTAATTAATTGCAAAAATTAAGTCACCAAAATAAGCAAGAAATCATCATGCAAACACATCATGTTAATTAGCGTCATACGAGTGTTTTCAACTAATTAGTTTAATTTTCAATACTTTCAACGTAACCCACCAATACTTAATTTGAGTTTTAAATGTATCACTTAAAAGTATCTTTAGAATTGTGAATACGTCGTCGGCAGATTTTCGTCGATCGTTTTAATACTTCCGTTGGAATGAAGGGTTTGTTTCATGAAACGTAGAATTTGCTATAGTGGAATACTCGAGCCCTGTTATTCGTTTATTTGGTTTGCGGTGCAGCTCGGAAAGGTTCATTTTGCGTTAATTAAAATGGAGATTGCGCCGTGACGTTTGTTCCAACAACCAGTACTCGGTTTTTGGGGTTTCAACCGCAAACTAATATGTTAATAACGAAATGTTACGTCTTCATATTTACAATTCATTTCATTTTATTTATTATAAATTACATTTTGATAAATTTAATAGGATTATTAATTTACAAATGTTTGATAAAGAGTTAGCTGTAATTTTAAGCTCGAAATGTAGAACGTGTAGTATCTATTTTATTACAGTTCAGTTGTAAACTCGTATTAACAACTATATAAATACGTACCGGACTTAATTGAAACTCATCCAGGCATCAGGTTTCACCATGGATGGGTCCAATTTCACAACTTTGTACTAATTTCATACTAAAGAAAATACCCTGTTGCGCCATTGTTATATCCCAACCTTAAATCACCAAACCATGAATTAACTAAAAATTACTATGAAAAAATGAATTAATTTCTACGGCTTTGATAAATATATTCACCTCATATTACGACGTCCTATTTTTAATATTAATGCCCTCTGTATACAAAAGGTTGTTTTAATAAGTTCTCTTTTCGTATATTTATTTCAACTCCCTTGAAACGAAGTTAAAAAAATAACGAATTTTAGTTCATCAAAAATGCTACAATGAAATATCTTACACCCGTTGTAACTTCCTGAAGTTGATGAATACTTCGCACCAACAGCCCCGGCCGGCAGGCAGCAATCTAAAATTCAAATGTATATCCGAAATACCGAGTCGATTAAGATAGCGGGGTTAGGATGTATTATTTCGTTACTTTGCCGAAGAACCTGCTGGATGGTCGAGAATAAGGCGTCAAAACGATAGACCATTACATTATCTCGCGTGCTTTAACGTCACATTACAGATGTAAATTATAACCCGGAGAACAATTAAACTTCGGCTTGGTTTTAACAAGTGTTTGGAAATCACGCAATATCACAACGTTTTTGGTGCCGCCGCTGCTGTTGATGGTTTCGTGTGTGTCAGAGAATATAAAACAAATGAGTTTAGCACTTATAAATCTTAACGTAAATATATCCAGAAACGTTTCATGTAGTGTAAGTATAACGTAACGGACAAATTGTACTGATTAAGACTAATAACTAGTGGGGTATATGAAACAAAATGTTTTGCTACAAATGTGCAAGCTTGATTTATCTCTTAACTACGAAAATGCTGTTTCAAAAGTACATAAATCGTTGTATAAAGAAAAAATTGCAAAGTATAAAATCTAGATCACCCAATTTAAGTCACGCAAATTACAAGGTGAATTAGTTGCACATATTATTAGAACATCGGTTAGACTTAAATTCTGGTCTGTTTGTAATTACACCCCTTTTTAAAATAATTATCTCCTAACCCTTCTAAAAAGTTTTCCTTAATTCATCTTGCGATGAATAAGATCAAAATGGGAAATAAAGTGTAATTTTGCGACGTATTGCTGCACATCTTTTGAAAATTTAAACTTCAGGATGTCACGTGGCAACTACCAAATGTTGCGTAAGTGTTAGTTCTAGTTTTAATTTGACTAACAACTGCCGCGAAAGCCTTTGTCATTATACTATCAACCTCTATGGGTAGGATATTAACAAATAAGAAGTTTGAAAACTGTCACAATTATCACATAGTGTAAGTGATTGAACAGATGCAAAGAAAAGATAATAGTGTCATCAGTCTACAACATAACCGTAAGATAACCATAAGGTTTGCATACCGACGCAAATCTACTACCACCAGCAGAATTTTGATTCAAGCAGAGCAAACACTACTACCATAAAAATTCAAAAGATTTGCAGAGAAATAAGTCGACTCCATCTCACCCAAGGCGAGTTCTAAACGAATCGTAATAAAAAGTTTAAAAAGATTCAAAAATATCCATTCACCCCAAAAAGAGTTCGAAGAAGGAAATCGAAAAGCTGCGGAACGATCACAGAGAAATATTAATACTATCAGCTAATAGTATATTATCAACTGCAAAAGAAACTCAAGAAGGGTTCAATTGAGATGATAGTAAGGAAAATATTGGTGAGAAACCTATATAACAGCTGGCGAAATATCTTGTCAAGATTCAACAAATTTATGAATTGAATCAATTAAATGACAAAAGGGATAGTATCTAAGATATCCTGGTAAGTTTTCATGTTGATTCTTTATTAATCAGAGCAGTACGAGCTCCTAAATTAACTTTCAATATAGCAATAATGACTTCACAATTAAAACTATAGTGAAGTAGTCACATTAGATCGTGGAACAAAAAAAAAGTTTTGGTGGGAAATTAAAGTATTGGATTGATTTATAGGATCTTATAAAGTTGTTGTTCTAAAACAGCTATACTCAACCTTTTTTCCTTAGGACCACATACAATATTATATACAAAATATTTTCTTCAATATTAATCTTTTACCATTTTTTTACACCAAAAATTATTGATGTAATTTTTTAATACTGTGACAATTTCTTTTTAGGGGGAATTTTATTTTCCTCCTTTAAGCTGCGATTGAGCATATTAAATTTTTCTGTGAAGTAGCATAGGAAAGCTAAAAGACACAACCATTCATTATTTTCCGTCTCATTGTAAATTTTATTATTTTGTTGCTAAAGCAGAATAATTTTTTGCCATAATGATAAAAATCGTTCCAGAACTTTTATGGAACGCCTCTTGAATGTCATTGTATTTACAGTTCATTTCTTCTAAACAAGCACAGGAATAAACATGCATCCACGATTTGCTCCACCAATATCCACCACAGAAGAGGTCAGTTACTCAATCCTTCCAATAAGCAAAAAGTTTACTGCTAGTAATAAAAAATAAGATGCTGTGGTCACTCAAGTTGTTGAAGAAGTTGTTGTCTAGCGATATTTTGTTGGATAAAGTTATTGAAAAGTTAACAAGCCGTGCGATTAACATCCTTAAAGATAAGTTGGAGGAAGAGAGATGAAAGAATCTTATTTGTAATTTATTTTTGTTCGAATGCCGTAGGCTATGTTTACTTTTTTGGTTCATTTTATTTATTTCTTCGTCGGTATTTTTTTGTATATAATTTTTATTTGTAAATTTGTTCATATTTCTGAGATGTGTGATGCGATGTGATTAAAGGCTAGTAGTAACCTTTCTACATTTGTTCACTTAAACATTAGATCCTTAGTCCCTAAGTTAGATTAATTTTTTAACCTTATTAGACATCAGAATTTTCATGTATTTCCTATAACTAAGACCTAGTAATCAATCGGATAATCTTCCAGATCTTTCGGATCGTTGTCGATTGAGGGATATAATTAAGGGGTTGACTGTATTAGTAAGAGACATTCCAAATGAAAGTTTTCGTATTATTCAACAACTATGGTTACCTTTCTGCGTGAATAAACGTAAAATTATGTTGGACATAGTTTATCGTCCTCCCAATTTTCCATGTAGCGATTTCTGGATGAACATGAGAAAGCTATCTCTCTGTATCTGCCTCTTAGTGATGAGATTATAGTTTATGGTGATTTATCAATGATTTTCTGAATTCTCAAAATGTAAACACTGAAGCTTTGAGAACGCTTTTTTCATTCTTTGATTTGGCATCAAAAGATTTAGTAGTTGATTAATGAATCAACTAGAATTACTCGTACTTCATCCAAACCAATTCATCTTGTCTTTTCATTCATGGATTCTTCTTACTATTCTGATCATCATACAATTTTTTGTGAGTTGGTAGTTAAGTCTTTCACCAGGTTTCTGTTAGAGTCAGGAAAAATCTTGGAACGATTGATGTGGCGGGTTTTAAGGAATTTATAAAACAAATTTCTTTTACTCATATTTTTTTATTGAAGACACTAAGGAGACGTTTGCTTTTCTCAATGGTAGTAATCTTTTTGCTTTTAATATTTTTTCACTCGTGGTAAGTAGCATGAAAAGTAGTAGGATACGCCACCTTAGCTCACAGACAACTCTGAACAAGATGTCCTTTGTTAAATGGGACTAGCATAAGTCCCTCCAAAACTTAACGGCATTTACTGTGAGGGGAAAGAAGAGAGCTTATTTTCGTCATAATCGTAATATGCATGACAAAATATAAATATGGTCTAAGGTTGTGGCACTTAGTTTAAAATAAGAGTTAGTATGTGGTATCCAGGATGTTATGAAAAATGTTAATGACTTGAATGATAACCAAAGCCGCGACGTGGTCAGCATTTCATTGGCGCCTCGTCGCTTTACTGTAGAGACTCTGACCACATATAGCATTTTACATAGCAATAAACGCTTTACGCCACTGGTTGAGTTTTAGACGGGCGATCACCGGGAATCGTATTGGACGCTGTACCCCGGAGAACCCCCCAAATCTTACATAGGCCAGCATTCAAATCATTCATAACAGTATCGTAAAGTTGCAGCATATTGATTTATTGGATAGAAGCATGTTACTACGCTACGTTATAACACGTTTGCCGCTGTATACCGATGCTGACATCAACAGCTCGAACACGTCGCGTTCCTGATAATAACTTTTTGAAGAGAATCTCTGATATTCTTGATTCAATGCCTTTTGATCAATCGGATTTGAATGTTTGTGTATGACTTAAAATCATGTTCTGAAGGTAGTGGTCGTATTTGCGCTGATATGATTAGGCTTTTACACATATATGAAATAAAGGTGTTTCAATAAGAACGCAAGATTTGAATTGTGCGCCATGTTTTACAGTGATGTCACATGATTATGACGTCACAAATCTAATGTTAACAGATGAGAGTTAGTAAACATGATGCATTACACTGTAGAAGAACACGTCCTGATTGTCAAAAATTGTTATCGAAATGGTGAAAGTTTAATTGCCACTATTCGTAAAGTGTATCCAAATGTCGTTTCCGTGGTCGAAATAATGTGCCTAATTCATCTTCTATGAAAACAATAATCGAAAAATTCGAATCAACTGGTCCGGTTAGTGATGTGAAACACAAGATACGAGCTTGTAGAGATCGTTCAGAACAAATCATCACGGCATTTCGCGAAAGTATGATCGAAAGGCCGGAGACATCAATTCGCCATCGGGCACAAGAATTGGACATTTCAACAGGCACTCTTCAGCGAATTCTCACAAAAGAGTTACAGTTGCATGCCTACAAAATACCACTGACTTAACAACTTCTTCCAGTAGATCATGAAAGGCGAAGAGAATTCACTAATTGGATCCTTGAGCAACCTGCTGATTTTGCTAACGAAATCATTTTTAGTGATAAGGCCCATTTTCATCGTGATGGCTTAGTTAATAAGCAAAACTATCACATTTGGGGATCCGAAAATCCACGAATGATTCATCAGAAAGTAATGCACCCACAACGAATCACTGTATGGTGTGCATTCTGGTCTGGAGGTATAATTGGACCGTTCTTCTTCGAAAACGAAGATGGTAATGCAGTAACGGTGAATGGCGAACCTTATCGTGCTATGATAACAGAGTTTCTTGCGCCTCATTTCGAAGCTATTGATCTTGACTACATGTGGTTTCAGCAGGACGGAGCCACATGTCATACCGCCCATGATACATTGTCGATCTTGCAAAAGTTTGCTCCTAGTCATGCCATTTCCCGATTTGGTGACCAGAATAAGCCTTCACGCTCTAACTATTTAACGCCTTTAGTCTTTTGGCTTAGTTAGGTTTAGTTAGGGTTATTTGAAGTAATATGTTTATGCCAATAAGCCTGCAACCAACGAAGCTATGAAAGCCAAAATTAGACGCTGTATCAATGAAATTCCACCACATGTATTTAATAACGTTATTGAAAATTTCGTAAACAGTGTATGCACATGCCAGCAAAGCCCTGGCGCCCATTTACAAGATGATTTGTTTCATAGATAATTCCCAAATGTATAATTTTTAAATCAATAAATACTTCAATAATTTGAAGTATTTGTTTTGCTGAACTCTCAAATCTTGCGCTCTTATTGAAACACCCTTTATTTGTATCAGCGAAGAATGGTTTCCGGACATTTGGAAGCATGCCCTAATTAAACCTATTCTCAAAAATCAAGATCCTACCAGTTTTAGTCATCTGAGACCAGTTAATTTATTACCATGTATAGCCTGTTCAAAGATCCTGTAGAAGATATCAAAACAGTGCCATATCTTTATAAATTTAATGTATTTTCAAAATTTCACTCTATTGGACTTTATGCGTGAGATTTGATACTATGAATGACACCATTTTTTGCCGATTTTTGTGGCAATTGGTTTTGATTCGACTGCTTTGCACTTAATTAGTGCATATATGAGCGACTTAAAGTTAGCTGCGGTATTCCACAGGGGCCTATTCCAGGACTTATTTTATTCTCCATCTATACAGTTCATCTTTTTAATCGAATTCAATATTGTACACAGTATGTTTACGTGGAAGATACGCAGTTGGTTCACTCCATAAATCCGTTGATCATGATCTTTGGTATTACAAAATTCACTTCAGATGTGGCTCGGTTGTTTGATATTACTATGAATGATACAAAAGTATCTAAGTTGATAGCCATACTTTTTTGGCTATCTTGGTTTGGAAATTGATGATTCTTTTAGATTTTCGTCTAAGCTCAGCAAGTATTTTCCGTTTTCTGCATAGATCATCCTTACAAATAGATGACAAGAAGATGTTATGTGAAGCGATTATTTTGTCTCAATTTAACTACATGGTTCCTATACACCATCCACCGTTGACTGCTTTTGATTCAAATAGAAGTCAAAAAGTTCAAGGCTACTACAAGAATATCTATATTGAGATATGCAACTAATGTAAGATAGATTTATATCGGGTCACGATGGGTCATTCACACCATAACATTGGTATGATGAAACAAACGATTCTACAGTTTCAGAATCCAACCTTATTCGCTTATGGTTTTCTTTTAGTAAGTCCGGACGAAAAATGTGAACATCCTATCCATAGATTACGCGAATCATCGATCTTTACGTGAGTAGTGCGTGATCACGTGGGATAGATCGTGAGCTAGTAAGCTAGTAAGTTTCTACTCTGCAGAAGAATACATTTTAATGGCCGCTTTAGTGAGCACTGTCTTAGAGCCAATATACATCTTATTACAATATCGTAGACAACCTCTTGAGAAATATAAATCTATCGCTATCCACCTATCATAGAATAAAAAGTTCTATATGAGTAGTAACATTACTCTTCAACATTACTATTTAATAAATAATTACTTCAAATCTGTTAGCGAAAATAAACAATTAACAAAATAACACATTATAGTTTATTTATATAGTTTTGAGATAAAATAAAATGGGTTAGTTTAGTTATTTTTAATAATTTTTATCGTTAATTAGCTTTTATTATTTTGAGAATTGGTATAGAAACTATAAAATAATTTTAATAGAATCGCAAACGTAAAGTAGTCCAAAGAAGATAAATAATGTCGACATCAATCAATCGGTAGTAAACGTGACGATGTAATCCGTTAGTGTGGGACCAAACAAGAATATACGAACATGTCAGTGGCAAATTAACTGATTAGAATCAGGTCCGCATTAGCTAATGGAGATCATTCATCTTGGCCTAAGTGAATATCAATTCCGGTCAAATATAAATTTACTTCTTGGTCTACCATATTTTTATATGGCAGTTTATATAGTTAATTTATTTTTATGCAATAAATCAATAATTCAACACAAGAAAGAAATAATTTCAAAATTAATATTCCATTTGGACAGTACATTTCGCAATAAATTGAAATACGATATTAATATAATTCATGAAGTTAGAGTAATTTGAGTTTAATGGTTTGCTACTCGTAATTATAATAACGCATTGGTGGTCGCACGAACGCGTCATCGGTCGTTTAATTCTATGATTGATGACGTTAATTGGTCAATAAATGGCGGTCAATGTTGAATTACCCCCGAAATATACTAGTTTGCAATATATATCGTAATTCGATTTACATCATGCATCTTTAATTAGATTTTAAAATAAGTATTCTGGAGTGCTTCTTTTATACTTTTATATATTTGGTGTCACATTTTTTGTTAAAATTTATTGTTTAGATGAAACAGTAACCTTTAATATTTTAAACTTCTCTAAATCCATCAATTCCAACTATTAAATCCATACCAATCGACCGCTGCCAATCAACAATCAAAATCATAAGTCACGTTAAAAAATGCACTGTCTAAAAATGAAACCGTTATTTATTCGACTCGAAAAATTTAATTTAAAAAATTTATTGGATCGCCTATGAAATCTGTAAATAAACCGATAAAGCACATATTTATACTTGTCATATTACACATTTGTAAAATATAGCTTATCTAGAATCGTAAAAATGTGAAATATTTTTTTACACTTATTGTCGAACCAAAAAATTTATTGTTTTATGTGGGTTATGTGTGAGTTCAATATTCTACATATATATCAAATAAAAGCATTCTGTATACAGATGTTTAATACCTCTTCACTGAATCTAAGCTTTATCTATTAAGAAAATGCTGAAATAATGTTTGGACATTGCAACAATGATGTAGATGCTGATAAACTGGATTCATTTAACTTCATATCTTGAAATAATTTAGTGCAGATCTTATATTAAATGAGGAATATAAGCTCATTTGGGTCCAGAACGACGTAATTCAAATATTGTTTTGGATTTTTGTCATATCGCTCACTTGCAAGAAAACCGACACAAGTTCAAAAATGTTAAATTGGGATAATCTAATAGTTTAAACATGGTTTATTTTATTATTGGTTATGTACTTTATACTTTGAAAGACTTTTTAGCTGGTAAACACCGTAGGTATGAAAGTGGCAATGTGTGTGTAAAAGAATGTATCTTTTCGCATGTGTTAATGCTGTGATTGTCAAGGTTCGTATTATTAAGGTGGATTTATTGGATTATTAATTAAAGAATTAATTCGCTTTCATTTCAGTTTATTGATCGTACATCGGTCCGCAACTGCTTCCTTTTATTAACATCGTACAAATGCAGCGTTTGCTATAATCAGGAATTGTTGACCCATTTAGGATTAATTTACAAATACAGTACACCTCCCACGGAACAATAAAAAAAACCAAACAATGTTTTCATTTTTTTACTTACGTAATTTTATCCTATCGAAATGAATCGTTAGAAACTTATTATCTACCTTACCTATTACATTTGGAAACTTAATATCTACGATTTTATATGGACCTTTGTATGTCATTTCTAACTTATTAACTATTTCATTTTTTTTATCATTATATCATCCCCTATTTTGTTTCCTTTTGCATCGTTACTCGCAGTTTGTAAACGATATTTTAATTCTTCGGCATAATCACCAAAGTTATAAGTTTGGTCGATGTTGTTTGTTAAATTGGTTGGTAAAGTTACATTTTTCCAAATATAAGCTCAAAAGGAGAATATTTTGTTTCACTATGTACTGTAGTGTTAAACGAGAAACTCCAAAATTGAACCCAATGACTCCAAGAGTCAGGATACTTAGCTAAATGTAAAAGTGCACCGAAATGTTTGTATGTATTTTCAATTGCTCCAAGAATTTAATGATGATACGCTGTAGAAATAATATGGTTTACTCCTAACAGTTTACATGTTTCTCGAAAAATAGAAGACAAATTCTTTTCCTTGATCCATACCTACTACTTTCGGTATTCCGAAACGTAAAATAAAATTTTGAACATATGAATTAGCAATTATCTCAGCTTCCTTATTTATGATTGGATAACATTCGATAAATTTCGTTAAATCGCATTGAATGGTAAGAATATATTTGTTATTAACGTTATCTGTATTTAATGGACCAACAACATATAGGAACACTCTTTCAAAAGACGTATATGCAGTTGTTGTTATTGTCAAAGGAGCTTTATTCGGTTAGGAGTGCTTGTACCGTTGACAATCGTCACATCGTTTTACGAACTGTTCAACATCTTTTGATATTCCTTTACAATAATAATATTTTTTGATATTATTGAACATTCTCTTAATACCTGCATGTCCACTTGTCGCTAATAAATGAAAATCATTTAATATAAGTTGTTGAGTCCCTTTATTAGAAATTTTTTCTACTCCATTAATAATTGATATTTTTATATATTTTTAAATTTTCTCCTCGTTTTGAGAGTTTTCCAATGAATTGTTCAGTAGCTATTTTATTTTAAACAATAAATATTTCATTAATACCATATTTGTTACATAATAAATTCAGATTTCTCAACGTTGCGTCTAAGAATAAAGTAATACTCAATAACACTCTCAATTCGTTTTTGAGATATCAATTTATGAACTCAACCAAAATTTGTAACAATCTATAAAATTTAAAATATTCGTTATCACCTTCGATGCTGTTCATTCTTGTTTTGAATGTCTTAACCATTTATATGGTTGCTTTCAAAAATTGAATCTTTAGTTTATTCAATAGCTCACAAAGTGATTTAACAAAAATTTAAAAATTTTAAATTTAATTTAATCAAATTTTCAGACAGAGTTGAAGGTTTGTTTCGAACAATTTTAAAGTCTCTAAGGCCAGGCGCGCACATGCGATTTTCATGCGATTATTTGTCGCAGCGACATAAAAGTAGTAGTCGCAAAAAATTTGTATGGTCGCGCATTTGCGACTGATTAATCGTGACTAGAGCCTAGTATCAACATGGACTTCATAGAAACCGCTTGTATAGTGGCTCTGTTATTACGAAAGAAATTAAGAAAGCAACAGAAAAGAAAATTTTGGGTGCATCCAATTTTATCTGACAGAGAACATCGGGGTCAATTTTACATTCTTCATGAAGATTTAAGAAAGCATCCTCGTAAATTCTTTAACTATTACAGAATGAGTGAAAAATCTTTTCTTGAATTATTAAAAATAATAGGACAGAAAATATCGTACCAAAATAGTAAATGGAGAAAATGTATACCACCTGAGGAATGTCTTGCAGTAACAATAAGGTAAGAAGGTACTTACAGCTTTTGTTTTGTGTCGTCGTTCTGCCAAATTAACTAGATATTTTCTGCAAACTACTATTAGACTAGATATATAGAAGTAGATATTAAAAATAAGGTTAAATAATAAATATATGTTCTATTTGTTTAATTTATTTAATTTATTGATTTGACAAGTCAAAATATGCATTGTCACCATCAGAAAAAATGGTTGCTGATGGTGTGGACTGTGCAGAGTTGACCGTTGATGTCGATGGCGCGGAGTAAATACTTTCATTGCCTCCTTGTTGCTGTTGTTGAAAATTTGATCTTGGAAATTGCACTTGGTCTACCGGACGGTTAGGATAAAGATGAGAATAAGATTGTTGCATTGAACTGTAAAAGACTGGAGGATTTCCGACGTTTTTTGCATTTTTCATGATATTTAAGATTTCAATTTTTGCATAATGTTTCTGGTCATCAGTTAATTTTTTGAACATTGGAACAAGCATAAGTGAAAAATTTTTATCTTCGTCGATTGTTTCACATTGCTTATCCTCCAATATTTTCAGTAACTTTTCTTCATATGGAATTGTTTTAAGCACGGTTTTTCTTGCAGCCCTTCTTTTAGATATGGATATACTTTCCGAATTTTCTGTATTGGTTGCTAAAGAAGGAGAAGATATCATTTCTTGATTTTCTTGATCAATCTCAATTGATTGAGAAGGTCCGGTGTTGCTGGTAGTTGGTCTATCTTTCATTATTGGGAAAAGGAATTGCAATTGGTCGAAATATATCTTCTTTCTTTTTGCTGCTTGCCCAGACACTGCTTTACGCTGGGCTGCTAATTCCCGAGCGAAACAATCTTTTAAATGTTTCCATTTTTTTTGAATAATTTTTCCTGCAATAAAAAACAGTTATTATTTATTTTTCAGATACCTTGCTACCGGCAATAGTTTCAATTCTTTACACTTTGAATTTTTACTTGGGGCTACCACGATAAGGGAAATTGTTGAAGACACGTGTAACCAATTATGGAACTATTTGCAGCCTTTATACATGCCAGAAAAGTCTGAAGAAGATTGGATAAATATTGCCAAAGAGTTTTACGATAGGAGAAATTTTCCGAACTGTATCGGTGCAGTCGACGGCAAGCACATTAGATTACAGAAACCAAATAATATTGGTTCCGAATTTTATAATTATAAAAACTTTTATTCGACTACTGTTTTACAGCAATAGATGTAGGAGCATATGGTGCTGGAAGCGATTCCAGTGTTTTTAAGAATTCGAATTTTGGTCAAAGATTGCATAATAACCAATTAAATGTTCCTACTCCACAAAAATTACCAAACAACGAGATGGGAGAACCCATACCTTTCATGATAGTAGGAGACGAAGCATTCGCGTTATCACAAAATGTTTTACGGCCTTATCCTCGAAGAAACTTAACAATGAAACAAAGAGTCTTTGATTATAGACTGACTCGTGCACGGCGTATGGTAGAGTGTACCTTTGGTATTTTAGCGAACAAATGGCGTATTTTGCATCGATCATTAGACGTGCGAGTCGAATTTGCCGACCTTATCATTAAAACATGTTGCATTCTACATAACTTCGTGCGAAAGAAAGACGGTGTGCAAATGGAGGACGCATTTTATGAGTGTTTATTACTGAGCTGTCCTCCAGCTGGAATAAGACCTAACAGAGTTGGCCTTAATATAAGAGACTATATGGCAAAATTTAAATATTTATCTGCACAACATTTATTACATAAGATTATTAAAAACTATTAAATAAAAACAATATCACGTACCTCTCTTGTGTTTTTCTTCGGCCGATAACTTGTTCCAAGTGGATATAACTTTGCTATACACTTCTCCCCACAATTTTTCCTTTAAATTTCGGTCACTATACTCTTTCAAATGTTTGTTGTAAAGAGCTGGTCTTTTTTCTACCTCGATAATAATAGTTTCTGTGTCTAAGACACTAGATGTCAAGTCATTGTCACTATTATCAGACACTTCTGAAGATTCAGCCATTTTTAATAAATTTGTTGTAATAATTATCCTATACACCAACTTCGACCTGTGCTGCGACTACGACTGAACAGTCGCATGTGCGTGCATGTTCATTCTTGTTCATGTGATACATTTAAAGACGCGACAATCGCGTCGTTACAAAAATGGAGCAGGTTACATCTTTTTAATCGCTGCTATTATTTAGTCGCATATGCGCGCATTTGTATTTAATGCTATGTGTGTTATTTTTGCGACCAAACAGTCGCGCGACAGAAAATCGCATGTGCGCGCCTGGCCTAATATCCATCGAATCCTCGGAAGAAAAGAATTTGCAGGTTCCTTTATGCATTTGTATTTTCAGTATAAAAAGCTGCTACATTGAGCCAAGCACTCATCTGATGATTACGGGTTGAAGTGAAAGAGGTAACCAGGGTAAAGTATTTTTATAATGGTGTATACACAATGACGTTTTTACAAATATTTTTTTGTGGTGTTTACCAAATTATTAATGTATGGAAAAGTTTTCCGCATTTCTTCAGCAATGTTGACGCCGTAGGCCAAATTGGTAAAATAAATTAAATTGTCGTCAGTCAACATTAACAACAATTTTTCTGTCAGCTTCAAAACATGATCAATACATGTTTATAAATTTTGAAAAATGTAAAATGCTCAAATATGCAATGTAATAATTAATATGCATGAAAATGAAAAATATATGCAAATTAAGTTAAGAATAGTTAAAGTAAAGTTAAAATTAAATTATTAAGTTTTTTAATGCTCAAATATGTTTTACATGCAATTGCAACTGTTTCTACTTTATTTTCTATTTGTCTTTTATGTATTATTCAATATATCTCCTGTTTATAAACAAAAATTATTTTTCATTTACTTTGTTTAACATTCACTGCCGACTTAAAAGACCGATATTTTGATATTTAATTCCAACTATTATAGAATATCCTTTCATACATAAACACCAAATTTTGATTTTTATATAACATTTTTCAAGCGCTACTACATTGGTAGTTACATTGTAGTAGTATATCTTTGGTTGCCCTATTACATTTGTATAAGACACCGGCGTATTCATAGTAAGTGGTAATAAAGTTGTCAAATGGTTTTATATTTATCAGATTTCTAATTGCTTAAAAAAGTACTGAAGACTAGTACTGTCGTTCCAGTTTCGGGTTACCCCATCTTCAGCGACAACAAGTACAGAAACAATTTTTATTCTTGTGGTTAGGTGTTATATGTATTTTTATAAATTTTATTTTTTGTGTGATTTTGATATGTGTGATTTTTTTATTTATATTTTTTGTGTTATATGTGTGTTTTTTTATTTATATTTTTTGTTTATATTTTAGAAGGAAATTTTTTTAAATTTCAAATATAAACGTTAAAAAAGCCGAAATTTTAAAAAGCGAAATTACTCCCAGTCAACGATAATATATGTGTTGTAGAATCATAGGTGCGGAAAATAACGTTTGTTGAAAATTATGGATATTTAAAAAGAATATAAAGCATTAAAAACCATGAAACCCGAATGGCATCACGAGACGTGTGGTAAAATGTGTTATCTATTAGAAAATTAAAAAATACATAATGAAATATTTGAAAATTATGGAATTCAATATAGTAATTTACAATGATTAAAAAATCTTGGGAAAAGCAACCAATGGATAAGAAAACAACTTCCTTTTTCGCTATCCCAGCTTTCGCAATTATTTTATTGCTTCATCAGGGAAACACTACAATATTAAAATAGATTGGCAACGTTACAAAAAATCTTAAAATTAAAGTCTACTTACAATGAATGTAAGAAGGTTGACTTCAAAAATTAGATACAAAATTTTAAAAATTTTTTTTATAAAATTAAAAAGAAAATTTTCTTGACACATCAGTCAATGTAGAGGACAATGACAAGGTTAAAAATAGAATGATTTTTTGTTTTTCAAAAAACAAGAACAAAACAGGTAAATTTTGAATTTTGTTAAAGAGGAACGCTGGAGGGGCAAAAAGGAAAAAAGCGGCTCAAAAAGTTAAGGACGAACTCTCGTCGTGTGAAGTCGTTGTTAATTATAAAACTATAGATTGAACTTATCCCTTCTGTATCAGTTCTGAAATTCACTGAATTTATGTCTTTATTAATGTAAACCATTTCAAGGAAAAGACGTTTATTATAAACCGACTCTCTGTCTAAAATCTTAGCGTTGCTAAAATCAAAATGGTGACCTTCCTTAACATGATGGTAAACAAGAGCACTTCTATTCTCATTTCTACCCCTACAATCATTCCGATGTTGTTTAAGTCTATTCCCGAAATACTGCGCTGTCGTACCAATGTACGTTCCTTCACAATTAACGCAAGGAATAGAGTAAATGATGTTAGATTGTTGTGAAATAGGAACGTTGTCCTTGGTTTTAGAAAAAACTCTATTAAGTGGTAAGTAATTATATTTAGCAAATTTAATATTGAACTGATCAAAAAAGGATATAAACCTAGATGTAAAGCCTTTGATGAAGGGTATTTTTACATATTTAAACTGTGTTGTTTCTTCAACAATATCAGACCTTTGGTCACCATCAAAAGGACTTATGGAAGTTACTAAAGAATGGTTGAGAATTCCTTTCAAAAGACCGAAAAAAAAGAGAAAAGAGGATAACCGTTATTAACAAAAACATTCATCAGTTTTTTAGATTATGTTTATGAAAGGAAGGATGAGAGAGTTTCAGAACTCTATGCTTCATCCCCACAACAGTATTAATTTTTTGGTTCATTGGATGATTAGAAAAGAAGTTGATGTATCGACCCGTGTAAGTTGGTTTAGTATACCAATCCAGGAGGATCATTTGATTCTCACTTCTTATTACTCGAGTGTCCAAGAAAGGTACTGAACCATCCGTCTCCGTCTCTATTGTAAATCGAATATTAATACTGTAACTATTGAAAACATCTAATATAGTGTTAAGATGATCACTTGGTACTGAACAAATTATGTCATCATCATATTTGAAAATGAAAGGTAATTCAAACGGTAACTTAGGAATACAATAATCCAGTAAACTATCCATCACCATAGTGGCCAAAATTGGACTAAGAGGACTTCCCATAGGCGTACCAAAAATTTGATTGTAGAATACACCATTAAATGTAAACGACGACGTATCAAAAAGGAAAGTAATTAAATCAATAAAGGTTGTAATGTCTAAACTTGTGTTATTTTCTAGATAGTTCCAGATATCAAGTATGGTCTGTTTTACCAATTCTAAGGGGATGTTTGTAAATAAGGAAACAACATCAAGAGAAATAAGCACGTAGGTGGGAGGTAGAAGCAGGTTCTTCATTCTTTCAGCAAAAGTGAAAGAATCTTTAATATTATATTCAGTCCTTTCCGCGAACGTCTACGTTAGTATATTAGCTAGAAATTTAGATAGTTTATAAGTAGGTGATCCCACAAAAGAAATAATCGGACGTAACGGGCAGTCCAACTTATGCACCTTAGGCAATCCACAGTATTTTGGAATTGTACCATTGTGACAAATCAGTTGTGAATAGGTATTCCTATCGATGTATTCTTTATCTAATAGTACTTTTATAAACTTATTCATTTTTGTTTGAAAAACAAAAATGTTTAAGAAAAACTTACTTGATAAATTAAAAATTCGAAAATTATATGAAGTGGAGGTGAGATGAGAAGAGGCGAGACTGAAGAGAAAAAGCGCTAATGCTGTATTATAACTACAGTCCGGATTTTTATGCAATTGCATATTTTACATATAACTTAATATTTAGTATTGTGTTTATTTTTATTTTTACTTTCCATTGTGAAGGATTAAATATATTCAAAAATGCACTTAAACAACGGATTATTTATTATTTAATTATGCCTTGACCGGTTTCGCTATTTCAGCATCATCAGAAGGCTTCCTAATATAAAAAACATAAAACCACATTACTATTTGTTATTTTTTTTAAACAACATTACATTATTATTTTGTATTTATTTATTTTTTTTCTTATGTGAAATATAAAAACTTACGTCTTATTTTCGAATGTTTGAAAAAATCTTAGTTCTTGTAATTTTTAACATGTTTGTACATCTTTATATTTTATATGCAGTGTTTTGTTTTTATATTGTTTTATATTTTTATGTTTGTTTTTTATTAAAATGTAATGTATATGAAAATATCATTAAAACTGATCAAAACTGATCCATTTGACATTCTTGCTGGGTTTGAAAGTTAAAAAAAGATTCACGGTTTAATTGGGGTATAAAAGAAATCTTCACGGTATAATTAATGTTTGTAAACAAAACTGATCTACTCAACTTTTTTTTGAATTCATAATGTGAAGACAAAAAGAAATGAACGTGTGAATATGAAAATCCTACCTTCTTTCTTTTCCTCGTCAAAACATGATCTAACACTATTCAATGTTATATTTTTATCATTCTTGCTTATCAACTTTTTCTTTGTTTTTACCGCATATTTTACTACATATTATGACCAATTTTAACCGCATATTAACAATATAAATTTCACAGAAATATAAGTTATTGTTTCTTTTTATCGCATATAAATCCGAACCTTAATTATAACCAATAAAAAACAAAAGAGAAAGAAAATAGAAGAGAAGGATGAAAAATGAAAAATAAATTGTGTTGTTACTTATATACTTTTTGAAAGTAAATATTTAAATACAGGTTTAATAAATTCTGAATATGGTCAATTGTACAATTGTAAATAATTGAAAAAACTATTGAATTTGGTGAATTTGGAATAAGAAGTGTGAAATTATTGTTATTATTATGTTTATGGATTTCTAATAGTTCCCGATCATGTTTATAACGTTTCTCGCATTTATGTTTGAGTGAAATGTTAAAATCTATGTCCTGTGTCTACTTTATATTTGTAAAGGTTTGATTGAACTTTTGAATTTTCAATTTGGGAAGCGAATACAGCGTAGGTACAGTGGGGTTTATATGAATAAAGTATGAGCTATTAAAGTATTTTTGATCAACTATATGCGGCGTGTACGCCATCAAAGTTTCTTTACATTCGTTAATTATTATTAGTTAATTATATGCCATAAATATGCATTAACAACTAAACCCAATTTGAGAAAAACCGCTATTGAATTAGAAGCAATAACGAAGAAAATGGCAACCAAAGAAACAATTAATAGAGAACTTCAACAGTTATTAATTAAAGAAGAAACAAAAAGAACAACAAAAAATAAAGAATTACTGAAAGAACGAAAAATTAATAAAGAAAAACGAATAATTAATAGCATAAAACATAAAATCAAACAAAACAATCTAACTATCACCAAAGCTGATAAAAACGCAGGTTTAATAATAATGAACAAAGAAGAATACATAAAGAAAACTGAAGATTTTTTAAAAGAAAACGGCTTTACAACTGTTTCAAAAGATCCAACTACAAGTTTCCACAAAACAGCTAAAAAAATTATATTTGAATCCAAAGAAACACTACAAAAATTTAACAAAAACATTTATTCTATTTTACCAATGAATCCCAAAACACCAAGATTATACGGTTTGCCGAAATTACATAAACAAAACATACCAATTCACCCTATCATTTCCTCAATCGATTCTTCTACTTACAAAACAGCAAAATTTTTGGTCAACATATTTAAAGATATAACAGGATTTGAAACTAGACACACCATAAAAAACAGATACGATTTAATTAATAAACTTACAAAAATTAATTTTCCTGACAAATACATAATGGTCTCATTTGACATCACTAACCTTTATACTAACATTCCAACTGATGAAACCCTTCAAATTTTAAACAACATTCTTAAAGATGGAATTAATAATGAAACCGACAGAAAAAATATATTTAACCTTTTTAAAATTTGCATACAGCAAAATTTTTGTAAATTTAAAAACACTTACTACACCTACAATAAGGGCCTTCCAATGGGATCATCACTAAGTGGATTACTAGCTGATATATTCTTAGACAAACTTGAAAAAGAACTTATAATAAACAATAACAACCCATATAGACACAACATCATAACATGGTTAAGATATGTAGATGATATCATCGTTTTTATCGACAATGACAGACAAGAAACAATAACCAACTTACACAACTACATTAATAATTTACATAAAGACATCAAATTTACAATCGAAATAGAACATAACAACCGCATAATTTTTTTAGACTTAACAATTTTAAAAACAGACAACGGACTTCAATACAGTATCTATAGAAAACCAACGCAAACAGATACTATCATCCCAAATGATTCTTTTCATGATTATACTCATAAAATGGCAACTTTCAACGCATATATACACCGTGCCTTCAACACAAAACTTAGTGAAAAAGAACTTAGAACAGAAATATCCATTATCAAACAAATTGGCCAAAATAACGGATATAAACCACAAATCATCAACAAAATGATTGACAAATACAGAAACAAACAGAATCACATAAAACTTACCACTCTTACAAATATAACAAATAACAAAAACAATATTTATAGAACAATAGAATATCAAGGTAACATACATAATAAAATCAAAAAAATTTTTAAGAAACACAATATAGTTATAACATCCAAAAGCAACAACACACTAGATAAAATTTTAATTAACAACAAAGATAAAATCAATAAAATGAACGATAATGGAGTTTACAAATTAGAATGTGATACGTGTAAAGCCATTTACATTGGTGAAACAGGGAGATGCTTAAAAACTCGTATGAAAGAACATAGAACACAACAGAGATCTAACTTTGGAAGACATATAATATTTAACAAAGAACACCAATTTAATGAAACAAAAAACACAACATTACTTCATAAGAAAAATAAAAGTAACCTTTTGGAAATACTTGAACTTTATGAAATTAGAAAATTTAAACATAATCATCCACAAATTTTATGTTTGAATGACCAAATTAACTACACAGAAAAACCTTTATATATGTATTTGAAAAATCCTTTTACTCCACCTAAAAATAAAAAATAAAAATAAAATTGAAAAACCCTAACATACGCAATAACATTTTCCCATATTTCCCTTCCCAAATTTATAATAGATATTTGAACTTTTGGTTTGGGAAATATTCAATTTTAATTTTATTTTATTTTAATCCTATTTTAATTTTTCACATTGACACAACATGACATTAATCATAAAATAAAATGTCAATAACATCAACAATTTTCTTTAAAATATATTCCTGAAGATGGTTTAAACGTAACCGAAACCGGTAGTAACATTGTGTAAAATACTATATATTATCGTCTTGTTAATAAAAGTACAAAAAATTATTAAATAAACATTCGTTAATTAAGTCTCTGGTTTTCCGGTTTTTGAATTTCTATCAATGATGACTATTTCGGCACCTTTGTCGGCTTTAACAAAAAATACCATCACTTTCACTTAGTTTGGTTTTTATATTTTTAATTATTTTTCATTGTGAATATTCAATATTATTTTTGGTTTTATTATAATTATTTCTATTATATTTTTCTCTAATTTCCTTTAATTAATAACCCTTCTCACTGAGATTAATTTCTTCTTCAGTAAAGGAGATGTCAGTTATGTTTGTTAATCGAGGTTTAAAGTTATCTACATATATATATAAAGCGAGGCCATATTCATGCCTCGCTTTTTATATGTGTTTTATATGTGTGTTTATTTGTTCATTTTTCTTTGTAGGTCACCTATCTTTATAATGTACGCTTAGTTTATGCTTCTATGATCATTTCATCTAGGTCCAGGTAATTTAAATCCTTATTTAGCGTTCTTTGAGTTCTTATTAGTTGTTCCTAGATCATATTCTGCCTTTTGTAGTGTCGCCTGTTCTCATCTCGCAGCATTTTCTTAATGATATTATGTTTTGTAATTTCGTTAAGTGTACTAAATGAAATACTGTAAAATTTGGTGTTAAATCTTCTTTTAGACTTATGTCAACAAATTTGAAGTGATTATCCATGATCAAATCTCTTTATCTTAACGACTAAATTCAAATTCATGTAAACCTATATTTAAATATTTGAAAGTTTAATTTCAAAATGTATATTTTTGATAACAGCGTAATTTATTTTCCGTTTTTCATCTTTCTCTTCAACTTGTTCTCTTCAATCTCGCCTCTTCTCATTTCACCACCATTTCATATAAATTTCGACTTTCTTAATCTTTCAACTAAGTTTTTCGTAAACATTTACATTTCTGTATTTAATTCCATAAATTTCAAATATTTCATTATGTATTTTTTCATTTTCTAATAGATAACACATTTTACCAGACGCTTCGTGACGTCATTCCGGTTCATGGAAAATTCCAATGCTTTATCTTCTTTTTAAATATCCATCATTTTTAAGAAATATAAAAATTATATTATACAAATTATATTATTACTTATAATTTTTTTAGTTATTATTATATAATTTTTGTACTATTGTAGTTGTCACTGAAGATGGGGTAACCCAAAACTAGTACGACAGTAAATAAAAAAGCAAGTTAGAAGTTTTTATGGTTTTTATTTGATTCATAATTTTTGCAACATAGATAATTTTATTTGCATAATAAAATGTACTTTTAAGCCGTCCCTACAACAAATAAATGAATGGAAAATAAAATAAACATATATTTATTATATAAAGAATTTAAAAGTAACTATAGTCTGCGTAAAACGTTAAAGCTCATAATTTAAGAGATCGATATGTTTGTAACCGCATATGAAACAAATATGGTAATGTTTGTTATAATCCGTGAACATTTTTACATATCATATCTTAATTAGGAATTCATCGCGTCTTTGGTTTTTCTAATTTGTGATTTTTTTTTCTCAAAAACTATTTCACGAAAACATTTTACTTTCAATTGAAATTGGTAGTAAACCGATGTGTTAATGTGGGGCATATTTTATTTTATCGATTTTCCATACAGTTTCCTGAAAAATTACGGTTTAGTAGGATGCTGTTGTTTCGAGCACAATATGACGGATTTCAACGAGGTTTTAACCAAAATATCTCAAATAATGTCGTTTGTTGGATTTCGTTATTAGTTTTTCAAAATGGGATCTCCCTAATAAGCGATAACTAATATTAACTAATATAAGCAGAAATACATAAATAAACTAAAGAGCTCCTATTGTAAAAAACCGTTAACAGAATCCCATACACAACATTATTTGACAAACCTTGCTAAAATATGCGTTGAAATCTGTCGAGTCATTTTCCAAATGATCGCACCTTACTAAACCGCGATATCCGCGAAACTGTATAGAATATCAATAAAATAAAATATGCTCTATATTAAGAACATATCGAATAACCACTAGTTCAAATTTAAGGTTTTTTTATTAAATAGTTTTTGCGAAAAAAAATAACAATGTGGACAAAGTTACCTAAAGTGCACTTTAGTTAGAATGCACTGTAAAAAATCGGGTACTTTTTTACTTAAATCGCTTTAGCAAAAAAAAAAACAAAGAGCTGACAATTTCCAAATTACCATGTTATACGCGAAATGTTCACTGATTATAACAAAGTTTACCGCAATTGTTTTTATTAAGCGGTTACGAAGATATGGATTTCTAAAGTGAAGGACCTTGACTTTTTGCACGGACGTAGTTTCTAGTTAGGAGTTAACACCTTTTGAACTGCTATATACAAACTATGGTTAAAAACCAGATTAAATTAAGATTATTTAAAAATTTATATTTGTTTAAAAAATAAAAAATTATAATAAACAAGTGAACGCAGACTCCTCTAACTTTTAAATCGACTTAAAAGACTCCTTTAACTTTGAAAACTATCTGCTCAATAAAATGGTCATAGATAGCATGTCCTCTGATGATTTCGGAAATTTGCGAAATTCCGTGGGTTGGTGTTATAATTTATAAGTATTTGTTTGATTAGCTTATAATCGTCTGCATGCCTTTATAACTTCTTTTGTCCTCCAAGTAGTGTAATATCTCACACTCCAATTGATTTTTCCATAAATTTTTATCCGAATCGAATGTTTTTTGTATTTACCACATTTTTTTTAAATTTTCATCTGTTTTAAAAAGTATTTCTTATATTACACATATTACTTAAAAGGGATTAAAATAAACAAAAATAGTTAGAATACCTAAAGTAGTTAACAATGAGCAGTTCTTTCGTAACTACTTTTAGCGGATACTTGATGCCAGCATAAAATTATAGAGTATAATTACTCATAGAACAAAAGTGGCCAGAATACAATCACTTTAAAACAAGAAGTACTTGACCATATTGTTAACTACTTTTGTAGTTAACGACTGTCCAGCTCTGGTTAAAATGTCGTATCATCAGAATAAAGTGTAATCTTCTGGCTTTGTGGCAGATAGCTAGGCATATGGTTAATAAATATAAAAAGCAGCAATAACTACGTACTGATAAATACGAGATTGAATATTAAATTCAATTTGTAATTTTATCAGAAAAAGAGAGGTAAGATTTAGGTTGTAAAATGCTGGGTTGAATGTACTGTTGAATTTAATTAATAATATTTGTAGTTAACGCTATCAAATGCTGGCCAAATCAAAAAGGTATCAAGTAAGCAGATTGTTAGATTGGCTTCAAAATCAATATATTCAGTTTTGTGTGGGCTGTACCAAACTGAGATTAAAAACAAATTAAATGTTAGCAAGTTTGGAAATAATTGAAAATTCAACACTTCCTAAAAATGGATATTATTTTTGTTCTTTCTAAACAATGTTTTGAGCAAATGAACTCGAACGACTCTTAACTGTGGCTCGAACACACATCGTATTCGACCGACCTAACCAAAATTTAATGAATACCTCTTCCTTTTCTAGCGTCCCCACGTGACGCTAGAAAAGGCGTATAATAATAGTTTACCTAAAAATCCGCTAGACGGAAAACAAACAAAACACAAAACAAACAATTAGTAATGATGTTCACCATAATTGTATTTTCCATTTGCTATAAAGTAATGTAATAATCGTTTGTTTTTGGAAAATTAGATATTCTATGGATTAACACTGGGAACAAAGAACTAATCAATTATGGAGCTTATAAAAGCTATAGCAACGGATCTACCTAGTAATCGGTGTTCATTTAGTAGTTGAGAATTCACTCATTTTATCCGTTGTCGAAAATCATAGAACACAATGCATAATCCATAACAACATCAACATTCAATTAAAATGGAAAATTATCCTAGTTTAATATTATTGATGCACATTATAAAGCTACCCTCCCCCTCCTGAAAAAAAATCAAAACATTTTCATTAATCGGACAAGAGTATTCAAGAAAGTACTCGATTTCTCGTTTTCAGGTTTTTAAACCTATTTACATTACTGGATCGAAGCGTAGCGGTGGTCAATAAAGGAAATGGATTGCCGACGTCGGCACAAACCACCACCGAGTTCTCTATCTAATTTATTATACATCTCTATGTTCGACGAAATCCCGTTATCGTTTCTTAAAAGCCCGATCGGTCCTGAAACTTCTTGAAAAGATCGTCTCAATTGTCTGGTCTGCACACACACACACAATCTCGCTGCCCTCATGTTCTGCTAACAAATTTCACAGAATTCAACCGAAACCGTTGAGTTTTGTAATAAAAAAGAACTCGATTTGAAACAGATCCATTTCAACAACAATTTCAAAGAGCCATTTAAATTGGCCGAGATCAATCAATGTAATAATTAAACCCGTGTATCACAAAATTACAAAAGAATATATTCAAATAAATATTCAAATAGCCGTATGCATATGGGTTTAGCATTTAATAAACAGTTAATAATTTATAATCTACTACGTTATTCTATTACGTTATATTTAAATAATAATTATAAATGTCCACCTCATAAATTAACAAGCGACCAGTGCTTCATAATCATATACAGAGCGCGTACATGAAAACATGAAAAATCTTTTTAACCCCTTGATCAATTTGGACCAAAATTTGTGTATATAAGCTACGAAACCTTACGAATTCAATTTTTTTATTCGCAATAATAAATCGTAATAACCATTTGTACTTCTAATGATATTTTAATTTAACAGAATTTTTTTGATTTGAACCTCCTTTAAAGACGACCTTATAAAGTACAAAAGTAATTTTGCTGTAAAGGTCGAAGCTTTTTACTTTCTCGTATATACGAAGTATATAAAGATGTACCCACCATTAAAAGTGAAGGCTTCTACAACTAATTTATATTGCTTGTAAAAACTTCATAACAAACATTTGAACAAAACTAAGTTTTAAATTAACGTTACACGATACTTCAGCCGAGTATTTTTAAAACTTTTGAAACTAAAATCTTTATTTGTTATTACAGTTGATATAGTAGAACATTATTTCTGTTCGAAAACTACTCGTACTTGAGGTAAAAATACGTTCTGTTTCGGTTATCATTTTTTATCAAATTTTAAACAAAAATGTTATAACAGAGGGAAAAGAAATTTTGGTGTATCGAATAAAAGAAAATATTTTAAACGATGTGATTATTGATGAAGGTTTTTTTTAGATATCAATAACAGGCACATACCCACCTTAATGCCTCTGTAGTGATTCACGTCTATTATTATAATCTATTATAAAAGTAATTTGTATTTAAAATTAAGCTTCCTCTCAAAAGAAGTGATTACGATCAGTTATTATAATAGGTGCGAAGGATCTGACATTTACTGTTCAAAACTTTCGCGTATTACAAAAAATACAATTATTACGACGCAGAAATGGATATGGTTTTTATCTTTGCATTTTTGAACGGATATGGATGCCGAGTTGCACACGGAAAAGTACCCTCTCTGTAAATCGCCTCTCGTTCAAACTCTTTATGATGATTATGAGCTACGAGTTACATTTAGTACTTCCATGGTTTTACAGCAATGTGCGAGAAATTCTAAAAAATTTTTATAATCATAAAATCAATCCACATATTAATTTAATATCAGTGATTATGGTTTCATATTTTCGTTATTCATTCAATGAATTATGAATTATTTTATTAATGAAAACTACTTTTAGCTAAGACATTCGATCGAACAAGTTGAAATCTCAAAAAATTGCAAACAGAAAAGTCAAAAAAGTTAATAATAAAGAGAAAAACAGTTAACAGGGAGCAGATTACATAATAATGCAAAGTGAAAAGAATTAATTAGAGGGAAAATGTGGGACATCTCTTTCAATAGCTAAGTTTGTTATGCCGATATAAAAGATAAACAAATTAGTTACGATACTTATTACTTACCAAATAAGTTTTCTAGTTTTTTAAATATGTTATGAATATTGGTGATTTGTAATATTTGGTCAAAAACACTGAAGCTGCTACAAAAAATCATCGAGCAATGGAATGAATATTCATTTTTGTTGTCCGTTCAAACGACAGAAAACCGGAGTTTCGGGCGATGTACTATTTAACTCTTTATAGGGTGTTGGAACAATGTTGTCCCACCCTGCCCTAACAACCGTCCTTTCGGTGATTTATGTCTCACAGCCATTTGTAGATGGGTAAATGAATGTATTACAGACTCTTACACATTGTTTGTTTCAGTATGACTGGATTTTAATGAAATGCAATAAAAACTGCATGAAAGTACAAATATTATTGTATTACTTATGAATTTTTCCTAGAAGCATAATATTGGGTAATTATCCAGATTTGTCCTATTTAATTACGAAAACACCAAAAAGACTATTATTTACAGTGTTGGGCGCCAATTAAATACTCGGTGGATAGGTATTTATAAATTGGATATTAATCCGGGAATTTGCCGTAAAGTATGTACCCACCTAAACTATTTATAGTAATACATGAATATATTTTTTAATTCAAATGTATTAATTTATTCACAAAGAAATATAAATATCAGTGTGTGTAGTTACTAAAGAAATGTACAAAAATGCTAAAAATTGAGTGTAATCTGCAAATATTGCACTCAAAGGTATAAACACGGCTTGGTTAATAAAATGACAAGTCATATTATTGAAAACTGTTTTAAATGCCCATAATATTTAAAAAATGTTTTTAAGAACTATATAGTAGAGCTAATACCAAACCTACAACTAACACTAGATCTAGAACTAAAATTATTGAGGTTCCGAAGAATTCAGGCATTGCTAAACCTGAATTTTCTTTTCTGAAGACTTTTCTGAGTCTTTTCTTTTTAGGACTAGGTCTATTGTTAGGTCTAGTTTTGGTTTGCTACAAGTATACAACAATTTAAGACTGAATAATAACCAAAAATACAGGTATAACTAACGCTAGTAGATCTACAACGAAAAACATTTAGGTTTAGCTGTATATCTCTTTTCTTTTTCTCTTAGTTCTTTTCAGAACTAACACTAGACTTAGGACTAGAAACATTTGTAATTAAACAACATTAGTAGTTATTTTTAGTACTAGAAAACGCACAACTAAATCGAAACATACTAGTACTAAGTCTAGTGTTTGTTCTCGTTTTAGTTTTAGAATTAGGAATCAAATTCCAGACGTAAATGCATTAATTGGCAATGTAAAAACTATTTTTGAAGTCTCCCCTCAGGATCGAATTATATAAGAAAAAATTGCCTAATGTTAATCTACTATTTTATGCCCTAGATTGATCTTTACATCTATAAAGGAATTACTCATGGATTTTGAAGAGGAAAATTATAAAGCAATTAAAAAATGTCAAGCACTATTGAAAAAACAGACATTAGGTGCTGATTTAGCGTTTATTCAAAGTAATTATAAGTTTTTAAGTAGGATTATTTTAAATTTAGAAACGCAAGCTATGTCATTAAATGAGTCTGTTAGATTTTTAATAGAGGAATTTGAGACTGGCGTTAAAAAAGTAAATGGTAAAGTTTGCCAAATTATTAATAAAAAGTTTCATGAAGTATTAGAAAAATCATGGTTATATATTGTTATCAAGGACGGCTAAAATAATTGTTGGATATTTAAGCGATCAGATTAATATTGAGCAAATTTTAATTAGGAAAGTTAAATATGCACCCATAACATCTGTAGATGTGGAGAGAAGTTTCTCAAGTTTCTCAAGTTTCAAAGTGATACTGTCTGATAGACGACATAACTTCTTAGTTGAAAATATTAAAAAATATATAATTGTAAACTGTAACATTACTGCAGGCATTTAATTATTTTTATCCCCTGTACAAAAAAGATTGGAGCATCGCTTGCGTGAGTGCGAAAAGAAAACTATAGGACTGGGAGGAAATGGAAACATCTCAGATGAACATTCTCAATATGATAAATTATAAACATGATTATAATCCGCTACCTCAAGTTGTTTTGGATACTATTAAACTAATATGCGAGAATTTTAGAAAGGTCTTAGAAAGATATTATCAAGATGTTGGACTTTAATCAAAATAACAATGACAGTTAAAAAAGTGCAGTCTTTGAATTATCAGAGGTCTACAAGGGAAAAACTGAAGACAACTATGGATGCTCAACATATATAATTAAACAAGTAACTGCTGAAATAGCTCCAAGGTTGACAATTATATTATAAAAATACATAGAAGAGGGAGTTTTTCAAGACAAATTTAAGGTAGCTAGGATCTGTCCGGTATTTAAGAAGGAAGACGACATCAAATATGAAAATTATCGTCCAATTGTCGTGCTGTCTATCTTTTCAAAAATTTTCTTAAAAGAATCATTAAGTCTTTTCTAGATAAGTATAATATTTTAATAAATTGCCAGCATAGTTGCAAAGCTCGCAAATCAACGACCTCCACAATAATCAGAATCATAAATTATATAACAACAACCCATGAAGAATTTGAAAAACCGAAGTGAATTGCTGTGAACCCAGTAAAGTTTTCAATACTGTAGATCACAGCCTAGTTCTAAATAAATTGCTCTTTTATGGAATAAGAGGTATCTTCTATAAACCAGGGGTGGCCAACAGGTCGAGTGCGAATCGATTTTTGGTTGATCATAGCTGACACGAGATAAAATTAGAACGGGCGAAGTTTCAATAACATATCCCAGGGGTCCGATTTATGATTTTCTTTACACAAGCCGTCATAAGCAAAGGTCCTATACTAACAGCGTTTAGCAGTGGTTCAGCGTCGTTCCCATTACGTCGTTTTACATAAATTTTAATTTGATGCTACTTTTGGCACATTAATACTTTTTTAAGTTAATATTATCTAATTGTATACCTCTTTTGCATTTTGGTACCATTAAACAAATATCGAACAAATTTATAAGTACGAAGGCTTCCATAACCGGTGTTAATTAAACTAAAATTAGGACTAACACTAGTACTGTCACTAAGACTAATACTAGATCTAAAATTAGAAACTTTCGGGTTTTGCCGTGCGTCGATTTAGAAAAGATTTGCTTTTTATTGAGTTTGAGAATACGTCTGAAATTATTGTTGAAATTATTAAAGATTTACAATTATCTCGAAATACAGTGATGCGATGGAATGAGAAATTGCAGGAAAATATTCGAGAATAGCAATATAACGACATTAATACATATTATTGTTTTTCCTTTTAAAACATTGCTCACTAACTTAAAACTACCACTTTTTATATTGGTTTCAATTACATCAGAGAGCAGGAGCAATGATATGTAGCATAAATGGCTTTGTAACTCTATGCTCACCAAGTGTTAGCTAGCAAAAGCTTAAATACAAAAGTCATAATGGACTTAGCATTCAAAATAGTGAATTCCATTCAATGAAGCGTCCTCAAACAGCGCCTCTTCAATTTGCAACTGTAAAGACAGCCATAATTATTGTTAAATATAGACGTAAGGTGGTTAAGTAGCAGCAAAGTTGTACAAGAATTTCGAGATTTATTACCAGAGATAAAAAAAGTTTTGATAGAGTAAAATCAAGAATGTGCCAAATTAAATGATGAAACTTGCTGACAGATTCAGCTTTCTAGCAGATTTTACACTAAAGTTAAGTGATTTACATTTAGACGCATGGAAAAAACAAGACAATAATTGAACTGATCAGTACAATTAATGCATACAAAACAGAATTTAGTGTACTAATAGATCTTCAATAAAACAATTTGAATCACTTTTCAAA
Source organism: Onthophagus sagittarius (assembly GCA_036711965.1). Classification (NCBI taxonomy): domain Eukaryota; kingdom Metazoa; phylum Arthropoda; class Insecta; order Coleoptera; family Scarabaeidae; genus Onthophagus; species Onthophagus sagittarius. Next base: position 42,302,810 of record JASERS010000003.1, on the reverse strand, counting down.
TATATTACATCACCTACAAATATATTTAAATTTGTAATTTTACCATTGAAAATACGTTACAGAAATTAAAAAGTAAACAAGTATTTGATGACTTTGAGGTCAGATTTTAAGATTAAGACACTTCCTCAGAAACTGGTTCCATATAATTGTAATGAATATTCTTGTTCTGGGTCGACATATTTATGTGCATCAGCCTTTTCTTACGTAAAACTAACAAACACAAAACATCGTTCCATACTTACTGATTCCAATATTGAAGACTCATTACTCATTACTAAGGTCTGGATTGGTATGCGATAAAAAACTAATATAAGTTTTTTATGTGTTTAAAATTATCATCGAAATATGCAGTAACATCCCGCAAATATGGATTTAATTATGCGGTTAGACAAAAAAAGTGTAGTTGCATCGGCGAGAATTACAATAGTACTACTTTTAATATTGTTTCAAGTTTTTCTAGTAGAACTTTAACAAGTTTAAATATAGAGGTTTGGGTTGGGTTGGGTTTAGCAGTGCATGTGAATGATTTTTTTAACGACCCTGACAACCCTATACATTTCAATTGAAATAAAACTAGATCTAGAACTAGAAACATTGAAGTTTTTTGCCGCACATCTCTCAAGACGGCTAAACCTGAATGATTTCAGTTCTAGGTCTTGTGTCAGTTTTAGTTTTACTTCTGTTTAAATATACGGGGTTGGGTTGGGTTGGGTTTATCCGCGCATCTGAAGAGATTTTGTTAACGAAGGCCTCTACAATAGTTAAACACTTTCTGAATTAGGGTACTTTACAAACTGATTTGACAACCCGGTATATTTCAATTGGAGTAAAACTCGAACTAACACTACCCAGAACTAGAATCTATTATTAAAATTTTGTATGAAAAGGGATGCACTCGTATCGTTCGTCCAACCCAGCCCTGGGGTACTAAATATTTTAGGTCGACACTGTATATGGATAACTCAATTTACATGCGGTAAAAATGCAAAATATGAAGTTATATGCAAAATATATAAAAGCATACAAATCCGGTTTGTACTCATTACTGTTAGCTTTGTCTAGTTATGCACCTAGACTTCACATCCAGACTTTATGCAAATGCAGACTTCACTTTAATTTCATGCAGACTTTCACATTGCGGTGCACATTTGTGATTTTCAATTAATAAATATATTAGCTAAAATATAGATTTTAATAGGTGCATCGCGTCTAATAGGTAGATCGAGTCTGCGGCGTTCCTCAAGGGTCTATCCTTGGCCCCTTTCCAGCGAGTACGTCTGCTCTGTATACTTTCATACGATGAAACACTCTCACTTCTTGTTGTACAGTCTATATTCCTACCACCTATATCTTGGTGTGCTTGAACTATGTTCATAGCTATAAGAGTGAGTTTACAACCAATTGTTAACTACACAGTTATAACACAAGCCATAACAATTTTTTTTTGAGTTTACCAACTCATAGATCAAACGTTCTGTTGTGTTACATTTGTAACACAACAGGATGATCATTTTCAAGGTGCTATAAAATAAAATAAATTGACTAATAATTTCAAATTGTGCAATCCCTAAAAAATTAACTCAACAATTAGAAATATGTATACAGGGTGTTCCGTAATGATATGCTAATATTGAAAGGGGTGATTCTACATCGAAAATTAATGATAGTTTCTTATATAAACTATGGTCCCAAAATGTTCCGTTATTAAAATACAGGGTGTCAAAGTTTAAAAAAAGGATATTAATTAATATTTTCGGAATCTCTTTAGGTATTTTTATGAAATTTGGCATATAGTGATTATTAATAAACACGCATATCTTTCAATACAAATCTAATATTTTCTTATATTTTTAAAGAAAAAAATGGTACGCCAATGGTTTTTTCCCAAATAAAAAATATTTTTAACTCCCCCTTCAATTTGACAAATAAAAGTCCTCTTGAGATTTTGGACTGCCATGCGCCATTTTTGAGAGAAAAATTAAAAACCGTCGGTTGTTCAACAGAAATATACGTATTGTAATTATTAAGGATACAATTTTGCAATAAATCTAGGTGGCTGAGCCTAAAATACATGTCATGATTCAACAGAAATAATAGCTAGGTATTGTACTCGGTATTCTAATTATTAAAGGATACAATTGTGATAGAAAACAACAACATAATACATACATTAATTTAACATGACTATAACCTAAGTTATAACTAATAATTTCTGTAATAATAGTAATAAGTCATTATTACAGAAATTGTTGAAAATGGCCTCCGCTCTTCTATCCATGGAATTGCGTACTTGTACAAATATTCCCGGACTATTTCGTATATCACATGCTGCAACTATTCTTTCTCTTAATTCCTCTTCTGTGTTAATGGCAGTTGTGTAGACGACCGTTTTAAGGAGACCCCAGAACAGGTCGGAGCTATTGAGGTCGGGGGACCTTGGTAGCCATGCTTGAGGCCCACCACGGCCAATCCAACGATTTGGATAAATAATATTTAAATAATTTCGAACTCTTACATTGAAATGAGCTGGTGCACCATCGTGCATGTACCACATTTGACTTCTTACTGCTAGAGGAACATCCTCAAGCATCAAAGGCAATTAATGTTGAAGGAAATTCAAGTAAGATTGTCCATCGAGTCATCCAGGCAGAAAGAATGGTCCACTTAAAAAAAATCGTCAAGGATTCCTGCCCACACGTTAACTGGAAATAGGTGTTGGAAATGAGTTTTAGTCATGGCATGGGGATTTTCATCCGCCCAAATATGGTTGTTATGGAAATTTTGAATGGCATTTCTTGAATAATTAGCCTCATCAGTGAACAAAATGTGAGATTTAAATTGCGGATTTTGATTACATTATCAAGATACCACTGAAAGAAAGATACACGCTGCTAAGAATCTCTAGGAAGTGACGCCTGTACCCTTAAAATATGATAAGGATATAACAAAAAATCCACTAAAATTCTCCAAACGATTTGGTGGCAAATGTTCAAATTTTTAGCGATCTTCCTCGTACTCGTTTCAGGATGTTCTTCGACAAGATGCAACAGTTCTTCCTCAATTTCGGGTGTTCTCACACTTCGAGGTCTACCTTCAGATGTACCTTTTTGGACACTGCCAGTTTCAATAAGACGACGATGAATATTAGAAAAAGTTCGACTATCTGGTATTGCACGATTGAGATATCTCTCGTGATAAATACGTCTGGCGAGCTCCGCATTACCATCGGCTAAGCCATACTCGTAATGCATTTCCACCATTTCCACATGTGAATAATTCACCATTATTACCGAGTTACAAATAAGGTATTAACAGTAAACAGATTTTAAGTACAGAGTTGTTTGAAATATCAAACGTACGTACGTAAAAGCGTCTCAGCCACCTATTTCTGTTGAGCAACCGACGGTTTCTAATTTTTCTCTCAAAAACGGCGCTTTCCAGTCCAAAAACTCAAGAGGGCTTTTATTTGTCAAATTGAAGGGGGAGTTCAAAAATATTTTTTATTTGGGAAAAACCATTGGCGTACCATTTTTTTCTTTAAAAATATTAAAGTCAGTGCTCGTACGCACGCCACTGTTAAAAATAGAGATTAGATTTGTATTGAAATGTATGCGTCTTTATTAATAATCACTATATGCCAAATTTCATAAAAATACCTAAAGTGATTCCGAAAAGATTAATTATTATCCTTTTTTTTTAAAAAACTTTAACATCCTGTATTTTAATAACGGAACATTTTGGGACCGTAGTTTATATAAGAGACTATCATTAATTTTCGATGTAGAATCGCCCCCTTCAATATTCGCATATCATTACGGAACACCTGTAGAATAGAATATAAAAGTAACTATGTAATTTACTGTTTCTATGATGATTCTTGTATTTGTATATTATATATTATGGTAATACTTTACTTTTATAACGTCTTCTGTACATATTTTCCAAAGTAAACTTTATTATTATAGGGAAACCCAAAAATAACAGAAGAATAACTTATTTATTTTAAATAACACATTTCTGAAGGTAGTTACTAAGTTAAGATAAGCTGCTGATTAATAATGGTAAAATATTTATTAACACAAGCAAAGTGTATAAAGAAATGGAACAATTTTAATCATAACGCTTAAAAAACAGAAATTTGTAGTGGCTCTGACTCACTATGGAGAAAAGGTGAAGGAAAAGGTAAATACAAATAATTATGTAATAATCCTTTGTTCAATCCTACCTTTGAAATTGCCAGTTTCTAGCGTAGACACGAGTGTTGAAAGTTGTTATTTTCACTCACTCTTCTAACATTCATAGCAACGGGTGAACTAAAAAACGATAGAGAGCACACAAGGAAAATTAAATGAAGTATTTCACATATATAAATTATTAATCTTAATTAATTTGCGTAATGATGACAATTAATAATTTGACACAATTGGTTGTTTATCAATCAATTAAGAGTATGACAACGTCAAAAAGTCTCACAATTTGACACAACTGGCTGTTTATCACTCAATTACGAGGATAACAATGTCAAAAAGTGTCGTTTCTGACATATCGACATGACATTAGCCAAAAATTAACGAATTTTAAGACCGAATTTTCTCTAAATAGTAGGATTGAACAAAATGCTATACAGCACACGTGAAAAACCAATATTTTCCACTCACTTGTATGTCTTTCCACACTCGCCTACTGCTCGTGTGGAAATCTGACATACGCGTGAGTGAAAAACCTTACTTTCCTCACTTGTACTGTAATATGCTATTAACATTTCCACATAGTTTGCAAGGAAAATAATTTTTACTATTTTTGCTAACTAAAAATGTTTTAAAAATAAACATCAATTTAATTCTGGTTTCTCTATTTTAGTATTCCCCCCTCTTTTCTTCAGCTTCAGATGCTTATGATCGCTGTTGTACTTTGTCGTCCTAACAGTTATTAAAAATGTGATAAAACGTTGATGTCACCTGAGGCTTACCCTGGTAACTCTGTGCGTATCAAACTTAATATTAGTTCTTTAATACTCACTCACATTATTACCATTAAAAGGCTTAATAATGAGACAGATCGAAATCAAATCTATTCAATTAATGAATTTTGCATAAAACTATAAATCTTTTGGGAGTTGAAACTTGAGTATAAGCAAATCGAGTAATAAATAAGAACCGTTTCCAAAGTAAATTTAGGAAATTAATAATAAACCCGTGCAACATTAAGGAAGTATTGGAAGAGAAATCAGAAAAAGATCAACCCGTATTAATTGTACAAAAGGCTCTATATAACACGGTGAAATATTTGATTGCTGGTTCGCATGTCCGTTCTCTTTTACACCATCTACCAACCGCAATTCACAATACCGCCACCGCGTTTAACTATTACTCTTCCGAGACGAGTTCCAATAATTACACCAGAAGGTAATGGCTTTTGATCGTCTATGCAAAGTACACGATTCACACCCCACGGAACCGTTCCTTGCATTGATATTAATGTATTTTTAACTACACCCTTCGCGGAACCTTTATTTGTCTTTTATTTTTCTTTATTTCAAAATAATAGGCTTTAATGTAAATTAGATGGTATAATTTGACATTATCAATCACGCTAATAATGATTATTTATCAGCGATAAGTTTTATTTTGTTAGATTTAAAATTTCAGTGATTTCTCGTTCTTAAGTAATTGAATATTTGGTAGTTAATACAATTAAACTTCGATGCAATGGATTTTGTATAAAACTATCAATATCTGTTTAATACATTAGTAAATTTAAATATAAATGTTAGTGTTCATAGATAAAATTCATATTGGGTTCACCATCTAGTTGCTCTACTCCAGGTTCATAGATAAACTCGACATATTCCCGAAGTTGTCTACACGATAGATAAATTAAGGACGGTAGTTCTAGTTTTAATTGTTGTACACGATGTTAGATTGTTGTGATTAAATTAAAACGTAAATTTTGCCATTATTATTATCAGTTATTAATTAGTAAAGTAGGAAAGTGTTGGAGTAGTAGAATGTTGCAATATTATTGGAAAAATTGAAATGTAAAATATTTTTAAAACATTATTTTGTTTATTGAAAGCTTACAATATATTTGAATATCTATTTACACAGAATTATTAAAAAGTATCTGTAATTAGTTTCGAAGATAACAAAGACTGAGAACTTTATCTTACTCACTCTGTCTTTAAGTCTATTTTAAATCTCCGTTGAACACAATATTATCGTGAATATGTTCGAGCGCAATGCGCTTGACAGGTATACGCAAAAAAATTACAACAGTCGAGGGACGTTTCGATTGTCATTTTAAAGCAATACTTTAGCAATGTAGCTATTTCCGTTTTTATAATATTCTAAAAAAGAAATAATACCTAAAGTGTAGTAGTATTTTATACATATTATAAAGATTGACAGCAAAATTATTATTCAGAATACGAAACTCAACCAGAAGTATTAGCTGAATTCAGTAAAACATGGACGTAGATAAGGCAGTACACAAATCATATTTGCGAAAACCAAACAAATTGCTATTTATAATGAAATTGTTGGTATTCATAGTTTATGGCGCCTTTTTGGAGAAGAAAGTGTTGAGTTTTATTAAAGCATCGCTCACGGGACAGAACCTCATTAATCGCTATTACAAGTTGGTAGTAATTCCAATTCTCTTTATACAGGATCTACAAAAAGTGTGGAATAATGGTTTTACAGCCTTAACTTCACCTTACATTAGAAAAACTTTTAAATAAAAGTTACTTGAAACTATTTTTCGCATATCTCACTGTAGAAATAAAATAAAGTCTATAAGTTTGTTTTTAAATGGAATACCCGGTATATTTCAAGATTATTGTGTTGCAAAATGCAATAAGGTTTTAATGCTATAAATTGCATGGTTTTCGAGATATTGAAACTTTTATTTCAAAAGATTTAACATAGCGACAACCAAATTATGGCAGCGTTGTTCATTGTTATGTGTGTTACTACAGTAACGGCGACAGTTTCCATTCGAATTTTAATCATTTCCCTACCAAAACTCACTATTTTACTTCCGGTACTACACTACACTATAAAACTGCCTTAGCATATATATTCCTAAACCAACGCAATGCAACCCAACCTACATTCATTCAAGACAATTCGGCGCACAGACTGGAAAACATGGTGATGATGAAAAAAGGCACCAACCAATTGAAAGTAATGCAGAAAGCACAAGAAACAGCAACATTTAAAATGGATGACTATTTATTATCTAATGAGACAAGACTTCGTTAGAGGTGACGTGCTGGCTGCCTAGAATAGCAAAAACTAGCGAAAACAGTCTTTTAAGAAGATGAATAAAGGGAATTACGAAAAGAGGTTTGAGATGGTTTGAGCCGATCAGGGGAGAAACACATGGAAGCATATCAAAGAGGATTGCGTCCAGAAGTGGAAATATGATGGCAGAAAAGAGAACGAAAGAGATGAGATATGATGATGGAGATGAGATACGAAAGCTTTCATTGTTATTTACAAAAAAATGGTTCCTTTTAAGTCCTTATTTAAATTCCAATAACAATCATTATTTTGCATTTTTTACAATAAATGCCACTACTAAATGAGGTATCCAAAGAATATTCAAAAAGTAGTACATATATTATAAACTTTTATTAATGATTGGTATATTCAAAATTTAGAAGACTTCTAATTGTAAGTACTGCTGATAAACAAAGGGTTATATTTATTTAGAAAAGGCAAAATTGACATTTTAGTCGATGTTAAATAAATAAGAATATTGGTGGTTACCACACTTAATTGTAACAAATAATAATTAAACAATGAAATTTTATAACGAACAATAACAGGAAATAAAACAAAAACGATAAGAGCATAAAAGTAAATGTTATTAACGGTTCAAAATATTATCCATTAGCAGCAAAGCAATGGTTTAAATGATCACTAAGCACGAATTGTATTTCTTAAATGACCGAGCAATACTTGAAGTACTTCGTACCAGCGTATTAACCGTCCGAATTCTGCTAAATCATTACGACGGTTTGGTATAGTTTTGCTCTTTAGGTGACCCCATGAGAAAAAGTTGCATGGTGTCAAGTGTGTCATCCAATAGCCTACATATATTTAGTTGATAGTGAGGTGAGGTCCCATCTTGTTGAAAGTCATCATTTCTTTCACAAATTTGTATACGTTTATCACAATCATTTTCTGATAACTGTTGCCGTAATACAGGTTTATAGGGTTTCTGTTGTTCTCCTTTTTGAAGATGTTTTGAATAGATCCTGTACTGATATCGAAATTTGAAGCTTGTTGATGAATCGATATGTCTGGATTATCTGTTGTTTAGATGTAAGACCCTGTCTTATATCTTCAATTGTAACAACATTTGGCCTGTCCTTTACACGACCCGTCTTCTTAAAACATTTTAGAGTTTTACCAAACATTTAACAATAAACTCTGTAATCTGTAAGTTTAAAAATTCGTTCTGTTTCCGTTAAATGTATATGGGGTGATATAAAAGATATGTATATGTATATGGGGTATATGGGTGAGAATATATGGGGTGATATGGAGTGATATAAAAGACAGACTCACCATGTCGAAACTTACAAAAAAGTTGACAAAAAAAAAATCCGCATAGCTTCGTGTAGAAATAAAATAAAAATGATGACTCCAGTTATTTTTTATTTAAGCTCTATAACCACTATACATCTTTAATTCAGCTCTCCAAGCATCAACTGGTGGAAGATCATTGTTAGGAAAATTCTTCTTCGCCATGAATCCAGTCGATTATAGAGATAAGTCAGTTGGAAATTAATGCCAGTCACCTGTAACAATTAACTCTCTCGAAGATGATTACTATGTCGATATAGTAATCATATATATACTAACCTTAGATATAGTAACCTTCTAGAAATAAATGTGCATTTTATAAATTCTGCGGATTCTACTGTGGCTCATGGAGACACTAACAATATGCTAACTACAGAAGACTGGCTGCTAGCTGAGATAATCTACACATAACACAAAATGAGAAGGAGAATTAACAGTTTTTCACATCTGGAAGCTGCCGAACCTGATAGTATCGTACCAGCGCTGCTGGAATGGGGATTGGAAGAATTGATGCGTCACCTAAACAACATTTCAGGGTTCTCTATTCTCTGGCGTTTCACTGACGGTCTTGTCGATAAACCCTTACATTCCGATCAACATGTTCACACCAAAGGTAAGCAAGTCGACAATCAGCTCTTCACTGTGTGCCTGTCTTTATCGGGGTGTTGGACTCTAAAGAGTCCACATTGGAAGTAGTCATAGACATTTGATAATACGATGTTGAATATCATAAACGAATGATAATACAGCTATTTACGTAAGTATAACATAAACAAAATGTTAATGAGAAATTGATACATATAAGTACGAAGGCTTTCACGACCGGCGTTAATTGAACTAAAATTAGAACTAACACTAGCACTAACACTAGAACTATCACTAGAACTATCACTAGGACTAACACTAGATCTAAAACTAGAAACTTTCGGGCTTCGCCGTGCGTTTTTTTGACAAAATTTTTGACGTTTTGGATGCCATGTTGCAACCTTCTTCAGAAACTGGTTCTGACTGTTCAGTTAGAACCAGATAACAAATAACCAGGAAATAAAAACAAATAAATCAAAAAGTAGTTTTTAAATAAAAAATTCCGAATAGCTGCTGGAATCTGGGGCTTCAACCCACATGACAAATATAAAGGATTTGTTAGTTAAAACTCAAAAATTAAGTGAGGAAATAAGAACTGTAAAAAAATCAAACAATAAAAGCAGAAGTCATCTTTATACAACATCTAAGAAGTACATGAAGTATGGAAATACCATATTTAAAGGTGTCTTTATAACAGACCCTGTTTTTTTTGTTTGCTTAGATCACATACTTAGATTACATCTTTATGGATAGTCTTGCACACATTGCACGCTTGCGACCGTGTGAGTTAAAAAATCAGTTAAAATATTAACTGTATTTGCATCCAGCATCGTACATATGGTATACATTTTGTTTCGTTAGTTCCTAGAACGACTATTTCTAACTCTAATTTCAATATTTGTGAAAAAGTTTCGGAAAAGTTCTCAAAAAGTTGTACTGCCATAGACGGTGTTGATATTTTCTTATAGAGATTCTAAAAGACAATAGATGTATCAAATTTGAACAATTATTCTAGAATATGTTGGAGAATAAAATGCAAAATTTGAAAAAATAATTAAAAGCTACAAGGTGGACATACATTCCTCATTTTTTTTAATATTAACATACTATAAGGACCTGATACCAACTAACTCTAATTACGTGTTTTTCTCAAAGATAATTATGAAATAAGCTTCACATAAAATCGACTTAAGTTTTTATAACTCCTGGGTAAGGCCAATGAAACACAAAACACCTATATACCTTGATTTGGTCCTGTTATTGGCAGCATGTTATTGTTTTTTTATTGTATTATTAGTATTATTCTAATGTATTAATATTATCATTACATGGCCTTATGTGCGCTGGTTGCAATCAAACTATAATGTATCTATAATATTGAAATAATACGGCACTGATACGGAATTGACACGTCAATGATGTGTATAAATAGACCTTAAATCGCCTTGTCAATGACAACTGCAAAACATTTTATATCGCATTTATTTATTCTGAACGATATGTACTGCCCAAGTACATCCAACCCCGAAAACATGGTGACATTTCATCGATTGTAACGTTCTCTCCAATACTGATACTTTTCTGACAGTTTTCCATAATTTTTTTTAAACATATTCCGAATTAGAGCAAGACGATCGATTTTTCGTTCTTCTCTAATAGTAAAAGCGTTACAACGAAGGCAACGTATAACAACTTTTTGATATTCATTACGCTTTTTACACTTTTGTAGACTTGCAATAATTATGTTTATAGCCTAACAATAACATCATCTTCTTTATTCTTTGCTAATAATTATCTTTCGAAAATAGTTTCAACAAAACTAGAGAAAGTAAGTTGGCAAAGTTTAACGACATCCGACAGTAAACCATAAATTTCTGAAATAATATATTTCCGGGGGCATTTACAATTTTTTTGAAAATCTTCCTGATAACGTTTTGAAATAATTAAACAGTTGTAAAAATAAGCAGTTCTTGAGAAAATAATCAGTTTTTAATAATATTAATATCTTTGATACATTCGGAAGGTAGTATAATGAAGTGTGAAATAGTAAATACCGGATGGTAATAATCATCCATAAAAAAATAGTATAAAGTGTATTAATGAGAATATTTATTTTCGACTCTACCGATTTCGATTGTTTTAAATTTACAGTACTTCTTTTTGAAAAATGTTTCTCATATTTATCAATTAACTTTTTTAAACACGTTTTATTTTATTACATTTTAAAAACCAATCTTATAAATGCACATAGTTTTTATTACTTATTTTGAACCCAAAATATAAAGATGGAAAGTTAAATATAATGACAATAATAAAATCTTTTTCGTGTGCATTAAAACTGTAACTGACAGTTCCTTTCCCACATTAATCCGATATATGAAGGGTTTACTGTAGAACGAATCATTTCGTATAGGAAATTCTTATAAAAGCGATATTCTATCGATATTAAGGTATGGGTCAGAGTTGACGGTCATCGTGTTTATAGAAGACATCGTGTCAAGAGGTAGACAAGGAACTTTGGAACAGCTAAATCCGCAGTGATAAATAGTTTTGGTCGAGACGACGACGATTTATACGCGTCACTATTGTAGCCCAGCTATATTCCCCAAAAAGGAAGAACTGAAATGCCTGCTCAAAACCGCATTACGAGAATACCACCTCATTTCATTTAACAAACCATTGAAAAAAGGTCTTTTTTTCATTATCGCGGGAAAGTGGAAGAAATTGAATTATATTATTATCAGTTTCCGTTAATCTTGATTTACGGCTTTACTCCTCCGTCTTATTATAGGGCGCTTTTGCGGAAGAGGGCGAGAATTGATATTCCGATTCCATTTTAGTAACTCGTTCTCCAACCCTGGAGAAGCTCCCTAATCATATTAGAGGAATCTATTACGGCATTACCTTTGTGCCGTAAATTTAGGATTTTTCCATTAAAAAAGTAACATATAACTTTTTTTTTATTTTTTATCATAAACTCCTCTTCCAATTCAAATAGAGAGCATTTATTAGATATTCGTTCCGCGTTATTAGTACTTTACGAGAAAATTATCTTTACGCGCCCCCGTTTCACATTCAGATATCAAATTTTATGCCATCCCATTAATTACGAGTGCCGCCGAACTGCTTGCTACAGCTGCAGCAAACTCTAGAGAATTGAATTAAAACGTACCACAGGCTCTAGATATTCAAAACGGTAATTATTGCGTTTGCGAGAGAACGATATTTTATCGTAGCAGTTTTAAGCCTTGAAATCGTTTCATTTCTCGTATATTTGTGTAGAGCCAGAAATTTAATAAAAACATTACATTGCTTATAAAAAGATTTATTAAAATTGTGATCTCAACATAATTATTACTTTAATTAAACCAATTATACAGACTCGGTGTTCTCTGAATTAAGTTGAAATAGTCTTCAGAAGTTCTTGTTGAATTTTTCATTGCGTAAAAGTAAAGATGGAAATGCAGTCAAAAGAGACATTTCCTTTATTGGAAGAATCTCCTTGATATTAAGATTCAAAAGGATACTGAGTCTGAGAAGATAAAAGTATAAAAAGTTTGGAGACAACTCAAGGAATAAAGATATCCAATCGCTCAAACGATCAAAACTAGAACATGTGGTGATGAAGAAATTATACCCCATCCAGAACGTACAAAACGTGGATTAATAAACTGACTTGGTTCAATATTCAAAGCTGTCTCAGGCAACTTAGATGATTCTGATGCAGAGGGTTACGATAATCTTATTGATCAATTTACAGAAAAATCAAGACAATCAAATAATGAATTTGTTTAGATATTATTAATAAATTCAATAAAACAATTATGGAAATTAACCATTATGAAAAGGTATTAAATGTAAAAGTAGAGCAACTTTCAAAATTAATTAACAATTCCCAAAGTGATCATAATTTAACTTCTATAAAAGACAAATTAATTCAATTGATAAATTTATACGATGTTATACAAATGGTTTTGCAAGACATAGAAAATGCAATTTCATTGGCAAAATTGTCAAAAGTGATGCACCCCAGCATAATACAGATCACGTAACAGAGTAACGTATCTTCTACATGTTCCTATAATGTACCCATGTGAATTTGAATATTTTCACCTCCACTCTATTCCAATAATGAAAAGGGATAGCCTAAAGAGAGTGATTTCTGAAAATAAATACTTTAAAGAAATGAAATGTATTTCGGATTCGAAAGCGATCCCTGCAAACATTTGTCGTACCAATACTATCTGGGTAAAAGAAAAAATCTTGAATGATCCACTATTAATTCACTGCCAAGAAACAGGAGTTAAAATAACATATACAATAGTGAAACAATTCGATAATTCCTACACTGCAAATACTAAAACTTGAATATGACCAACAAAACGAAACTGTTAAACTACATGGTTGGTACCTACCTGTTTAAAGTTCCTGTGGGATGCAAAATGTCATTCGATAACAAAACTATCATCAATAACGTAACCTCTCAGTCCCATTCTAGCTACTTTTCACATACCATTCTAGAAGTTAACTCATATGTACCCTTTCTGGATACCAAAGTCATTAGAAATGAAGACCAGACCATTATCTTGGCTTGGTACACGAAACCTTCGTACTCGGGTAGATTTATAAATGATTACTTCAACCATCCTACTGCCAAAAGTTAAACACTATTTTCGCTCTGCGGGATACAGTTAAATTAATTTCTAACCCTGCTTTTTGGGAAACAAATAGGAAAAGTTGTTTAATATTTTTATTAATAATGGTTTTCCATCTCGCCTTGTGGGTGGCATTCTTAACCACAGTGATAATGGGACAAATATTATTGATATTTGTCCCATTGAACCACAGCATCCGTTCACAGCAGCCAATCCAACTTAGATCACTAGATATATTAATATACCTTATTTTTCCGGCCTTATTGAACAACTGAATTCTTTACTGTCTTACACAGACAGTAACACCCTGAAGTTCTCTAACACAAACTTTTTCTATCTTGTTCATTCTCAAGAACTAAAGAACCTGTGCCGATGTTGTCTAAATCAAATGTTATTTATAAGATACCTTGCGTTAACTGCGATTGATCATATATAGGAACATCTTCCCAATATTTATCGAACCATATAAATAAACATAAGAGGGATTGTCTATCACGCCACGAAAAGAAGGGTGCTTTAGTAGCATATCATGTTCGGGAGGGAAATCATTTTGACTTTGACAATATCTCTACCCTGGAAACTGAATTAAACTACAAGAGACTTTTTTGGAAATGATGTATATTAATAATAATGAGGTAGGATCTGTGAACTTTAGTACTGATACTGAAAATTTAAGCTCTGTATATGCATATATGTTAATCCAAAGAAAGGTCTGGTGTCTTTTTAAGGTTGTAATCTTATTTTTATTTTTTGGTTTTCCTTTAATTAAGAGCCCTAGATTATTAAAGTACCGTGATTTGCCGCCAATTTGGCTCAAATATCACACGGCAAATTTAAAATTCCAATAAAGGGTTAATTAGTGAAACAACATAAAAGAACAATCAAGCAAATTCCCTAGATTCCCTAAATTTCATTACAAGTCAAAGTAGACTTTGACTTACGACGTCTCGGTTTACGATGTCTCATTCTTACGACGATCAAACAAATCCTGTTGTATACATATGTACAGATGGTTCAAATTCAATATCCGAGTAGACTGTCTTGAAAACTGCAAAAAAGCTTGAGATGGTTCCAGAAGACTTGATATTGCATCTAAGAGGCTAGAATTTACTACCAGAAGAAAGGACACAGTACAGTCCTTCCAGAAGACTAATACTGCTTTTAGAAGACTTGAAATGTTTTCACAAGACTAATACTGCTTCTAGAATACTTAATATGTTTCCAGATGATTTACAATGATCCAGACTAATTACAATGCTTCCAGATGAATTGACATTGCATCTAGAAGAGTTGAAATGCTTTCAGACAATTAACAATGCTTCCAGAAAACTTGAAATGCTCTCAAAAGACTTGATGTTACCGTTAGAAGACCTGAGGTGTATCCAGACGAGTTGATATTGCATGTACTTGACATTGTTTCCAGAAGACTTAAAATGTTTCTAGACAACTTATAACGCTTTCGGACGCTTTATAGTGCTTCCAGAAAACTTGTAATGCTTACAGATGACTTAATATTACCTCTGGAAGACTTCAAATGCTTCCAGGCGACTTGTAATGCTTCCAGCAGACTTGATATTACATCTAGAAGACTTGAAATATATCCAGACGACTTACACAATGCTTTCAGAGTACTTGCTGTTGCTGTTAGAAGACTTCATTTCCTACAAGAAGACTGGATACTGCCTCTAGATAATACTGATTCTAGAAAACTTGATATTGTTTCCAGAAGGGTTGAAATGTTTCCAGAAGACGGATACTGCTTATAGAAGACTTGAAATGTTTCTAGAAGGCTCTATACTACTTTTAGAAGACTTGAAATACTTCGAAATTACTTGAAATGCTTTTGGAAGCACTGGATGCTGCTTCCAGAAGACTCAATACTGCTTCTAAATATTTTAAAATGCTTCCAAAAGATACGATACTGCTCGTGTAAAACTGATACTGCTTAAAATTTATACTGCTTCTAAAAGATTTTAAATGTTTCCAGAAAACTTGATACTGCTTCTAGAAGATTTAAAATGGTTATAAAAGTCTCGACATTGCTTCTTGCTCCAGAAAACTAATTTATTTGATATCGAGAGTATTTTCATTGCAAATCAATAGGATGTGGAACAATCGTTTCGGATATTTAAAATTTTTCTTAATTTCGAGATTTCTTAATGCTCCCAGACTTATAAATGATAAATCTTCTGTCATTAAAGCCCGGGATGAACCCGGGACTAAATACCAGGACTGGACACCCATGCAACTGAAATGTACAAGTATCTCAAACTTAAGATCATTCCTAAGTTGTCATTCTTAAATAAGAATATTTTTAACCATTTTACTCAAAACTTTTAGATAAAATATTTTTTTCGATTGATATGAATTGAAAATTGCATTTGCGCCCCCGAACGGTCATCTTAGAAACCTGAAAATAATTTCCAATACAATTTCAAAATAATTTCCTCTTAAACACTTTAGTCATAAAATTATTTCCATATGCATGCCTATTTGGTCACCCTGTACATCAGCGTTTCTCAACCTTTTTTGACCTGTGGACCTGTAGGATTTGTTAAAAAATTCCGGGCAGGTCAATTATTCTGAATTATGTAAAATGAGAGGATATTAATTTTTGAACAATAATAATACAGTGTGTTCATAATAAAAGGAATAAATTCAAAATTTTTAATTTTGATGGCTCAACCGATCTCAACCCGACTAATATGTAGTTCTAAATAGCTAATTAGGATCAAGTTGATAGCTCAACGCAACTAATATTTAGTATCAACAAATTTGTTTGGTTGGCTTGCGTTATGATGTGACTCAACCCAGCCCAACTAATAACTAGCAGCTAACTAGTAGCAAGCAATAACTAGCTACATGAGTTGTGTTGGGTTTGGATCATGTTGAAGTAATTAATATGTTGTGAATATCATTTATGAATCACGTGGGATCACGCGTGGGTCATTTCAATTCACGTGACTCACGCTCGATCAGGTGATCAAATGTATGAATCATGTTTGATTACTTGTTAATTTGATTATTAATTAATCGTGCTTGACAAAATGGCAGAATTAATAGGGTGTTGAGGATTTATTTATCATCTTCTGAAATAAATGAACTGTTATAAAATTAAAATAAACAATAAAAGCTCACATATTCTTACATGTGAGCTTTATAATATTAATATTCTAAATACTTCCTTTAACGTTTTAAAGTTCTTCCTCCATTCATCATAAATTTAAATTAAAGTTTGTTCTATTTCATTAGGTTATAGAATGTTTTTACAACTAATATTCACTTCGCTAACTTAAACATTTATTAGAATTTTCACTTCAACATTTAGGTACTGAAATATAATAACGTAATACCTAGGTTTATTTTCTAAAAACAAGTGAGAACAACAAAGGATTGAGAGTTAGATTCCAGACAGTGAAACACTTGAGACAACAAAAACTCTATTTTTAGTTATTCTTCAGTCTTAAATTGTTGTATACTTGTATCAAAGTAAAACTAGAACTAACACTAGTCCTCGTACTAGTAGTGAGTTTTCTTCAGACTCACGGCTAAACCGGAATCCTTCTGGTACTAGCTCTAGTGTTAGTTCTAGTTTTAATTACCACTCATTGCTTGATTATTGTAAATACTTCTGAAACTTAAAGTATAACTAATACTAGACTTAGGAAGTTTTGGTATTTCTATACTTTTCTTTACTAACTACTCAATTGATCCAACTGGGTCAGGCCGGGTACCGTTGAAACCAAAGCTGCTAACGATCACGCACGTTTACGTGAGTGGTACAACAATTGATGCCCGCTCACGGTGGGTCACGCATGATCCATCGTGACCCGGCGGGACTCAGGTAATTTGCACATCTCTATCTCATCCAGAGTTTACTAACAATAAACTAACTTCACAAAGCCTTCGTAACAAGAAAATGCCATTGTTACAAACGCAATTTTTTATAAAAAGTACAATGACATATGCTGACAAACGGTGACATGCGCTGACACGTTTTCAAATCGTCATTTGGCTCGAATACTTTGAATAACTATGTTTTATGAACCGCGGTACTTTAGTAATCTATGGACTTTACCTTTCCTTTAAATAAAGTCCCTAGATTCCTAAAGTACCGCGGTTTGCCGCCATTTTAGCTAGAATAGTTTGAATGCGCAGACTTCATGAACCGCGGTACTTTATTAATCTAGGGATTTTACTTTAATTGTCTTTGGATGCCACCTGTTATTCGCCTTTTAAATTTTTGAGTTGTTTTTGATCTCGCTCTTTTGACTTTTTTACACATAAATCTTGTTTTCAATATTTAACGTGGCTCATGTCATATTGTAAAATTTTGTGTAGTTTAATTAATTTTATTGCTTCGTTAATCTTGTTAGTTTTACAATTTTTATCTTTAATTTTATACTTGTTAGTAAATTAATTTTAAGTGATATGAATTAAATTAATCTGATGATCCAAATGTTTTTTGTTTTGTATTTGGCCTTTTTTGAATTACTATTGTTTGAGTATTTCTTTACACCTTATAAATTATTTGGCTTTTCTTTCCCTTTTTTTAAATTTAAACCTTGTTTTGTTTTGAGCGAACAGTTTTTGCCTAATGAAGGAATAAAGTTAATTCCAAAAGTTTGGATAAAAAAAAAACAAGGACTAGTTTTGTTTTAATTCTGTTTGCATTGGTCTATTACCCAAGATAATTTTTTCTTATTATTAATAACTTTCACAGAATTAACGGAACGAGATCAATCTTATTTCCAAAATTAGAAGAAACGCCACATACAACGTTACCAAGCCTCAATCTATCATTACACATCAAAAACATCGGATTAGACGAATTCCACACATTAAAATCAAAGATAATTGCTGATGATCGATTAACTTCAACATCGAAAAACTCAAGACCACCATGTAATTTTTATATATTTCATCATTTATTTGATTTATGAAATGATTAAAAAACGGAAATTGAAGATTATCAATCCAAATAGTATTTAACCACCATCCCTATAGTTAAATCTAATGGAAGAGGAGTTATATCACCACCTACATAGACACATTTGCTGAAACAACGAAACTACGCTAATTACAGGAACTACTCTTTTGTTTTCAATTATCGCTTCAATGAGACTTGTGGGATAATAATAAGTTACGAATAGTCTCTTGTAAACCTTAGAATAAGTAACAATTAATGTAATAAGAAATAATTTTAATAAAGTTTTTTAAAAACAAATTTTCATAACGTCGATAGAAAACTAACGAGTACATTTTTATTGCCAGGTAAAGTTGCCAGGGGCAACGGACACATCGGGGAAAACTCAAAAATAGAACGCGATGTTGTTACAGCTTTGAAACGTAAAAGATTATATTATTAAAGTTAAGAAATAAACAGAAAAATTGTAGCAAATAAGTTATGATTATTAATATTTAGAAGAAAATAAGATAAAACAATACAAAACTAAAAACTCGAAAATAATAAACAACACGCAATGTTATAAAACTAAATTTAATACGATTTACTGTTGTATTTAGAATATACACTAAAATATTTTAAAAATCAAACGACGAAGTAAACGTTGTAAATTAAAAAAGGTTTAAAATTTTTTGGTCATAAAAGCACCAGCTGGCTTTTTATCCTTACATTTTTTTGTCATTTTACCTCCACTTTTCGTTTTCCAGACAATAAATAAAAGAGGGGATGTTAAGACGTTGGTACCCTGTTATCACAATTTAGTTGATAACAGTCGCTTTGACTGATCAAGCTGTTAAAAATAAAACTTATTACGCGAATTACTTATTACAACTTATTAAGTGAATTAAAATAAGTGATAAGCCATCAGTGCTTTATGTGATTAATACTAAGACAATTCTTGTGATATTTATTTTTATATTTAACGGATTGTTATTTTACGGATGTTAAATGGTATACTAAATAACATTAATTTAATTTTTGCCGTAATAAAATAAATTGTTGGTCTTTTTCAGCTGAGTTGTGCAGAGGAAACCAAGAAAAACAACATCCGTTCGGTGAGTCTTTTTGAAACTTTTATGTTTTACTAAAACATATCTAGACAAATCATGATGTAAAGAAATTTTAAATTCAAGATGTAAAGAAATACTATTTCCGACTAAAAACCGATTCGGAAAACGGATTTACCTAATTAAAAGTCTTTTCTCAAAATTGTATAAAAACGATTTGATAACTTTTACGTTGGATAGTATATTTTTGTTTGCATAATAGGCATTTAGATCAAATTTATTAAATTTTATTAGGTATTGTTTAAATGTAAAAAAAATATGATTTACAGATTTAACGAGAATAGATTATAAAAACAGATTTTTGAACATTTATTAGATTAGCATTAAATAAACAAAAACAATAATAACAAAAATATCATAAAAATGTATGCCATGAATTTAAATTACCGTAAATAACTGTCATCACTTAAATAAAGCATAACGCGATAAAGATAGCAGCTCTATTTTCCTTTTAACTATATCGGAGATTCTATTAGTAATGTCTTACATAGTGAGCTGCAAGGCTACTGAAGGGATGTTTACTAGAAAAGTCAAGTTTGGGCATGCGTGATCCACCGTGAGCGGCCATCAATTGTTGTATCACTCACGTAAACGTGCGTGATCGTGAGCATTTTGGTTTCGACGGGACCTGGCGTGACCCGATTTTAACAATTTTTGAATATTTCTTTAATAAAATTTATATTTAAAATTATATATTAAAAATTATAGTAATACATGAATATATTTTTTAATTCGAATGAATTAATTTATTCATAAAGAAATAAAAATATCAATTTCTGTACTTTGTAAAGAAAAGTACAGAAATGGTAAAAGTTTCTAAGTCTAGTATTAGTTCCAGAAGAATTTACAACAATCAAACACTAAACGGCAAATAAAACTAGAACCAACACTAAAACTAGTACTAGAAAGATTCAGGATTAGCCGTGCGTCCACGGTCTATTACTCCTACTTAATACCAGTAGCTCAACTAACAAAAAAATGTCATTGAAAGTGTATAAAGAATGTTTTTTGTTATTAATTGCTACGAAAACAGAACCATCCAAAGACCATACGTTCTTTATACCGAATTTTCCCATATTTATGAGGAGGTTTCGCTGAACGTGTCATGTCGATCGGTTTTTTGCAAACACGATTTTTCTCACTTTCGTAGCCTTAACTTTTAATTCTATTTCATTTTTCTTCTTCTAAAACTTCACCAGGGCACTCAGAACCTATTATTATTATATTATTATCCTAATTCCACAACACAATTTGACTGTAATTCTTGCTGTGTTGTGCTTGTAGTTGCAAGTTTCGAGACCACTTTTATTATTCTTTTTTGTTCTTTCTTCCTCTGCTTTTTCTTGTAATTCTTTTGCCTCTTCCCTTCTTAATTGGTACTGTAAGTAAGTGATGTTGATTGATTGATTGCGATCCCAGGAATGATACAACCGTCGGAATGTTTTCTTTAACTTTCGTTTTACAAATTTACTGTTCCCTTTATCAGGCCAAAATAATGTTTTTTAAACGGTGTAGGAAAGTTTTCCTTTGATTTACCACATTTCTTTCTGCTACAAAACACTGTTGATCAATATAATCTTTTTCTAAATTTGACACATCTTATTATGGGTTTTTTTCTTGCAACTTCTCGATATGTACTTGACAGTCATTTTCATCTAAAGGTATTACCATATCTATATAATATATAGAGTTTTCTAATAAATCGATGTTTAGATTTTAATACATAGTTCAATACTTGATGTCAATGCAGTTCTATTAGTTAAATCTGTGTGATGTGTTTGAACAGTAGTCTCCTCATCAGATTCTGGCTTTTCTTCTTCATGCACTATTATCCTAATGGTTTCGTTATTATTGTTCTTCTGTTCAATTTGTTGTTCTGCGAAGTCTTAAAATTTTAATTTCAAACCTTTCCAGAGGTAAGTATATTTGTGTCTTTTGTATATCCTTCCCACATATCTCTACTTATTTTAAAATTCTTCTGTGCCTCTGATCTCATCTCTTTCTCCATATATTGTAGAAAATCAAAAGCTTTGCTTTGAACAGGACTATTTTCTATAGAGAATATATTGCTTATTTCTTTAAAGTATTTTTTAAAATTAATGTTATTCTCGTCAAAAGGACACAATCCATATGTCCTGAAAGTATTTAAAAGGATTGCGTCTTTATTATTGACATTATCAAGAGCATCTTTTAAAACAGGTGTTCCATTACCCACAACATATATTAACATATATTTAACACATCTGTTAAAGCATATATGTTCCATTTGGGTGCAAGCATATCAAAATAATTTGGTTCTGACTATAAAATTGGCTCAATACTAGTGCAAAATGTGACACAAGCGCATCTACAAATAAAATTGTAGGCAATTTTATATTTTTTTGAATTTGAATAAAATTAACTATGCATTTTAGATGGATTTGTTTTTTATTTTTTGCTTTACCGGTTTCGAGTTTTTTCACTCATCTTCGGAGCTTGTCATGTCAAAATTAATAATTATTTATACTCTGTGCCTGCTTTTAAATGTGAGGTTATGTCATATAAAATTTTATATTTGACCTGACTACCCATTTCAAAAAATAATTTCTTTTTCAAAAAAAGATGACCCTGTCATCCACCCTTTTTTTCATCGTTTCCAACAAAATTATATGTATATATTTCGTTTTCCTTTTTTTGCAAGAATTATGTTCTCTTTTGGGGTTTAAAAAAAAGCGCTCTCATCACAATTAAAAACTCTCTTAGGATTATTCAATATATGCAATTAATTGTTAGTAACTAAAGAAGATTTAACTTCTGCAAACCAATGCTTTAACGAAGATTCTGTGACACGAACTCTGAATGCAGTAAGATTTTCAGATAATCGAATAGACACTTCTAGATGTCACGATAAAAATCCCTGTTTCCTGACCTTTCGCCCTTAAAATTATAAATGTTTTCTCGCTTTAACTCTTTTGACAAAATTTAAACACTATCCAACAACTGGGTTTTTGTAACAGGAAAGCCCCTATCTGCCGAATAAAATAATCATGCAAGTAGTACTTTTTCATCATCAGAATTTAAAAATTCCCATTTTCATCCGCATTGGTGTTTTTTCTGTTTCTTTATAAATGAGAGTGGACTTAGGTACATTAAACATCTTGGATGCTTTTCCATATGATAAACCTCTACTTTTTACGTCAAGAGCCCTTTGAAGATCTTCTTCAGTATATCTAATCTTAGGCTTTGTTGCCATATTGGTACTGAAAATAAGTTAACATTATTTATATTTGCTAAATTTTCCATATAGAATTTCCATTTTTTGATAATTGAACATTATGGAAGTCGGTATTTGTCCAACCTTTTATCATTTTAATTTTACAGAAAGATCACTGCTTAAGTGCATTCAATTATTTTTATTGTTATAAGATTTAAAAAATTGAAAAGAATCAAACATTTACACATATTTATTTTTGGCTTAAATATTTATAAATTTTAAAATCGGTTAAAAAACTCAGTGTTTGAGCTCCTATATTTGACCTAAAGAAGAACCAGTAATTGACCGCATATTTAAACTGCTTGTGTCTTACTTGTGAAGTATAAAAGTTTTGGTCAAATACTAAACAATTTAAAGGGGAAGACATAAGCTTTAAAAACAGGTTGTGGGTTTAGTCCACAATAAAACATACTTTGTTTTTGGGTTAATAATTATATTGTACCACAAATTCAAATTGAATTAATGAATGACAGTCCTATAAAAAAACAAATTTTAAAATTGAAACTTTCTTTTGAATTAATTTTTTTTAGAATTGATCTCGCTGTGGTGACATGTTGAGTTTTCATTTCAAAGAAATGTTGGTTTAAGGTTGTCAATGTTAATAGCTAATTCCTTGTTGTTTTAGAAATTACAAAATATTTCGGAAATGTTTTTATCACCTTAAATGGGCCTTCATATCTTGGTGTTAAAGACGGTCGAATCCCATTAATTTCGACAAAAACAAATTTTGAAGAAAATGAATCTTTATGTATACAAGGTTTTTGTTTTTAATGAAAAACTATATTAATTAGTTTCAAACAAGAGAATGTTTCTCGTAAACTGGAATTAAAATTTGTATTATTATTGTACGTTGCATCAATGGTAATTGAATTGTTGCTCTCGGAAAAATGAATGAACTATATGATCGAAGAATATCATGTACAAGAGCTTTAATTGCTATGCTTTGCGGGAAACATATCGGTTCCGGGTATAAGTGTCGCGGGCGATGCGGCCGCTGAGGCGGTATACCTAGTGCGGGCTATTTGTTTCTCATTTCAATCGCTAAGCTCACATATTCACTATTTCGCTACCGTCCACTGCCATTGTTATAAGTTGAACTTTTGGGTTTTAATAGTTGCTGCTGCTTTTGCTGTTTTCGATTTACGGATTTAAAGAATCTGTAAAGAAAATGTCGATGAACCCAAGAAATATGAAAAAAAAGTGCAGGTCAAAACATGCAGGTCGGACGCTTGCTATAAAAGGATCATTGAAAGTTGAGTGTTTAGCGCAATCTTTAACTTCTTTGACGCACAGCTACACTATTCAGCCAATCGTTTCTGCCAACGGAGATTTAGTAACCTTTATTAATAGTTCTGCAAGAGACTAATGGTAAATTTGGACCAACCGTTGAAAAAATTTTGTACAAAGCAGACAACGTTGCCGTATTTGCAACAAAATCAGGTAAACTAACATCTGATCTTGCCATTAATTGGTTTAAACCCGTTTTTTTACTAAACACCCAGGAAAGCTCTGTTCTTTTCCTAGATTCTTGGACTGGCCAGACCGGAAAAATATTTGACAATATTGATAAAAGCAATAAAAACATCAAGATTTTTACGATTCCCGCTGGAGCCACTGGATTCATTCAGCCTCTGAACGTTTATACTTTTAGACCTTGGAAGAATTTTTTAAAACAATTTTCTGATATTGTTATGCTGTATAATTATGATGTAAATTTACTCTTACAGACCAACATCCTCAAAATACAGTCATTAATATACAACCAGTTTTCCTCTCAGCTATTGCAGTTTTCAAAAACTGCAATAGCTTATATGAACTCTACGATGATATTGCATATAATAAAATGTACTTGATGTTTGACATCAAGTACCTTACTGTACTAATTTTAAGGTATAGGTAAAAAAATGGGATGAGGACCCTATCACGTTTACGTTGTTTATCCTCGGTAGTGCAAACAATAAGAGAGGTTTGTTTGTTTTATGCATCACTTCTTCATGCGTAGTGATGAGTTTCCATGATTCGTTACTGTTAGGGGTAGTTTTTGATATGAACGGTTTTTCTAGAAATCCGCCTTTAAAATTATCCTCATTTCTTACATTTCTTTTCAATTTTTTGCAAGTTTTAACAAGAATGTACAAATTCTTAAAAACGCGCACCCCACTTTGTGTCTGCCATTTCGAATTCTCGAAAACAAACATCAGATTCATCATCAGCGACCCCAAAACCCCCTAGTTAAGAATCTGGCGTCTATTTATTGATTTATTTATATTTGCTTAAATATTCCTTATTTTTTACATTTTTTTACAAAAACGGTCAGTCAGTGTTTGACGATTAATTACCGACGTCCTACCCTACAGATATTTTGAGGGCAGTGCGGAACACGTCTACTGGCTAACGGGACACATAACCGTTTTAACATTCCGCTTGGGGGGGTTATTAACATAGAATCTTTTTACATCTATACTTTTAACAATTTTTGTTAGTTCTGCAAGTCATAATTTCACATCTTCCAAGATTCATCAAAAATATTACGAATCAAAAAATATAAAGTCTTTTCTTTGTATTTTGTACATTACACGTTACTGTTAAAATGGATATTCAAACAAATTATAATCAATTCAAAAATATTACGAATGTTCTCTGCACCTACTTAGGCCCGTTACTACCACTCATAGTTAAAGTCATACTTAGCGATATCTAATAGTATAATCGGTTACTACCGCTGCGTTTATCTTATAAAGCTTATTACCTTAGCTCAGGGATAACTTTCGCTTTAACCGTAACCAGTGGATTCGGTCCGGGATAAGTCGGTATCCGATAGATAAGTCGTGTTTTCGACTTTATAAAAATGGATAATTTTATAGACATTGGCGATGAAGAAAATATTTTCGAAGAAATAAATGTATTATTTCCTCCTCTAAATTATCTAAATGTCTTAAAATGGACTTTAGCTTTGGAAAGTAGATGCTCCAATTTATAATTGAAAGTATGTTCGTAACAATTTTCCAAAAAAACAGTATTACGTTTCATTACCATACAAAACAAGAATTTTGAAACTCATTCAAAATATTGAAAAAATCCCAATTAAGTTCAGTAGCTTATATATCAAGTTCTAATTTTCGGAAAATAGGTGCTCCAATTAGTAACTGAAAGTAATTTCGTAATAATGTTCCTAAAATCGTTTTTTCAGGAATTTTTAAATTTACACAAAATATTAGAAAAAACCCCAGTTAAGTTCATATCTAAGCAGTTTATATCTTAAGAACTAAGAGAGATATCTCAAAATGACTTCATTTTTGGAAAGTAGATGCTCCAATTAGTAATTGGGAGCAATTTCGTAACAATTTTCCAAAAAATCGATTTTTCAGGAGTTTTAGATTTATTCAAAACATTGGATAAATCCTAATTAAGTTCAGCTATTATATCACAAGAACTAAGTGAGATATTTCAAAATTGACTTCAACTTCGGAAAGCAGATGTTTAAATTAGTAATTAAGAGCAATTTCGTAACAATTTTCCAAAAAAATCGATTTTTCAAGAATCTTTAAACCTATTCAAAATATTGCAAAAATCCCAGTTAAGTTCAGCAGTTTATATCTCAAAAACTAAGAGATACCTAAAGATAACATCAAGTTATTTTTGGAAAGTAGATACTCCAGTTACTAATTGAGAGCAATTTCGTAAAAATTTTCCAAAAAAATCGAGTTTTCAAGAATTTTTAAATTCATTCAAAGTATTGGAAAAATCCCAATTAAGTTCAGCAGCTTATATCTCATGAACTAAGTGAGATATGTCAAAATTGACTTCATTTTCGATAAGTATATGGTCTAATCAATAATTGAAAGTAATTTTGTAACAATTTTCCTAAAAATCGATTTTTCTGGAATTTTTAAATTTACTCAAAATATTGGACAAATCTCAGTTAAGATTAGCAGTTTATATCTCAAGAACTGAGAGAGATATCTCAAAATGACTTCATTTTTAGCAAGTTGATGCTCCAATTAGTAATTGAGAGCAATTTTGTAATAAATTTTCCAAAAAAATCTATTTTTCAAGAATTTTTAAATTTATTCAAAACATTGGGAAAATCCCAAATAAGTTCAGCAGCTTATATCTCAAGAACTAAGTGAGATATCTCAATATTAACTTCATTTTTGAAAAGTAGATGGTCCGCTTAGTAATTGAAAGTAGTTTAGTAACAGTTTTCCAAAAAATCATTATTACGTTTCTATACCGTAGAAAACAAAGGGAATAAAGTTGCACACAGAGGTAAACACGCGATTTGCGGTGTGGTTTGAGGTTAAAATTAATAAAAATGTTAAAATATTAGGCTTTTACATTTTTACATTGGTAATCATAGAACTAGTATGATTACCAATGTAAAAATTTATCCCAAATATAATCATTAGATTCTTTAAATATCTCAAGGCTTTCTTATCTGTGAGATAACTTGAGGTGGTAAGGCTGATTACTACCATCGTCTGGTTAAGCTATCTAAGGGATTATTACCATGGTTACTTATATTACTTATTAAGACGAGCTACACCGTAAACTATTAGTTTAGCGGTGGTATCTTATGGCTAGCTTATCTAACAGATGCCAACGGCTTGGTATTAACGGGCCTTACTCAAAACACCCACAACTGGTTTCTTTGTACGGCTGTGTAAGGCTGTCCTTCATTCGGCATCCTTTTATTGATACTGGATTTCCACATTGACGTATTTTTTGTGCTTTTTCGCGAATAACTGTCCACAATCTCGTACACAAACTTCTGCATTTGCCATAATGCGCAGTAGATAAAAAGAAATGTTTTCCAACTTATTTTCAACAGTATTGCTTAAAATCTAAAATCGATTTCAAATCACATTCAACATTGTCGTAATGTCATCAATTAATGCAAAACGAAAAAAATTCTATTCTCGGCGCCTAATGTCGATCCGTTTCAGAGATACTTCATACTTGATTAATTTTAAATGAAACAGCATATGCATATTTATATTGTTGTTTTGATTTTTGTTTATCACCGTGTATGTTGTCGTGGGATTGTTATTAAAATAACAACTAAGATACTATTTTATACTTTAATGATGAAATTTTAAATTTTATTTTTCAGTTTCTACCGGTTTTGGCCGTACAAGGCCACAGAGGATGCCCATCTCATGTGTTATATTTTATTTGTGTTCTTATGTTAGGTTATATGATTAAAATTCTCGCGCCATAGTATAACAATATTAATTAATAACATCACTTTATAAATTAAACTTTACAACTTTTTACAACTAA
This sequence comes from Onthophagus sagittarius, assembly GCA_036711965.1. Classification (NCBI taxonomy): domain Eukaryota; kingdom Metazoa; phylum Arthropoda; class Insecta; order Coleoptera; family Scarabaeidae; genus Onthophagus; species Onthophagus sagittarius. Next base: position 42,274,407 of record JASERS010000003.1, on the reverse strand, counting down.
TAAACATAAATTTAAGGAAGGAATATGTTTAAAAATGATTTAAGAAATGACGTGGTTTCCTGAGGATGGCCAGTGAGGCCGAAACCGGTAGAAATTGAAAAATATAATATAAAATTTCATCATTAAAGTATAAAATAGTATCTTAGTTGCTATTTTAGTAACAATCCCACGATATGTATATTTGTTGCTGAAACAAAAGTGTTGGTAACAAAGAACGCAATTATTTAGCTATAAGTAGATATTTTATTTATCTTTTTTAAACAGTATAAAAACAACACAAACACAGCAAAAATACAGAACTTAGTAGCAAAAGATTTCAAGCTCTTTGATATAAGTACAAATAACCAAGTTCTTTCGGCGGATTCTCTGATAAAGCAACTTTCTCGTCATTGAAAATTACCCACCTTCCTTCTTTCAAGATATGCGCAACGTAATGTCCAACCATCGAAGAAGTTCCCATATGCGACACAAATGCAACCAATTTGTACTCTACAAAAACAAAAAAAATCTTTTTGAACAATTAATCAATTTTTAATAATTACTTGAATCTCCATCTCGATACTCCGGTTCTGAAGTTGATTCATCAACCAATTCCTCTTGATGCGAAAAAATCCAATCAATCGCTCTCTCAACATTATTATCAGTAGCTCTCAAAGCTTTAATGGCTTGATCTTGCGTAAATCCCATGCTCATAATCATCGGGAGTGCTTCAGGATTCGGTTCAAAACACCCACCTGCAGCGTTTGTTTCAGTGCCTGGTGGAGTGAAAGGATCCGCGAAATCCGAATCGGTGATATGATCCATGATCCATGCTGTGGCACTTTCTAAACCAGAATTCTGTGTAAAGAAAACGGCGCGTTTACAAGCCTCGGCTGGAAATCCCATATCAGCCAGTTGCGATAAAACTGTTTCATCTAAAACTAAAGGAGGGGGAGATCCTACAAGTTCGGGCAAAGGTTCTTCATCTGGTTGAGGTCCGGTTGCACGTAATGATGATAAATCTAAATAATCTGGCATGTCAACGGCGACATCCAATTTTATTGGTACCCAATCTTCGCGAAGTGTGAATTTCTTTAAATGGATTAATAAATAATCAGGAAAAGTTGCCATACGCGTCGTTCTAAAATTTTTGTTTAATTATAGGTGTCGTAATTAAAAAAAAAAACACTTACTTTCTGGCTGTTGTTTTTGAATTTAACGCGGTACTAAAAAACTGTTCAACAACTTCCGACTGTGTAAACAATTCCAAACAAGAAAACAATTTTATTTTAGGTCTAACCAAAGTTTCCGGCTCAAATCTATTCCCCAATTTTTCAGCCTCTAATTTTTTCGCTTCATACGCCGTTACCTAAATCATAATTACAAATAACGATATTTTTTGTGAAACCTTCCAACTTACTTCTTCTTTATTAATAACCGCCTCTAAAGGTATATTTAAAGGTAGTAAATTATCCGCTCGATGAGAATATTTAACTTTTTTAGATGCACTACACTGAACTCTTTCTTCAATTTTATATTTAAACGCTTTACTCGGGTTGTGAGAACGAGAATTGCGCTCCAACAAATTGACAATATGCAAAAAGAATTCCTGAGCGTCTTGTTGGCGTTTTGTTGAAAAATCTGAATGTCCTTTCCCTATTAACGTTTTAAACATTAAAGGAGAAATACCCAATTGTTTACCGTCGGAATTTTCTTGAGAATATTTTCCAGAATGTAATCCCAAACCTAATTTTGCCCTGAAATGAAACGATTAAAATCAAAAATTCTTATTATTAAAAATTCTTATTCTTATTTTTCTTAAGTGTCGTTATTGTTATTAAGATAGTAGGAAGCATCAGAACACCATGAATGTCGATATCTTTTTTGTGATAAATTAACAATGAAAATAAAAAAGTCCTATTAGCGTTTTTAATTTAAGACATTTGAAATATTTCATCATTAAATTTTACCACTTTCATATGGTTAATGGGAGATTTTTTTCCTCCGACTACAATTAATTCCAAGACGCGTCTTTCACTGTATGACGCTCAATCAAATCTAAATTTCAACTTTATGTGACGTCTCTTAGGTCTTCAGACCTTATAAAAAAATAAATATATAATATTCTTCTGTTTTATTACCAGTTACCAATTATGTAGAATAGAACAAATTCTACTATTCGATGATAAGATTTATTCATTCGACCGGTTTCGGTTTCTATTAAACCATCTTCAGGAATTCGTCAAATAAAGTGAGAAATAAAATGTTTGGTTCAGTAAGCAGAAAATGGAAACAGAAATAAAACAAAAATCTATAAATTCGGAAAGGAACCTTAACAAATTAAAAAATCTACATAAAAAACTAATGCGTTACGAATATGTATCAATGTGCTATCGATATAGAAAAATGATATTAAAATCGATTAAGAGGGAACTTCTTATCGCCACATCCATTTACAAATTATTCTTCAGTTTTCTATTTAATATTAATTCCCAATAAACTACATTAATAACCACCAATTTAAACCTTTAATTTCTTCTGCCCGCATAAATGTAAATTATCCTCACAAATTAAAATGAAACACATACTTGTTTATTATTTACCATACTAAATAGCCTATGTACATTTTTATGCAATAAGATATATTGAACTAAAATTAGAACTAACACTAGAACTATCACTAGGACTAACACTAGATCTAAAACTAGAAACTTTCGGGTTTTGCCGTGCGTTTTTTGAAAAAATGTTTGACGTTTCGGATGCCATGTTGCAACCTTCTTCAGAAACTGGTTCTAACTAGTCAGTTAGAAAACGCACGGCAAAACCCAAAAGTTTCTAGTTTTAGATCTAGTGTTAGTCCTAGTGATAGTTCTAGTATTAGTGGTAGTGTTAGTTCTAATTTTAGTTCAATTAACACCGGTCGTGAAAGCCTTCGTACTTATAATAAGATATATCTCAACACAAAATGCTACGTTGTCGATTAAATAAAATTTGCATGAAAATTCAACAACATTTAATCATGGGTAGAAAACAATTCAAATAGAATACCATTTACTTTCAAAATAATCATGGCTTCCCATTAGAACCTAAGTAACATATACAAAACATTATATTATGTTACAATTATTGATCAGAAAAGTAATATCGTTATTTTCTTCAGATTTGTCATAATAGTTTAAAAGTTTGTCATAATATCTGAAATTCTGTAAGCGAAAACTTTTCTTTAAAAAAGTATCCACAAAGATAATGGCACTTGGTGATTTTACAATATTTTCAATTTTGACATCTAGGGGAAAAACGAAAGACGATACCGCTTTGAGCGATCTTCGTCAGTTCGAATTTGGTATGAAGGAGGTTGGAAGCTATTGTTGTTGTTATATTGAATGTTGACAATTAATTAATTATAAATCCTTAGATACGAGAAATCACACTAAAATTAGATAAAAGTACTGCGCGAGACATGATGTAATCAATAATAATGGTTTTCGCTAGCTACATAAAAGTGATACAGATACTGCTGGAAAAGGTAACTTACTGCGATGAGAATACGTCATCGTAATTTTATAAAGGCGCTATAAGGTCATGTTCCTTATACAGGGTGTACCATCGGTTATGTTATTAGCTTTTTTGACGTTTAAAACGTTTAACGTGATTTCAAGATAGAAACTCCAAATTCGGTATGTATTAAGCCACCCTACTTGAGCAGGTGTTGATCATCTGAAATATTTTTTTTATTGCACGGTTTGCGAAAAATCTACAAAAATGTCAAAAATGATAAAATATATGATTTTATTTTTTAACAGTTTATATACCATATTGTGTGGGAGTCATATTAAAGTAAATTCACACAAAAAAATTGAGATTCATTCATTATTTTGGATAAAAACGAAGAAAAATGAAATGACAGTTAAATTTATGGTACCGTGGTTCCAGGTTACTTACTACTCTTATCAGGAGCCGCCCGTTTATTGACGGTAGAGTAGAAAACCAACCGACCAATTCAATTTTGATTTTTGGTCTTAACCTGGTGAGGCTTAATTTAAAATTTACTTTTAAATGAACATAATTTTTTAATTTAATATTAAGGAATCTAGATGTATTTAAATGTAACAAAACCTTGTTAGAAAGGTTAAAAAATTAACAGTTAAATTCGTCCGACGAATTTTTTACCTAATTAAATGAACAACAATAATGTTAATAACAAAAAATATGACATGAGTTTGTCAGTTCAATACAAAATTTTCCGGAATTTCCTAGATTGTACCTGAAGAAAATAATTAGGACAAAAATGACGTTTCACAGAATTATTATTTTCTTTTCTTTTTATACTTTCACAGGTATAATTTAGAGGTGCTTTTATTTTTTTGGTTCAGTTTACATGTGACTTTCTTAGAGTTGAGTTAAAAGTTGTGCAAGCCACTCATTGTTCAAAATGCCATTTACGTTTTAGAATAATGAAAAAAACGGACATGATTTTAACTTACGACGAGGCAACATTCAATGCTTGCATAGCATCGCGGATTTATTCAGAAAGATTTCTGGATAGAGTTATACCTGATCCGAGAACATTTCAAAGGCTTGTGGATGCTCTTATGGAAGCTGGCGCCTTTAAAACTAAGCAGAAAACTGTGGCAGAAAAGCGTGCTACACAGGAAATTAATCAGGCCCTAGTACTAAACCTTGTGGATAACGATCCACAGGTAAGTGTGTGGAATTACGAAGACGTCAGTTCAGAGAGTGCTCCTTTATTCATGGATATCACCCATATCATATCAACCTGCACCAAGAGTTACATGGTGACGATTTCTTGTATCGAAAAAACTTTTCTGTGTAGAGTTGAAATCAAATGAATGAAAACTTCTTTCTTTGTATGGGGTATGGTGAAAATATTGTTTATCAAAGAGTACCAATAACCCGAGAAGATATACAGCAACGCATTATTGCTACGTTTCAAGAAATTAGTCGACGGCACTTAGCAGATAATGTGTAACATTCATTTAAACACAGGTTAGAAATGTGTATCAATCAAGAAGGACATAATTTCGAAAATATTATTTAAAATACAGGAACTTTTTATTACTAATGTTGTTGTTTAATTTTTTACAAATTAGGTGACAATTTTGTCTAGGTAAAAACGGCAATTGAAGCGTTTTAACAATAAAATTTTACTAGATTGATTAAATTCATTTAGATACCTTAATATTAAATCAAAAAATTATGTTCATTTAAAAACAGGCTTAATATTAAGCCTCACCTGGTAAAAAGAAAAAAATCATCATTGAGCTGGTCGGTTGGTTTATTACCTTACCGGCAATAAACAAGCGGCTCCTGGTAAAGATAGTTCATCATTTTTACCCAAAATAATGAACGAATCTCATTTTTTTTGTGTGAATTTACTTTACTATCACTCCCACACAATATGGTATATGAACTGTTAAAAAACAAAACCATAAATTTTTTCATTTTTGACATTTTTGCAAATTATTCGCAAACCGTGCAATAAAAACCATATTTGACATGATCACCACCTGCCCCAGTAGGGTGGTTTAATACATACCGAATTTGAAGTTTGTATTAAAGAAGTTTGTAATATGTAATTTTCACATGTCAAAATATCAATGTTCCATTAACTTATCGGGTCCACCTATCCGATAAGTAAATGTATATAATGAAATGTATGAGGATGAGCTGGAGTAAAGTAGTGACTTTAACATTTTGGAAGTGTTAGAGGAAGGTGGTTGGACTGGGGTGGTGCAGTGCAGCAAACAGAAAAGGAAATTGATCAAAAAGGAGTACTTTACACAAAATATACAAAAATGGATTGTAGATAAAACCAGATAGTACACATAGTACCAGATAGGGTAGATAGAAATGTGGTGTAATAGGAACATCATACTCAAATGAAAGAGGAGCAAACAGTAATAAGAGTAAAACATGATAATAATAGAGTATGAAATTAAAGAAAAACACCTATACAGAAAACAATGTTTTTTTCTATTTTTCCCTTTCTCTCTGTATGATTTATATTTCATTTGCCATATAAGTATATGTCTTTCTTTCGTAACTACCAATGATGAAAATGGTTGAATATTGAAAAATTATAAATAACAATCTTGTAGTTATAATCCTTCAGTTTAATATTTCTTGCTTAAGGTACTATTGTGTTGGAGCTATGATAAACGATAAGAGCGATGGTAAGAGAAATCAAATCCACAAAAACGAATTTAGTGTTGCTCTTGTCGTGTATTGTAGGTCCAACATAAACGTAGACTAATTCGTCTGTAATAACATGTATCTTTTCGAATAATATGTAAACGCGATTTATTAATACTTCTTCCTCTTTTATTCCGCTTCTATTTTAAATATATATGTAACGACAATAGATTTCAAGAAGGCTATTGTAGACCGCTTTATATATGGTCATTTAGAACAATATGTGGCCGTCTACATAAATATAAATTAAAAAATCAAAGACGATTCTATCAGAAAGAGTGTGAATATTTATCTTTTGAAACAACATATCGCAATGATGTTTTAAAATCGTTTAGTCAAAGAATTTTAAAAGCTACACTGTAATACGTTTTTCCAGTTGTAGACAATTTTATGTTAAATTCCTATTCCACTAAGACTTAACTAAGGTATTACACTTTTTATGTTTATCAGTTTAAATGTGTATTTGTCAATGATTCGTTTATGATTTACTTAAAGGTGCAGTGACTTTATACAGGGTAACTGGTTCGTAAGAACTTTTTTAGGTTCCACTACTCGTAGAGGCTTGAAATTTTGGAATCATGGTTTGTTGATTCCGATCTTTTAATCTAAATATTTTCAAGATGGCCACCACTTCCGGTCTACCGGAAGTAGACCTCAACTTCATTATTTTAAATGGAATGCTATAGTGTTTAGGCCCATTACTACCATCTTTTAGTTAAATTTATCTTATAGATAAACCCATCCACTAGCCAATCAGAATGCGTAAAATAGCCATAACTATGGTAACAATCTCTTAGATAGCTTAACCAGAAGATGGTAGTAACGAGCCTTATTATACCATTCAATTATACGTAAAAAATATGTTGACTTTGAAAACAGTTGTTGGTTCCTAGCGTTTCTTGTTTTCAAGTTATTTTGATTTTAATTATTTTCTGACAAATATCACCATGCTCTTTATAAGCCCATATCTTAGCCAACGTTAATTCAAAAACGTTTTGCATTGGTACAATAACTCTTCATATACTGTTAAACAGATTATCACTTGTTGTATCAACATATGTTATACATTTGGAAATCTGTGATTCGAGGTTTATCGTAGAAGTATTAAATTAAAATAACCAAAGGTTTACGATGATATTTGTTTATTTAAGAAAAAACAATATTTTCGGTGCAACAATGTTTCGGCTGACACAGCAGCCTTTTTCAAGCACGACTAGAATAAAGAGAAAGTATGTTATACAAGTTTTTATGATCAGGTGCCATTTTGTATTTTATTAAAAATTCGAAATAATTACAGTCAGTGAGAGTACTAAATAGCATGAGAGAGAGCGATGTTGAACGGATCCACAGGTATATTTGTGTTAACTTCCACATATTAATCCTATTTATAGCCAAATTAGAAGTATAAAGGCGTTAAGCGCACGTTTTTTAACAACTCTTTGGAAATATATGAGGAATAGAGTACTATTTCTTACCATTTATCATCGTAAATGAGGAAAATATCAAAACAAAAAAGTAAAAGTAAAATGAAAAACTCGACAAAAAATTAAGAAGAAAAGTTGAAATTTTAAAAGTTACGATCGAACTTGCGTGAAGCGCTAAGAACGACTGGATTTGAGACGAAGATTGAACCAGAATGCATTGAAAAGGAGGGGTGACGTACGTAGTCTGTATAAAAAATTTAAGTTAAACGAATTTAATAAACTGTCTATAGATATTAATATCTGTAATGTCATTCATAATTGAATCTTCGTCCTTTTGTTTAGCATCATAAATGTAGTATTCCTCATATAGGTCCATTTCCCTTGATTTTTTAAGGTATTTTAAAAGTTTGATGTTTTGAAAAGAGATATTGTGTTTATAAGTTGATATATGTTTATAAACTGCTGAAGAATCTTTAGTTTTGTGTTCTCTGAATCTAACTTTAAGATTTCTACCTGTCTGTCCTATGTATGTCATGTTGCATTCCGGACAATGAATCTCGTAAACTCCACTCGACTGTTCGATACCAAATCTGTGTTTAGTATTGTTTATAAGTTTACTAATTTTAAGGCCTAATGAAAACGGAGTGTACAATGTTATGTTTATGAAGATTAAGTTTGAATTTAGATTCAAGAGAAGGTATGTATGGAATGGAAATGTATCTGACTGGTGAATTATAATGAGGGTATATTAAATTATTAATAAATGAGTTATGAGTTTTGTTATAGATTCGTTGCATATCGTCTATTTTATAATTGTTGTTGAGACCAATTTTTATTATAGTTTTTAGCTCTAAATTATAATTATTATCATCAAGTGGAGTGTTAAAGAGTCTGTTAAACATATATCTGAAGCTAGTTTCTTTATGCTGTATGCAATTAAACGAATTCTTTGAGATAATAGCGTCGGTGGTAGTCGGTTTTCTGAAAATATTAAAATTGAGGATGTTGTCATTTAGATTTTTAGTGATTTTAAGATCTAGGAAATTGATACTGTTTTGTTTTTCTATTTCTATTGTGAACTGTAAGTTGCTTAGGTTATTAAAAATGTTTAGTAGTCCCATCAGTTTTGCATTATTACCCCTATAAACTGTTAAAATATCGTCAACGTATCTACCATAGAAAGTTATGTCTTTGGTGAATAGATCATATTTATTAGAGAAAAGATCTTTTTCCAATGAGTTTACAAATATTTCTGAAATAATGCCAGATATGGGTGACCCCATGGGGAGCCCTTGTTTCATGTGGTAATATTGATTATCAAAAAGGAAAAAATTTTGTTCACATACAATTCCAAGTAGAGTGATGAATGAATTAATTTCTATGAGGTTTAGGTTTAAATTGTGAAGATTATTAATTAGGTATTTTTTAATGATTTGAAGTGAAGATTTTATGGGTATGTTAGTGTACAAGTTTTTTATGTCTAGTGAAATCAGTCTGTGTTTATCTGTAATATGTAGTTCTTTTAGCTGCAACATGACGTACATAGGACAGACAGGTAGAAATCTTAAAGTTAGATTCAGAGAACAAAACTAAAGATTCTTCAGCAGTTTATAAACATATATCAACTTATAAACACAATATCTCTTTTCAAAACATCAAACTTTTAAAAAACCTTAAAAAATCAAGGGAAATGCACCTATATGAGGAATACTAGATTTATGATGCTAAACAAAAGGACGAAGATTCAATTATGAATGACATTACAGATATTAATATCTATAGACAGTTTATTAAATTCATTTAACTTAAATTTTTTATACAGACTACGTACGTCACCCCTCCTTTTCAATGCATTCTGGTTCAATCTTCGTCTCAAATCCAGTGTCGAGTTTTTCATTTTACTTTTTTGTTTTGATATTTTCCTCATTTACGATGATAAATGGTAAGAAATAGTACTCTATTCCTCATATATTTCCAAAGAGTTGTTAAAAAACGTGCGCTTGACGCCTTTATACTTCTAATTTGGCTATAAATAGGATTAATATGTGGAAGTTAACACAAATATACCTGTGGATCCGTTCAACATCGCTCTCTCATACTATTTAGTACTCTCACTGACGGTAATTATTTCGAATTTTTAATAAAATACAAAATGGCACCTGATCATAAAAACTTGTATACCATACTTTCTCTTTATTCTAGTCGTGCTTGAAAAAGGCTGCTGTGTCAGCCGAAACATTGTTGCACCGAAAATATTGTTTTTTCTTAAATAAACAAATATCATCGTAAACATTTGGTTATTTTAATTTATCTTATACATGCTTATCAAAAATTGAGTTACCGTTTCTCTGTATTCAATTGCGTGAAAGTCGAAAATATTAAATGGAACGCCTTATACTTTCACACCCTATCAGAAAGGGAATTTAATTCTCTAGAAATTATCTATAAACATTCCTATTCCTACTTATTATACTTTTCTTGCTATTGAGGAATTTATCAAAATCATACGTAAATACTACGTGAAAGAAAAAAATTTTACAGTTTTTTGTCTAATTTATTTAAATTATTCTTAATATTATTTCTACAATGAACAGCGATTGAATAAACTTTAGATTGCTAGCTGTTATTTATCAAAAAAAACCAAAAGAAAGACGAATAAATGACAATGAAAAATAACAATTTAATGACAAAAATTAAAATCAATAACATGAAAGAATCAAAACTTAAAATTATAAAAATAAATTAAGGGAATTTAATTATCTATAAACTATCTAGAAAGTTTCCTGTGCCTATTTGTTGTAGCTGCCCTCATATTTGGAAATTAATGGAATGCTTAAAAGCTTCTAGTTTTTAAGTTAGAAAGTCATGGAGTTTTGGCAGCTTTTCCTCTATATTTAGGTAATTGTAGTCAGTACTTAGTTGGGTCATCACTTACTTTTGTTAATGTCTTTGAATATTATGGCGAATTATTCCAACACCAACATTTTAAATTCGCTTTATATTCATGGCGTATGTAAAAAAGTTTTGGGTAGGATCTGTTTCTTAGTTTTAGAAAGATCAAAATAACAAGAAATCATACATTTCTATCACCAGCAGGTTAACATAATGGAATAAATGTTTTGTCATATTTTACCAAGTTCTTTGGTAAGAGGTGCTACAATCAATGTAGATGAATATTTTCCAAGAAAGCACCGTTAATAAATAAAGTGAACTCTCTAGGAATATCTCGCCCATTATTACGTCAAATATTACTCCATATTATTGTTTTTCATTGTTTCATTTATGCGTTTTTCTGCTGGTTATTTTTGGTAAACAAAAGCTAATAAACTAAATTTATTCAATCGCAGATCGTTCTAGAAATAATATCAATGATAATTTAAATAAATTAAAAGATAAACTGCCAAAATATCATAGCCTTGTAATAAAAACACGAACAGTTTCCAGCATTTTGTGTAGGATTTTGATAAAATACTCAATATTAAGAAAACTATAATAAATAGGTATAGCAATGTTTTTAGATAATTTGTAGAGAATTAAATTCCTGTGTTGATAAAGAAATATGGGGCGTTCCATTTAAAATTTTTGACTTTCTCGCAATTGAATACAGCGAAACGGTAATTCAATTTTTGACCATTCTGTATAAGGTACACTGATATAACAAGTACAAAACGTTTTTAAATTAACGTTAGCTGAGATATGTGCTTTTAAGGAGCATGGTGATATTTGCCTAAAAACATTTAAAATCAAAATAACTCGAAAACAAAAAACGCTAGGTACCAACAACTGTTATCAGTTATAATAAAATCTATAGCATTCCATTTAAAATAACGAAGTTGAGGTCTACTTCCAGTAGACAGGAAGTGGTGGCCATCTTGAAAAAATTTTAAATTAATAGATCGGAATGAACAACCCATGTTACCAACATTTCAAGCCTCTACGAATAGTGGAACCAAATAAAGTTCTAATGAACCAGTTACGTGAGACATCCTGTATAGCATATTCTGTTGACATATTGGTTTTTGTAATCATATATTCTTTAATAAATCTGATATTTTTTCCTTTTGGCTTTTCCAAAGAACTCTTCTCATACCTCTTTTTTCCCGCTTTCATCGTCAACTATTCAAAACCTTTCCTCTTTAACCATTCAAACTGATTATTATACTGTTAACTAACAAAATATAAGTATATACAGGTGTCAAATAAAAACCGACACAGAGCAGTGGCATGTAGACCAACCTAAAATATGACGATTTAACCCAACTTGCCTTATCCCAAGTTGCACCCCTGAGAAGTTACAGGCCTTCAAAGTTGAGTCTTAAATTTCGAAAAAAATTAATATCTCGGTGATGGATTAAGTTAGTATAACCAAATTTGGTATATGTTATGAGTGTACTAGAGCACTGCACGAGTACGTACAGCATCGGCGATTACGAGTACGAATACTCGTCAAATGAGTAATACGATTATCTCGTGTGTACTTGTACGCACCACACTTTTTTTACTCGCATCGTTTCGCATCGGCATCGGCGAGTATAACAGTAATCGGCATCGTTTAGAATCGGTATCGGCGAATATAATCATATTCGAGATCATTTCGCATCATCACTTGCGCAATTTGTTTGTGCTGAAGGAATGGATAGTATATGAGACATTTATAAGATAGTGAGAAATGCGACATAAGACAAATTCAAAAATGGATTATTACAGTAAGTTTATTATAGAATGTAGTCTATTCTATACAAATAACTGCCTATAGAAAAAATGTAATATAGTCTTGAATTAAAAAAGAAAGTATTCATTGACGTTATCTTAGACAAAGGTTTGACTTTGATATCACACATCAGTTTCCAAACCAAAAAAGCAACGATTGTACTAACCCAGTATCGAAAAGCTAGTGGGAATACTTAGGGATTAAATCCCAGAGTGACAGTATGAAGCTGTTTATAAACTGTGTAGGTGTGATAAGCTGTGTGAGTTCCTCCTTGACGCTCACACAGCTACAAGACACATTTTGGCATTCAGATGATACTCAGAGCAACACAAGGCAAAACGCTAACTGTCTACACTGTTGGATCAAAAAAGGCACGAGGTTCTGGAGCAGGAATATTCTGGCACGATTTCCAGCTACACCTTTTTACTTCACTAGGGTCGTATTATACGAAGGACTAAGCCGAAATAATAAGAATATGAAACAGTGGCAGAAAAGAATCTTAAAAACAAGATTCGAAAATACAATTTCAGTCATCAAAAGAAATAAATCACAAGACTATAAATATCTTCAAATGCATTATCTTTCAGAAATTATTTTCATACATTAAAGATACGCCCATATAGTTAAGAATGTCTACTTACCATTCTTGACAAGTTGTGTATGCTTATCAAGCTGACACAAAACGTGTGAAGCGATAAAATCCACGATTATTCACGATGCGTACTCGTCACGATACCCGATGCTACGATGCAGTTCAGATGAATATTACTCATAATCAGAACGAAAATGTAATCGGCGATGCATTGCCGAACGATACTGAGTATGTACTCGCATCGTTTAGTTGTGTACTCGCCGATTATTTATCCGATTACTTTTTACGTACTCGTGCAGTGCTCTAGAGTATACCAAGAGCATTAATCGGTAGAATTAAAAGCAAGGATATAAGCAGGAATCATTTAAAGCATTTCAAGAGGTTGGTTAGGGATGATGGTACGCTTAAATATGAAAGGTCGGCAGTTTTAATACCTTATCATTTCATTTTATGTGGAATTTAATTCTAAAACTTCTCTTGCTTTTATTATTTTTTAAAAAACCTGGTCGTTTTCACAGAAAATCCGAAAAACTAAAAATACGTAATTTACCAATTTGAGGGAAAATGGTGGCTATTTTGAACAATACTTCTAAATTATTGTTACCAAATCGTTCTTTTTTGTTTAAATTGTTTGATTTTCTATTAAATTATTTTTTCTATCATGTTATTTATTATTTTTATTTGTTTTACTTGTTGTATGCTGAAATCAAATAATACCTACCAACTTTATGGTTGTACGCGTCTTAGTACGTCTTAGTTATTCGTTTTTTTTATGAAAATGACTAGGTTTTTTAATGAATAATAAGAGTAAAAAAAGTTTTAGAATTAAATTCCACATAAAATGAAATAATAAGATATTAAATCTGCTGACGGATTATAAAAGTCTTTCATATTTTAGCGTACCATCATCTCTAACCAACTCCTTGAAATGCTTTAAATGATCCCTACTTTCTACCGAGTAATGCCCTTGGTACACTCATAACGTATACCAAATTTGGTTTTTCTAACTTAATCCATTACTGAGATATTAATTTTTTTCGAAATTTAAGACTCAACTTTGAAGTTAAATCATCATATTCTACATGCCCCTGCTCTGTGTTGGTTCTTATGTGGGACAGCCTGTCATTATATAATATAAATGAGGCGTGTAGTAGCAAAACTCGCCTTATCTATTTTTTACAAAATTTTAGTTAGATATTGGAATACATTATTTTTATAAATTTTAACACATATCAATCATAATTTTTTTTAAAAACATGCTATACACCCTGTTAAAATCATTTTAAAATTTTCATGTCATAGCAAAACTCGCTATATTTATAGCGAGTATCGCGGCAAAAGCTGCCTTATCCAAGCGTCCAATAGCAATAACGATTCACGATCACGCGAGCTAGGGTTCTGATACGCGGCCATTTTTAACTTAAATTATTTAAGTAATAGTTTGTTTTATTAATAAGTTATTAAGCGTGTTTTTGGTGTTGTGTACATAAAAATTATGTGTAATATGAGTCAAGATGTTATTTTACCCTCAAAAAAGGGAAAGGAAGAAAAAAAATAGCCGATAAATCAAAATGGAAAAGAGAAATCAGTAAGCGAAAGGTAAGCTCTTTTTTCTCAAGAATTTACTAAGCTTGTACAAAAAGTACTCGATCTGTCCGTTTCATAATTTTTCGGCCACATGTTAACAAGGGAAGTTAATTTTTTCGAATAGTAAATTAAATTCTATGATACACAGCAGAATAATTTAACTTTATTTCCTTCAGATATTCCTCTCCTAATCTGCCATGTTTCCCAATATGCAAGCACAATGGCAAAACCTTCCACTGCAAAAAATTAACAGGAGTGGATATTTACAATTTTCATCGGAATTTTTATTTGCTTAAAATTAAGTTGAGCAGGATGCATTTATTTTAAAATACTGTAGCCACGACAAACCAAAAAGACAAAACCGAAATTTAAAAGAAGGAAGCAGCCGAAAAAGTGTGGCAATAAAATACTTTGTGAAAAAATTTCGCTGTGAAAAATATAAAATTCAAGTGTGCCAACAAACGTTTCTTCAGATTCTTCACGTTTCCAAAGATCGTGTACAAAGAATTTGCAGAAACCATTTAAACACAGAAAATGCCAAAAGAAAATCGAGGGGTCGACCGGATTAGTACAAAATTTGTTGAGAAACGAATTGCGGTAAAAAGATGTATTGAAAATTTAAAATGTGTAGGAAGCCACTATTGTAGATCAAAAACAGATAGTAGACAATATTTGCCTAGCGGATTAAGCATCTCAAAACTTTGGCGCACTTATAACAGCAATGTTTTTGAACATCATGTAAAAAGAACTTTTTTTCAAAAAATTTAATATTGGCTTTGGAACTCCGGTAACTGATGCATGTTCCAAATGCATCGAACTGTCGGAAAGAATAAAACAGGAAATGCGTCCTAATGAAAAAAACAAATTAATTATAGAAAAAAGAGTTCATAAATTAAAAGCAACAGCGTTTTTCAAAAAACTACAAGAAAAGAAAAATGAATTAATTACATTTTCATTTGATTGCCAAAAAAATTTGGTTATACCAAAAATCCCAGATCAAATTGCCTACTTCAGCCGGCAGCTACACATCTATAATTTTACCATTGTAAGAGGTTTTTCAGAAAGTCACATGAAGCCAGAAAACGTATTTATTTATACGTGGATGGAGCATGAATATAAAAAAAGTTCCAATGAGATATCATCAGCTGTGTTTCATTGCCTATCACAAGTCGATCTTTCACCATATTCAAATATACGTCTATGCGCTGATGGTTGTGGAGGACAAAATCGGAATTCTACAATGATAGGAATGTGTTCTTATTTTTTGGCAAATGTAGCACCTCCGAATGTTAAAACAATAGAATTGATTTTTCCAGTGCCTGGACATTCATATCTCCCACCTGATAGGATATTCGGTCGCATTGAAAAAATGTTAAAGAAAGAATCAACTATTATAGATCCTAAAATTTGTAGAAACATTTTTGAGGAGCATGGAACTGTTGCGCAGCTGAGCAAGGATTGTGAAGTAAAAGATTGGAAGTTGAGCGTTAAAGAATTTTTGAAACCTGTTTAAGCGTGGCACTTTAAGTTTTCGCAAGCAAAAAGATTTATTTTATCGAGAAGTCAAAGAAATTTAATTCTTGTTAGTGGAGAGGTTTATTACAATTCTGACACTGGGACTGCAAAGTCATTATTAAAAAGAGGGAAAACATTCAGTTATTTCTCACCAAATCAAATTGAAATAATGGAAGTTGATTTGGATCAAAAAAAGGTCGGTAACGTCAGGGAGCTATTAAGAAAACATTTTGGTGATAGGTGGATGGAAAGACAAGACTTGAGTTTTTTTATACCTTTAGTAGTTGATTTAGATAGACCACCTTTAAAAGAACAAAAAGAAGAAGAAGAAGACATAGCATGTTTTTGCGAACGGAGACCACAAGAGGTTGATAACCTGTTAAGAATTTAAAATATTTGATTATTACTATTTTCAATTTAGTGTTCATTATTCAAAATTGTTCAAAAAAATAAATAATAAATACATTTTTTTAAGAAAACCGTCTGTTGATTGAATATTGTGGTATAATAAAACTTGCTATTCATTCATAACACAGCAAAACTTGCCTTATTCAAATAAAATTACTGTTTCTTTTTTAAACTGGATAAAACCAATTATAGATCAACCTATTGTTGATAATATTTCATAACATAATAGCTATATTTATTTGTGTGTTATATTTATTTTCCTAAAATAATTGCTAAAAACTTAAAATTTTGATTTTCTCAAATTTACTTCAAATTGATAAAGCGAGTTTTGCTACTACACGCCTCAAATATATAATAGCTATCACTATTATAATCTCTTATCATTATTTCTCCAGATTTTATTGTTAGATGTTTGCAGAAACAATATAAAAAAATGTAATGATGTACCAAGAAATTTTCTAGGATACCGTTTTTCAGTTTTTGTATTGATGTGGAATTAATATGATTTAGTCTTGCTTTATGGGATCCTATATTCCTTATAAACATTATATGTTGGACAACAAAAGTAAGCATTAGTATAATTCTTCTTGTTTTACTGAGGTTAGATAATATTACTTTCAATTATAACAAACACAAAGTTCTCAGTAGAATTTCAAATTTATTTAAAAATTCAAAATATTTAAAACTTCCGACGTTTCAAGCTTATTTCAAGCCTAAATCTACAATAAAAGATCTATTATTACTGATAACAACATGTTAAAATAAAATGGCATCCAACATTTGATAATGAACTGATTAAGCTCAAAATGTTGGAAGTTTTAAATGCTTTTAATTTTTAAATAAATTGGAAACTATACTGAGAAATTTGTTTGTTATAATTGAAAGTAAACATTAGTGTTTCAGCACATTTCTTAATTTTAAAGAATTTGATTTTATCAAATTTCTTCATTTTATCTTATTGGGATTATTTTTCAACAAATAATCCCAACAAGAATTACGCTTACTTCAACCCCACATTCTCTACATATCTTAATGAACAACATAACCAAAGCCTAAACTGTTTAGGAGATTACTTACATTTGAACATTAAAATCATTTGGTGGATCATCGGAATTTTCAAAAATAATTGGAGCATTATTAACAAATCTTTGAATAAAATCAGGAATTGTAAACAACATTTGCATCACACTGTTCAAATAACAAGAATTCCCTAAATTGATCATCCCTGTATAACCAGCTCCAAAAATTGGTCGTAAAGTCCCCCCACTTTCCTCTAAAGCTAACCACTCAGCCTTTTGATTTAACTCCAATTCAAGCTCAGCCATAGATTTCTCAGTTTTCTCCATATTAGCAATGTTAATCCCCCAATGTGCTAAATGTTCCCCTAATTTTGGGTCTTCCACCAAATCATCTTCTGTGTAACTGAAAATATCTGCTTTATTTTCCTTTGTAATTGTTCCTAATTTAACTGCCAATGGATATTTAGTTTCTTGGTAATGTTCTACAGCATGATTATTCCCACCAGATCCATCAAAAAATTTTCTACCACAAAGTATTGTACCATCAGTAAGATTTAACCATAAATTTTCAGTTTTGTCACATTTTTCGCATTTCCAACCTGATGGGGGAATCTTTTTTCCATTCTCCAATTGAACTAAGCTATTAGCATGTTTTGTAACTATACGAGCTTCCCCATCCCATGTACCTGTGGTTGCTTCTAATTCATCTAAAGTTGCTGCAGATTGTAATTCTAAGATTGTAGTTACAGAAACGATAACCTAAATAGATTAATAAATATGGTTGGAATTGGGGTAAAAAATATTGATTTACAAGATTACCTCTTTTGGCAAATTATTATTTGGCCACGGAATTGTAACAAATCCCGGTAAAACAACAATATTATAAAAGTTTTCGATTTCATATTTTTTCTTGCTCGATTCCGGGTTGAATCCGCCTTCAACGCCAATTGCTAATCGAGTAATTTTCTTTTCCGGACCATCACCCTGTGGAGATGATGGAATCTATAAAATGTTATTAAATAATCGCCATCTAATCTTGAGTTTCACTTAAATTACCTCTCGCTTTTCTGAACGCATATGTAAAAATACGGCATTTCCTGTTTTTTTGAAATAACCTTCAACATAGTCTTTTCCAAACCCTAAGAAGCTGGTGAGACTCACGTATAGCCCCGTTGGAGATTCCTATCGATATGAATCAACAAATAGTTTACATTAAGAAAAATTGTGGAATCATCACATAACCTCAACGTAACTTACCGGTGTGTCAAAACTAAACACACACTCGTCTTTGTAGACTTTATTATTCTTGTTCGGTATTCGAATTCGGGCTAAATGCGGGATTAATGCTTCCATTGCAAAATGATGTTCTTTTATAAAATGATTATGGAATATTTATAAACTGCTTCAATATTTAACCGTAAAAGAACTGTCATTTAGTTGCATTTGTTGAGTTGACTTGGTGAAAACAGTATTGCCAACTTTTCTAATTTAACTTTTTTTCTTCTTATTTTATTTATTTACTTTTTAATTTTAATAATTTTATTTAATTAAGTGTTATTATATGCATTTCGTTTAAAATATTACGTTTTTTTTAGTTTTAAATTTTGGAGATTATTAAAGAATGGAGAATTCTTTAATAAATTCATTTTTTATTTTAATGATTATATTTGTAACAATAGAAAAAAAATAAATATCACAACAATATGTATTTGTTAATTAGCATTTCTAATTTAAATCAATTTAAATAATATTTGAAACTAAACTATATACTAAAATCCTTGTTTATAGATATACATAGTTATTCAACCGGTCGAGTTAGAAGAAAAAGAGAGAAAGCAACTACACTCAGCAGCAGAAGTCTGCGTACAAAAAACTTGTAATACTTTAATTGAAAAAATGAGTCATAATCTAATGTGATAAACTTGATTTTTTTTTATTTTGTATATTAACTACATATAATTCTATTAACAAAATATGCTTCAACAAAACAGAAACAGTAGTTACAGAAAAAAATCAAAACTAAAAATTCTACAAATAACGGGTATGCAAAAATCTGCGTACAAGTCAGGACAGTATTTATAAAAAATTCATAAATGAGATCATTGTTTCTATATTAATATGAGGTCGGATAACCTTTACGTTTAATGACCTCCCTTAAACGTTTAGGCATGGAGTGCACTAATTTCTTCGTTTCGTCCGAACTGATTTTGGCCCATTCCTCAATCATAACATTTTTTAACATTTCGTTCGACGTTATGTTGTGTTGCCGAATCCTGCGTTCCAGTAAATCCCAGTGGTGTTCGATGGGATTCAAGTCCGGCGATTGTGGAGGTGTTTTAAGTTGCTTTGGGGTATTGTATAGTAGCCAAAGCTTAGTGTTGTGGGCGCAATGTTTGGGGTCATTATCTTGTTGAAAAAAGTATTCGGGCCCCAAGCCCAAGTTTTCGATGCTAGGCTTCAAATTTTCTTTTAAAATGTCTATATACATTTTATGGTCCATTGTCGATGTTATGAAAACCAACCTTCTCACCCCTTTGGTGCACATACACCCCCAAACCATAACTCCACCACCTCCGTGTTTTACAGTCGCTTTCAAATTTTCGGGATTAAGGGCAGTATTAGGTTTCCTCCATACAAGTTGTTTACCCTTAATGCCGAAAATGCAAAATTTGCTCTCATCTGTAAAGAGAACTTTCTCCCAGAATTCAATGGGCTTGTCTAAGAGTTTTTTTGCAAAGGCGACCCGCTTCTGACGATTGACCTCTGACACAAATGGCTTTTTTTGTGCAACGCGACTGTGATAGTTAGCTTTTTTTAACGTCCTTCTCACTGTATCTTTGCTGATAGTTTTATGAAATTCTTCTTGTACATTTTCTACTATTTTTTTTGCCGTCAGCCTAGGTTCTTTTCTAACCTGCTGTACAATTTTTCGCTTCTCTCGGTTTGTTAAAAGGGGTGGTCTACCAGATCGCGGACGTGAGAGGTAATCTTCAGTGTCTTTATAATTATTAATTACTCTTTGAATGGAAGAGTGTGACCTGCCGACAGTTTCTCCTATTTTTCGAAAAGATTTTCCCTCTTTCCATAACTTTACAATAATTTTTCTCTCTCCCAATTCAATTTCCTTTCCTTTCGTGTCCATTGTAACTTTTAGCTTCTAAGCCTCTGCTAATATAATTGACACCGATTATCTTTTATTTAAATCGGAAAGCGTACATCGCCAACTACGTATTTAAGTAAATAAGTATATTTTGGAGAAGGCGTCTTTATTTGTACGCAGATTTTTGCATACGCATTATTTGGAGAATTTTTAATTTTAATTTTTTTTGTAACTAATATTTCTGTTTTATTGATGCATATTTTGTTAATAGAATTATATGTAGTTGAATACACAAAATAAAAAAAAATTGAAGTTTATCACATTAGAGCATGACCCTTATTTTTTCAGTTAAAGTGTTAGAAGTTTTTTGTACGCAGACTTCTGCTGCTAAGTGTACATTTATGAATGAATTGGAAAAATTCAACTTGTAGTATAAGTTGTATACTCAATCTAGAAAATCAATATGATAGGATATTAAAATTTTTACACAAAAGAGACTTATCATAAATAATATGGAATTGTTTTCTAAGAAAAAATTACAAATATATTTTTTATAAAAATTACATTTTATTTAGACAATATTCATCTTATTGCAGACTTATTTCAGCCGTGGTTGGCGCCGTGCGTTCTTTTGAGTAATTGGTCGACCCGGGTCGACTCATCTAATCGAAATGAATAGGTACTGTGAGCATCAAAAAAAAGTAAACAGCTGTTGTTTTTCTATTAAAAGGTTAATAAAAATGCAGTTAATAACGAAAATCAAAAAGTTTTATTGCAGTCTTCACAACTCATCTATACTATATTTAAATCAATAGAAACATGAAAAAAAAACAAATCATTACCCGTAATAATTCAGATTATTGTAAATATCTACCGAATTTACGCGTCAAAAGAAAGTAAACAGAATTCGGAACTAATAGGTATTAAGTACAAAAATAAATATAATATTAACTTTTAATACTTGGTTTGAGCTCCTTTGGCCTTCAACACCTCCCTTAATCTCCTTGGCATGGATTCCACTAAGTTTTTTGTAATATTTTGAGGGATTTTCATCTATTCTTCAGTTAAAGCTTTTTTAAGGTCATCTTTATTTGAAATTGTCCTTTCTCTGATCTTCCTGTCAAGGTGATCCCACAGATGTTCTATAGGATTAAGGTCTGGGGACTGCGGTGGATGATCAAGGGTTTTAGGGACTCGGTAGAGCATCCATTACTTCACAATTTTGGAGGTGTGCTTTGGATCGTTATCCTGTTGGAAGATCCAGTTCTCTGATAAGCCCAATTCATTAACTCGGGGAAATATTGTTCTTTAAAATGGTTAAATAGTCCATTTTATTCATTGTTGATTCAATAAAAACTAGATTACCGACCCCTGACGCCGCCATACAGCCCCAGACCATAACCGAGCCTCCACCGTGTTTGATGGTATTGGTAACACATTTCTCTTTGAAGGCCTCATTTTTTGGCTGCTATATCTTTGGTGGTTTTCTTTTATCAAAAGTTTCAAATTTACCTTCATCACTAAATAATATATTTTTACAAAAATCTGGAGCTTCGTTCTGATATTTTTTTGCGAAATCAACACGTTTCTGTTTATTTATTTTCGATATGTAAGGCTTTTTACGGGGTGTTCTTCCATGCAGGCCACTTCTATGGAGTGTTCTTCGTATGGTACTGGAACTTATGGTTGTGTTTGCTATCTGCGATATGTCGTTTGCTATTTTAACCGCACTTGAACATGGATTATTCTTCACTTCTCTTACCACTGCTCTAGCCTGTGCTTCTGTAAGGCGCCAACGCGTTGTAAATCGGCTACAGTATGATGTTTTGCGTATTTATCCAAAATTTTTTTTATTGTGCAGTGATTTCTTCCCATTATTTTAGCTATTTCGCGTAAGGATTTACCTTTTTTATTTAAACTTAATATAATTTTACGCGTTTCTATACTTGTTTGTTTTCCCATGATGATTTTTGGTATTTATAATTAATTTCGACGTTCAACCACTTGCTGTTTTTTCTAAAATGTTCTAAAGTTGTCCTGGGAGGGGTTTATAAGTATTTATACGAAAAGTGTGGTACTTCCCCTAAATCTAAAATGAATTTACAACAACCGGACCGGCTGTTTACTTTCTTTTGACGCGTAAAAATCAGGGTATTTTTACTCTAAAAGGGATTTACCATATTTGTGGGGTTTTTTGCTTAACTATTTTTTATGATAGGATTGCTCACAAATAAAGTCGTAAATTTTGGTATATAAATTTTTATTGTAAGTTAACAGATTCATAGTAAAAAGGGTTTTTAGAAGTAAACAGCTAGTGTTTACTTTCTTTTGACGCTCACAGTACGTTACGTCTCAGTTCTATTCTAACCTTTTGTAATGGCTGACGTAAAAAAGAGACGTGATCTTAGTTTAAGTGAAAAAATTAACATTTTAGAAAAATATGACAAGTTGCCGAAATTGAGTCAGCGAAATGCAGCAGCACAATTAAAAATCTCACAACCAATTTTGCGTAAAATTTTAACAAAACGTGTGGAAATAGAAGATGCTGCTAAAAAAAATGAGAATTTACTGACTAAAAGAAATCGAACTGGGAAATACGCTCAAGTGGAATCTGCGTTGAAACTATGGTTTGCGAATGTCCGCGAACATGACGCACGTGTAGATGGCCCGTTGATGCGACAGAAAGCGGAAACACTTGCAAATAAAATGGGAAAAGAAAATTTTATTGCAACGGAGGGATGGTTTCACCGTTGGAAAAAAAGAGAAAACATCGTATACAAACGGACACACGGCGAGCAAAAAGATGCTAATTTTAAGAGTGCAGAACACTGGATTGAAAATGAATGGACCAAGATTGCTGGGGAATTTACTCCTAATGATATTTTTAATGCAGACGAGACTGGGCTTTACTATCGCGCTCTCCCCGATCATACATACACTCAGCAGCAGAAGTCTGCGTACAAAAAACTTGTAACACTTTAATTGAAAAAATAAGAGTCATAATCTAATCTGATAAACTTGATTTTTTTTTATTTTGTATATTAACTACATATAAAGCTATTAACAAAATATGCTTCAACAAAACAGAAACAGTAGTTACAGAAAAAAATCAAAACTAAAAATTCTACAAATAACGGGTATGCAAAAATCTGCGTACAAGTCAGGACAGTATTTATAAAAAATTCATAAATGAGATCATTGTTTCTATATTAATATGAGGTCGGATAACCTTTACGTTTAATGACCTCCCTTAAACGTTTAGGCATAGAGTGCACTAATTTCTTCGTTTCGTCCGAACTGATTTTGGCCCATTCCTCAATCATAACATTTTTTAACGTTTCCTTCGACGTTATGTTGTGTTGCCGAATCCTGCGTTCCAGTAAATCCCAGAGGTGTTCGATGGGATTCAAGTCCGGCGATTGTGGAGGTGTTTTAAGTTGCTTTGGGGTATTGTATAGTAGCCAAAGCTTAGTGTTGTGGGCGCAATGTTTGGGGTCATTATCTTGTTGAAAAAAGTATTCGGGCCCCAAGCCCAAGTTTTCGATGCTAGGCTTCAAATTTTCTTTTAAAATGTCTATATACATTTTATGGTCCATTGTCGATGTTATGAAAACCAACCTTCCCACCCCTTTGGTGCACATACACCCCCAAACCATAACTCCACCACCTCCGTGTTTTACAGTCTCTTTTAAATTTTCGGGATTAAGGGCAGTGTTAGGTTTTCTCCATACAAGTTGTTTACCCTTAATGCCGAAAATGCAAAATTTGCTCTCATCTGTAAAGAGAACTTTCTCCCAGAATTCAATGGGCTTGTCTAAGAGTTTTTTTGCAAAGGCGATCCGCTTCTGACGATTGACCTCTGACACAAATGGCTTTTTTCGTGCATCGCGACTGTGACAGTTAACTTTTTTTAACGTCCTTCTCACCGTATCTTTGCTGATAGTTTTATGAAATTCTTCTTGTACGTTTTCTACTATTTTTTTTGCCGTCAGCCTAGGTTCTTTTCTAACCTGCTGTACAATTTTTCGCTTCTCTCGGTTTGTTAAAAGGGGTGGTCTACCAGATCGTCGGCGATCGTGAGAGGTAATCTTCAGTGTCTTTATAATTATTAATTACTCTTTGAATGGAAGAGTGTGACCTGCCGACAGTTTCTCCTATTTTTCGAAAAGATTTTCCCTCTTTCCATAACTTTACAATAATTTTTCTCTCTCCCAATTCATTCTTCTTTCTGTTTTATTGATGCATATTTTGTTAATAGAATTATATGTAGTCAATACACAAAATAAAAAAAAATTGAAGTTTATCACATTAGATCATGACTCTTATTTTTTCAGTTAAAGTGTTAGAAGTTTTTTGTACGCAGACTTCTGCTGCTAAGTGTACAACAAAAATTTTCGCTTATAGTAATCATGATTTCGGTTTATGTTATCATTTCTTTCTTAAAAATGTTTTCGACATGAGCAATAAATTTTATTTTTACGAGCAAAATAAATAATGTTGACACAGATACGGTGAATCCCCAAACTCTGCATTTGAAAACTCGAACACGCGACGCTCGGCTGTGTACGTTACGTCTCAGTTCTATTCTAACCTTTTGTAATGGCTGACGTAAAAAAGAGACGTGATCTTAGTTTAAGTGAAAAAATTAACATTTTAGAAAAATATGACAAGTTGCCGAAATTGAGTCAGCGAAATGCAGCAGCACAATTAAAAATCTCACAACCAATTTTGTGTAAAATTTTAAAAAAACGTGTGGAAATAGAAGATGCTGCTTAAAAAAATGAAAATTTACTGACTAAAAGAAATCGAACTGGGAAATACGCTCAAGTGGAATCTGCGTTGAAACTATGGTTTGCGAGTGTCCGCGAACATGACGCACGTGTAGATGGCCCGTTGATGTGACAGAAAGCAAAAGAACTTGCAAATAAAATGGGAAAAGAAAATTTTGTTGCAACGGAAGGATGGTTTCACCGTTGGAAAAAAAGAGAAAACATCGTATACAAACGGACACACGGCGAGCAAAAAGATGCTGATTTTAAGAGTGCAGAACACTGGATTGAAAATGAATGGACCAAGATTGCTGGGGAATTTACTCCTAATGATATTTTTAATGCAGACGAGACTGGGCTTTACTATCGCGCTCTCCCCGATCATACATACATGTTTAAAAAAGACAATGTTGTAAGACATCGAAAGAACGTATAACAATTTTGTGTTGTGCAAATATGTCGGGCGACAAAGAACAGCTTTTAGTAATCGGCAAAAGTAAGAATCCACGTTGTTTTAAGAGTGTCAAAAATCTACCTGTTGATTATTATTCAAATACAAATGCCTGGATGACATCTTTAATTTTTAATGACTGGCTCTTAAAATGGGATAGGAAAGTAAATCGCAAAATTGCTCTTCTCGTGGACAATTGCGCTGCACACTGTGTAAATTGTCAATTAAAAAATATAAAAGTTATTTTTTTACCGGCCAATACTACTTCGATAATACAACCGTGTGATCAAGGCATTATAAGAAAGTATGGAGGATACCCTAAATATGAGCGCAAATGATCTAGCCAAGAAAACTAATTTATTAGACGCTTTACATCTTATTACCATGTCGTGGAGCCAAGTTTCCAAAATAACAATAAAGAATTGTTTCAAACATGGTGGATTTTCAAAAGATGACATAGAACCTGAACACCTAAACATTCAGCCACCCGACATGACGACAAGTGAGTTCGAGGAGTGGATGGCAATAGATAACGAGTTAAATGTTGCACAGAACGTAACAGAAGAAGAGATTTGCGAAAGTGTAATGTGCAAAAGTGTAACAACGTCATCAATTGAAAATCAAGAGCCAGAGGAAGAAGTAGACATACAAACAATGCAACCCCCAACAATGAGCGAAATGAGAAAAGCGCTGGAAGTTTTGCGACGTGGTGTGCAGCACAGGTCATCTGATTTTCAGACGCATTACGACTATGAAATTTTTGTTAATAACTTGCTCCGCGAAAATCAGAGACAAACAACGCTAGATGAGTTTTTTTAATATGAATTTGTTTTTTATTTTGTTTCAAATTTAAATGGAATACATATTTTATGTAGTAACATTTTTTAAGAGTTTATGTTACGTTATATATGTACATATTTTTAATTAAAATAAAGTTTTGTTTTTTCGGCTATTATTATCAATCGGTTATTGTTATCATAAACCCCGAGTCCCGTTGTGATCACAATAAGCGGCGTGCACTGTATTTGAGTTTGGATAAACAACTTTACGTCTACATTTTTTTAAATTGAAATAAACATCGTTTACAATTGTAAAGTATAAAAATTATAAAAAATTAAAATGTGATTTTTGCATCTCACAATCAGTTCACCTTTTTTTTGTAAATAACATACTTCGATATAATCCGAATATATCTCGAGAAATATTCGGCAATACAATCTTCTAAACCTATCGAATGCACATCTTCAATATCACTTAATAATATAAAATATGATAAAGTGGACAGACTAACAATGGAGAAGAATTAAGAATTTCACACATCAAGTTCGAATCATTGGTAAGCCAAATACAGAATCAGTCATCAAAAAATATGGTGTCTCACAAACGAAAGAAGAAACCATGGAACTGATCAAAGGACTCCACTACGCAATCGCTACAAAGGAGGTCCCGAAGGAAGCAATAATAAGTTATTAGTGGAGAAACCAATAAAGAATGCTGTAAACGGTCTTCGCCAGAAACTCATTGCGGAGGAATTACCAGAATATGTTTACGGATTACTAAACAGTATATAAATAAACATCGGCGACGTATTTTTGTTGGAAAGGAGAGTTTTACGTGCAGTTTAATGGCAGCCATGATATCTCCATTGTTGCCGACTATTCATTCGAAGAAGATGCTTTGAAGAGGAGCCTGTAGAAACCAAAACTATGGCTTCGATGCGTTTGTGATATGGCAAGAAGGCAGCGAATGCCTCCAGGAGTTCTTAGATCACTTAAACGACGTCAACAACATCCAACGATAAAGTTTACCATGGAAACGGAAACTACCAAATTGTTGCCTTTCCTAGATGCGTTGGTCACTAGCACGAAAAATGGTGACATAGAACTTGGAGTGCATAGGAAGGGGACCCACATCAACGTGTACTTAAAGGCAACATCACACCATCATCCACTACAGAAGAGATCCGTGAACCACACTTTATTTCAAAGAACAGCAAGAATTTGTAAAGGAGATAACCTAAAGAAGGAGGAACGGTTTCTATGGGACATACTGCAGAAAATCGGATATACTTTAAGGGACGAAGATGAAGTAAGTACATAACCAGCTGTGTTTATCTGTCAGTCAGCAGTCAGCGGTTGCGGAACATTGCCATTCAGAGAGATACCGAATAGATTTCGACAAAGCAAATGTACTGGCTAGAACTAAGAAACATCACCAAAGGCTGACAAGAGAGGCCATAGAAATCCACCGGTATAAAAACAACGTCAACGGAGAAGATGGCAGGCAACTCAGCAGGACATGGAAGATGGTGGTGAACATGAACAAGACTCTGCCAGATGCGATACAGTAATTAGTTAGTAATAAGCTTGTAATTAGTATAAATTGATAATTAATTAGTTTTCGACCGATATATTTGAACCAGTTTCTGAAGACGGTTGCAACATGATATTTGAAACGTCAAACACTTATTGAAAAGACGCATGGCAAAACCCGAAAATTTCTAGTTTTGCTCTAGTTTTTCACAGTCAGTACTTCTCATCAATGGGTGTCGATGTAAAACTTCTATAGTCGGTAAAGTTTCTTTCTTTTCTATTTCCAATTCATATACATATATTCATTACTATCTCTTCTTCCCCTGAATATGTAAGATATATCTCAACTATTTCAGGTTTTTCATAATAAGGTTTCAATAAATTTACATATACATAGTTAGTATCTGATATCTTCTTTATTAATTTCTTTCAATCTCCTAGAGTTTTTAATACCGATATTCCGGGACTCAAAATATCGGGATTCTAAACGAAATATGAGCGGTATTGAAAACCGGTATTGCTTCGCAATTGGCCGAATTATTTCTTTTAATATAAACAAAACCTCAATATTCACTGCTTCTAATCGTCTTCCATTCATATTTCTGCCGACGTCTTCGAAGTCGACCGCCCAAAGTATCACGGGGTTGGATTGGATTTCGAAATTCCACTTCAACCCAAAGCCTTCGACCACCCAATCTTAGGTGGTCTTCAAGTGTTGAGTTGGGTTGGAATTTCGAAATCTAACCCAATCCAATCCAACTTAGTTATGCTTTTGTCGGCCAACATCTTCGAAGTCGGGCGAGATATGAATGCAGGGTTGCTTCGGGGAATCCATTCGAACTGTCATAGATCTTTCGCGCATTCTTCCTGAAAAGACAATCACTTCCTATGATGCCTCTTCCTTGTTGCAACCCACACGGTCCCATGGTTCATCTAGATGGAAAGGAGAAAAGCGCCTCACCATTTCTTCTCCTTTCTTCTGTTTTTTCTCCTTGTGCTAAGCGATGTTACTAAGCACTACACGAAGGGGTTTCCCCTTGCATCTTGTTATCTTTCAATCTCAATTTAAGTCAGAGTCGTGAAACAAAATCAAAGTATTCCCATCCCTTTATGAAATTTTAGTTTTTTACTTACCTATATATCTGGTTTAGGGAGAGCTTCCGATTTATCTTCTTCCCTACTTTGTCCCATACGCCTCCTTTTGGTACTCAATCTTATTATATTCCATAATCTTTGCAATCTTTGAATCGGCATTAACATTATTTTTCAAGATTTCCGCTGTCTATATTTAACTTGCTTCCCATAATATAATTTCACAGGATTGAAACCGTGTGTTGTATGTGGTGCACGTTTTATGGAAAATATTGCTGGATCAATATACTCGTCCTACTCTTTTTCATCTCCGTAACTCAAAGCTCTGAGTTACGGCTTTGTTTCAAATATTCCGTAGTTAGATTACTAACAACACTCTCCCTAGATCTGTGTGTATCTCTGAAGAAAATCAAGTCTAGAAAATTTGTTCAACAACCTATGATTTTAAGTCAGCTACTTTTAACGATATTTTTGTCATACGTCTGGGGAATTGTGGACGGTAAAAGGTAAACGATAATCACAGTCACCGTTTAAAATAATGGTAACTGAGAAAGCAAGACCCCGATCACTACATTCCTTAAAAATCACCCGATCTATATACAGAAAAATAGTTTCCAAGAATTTCCTGATTTAACTTTGAGGTCAGGAGATACTGTTAAGTTTTTCTTCATATAGCTTTTCCTATTATTGTTAAACCCAAATGTTTTAGCTCTAGTTTAGCGTTAGCTGTAGTGTTGGTATTAGCTCTACTTTTAGCTGTTTTTGATATTTTGCATCACATCAGTCGTTATTTTAGGGCATCAAGTTCAAAAAAGTATTTTATATTTTGTATTATTTTACGTCTTATTCTTATAATTTAGTATTTTTTTCAAAATCCCTCAGAGCATATATTGCTCAATCTTAAATGACATGTATTATATAAAATACTGTTAAGATAAAACACATTTTTAAAAACCTGCATTCACAATTAATTGATTATAAAATATAAAAATTACTACTTATTACATATTTAATTTGTATTATTATCATGCCGCCCAGTATTTTGAATAATACTCCGACAAATTTCTTTAAAAGATTTAAGGCAGTTGGTGTCCTCTTATAAATCTGGTTAAACTTACGTAAAAAATTTGCCGTTTACAAATCGATATTTTACCGATGAAAAGTCTGCAACGGTTCGGTATTATTCTGAAGGACACATTATTGATTTATTTGCATACAAGATATATTGAAATATATGCAACTTATTTTACAATTTCATAGTAAAACGTACAAGGCGCGAATAGTAAAATT
Source organism: Onthophagus sagittarius (assembly GCA_036711965.1). Classification (NCBI taxonomy): domain Eukaryota; kingdom Metazoa; phylum Arthropoda; class Insecta; order Coleoptera; family Scarabaeidae; genus Onthophagus; species Onthophagus sagittarius. The sequence goes on along the minus strand of JASERS010000003.1, from coordinate 42,243,945 downwards.
TAAATTTTAATGAATGGGCACACATTAGGTACCTTGCCATCTGGGTATCACGAACACAAACTAACTTCAGTTGAATAACTATGTACACTTAGCAGCAGAAGTGTGCGTACAAAAAACTTCTAACACTTTAACTGAAAAAATAAGGGTCATGATCTAATGTGATAAACTTCAATTTTTTTTATTTTGTGTATTAACTACATATAATTGTATTAACAAAATATGCATCAATAAAACAGAAATATTACTTACAAAAAAAATTAAAATTAAAAATTCTCCAAATAATGCGTATGCAAAAATCTGCGTACAAATAAAGACGCCTTCTCCAAAATATACTTATTTACTTAAATACGTAGTTGGCGATGTACGCTTTCCGATTTAAATAAAAGATAATCGGTGTCAATTATATTAGCAGAGGCTTAGAAGCTAAAAGTTAGAATGGACACGAAAGGAAAGGAAATTGAATTGGGAGAGAGAAAAATTATTGTAAAGTTATGGAAAGAGGGAAAATCTTTTCGAAAAATAGGAGAAACTGTCGGCAGGTCACACTCTTCCATTCAAAGAGTAATTAATAATTATAAAGACACTGAAGATTACCTCTCATGTCCGCGATCTGGTAGACCACCCCTTTTAACAAACCGAGAGAAGCGAAAAATTGTACAGCAGGTTAGAAAAGAACCTAGGCTGACGGCAAAAAAAAACTATCAGCAAAGATACGGTGAGAAGGACGTTAAAAAAAGCTAACTATCACAGTCGCGTTGCACGAAAAAAGCCATTTGTGTCAGAGGTCAATCGTCAGAAGCGGATCGCCTTTGCAAAAAAACTCTTAGACAAGCCCATTGAATTCTGGGAAAAAGTTCTCTTTACAGATGAGAGCAAATTTTGCATTTTCGGTATTAAGGGTAAACAACTTGTATGGAGAAAACGTAATACTGCCCTTAATCCCGAAAATTTGGAAGCGACTGTAAAACACGGAGGTGGTCGAGTTATGGTTTGGGGGTGTATGTGCACCAAAGGGGTGGGAAGGTTGGTTTTCATAACATCGACAAGGGACCATAAAATGTATATAGACATTTTAAAAGAAAATTTGAAGCCTAGCATCGAAAACTTGGGCTTGGGGCCCGAATACTTTTTTCAACAAGATAATGACCCCAAACATTGCGCCCACAACACTAAGCTTCGGCTACTATACAATACCCCAAAGCAACTTAAAACACCTCCACAATCGCCGGACTTGAATCCCATCGAACACCTCTGGGATTTACTGGAACGCAGGATTCAGCAACACAATATAACGTCGAAGGAAACGTTAAAAAATGTTATGATTAAGGAATGGGCCAAAATCAGTTCGGACGAAACGAAGAAATTAGTGCACTCCATGCCTAAACGTTTAAGGGAGGTCATTAAACGTAAAGGTTATCCAACCTCATATTAATATAGAAACAATGATCTCATTTATGAATTTTTTATAAATACTGTCCTGACTTGTACGCAGATTTTTGCATACCCGTTATTTGTAGAATTTTTAGTTTTGATTTTTTTCTGTAACTACTGTTTCTGTTTTGTTGAAGCATATTTTGTTAATAAAATTATATGTAGTTAATATACAAAATAAAAAAAAATCAAGTTTATCACATTAGATTATGACTCTTATTTTTTCAATTAAAGTATTACAAGTTTTTTGTACGCAGACTTCTGCTGCTGAGTGTATATAGTCTGTACCACGAGAAGTGGCGGTGACTCATCGATTTCCGTAAGTAGTTTACGCATACGTTACAAATATTACGCCCGTACGCTGACGTGTGTTAGAGTGAAATAGCTTCTAATGAATATATCTGCTGTACAAATTAAATGGACACACCGAAAAAGTATGTCTTTTCTAATATCGATAACTGAACAAGCTTCTATACCGACTGAAAAGGTTAGTTACCTCTAAAAACTAGTTTCTAATTCTTGTTACTATAAAACGAATTATTATTGTTAATTATTATTTATAAAGTGTTGTAAAATGTTTTCACTGAAAGGAAAAGTGCTTAACAGAAAAGCAATGGTTATGTTGATGAACGTTCACAATTACTTATGGAGAACCAATGAAGGTTTAAGTGAGACTATTCTTAACGAAGTAAGTATTTTCAATTTTATTATCCCAAATTTAAATTATATTTATTTAGAGAACTGCCGAGGCATGTGGGGTATCAGTAACAACTGTATACCGTACAAAGATCCGGTATCAAGAGGCAGAGAACCAAGGCTTTTCTATAACAACACCTCACAGGACAGTAAATCGACAAAAAACTAAATCAGCAGATGTGGATGATTTTGTGAAGGATGCAGTAGGTCGCAAAATATATGATTGTCATCAGAAATGTAAATAAAATATTTAGAGGATTTAATGTGGTAAAGGTTTATTACATGTTTCCTTTTATAGGTCTGCCTATTATACTGCGCAGCGTTGTAAAAGATCTCCAAGATGATGGCATATATGAATTCTCCACAATGAGCTTAAAGAGATTGCTACCAACAATAGGTTTTACCTATCAAATGGATGATCAAAGAAGAGGTTTGCTGGAGCAGCCACTTATAGCAACTGTAAGAGCAATATTTTTGTGAAAATTTATAGAAAATAAGAGAAAAGAAAAGAGAAATTGCTGTTCGATCCTGTGTATTTTGATGAAACCTGGATTTTTGGAAAAGGCTCTCCATGAAAAAGTTGGCATGATGATGACAGTAAATCTGTTAGGAATAAAACTATTGGAGGAGGAAAAAGATATGTCTAAGAATAAAATAATGTTTTTTATATTTTAACATGAATAATTGATAGGTATATAATTCTTCATGCTGGAAACTCTCAAGGATTTATAAAGGGTGCAGAGCTATTGTTTTCTTCCACATGTAAAACAGCAGATTATCACGACAATATGAATGCTGACCTTTTTAAAAAGTGGTTTACAGAGCAGTAACTTCCTAATTTAGAAAGGCCAAGTTTGATAGTCCTTGATAATGCATCATATCATCCCAGATTGAAGGAAAAACTGACCACCTTAACATGGTGCAGAAAAGAATTAATTGAATATTTAAACGTTAAAAATATTTCATATCAAGAAACCATGTTAAAAGCAGAATTATATTCACTCGCCAAAACTCACCCAACAACAAAAACATACGAAATTGATGAAGTTGCCAATGAATGGGGCCACAAAGTTATACGATTACCCCCATATCATTGTCAATTCAATGCTATTGAATTGGTTTGGGCGAATAGCAAACAATGTTATAATAAACATATTGGCAGAGATGGATATGGGGATGAAAAGTTTTGTCAATGTGGAATGAAGCTTTATGCAAAGTTACAGCAGAAGATTGGCAAACTTTAAAAGGCACACAGAAGAAGAAATAGTAAGATGGTGGAATCGAGAACGAAAGAGTGAGGAGGAACTCCTTACGATAAAGTTAGAAGAGCACAGCAGTGATGAGGATGAGGAATCTGACGATTCATAGCATGTATATAATATATAAATAATATTTTTACTTTTAACAGATAATTTTAAATAAATATTTTCAGAAAGCAATGCGTTTTTTTATGTAAGATTTGTTATAATATTTGACGTACAATTAAAATAAAATCATTTTTATTTTTTATAATTAAATACACATATAAGCTGCGTATAATTGGTTGCTTATCTTCAAAAAAAATTATGGTTTAAGTTAGGTGCTACGTCCAAATCTTATTTCGTACGCTTTTAAACGATGAGTCACCTCCACTTCTCGTGGTACAGACCAATGCTGTCAGATCTACCGTTTTGACGGTAGATCTACCGCTTTTCGTCTTGAGCTACCGTGCTACCGTTGTATGATTGGAATCTACCGTTTCATTATCAATATTATAACAAACGCTATATTTTATCAAATTTATCCCCTACCTGCTTTGAAATAAACTTACATTTTTATTCCTAATTTAATTACTGCATTTAGCGACATCTACGGGACGTACAGATTTCAGTTCTCTGTGATCACCATCCACACAAAATAGAAACCGCTTTTTTTTTGAATATTCGTAATAAGTCTTCAAGTTCTTCTACCGATCGAAACTATGTTGGTAACCTACCTTAGGGTCAGATTTAGATCTCGGGGATTTCCTAAATTACTTAAAGTAATTGTAAGCCCAACCGGAGATGTGTTGCTAATCGTTATTCCATCGTGTTTAACTAGTGTTGTTAACTAAACGTTTGTTTTAGTGGTTGGGTTTTGTGTTAATAGTCATTTTAACTAAAAAGTTTATCATGAGGTGAGTTAATTTTTGGTTTACGATGATGCTTTCGTTTTACTTTCTTTTATTTTAAATTAATTTTAATGCTAGTTCTAGCGAATATGAATCAAGTTCAAAAGAAAAGAAATGCAAAATTAAGTACAATCAAAAGTACATAAAGGAATGGGAGGCTGAATTTAACTGGGTGGCCCCTGGTCGTATAAAAAGCGAAGCACATTGCAAATCTTGCAACAAAACAATTATTATTTCATCAGGAAAAATACAATTAATAAGACATGAGAACAGTCAGGGTCACATTAGTTCGGCTAAAGCCGTTGTTAAGCAAACAAAAATAAATACATTATTTTCAATTTCTAAAATACCAAATGGGGCAGCAAGAAAAGCGGATTTGTATATCGCGGCTTTTATAGCAGAACACAACCTCCCATTCGCTATAGCTGATCACCTTCCCAGTTTAATTAAAGCTGTGTGCACGGATTCTGACATTGCGAAAGAAATTAAATGTGGAAAAACAAAAGCGACTGCAATAACAAAGAATGTTATTAGATTACAACAGCACGAAATATTATGCGATAATTTACGCAATAACAAATTTTCGCTTATCGTCGATGAATCTACGGATCTGGGATGCACTAAGCACTTATGTTTGGTTGCCCGATATTTTTCCGGTAAAAAGTAAGTAAACGTTTCATGCGCCTGTTCGGTACTTTAATGATATAAATTTGTTGTTATAGGGTACAAGATGAATTTCTAACACTGATCCAGTTAAAAGAGGCAACTGCAGAAAAAATTTACAATCATATTGTCCATTTCTTCAAATGTGCCAAAATACCATATCAGCAAAATATGATAGGTTTAGCATGTGACGGCGCAAATGTAATGGCTGGTGTAAGAAATTCTGTAGTAGTTAAATTTAAAAACGATGTCCCTAACTTATATTTTTTTAAATGCATATGTCACAGTTTCAATTTATGCGCTTCTTATGCCTGCGCAAAGTTGCCTAGCGAAATCGAACAATTTTCTCAATGAATTTCAAAGCATTTGTCGTATTAAACCCCACAAAATTTTGCATCCGGCACAAACGCGTTGGTTGTCTTTAGAAAGCGTCGTATGTCGATTAATTGAGCAATTTAATGCATTAAAGTTATATTTTATAGATGCTTCGACAGCGGATAATTTTATCAAAGCGACAAATATATTAGAAAGAATGAACGACCCAATCACATACACTTAGCAGCAGAAGTCTGCGTACAAAAAACTTCTAACACTTTAACTGAAAAAATAAGGGTCATGATCTAATGTGATAAACTTCAATTTTTTTTTATTTTGTGTATTAACTACATATAATTCTATTAACAAAATATGCATCAATAAAACAGAAATATTAGTTACAAAAAAATTAAAATTAAAAATTTTCCAAATAATGCATATGCAAAAATCTGCGTACAAATAAAGACGCCTTCTCCAAAATATACTTATTTACTTAAATACGTAGTTGGCGATGTAGGCTTTCCGATTTAAATAAAAGATAATCGGTGTCAATTATATTAGCAGAGGCTTAGAAGCTAAAAGTTAGAATGGACACGAAAGGAAAGGAAATTGAATTGGGAGAGAGAAACATTATTGTAAAGTTATGGAAAGAGGGAAAATCTTTTCAAAAAATAGGAGAAACTGTCGGCAGGTCACACTCTTCCATTCAAAGAGTAATTAATAATTATAAAGACACTGAAGATTACCTCTCACGTCCGCGATCTGGCAGACCACCCCTTTTAACAAACCGAGAGAAGCGAAAAATTGTACAGCAGGTTAGAAAAGAACCTAGGCTGACGGCAAAAAAATAGTAGAAAATGTACAAGAAGAATTTCATAAAACTATCAGCAAAGATACGGTGAGAAGGACGTTAAAAAAAGCTTACTATCACAGTCGCGTTGCACGAAAAAAGCCATTTGTGTCAGAGGTCAATCGTCAGAAGCGGATCGCCTTTGCAAAACAACTCTTAGACAAGCCCATTGAATTCTGGGAGAAAGTTCTCTTTACAGATGAGAGCAAATTTTGCATTTTCGGTATTAAGGGTAAACAACTTGTATGGAGAAAACCTAATACTGCCCTTAATCCCGAAAATTTGAAAGCGACTGTAAAACACGGAGGTGGTGGAGTTATGGTTTGGGGGTGTATGTGCACCAAAGGGGTGGGAAGGTTGGTTTTCATAACATCGACAATGGACCATAAAATGTATATAGACATTTTAAAAGAAAATTTGAAGCCTAGCATCGAAAACTTGGGCTTGGGGCCCGAATACTTTTTTCAACAAGATAATGACCCCAAACATTGCGCCCACAACACTAAGCTTTGGCTACTATACAATACCCCAAAGCAACTTAAAACACCTCCACAATCGCCGGACTTGAATCTCATCGAACACCTCTGGGATTTACTGGAACGCAGGATTCGGCAACACAACATAACGTCGAAGGAAACGTTAAAAAATGTTATGATTGAGGAATGGGCCAAAATCAGTTCGGACGAAACGAAGAAATTAGTGCACTCCATGCCTAAACGTTTAAGGGAGGTCATTAAACGTAAAGGTTATCCGACCTCATATTAATATAGAAACAATGATCTCATTTATGAATTTTTTATAAATACTGTCCTGACTTGTACGCAGATTTTTGCATACCCGTTATTTGTAGAATTTTTAGTTTTGATTTTTTTCTGTAACTACTGTTTCTGTTTTGTTGAAGCATATTTTGTTAATAGAATTATATGTAGTTAATATACAAAATAAAAAAAACCAAGTTTATCACATTAGATTATGACTCTAATTTTTTCAATTAAAGTATTACAAGTTTTTTGTACGCAGACTTCTGCTGCTGAGTGTATGTAATTATTTCGCAAATAGTCCAAAACGAGTAGTGCTTTTTCAAGAATTTCAAAGCTTTTGTCGTATTAAACCCCACAAAATTTTGCATCCAGCACAAACGCGTTGGTTGTCTTTAGAAAGCGTCGTATGTCGATTAATTGAGCAATTTAATGCATTAAAGTTATATTTTATAGATGCTTCGACAGCGGATAATTTTATCAAAGCGACAAATATATTAGAAAGAATGAACGACCCAATCACATATCTTTATCTTTTGTTTCTTGAGCATGCTTTATCAATATTTACCAATTTAAATAAAGAGATGCAATCAACAAAATCACAAATTCATAAATTATTTAACAGGGTTAAGTCGTTATATAGAACTTTATTAGATTTCTTTATAAAAAGATCAGTCTTGCAAACTAAACCATTACTAGAAATTGATACAAAAAACAGCGACAATTTTAAGGAGCTTAACAATATATATTTGGGAGCCAAAGTAACTTCATATTTACTTCAAATTACTGTAAATAGTGAAGATATACATACATTTAAACATAATTGTTTGTTGTTTTATATTGAAGGTGCAGAACAGATCAAACAGCGATTTAATTTTAACTGCAAAATCCTGCAATCTATGAATTTAATAGATCCGGAGATAATACTAAATAGCGATGAAGAATCTGTTGTGCCATTGTTACAATTATTTCCCAATTTAGTAACTTCTGAAAATATTCAGAAAATTGATAACGAATGGCGTCTTCTTCGTAATTCAATGTTCAAATATAATGAAGAAGAAGGTATTGAAAAGTTTTGGTTAGAGGTAAATGCCGAAAAATGTGATGACGGAAATGGCGTTTATTCAAATTTAACATCTTTTGTATTTAGTGTACTATCTTTGCCACACTCCTCCGCAAATGTCGAAAGAGTATTTTCCCAAATAAATTTAATGAAGACCAAGCAGCGTAATTGTTTGTCAACAGCTTCAATTATAGGTTTATTGCATACAAAAAACTACATAAAAGAAGAATGTTTTAATATAAATATTGACAGTTTCATATTATCAAAACATAATAATAATATGTATTCTAAATCAGAATATTTTTCTGATTCCGATTGATGCGCCATAATTATCTCTATTCATGTAAATAATAATATTAATAAATATAACATAATAAATGTTGATATTGTTTCTACCGTTTTTATGTTCAAATCTACCGCTTTTTCTGAACCAAATCTACCGCGCAACCAGCATGCCCAGTTGCTTTCTCTCTTTTTCTTCTAACTCGGCCGGTTGAATAACTATGTACACTCAGCAGCAGAAGTCTGCTTACAAAAAACTTGTAATACTTTAATTGAAAAAATAAGAGTCATAATCTAATATGATAAACTTGATTTTTTTTTATTTTGTATATTAACTACATATAATTCTATTAACAAAATATGCTTCAACAAAACAGAAACAGTAGTTACAGAAAAAAATCAAAACTAAAAATTCTACAAATAAAGGGTATGCAAAAATCTGCGTACAAGTCAGGACAGTATTTATAAAAAATTCATAAATGAGATCATTGTTTCTATATTAATATGAGGTCGGAGAACCTTTACGTTTAATGACCTCCCTTAAACGTTTAGGCATGGAGTGCACTAATTTCTTCGTTTCGTCCGAACTGATTTTGGCCCATTCCTCAATCATAACGTTTTTTAACGTTTCCTTCGACGTTATGTTGTGTTGCCGAATTCTGCGTTCCAGCAAATCCCAGAGGTGTTCGATGGGATTCAAGTCCGGCGATTGTGGAGGTGTTTTAAGTTGCTTTGGGGTATTGTATAGTAGCCAAAGCTTAGTGTTGTGGGCGCAATGTTTGGGGTCATTATCTTGTTGAAAAAAGTATTCGGGCCCCAAGCCCAAGTTTTCGATGCTAGGCTTCAAATTTTCTTTTAAAATGTCTATATACATTTTATGGTCCATTGTCGATGTTATGAAAACCAACCTTCCCACCCCTTTGGTGCACATACACCCCCAAACCATAACTCCACCACCTCCGTGTTTTACAGTCGCTTTCAAATTTTCGGGATTAAGGGCAGTATTAGGTTTTCTCCATACAAGTTGTTTACCCTTAATACCGAAAATGCAAAATTTGCTCTCATCTGTAAAGAGAACTTTCTCCCAGAATTCAATGGGCTTGTCTAAGAGTTGTTTTGCAAAGGCGATCCGCTTCTGACGATTGACCTCTGACACAAATGGCTTTTTTCGTGCAACGCGACTGTGATAGTAAGCTTTTTTTAACGTCCTTCTCACCGTATCTTTGCTGATAGTTTTATGAAATTCTTCTTGTACATTTTCTACTATTTTTTTGCCGTCAGCCTAGGTTCTTTTCTAACCTGCTGTACAATTTTTCGCTTCTCTCGGTTTGTTAAAAGGGGTGGTCTGCCAGATCGCGGACGTGAGAGGTAATCTTCAGTGTCTTTATAATTATTAATTACTCTTTGAATGGAAGAGTGTGACCTGCCGACAGTTTCTCCTATTTTTTGAAAAGATTTTCCCTCTTTCCATAACTTTACAATAATGTTTCTCTCTCCCAATTCAATTTCCTTTCCTTTCGTGTCCATTCTAACTTTTAGCTTCTAAGCCTCTGCTAATATAATTGACACCGATTATCTTTTATTTAAATCGGAAAGCCTACATCGCCAACTACGTATTTAAGTAAATAAGTATATTTTGGAGAAGGCGTCTTTATTTGTACGCAGATTTTTGCATACGCATTATTTGGAGAATTTTTAATATTAATTTTTTTTGTAACTAATATTTCTGTTTTATTGATGCATATTTTGTTAATAGAATTATATGTAGTTAATACACAAAATAAAAAAAAATTGAAGTTTATCACATTAGATCATGACCCTTATTTTTTCAGTTAAAGTGTTAGAAGTTTTTTGTACGCAGACTTTTGCTGTTAAGTGTATCTATAAACAAGGCTAAAATTTTTACGATAATAATAATCAGCTAACTTCATATTATTTTTTTCTATTTCTTAATTTATTTACTTTCTAATTTTAATAGTTTCATTCAATTATATACTATTATATACATTTCGTTCAAAATATTTCAATTTTATTAAATTTTATTCTTCACTTTAAAATTTTCAATTTTCATTATAACAATTATTTTTCTAACAATACAAAAATATGAAATATTTCAATAATATGAATTTGTTTATTCACACTTTTCCTTTAAATCAATTTAAATAAAATTTGAAACCAAACTACTTAAATTTTAACAGTAATAATAATCAGCTAACTTCACATTGATCAATAATTATTTTGACAGCCATTTGATGGCTGTGTTCTAATTATTTAAATAATTTGACGTCCTTTATACACCAAATCGGGTTTTAAAGAGTGTTATACAAAAGAAAGTACTGTTTTGACGTTAATAAGGCAATCCAAATTCATCAGCAAAATGAGTATTGGTACATACATCTTGTATCTTCCAGAGGTAGCCCTGGAGAAAATTTTCTCATTTTTAACTTACAATGAAATCGCGAAAACCAGGGAAGTTTGTAAAAAGTTCAATCATGTTTGTGGAAATTTGTTATCACGGGGGTTTATCCAAGTGGAGAAACGACACTCCACTATCTATAAACGCATGAAAACTATGTTGCCGCGAAGAGAATCGGAACGTCGCTCGCATCCTTTGGCAAGACATTGCGACATTTTATCAGCAGTTGAGACGCGTATCAGCATGTTAAACATGACTTTTTCAAGATATATAGAAGCTGGATTGTGTTGTTTTTACCCGGGAAAAGTTATTGATGAAATTGTGAATGTTTTAAACACAATCGAATTGCTTCTTCCACCTCCACGTACCCACGAGTTATTACAAGAGCTACGAGACATCAGTAGTATGGCTATGGAACATTTTGAAGAGTTCATTTTGCCAAATTTAAAAGCACACATGGAACATACTTCCGGTAATGTCGCTAATTCCTTTTTTATATCACTTTCTATAAAATATTTGTTTTGCAGTTTCATTTATGCCAAATCCGCAGATAAAAAATAGTAAATACGTGTTTGTAAAGTTCTCTTTAGCCAATGATGTAAAAAGAATTAAGAAGCAGAACAAAATGTATCGAGAACAAATAACTCAAATGTCTAATCAAATTGAAAAATTAAATAAAAGGGAGAAAAGTATTTTATCGAAGTTGAAAGAGCATTCGACAAAACTTCGTGATCACGAACGTAAATATAACAGTCAAGCTCAAAAGATTACAGAACAAGAAGCTCTTATTGTTGATCTAAGGAAACACATTGATGAATGGGAGCAAAGATTTAATGATTTTGCAGCGGAAATGAGAGCGCGCGATGAATTTAATGATAAACCAAAAGAAAAATCGCCCATAATCGGAAATACTAATATTAGTATTGGCCAAAACATTAAACCAAGAATTGCTCAAGTCCTTGGGAAGTCTTTATCTAATGAACTTGAAAGGAAACGAAAGTACTCGTTAAATTCCGATCTTACACCAATAAAATTTGCTAGAAGTGATTCGTTCAATGTTGATAATAGAAGTAATAATAATGAAGAAACTTCTACAAATATTAAATTATTGGGCGAATCTTTTACAAAAGAATTAGCAAATATTGGTTTGACCAATGAAAACCAACAATTGAAACAAATTCAAGAAAATTTGGGTTTATTGAAACGAAACGATACTTTCTTCAGCAATTTCTTCGAAACGATTATTAAGAATCCGATAACTTCTATTAAAAGTAGGAAGCGGAAGATGTCTGAAGATATTAACATAAGTGATGTATAATAATTTGTTGTATTTTGTTTATTTTTCAAAACATTTAAGTTAGTTTTAAGTTTAATTGTATTAGGTGTTGTCTAATCTATAAGACCCCATTATAATCTAACAAAAAATAATCTGATAGATACCTCCTAAAATCTGATAATCTAGCTGTTAACCAGTAAGAGATATTTACAACAGCTATGATCATAACAATTCCTTTGGTTAGCTTAACCCACAGATGATGATGGTCAAATTTTTTTTTTAATAAATATATTGTAATAATATGTAATATTTAAGATGGTATGAATTATTGTGTGTACTAATGATTTAGAAATAAATCACCTCATCTCTTTTTCTGTGTCATAGACTTATAACTGATCATATTTCTGAGATTTTTTTTGCCGCTTTTCGATCTACTTTTCCTGAGACTTTTCCAAGATATGTTAGTGTATGTATCTATCCAAAAACTACGCAACACCTCACCAGCCTCATATGTAGTATACTTCAGTTCTTTTTCTGCAGCTTGTTTGATAGTCCAGAATCCGACAATCTAGGAACATCTAACTAGTTTTAATTCTTGTTATTTGTTGATCTTTTGTTGCATGATCGATACATTGGAAATTAATGAATTTTTTATCACCCATTGAAAACTTTACCTGGTCGTCTAATGCTTTGTGTTTTAGCTTATCTTGTTTTATTCGTACATTTTATTAGCGCTATGGGTATTTTATTAGGTGATTTGAAATGAGTGCAGTATTAGTATGGGTCAAAGCATTAAATCAAAAATTGCTCAAGTCCTTTGAACATCATTATCTAATGAACTTGAAACGGAACGGATATATTCGTTGAATTCCGATCTTGTGCCAATCAAATTTGTTAAAAGTGATTCGATTAATGTTGGTAAAAAAAATAATAATAATGAAGAATCTTCTACAAGTATTAAATTATTGGGTGAATCTTTTACACAAGAATAAGATGGAAGTTATCTGGATATATTAATATAAGTGATGTTTAATATGATGTATTTTGTTCATTTCTCAAAACACTTAAGTTAGTTTTAAGTGTAATTGTATTAGGTGTTGTTTAATCGTCAAGACCACCATTATAATCTTACAATAATTAATCTGATAGATATAACCTACTGTTAACCAGTAATATATTTACAACAACTATGATCAAAACATTTTCTTTGGTTAGCTTAACCCATACATGATAGTAATGGTCAAATTATTTTTTTTAATAATATATTGTAATAAAATGTAATGTATAACATATTTAAAATGGTGTGAATTATTGTGTATACCAATGATTTAAAAATAAATAATATCTTTTCTTTTTTTTGCGTTTTATTCTCCCATTTCACTTATTTGCGAGTATAGTATTCTTTTATTGTTTGTTTGAATCCATGTTGCAAGTTTATCAAATGTTAAATATGTAAAATATATGAAGGGTACAGGGAATAAACAGGCTAAGTCAATTTTTGTTGAAATCGTGTTAACAACACAGTCTGGTAAAATTAAAACGAATCTTTTCATCAATAATTAAGTGTGAATTATTGGGAATTCAACCAAAAACGGGGAAGAATCAAAAAACCTCCTTTAACCAAAACCAAGCTTTCGATAATATATTTTTATCTTCTTCAGGATATGCTACAAAGAATAACCGTTAACAATTTTTTTTATAGAAAAGTAATCTAACTTACATTTAGAGATCACAATATATTTAAATTTAATATATGTAATTGTTAACGGTTATTGTTTGTAGCATACCCTGAAGAAGATAAAAATATATTATCGAAAGCTTGGTTTTGGTTAAAGGAGGTTTTTTGATTCTTCCCCGCTTTTCGTCAATGTTCATAAAAAGAATCATCATCATATCAAAGAAGCTTGTGAAGAAGCCTGTCAGTAAAGTGTTGTGCAAATAATGCAAGACGAAACTAAAGAATCAACGAATGGTCGGAGAACCAAAAAACGGAAAAAGTTTGGATGGCTACACGAAGTTCGCAAACAACTTAGGCTACAAAGCCACGAAATGGGTCCGGATTGTAAATGTGGTAAAAAGTGTTTCGAAACCTTGAAGGAAGAAGTATGTAAAGAAATTCTACGTCAATTTAACTTGCTACTAACAGAAGATGAACAGAATTTATATTTGTGCGGTTTAATTTCCCTCGTACCAGTAGCAACGCGATATTTCTACATAATTCGTGCAAAAATAAATGATCGTATTGAAGAAGTATTTGTTTGCAGGACGGCTTTTATGTCAATTCACGCAATTACTAAGTCAAAAATCGAACATCTCGTTCGTAGTTTAAAAATGACTGGCATAGCTCCAAAGAATAAAAGAAGAAAGCATAGATCCAAGAAAATTAAGTCCGGAAGTTCTAAATATGATTCACGATCACATAAAAAGCTTTCCGAATAGATCATCTCTCTATGGCTTACGGGATTCTTCAAAAATTTACCTATCTGAAGACTTGAATATCAAAAAAATGCATAAATTATTTGAGGAAGTGCATCAAGTGCACAAGTAAAGATATCGCATAAAACTTACAGAACAGTTCTAGAAAGGGATTTTAACATCTCCTTTGGATATCCAAGAACAGATACGTGCAGTACTTGCGATCAATTTATGGTGAAGAAAAGGGTACTCCTATCTGAGAAACTAAATAAATGAGACAATGAAACGGAAAAGATAGAAAGATTGATTGAGATGGAAGATACTGTTCACAAAAGCCAAGCAGAACAGTTTTACATTCGGCAAAAAGCTTCTAAATTAGAATCCAAAAAGTCAAAAGAAATTGAAGCGATATGTTTTGACTTTTTAAAAAATTTACCTGCCCTAAACTTATCAACCAACGATATTTACTATAAGAGATAACTATCAATTTATGCCTTCAACATACACATTTTGGGAAATTCTCAAAGCGTGTTTTATGTTTATCCTGAGTTTATGGGAAAAAAGGTAGTGAGATGTCGCTTCGTTAATTCACCACTTTGTGTACAACTTCCTGGACGAGAAAGTTAAGTCCTTATACTTATTCTGTGATTCGTGTCAGGGTCAGAATAAAAATTTTACAATTTTTCGTTTCCTGCACCATCTAGTTAACATAGAAAGATATCTAGACTTTATTAAAAGATATATTTCCAATTCGGGGACATTCATATTTGGAATTCGACAAGAATTTCGGCTTGTTAAATCAAAAAACCAAAGTAGAACATCCCAGGGAATGGATTGCAGCTTTTGAAAATGCTAGATCCAAACCAAACCCATTTATCGTTTTGGATGTTACACAGGATTATTTTCGACGGTAGACGAAGCATTTCGATACAATATACAAAAAGAAATGCCCCATTCTGTCCCTTCCTATTAAGGAGATGAAGGTGGAAAAAGAGCATCCACATCTACTATATTACCGCACTTCATATAACGGTGCATGGTAAATTTTGTTATTACCAGCCCCATGTCTCGAAAAACAAAGCTAAATATCAACGAATTTGAGCTTCCGGAGTGTTGCTATAGAGGTATGCTTAGTATAATGTTACGCTAAATATTACTCTATATTTACGAAAAATTTCAGATTTAATAGAGATTTAATCAATCAATTCCAAGATTTACAGCATTTAGCCCAGTTTTGTGGACCTGAGGCAGCAAACTTTTATTCGTCAATACCCCATAAATGAATGTTTTCTTGTTTCCTTATTTAATAAAATATTATAAAACTGTTGACACTCGGACTAAGCTGTTTTATTCCCAGCTTTTTGGGGGTGTTACTGCAATCAAATTTGCCCTTATATTTTACCGTAGTATCAAGAGTTACATTTCCTTTTAATGATGCTCAAACATTAAAATTACTTTTACAGGCGAACTTATACAGTCTGAAACTTTTAATACGTTTTTCTAGATTATTTTGTATTTTGACTTAACTCATTTATTCCCTGTGCCCTTCATATCATAAAACAACTTCTTTACTTGCATTTATTTATTTGTTCGGTACCGGTTTCGAGCTTTACAAACTCATCATCAGCCGAATCTACAAATTAAAATTGGAAATTAAATATAAAGGTCGATATTTTGAAATAGACAGGTTTATTGTATGTTAAAATTGTAGGTATATCTTCTTTGAGCAAAGCAAGAGGGATTGATTTAGAGAAGAAGAGATGATACAAAATTAATTTTTGAATTTTATAATGTTTTGAGAAACGTAAATACAGGAGTGTAGACGTGTGCTACTTGATCATTTAATAAATTGAAATATTTGTCTTTTTTGTGTTTGTCGATTTCGTACATTTCTAACAAATCCATTTTAAAACCTTTATTACAATGGTGTATCAATTTAGCATTTTTACAATTTATTTTGTATCCTGTTTCAACGGCATACCTATATACATTAGAATTTTCTTTTGTTTGATGTTCATGTATTCTAGTTCCTAGTTTTCGACCCGTTTGTCCTACATATATAGAAATACAGTTTGTACATTCAAATTGTACAAACAAATGTACAATCAATTCTCTTTTGAAGATAATTAGTTTTATTATAACAATTAGCTAAAGGTTTCAAAATTGAATTTTGATTTGAAAATGCCAGTGTGATGTTATTGTTAGAAAATATTTTGTTAGATTTGAAACTTAACGTATTAAAGGATATCGGTTTATATAAATTGTTATTTTTGTTCTTTGTATATATTGGGTCTTGTTGTTTTTGTAATTTTTGATATAGTTAATTAATTTGTGTGGATATTTATTTTGATCTGCGATTTTAAATACAGTACCATCCCGATTAACCGAATCGCGATTATCTGAAATCCGGTTTATTCGAAACAAACTACAATTCAATTTGAAAATTCAAAAAATTCCTGATTAACCGGAAAAATTCGCATTATACGAAACGCTTCTGGGATTCCCCTATATTGCTAGGTGGTTCCCCTTGGGGTTTCACGGCAATACGACGGTCTAAAATGCGCATTGTTTTGCTTAGCCGACAGTGTCACAAGTACATACATATGTAATAACGTCTGTTTTTATTGCAAAAGGAGTAGTGTTATTCTCAAGTATTTTACAAAACGCAGTGTCAGAGCAATAAACGTAAACCCGTTGTTATCAGCTTGCAAGAAAAACTTAAAACAGTTCAGCGATTAGATAATGGTGAATTGCTTAAAAATATAGCAAAGGATTTAGGCGTAGGCGTGAGTCCGGTTGCAGAATTAAGAAAAAATCGCGAAAAATTTGAAAAATGGTGTAGTGTTTTGTTATCGCCAACCCTGGCACGAAAAAGTATG
Organism: Onthophagus sagittarius; assembly: GCA_036711965.1. Taxonomy (NCBI): domain Eukaryota; kingdom Metazoa; phylum Arthropoda; class Insecta; order Coleoptera; family Scarabaeidae; genus Onthophagus; species Onthophagus sagittarius. The sequence continues at coordinate 42,226,752 of JASERS010000003.1, read as the reverse complement.
AAAAGACGTGAATACGAAAAAGTGGATGATTCTTTATTTTTATGGTTTACACAGAATCGAGAACGTGGAATACCAATTTCGGGGACCATTTTAAAACAAAAAGCAGTAAGTTTAAGTGAAGAATTGCCGGTTATTGAAACGCCTGCAAGTTTTTCTGCAAACGATGGATAGCTAGACCGATGGAAAAAAGACATGGTGTACGTCAACTGAACGTTTGTGGGGAAAAGTTGTCTGCCGATGTATCTGCCTCAAAAAAAATTGCAGAGAATTGTATGGAGCTTATGAAAGAAAATGATTTACAACCAGAGCAGATCTACAATTGTAAAGAAACCGGCTTGAACAACAAAATGTTGTCCTCAAGTACCTTAGCGCAAAAACGGAAGCTGGAGTACCTGGTTACAAACGTAACAAAGAACACAAATTTGCACTATTATGTATCGTTAAGTCAGCAAAACCACGAGCCTTCAAGAATATTCGTCCCAATGCTTTTCCTGTTATGTATAAAAATAAAAAAAGGCTGGATGAATGCAAATCTATTCAAAAATTACCAAAAGTAAGGTCTTTTTTAAAAGAGCACGGATACCCCGGAAAATGTGTTTTGTTACTAGACAATGCTGCCACTCACCCAAGTGCGGAACAACTTAAAAGTGGGGAAATAAAAATAATGAATAAAAGTAATGTTTTATCCTCCTGCTGTAACTTCTCTCATTCAGCCCATGGATCAGGGTGTGCTGGAAAATTTAAAACGAAATTACAGGCGTTTGCTATTGGAGCATATTTTGGAAATAGTAGGTAACGGTGCCAATCTCACTGAATGTATAAAGAAGATAAACTTGAAAATGTCGTATATTGGATAGCTTCAGCTTGGAATCAAGTAAAAGGTAGAACCCTGGAAAAATCTTGGTCAAAATTAATTCAACACGAGGAGGGACGTATCACAGAAGCCAGAGTCCGACCATGAAGAAAGTTTACAGCAAATTTTTACGAAAATATCAAGATGTGAAAATGTTACGGAAGCAGAAGTTAATGAATGGTTAAACAGTGATAATGTAGAAGATGAAATGATTGACCAAGAATTAATTGAAAGTGTTTGCAAAAATGCTAATGAAATAAGCAGTGATGACGATGTACTGACAATATTCCAGTAAAAATTTCACATTCAGAAGGACTAGAAGCCTTGGAGAAAGCCTTAACTTATGTAAAACAACAAGAAAATGCAACTGCCGCGGATGTTATTTTAATAAAACGTTGGAGAGACATTGTTTATGTCCGACGTGAGGTGAGTCGTGGGTGGAGGGGGGAGGTCATTGACCTGCCGTACGGCGGTTAACGGTCCTGGGGGTTTTCCACCGGATATGGCTTTGGTGACGTCATCCATGGGCGCGAAGAGGTCACTGAGCCGCTGCCCGGTGATTGTTGGACCTGGGCTGCTCACACTGGACGCTTCAGGTATGATAGGCAGCTCGGCGTCCTGCCGTCCCGAATCCTATGGTCCTTGCCTCAGGTAAGCAACCCATGGGCCTGGAGTGCTCTAGGACCGTTCACCACGCAGCTGAAAAGTGTAGGGCATCATCCCTCTTGTTGAGGGTGCCGTTCTTCGCTATTTCAATGGATTCCCGGATCAATCTGGTTCTTCAATGCGGAACGTTGGCTACCTGCTTGTAACCCTCGAAATTGATGGTATGGTCTGTGTCCAGATGGTGTCGGAAGAGAGCAGAAGTAAGCTGTTTGTTCCGGATGCTCAGATTGTGCTCTTCTACTCTGGCAGCTATTCTTCTGTTGGTCTGTCCCATGTAGTTCTTGTCGTATGAGCCGCAGGGGATGGAATAAATTCCTAGATTTTCCAATTTTATTTGGTCTTTTGGATTCCTGAAAGAGGCTCCTATAGTGTTGCTGGGTTTGTAGGTGGTACTGATGTCGTGTTTCCGCAGCAGTCTTCCTATGCGGTCCATTGTTCCTTTGATGTAGGGTAGTACGACGTTGGGTCTTCTGGTCTCTTCTTGTGGATGTGGGTCCTTCGGCATGAATTGTCGATCGATGGCTTTCTTTACCATGTGTTTGGAGTAGCCGTTTTAAGCAAGGGCCAAGGTGACTTTCGTCATATCTTCTGATCTGTTATTGTTATCTGTAAGTCGAACGGATCTTGAGATTAGTGAGTTGGCCACTGATTGGATCTGTGAAGGATGATGATGAGAAGAGGCATTTAAGTATCGGTTCGTGTGGATAGGTATTAGGTACAGTATGCTGCAGGCTGTTGAGAGATTTCTTTACTAATACGTCGAGAAAAGGGAGCTGTCCACTAGCTGTTCGACCAAATGACGAAGATGTCATCAACGTACCGGATCCATAACTTAATATAACTTTGATGCATAACTTTGGCCTCCCTTAATGCTTTCGTCTCGAAATAAATCATGAACAGGTTGGCGATGATAGTGAGGAACCCATAGCCGCTCCTTCTACCTGCTTGTAAATCTGACCGTCAAATAGAAAATAAGCATTGTTGAGCAGTGTTTGGCGAGGTCTACGATGTGGCTGGGCAAGTCTTCGTATTTTCTGATCTGCTTGAGGGCCTCTTCGTTCGGGATACTAGGATAGAGAGACTTGACATCAAAGCTCGCCAAGATGTCAACGTCTTCAATTTGGACGCTGTCCAGAATTTGAACGAAATGTTCGGAATTTCGTACGTAGGAGTCGGCTTGTTGTGTAATAGGCTGCATGATCTTCGCTAGGTACTTTTCAAGTTTTTGTACCGGTGAGTTGAAGGCACTCACAATGGGTCTAACTGGAACATCCGGCTTGTGTATCTTGGGAAGACCATAAAGTTTAGGGCACCTGCTTGATTTCTCTCGAGGGATTAGAGTGTTCTTTATCTCCGGATCTATTAGAGATGCCTCTATTTTCGACTTGGTTATCTTTTCCAGGTAAGTTGTAGGGTCTCTTGCTGTTGGTTTGTAAGCTGCATCTTTGAGCAAATCCATGATCTTCTGCTTGTAATCCACCGAGTCCATAACCACTGTGGCATTACCCTTGTTCGCCGGAAGTATGATGATATTGTGGTTGTTTTTGAGTTGCTTTAGGGCCTGGATTTCACTTGGATCTAAATTCGACTTCGGTGGTTAAAATCCTGGAGATGTCCATTCTTAAAATTTCGGCTTTTTGTTTCTCCATTGAAGTTAAGCTGGATTCCACGTTAGCGATGATTTCATCCGGAATGGTCCTGGGGGTTAAGGCGTAGTTGAATCCTTTGCTTAAAATTGCTCGTTCTGCATCGGAAAGGTTGTATCCTGAAAGGTTATGGACGATTTTTTGGTTTTGGAGGCCCCGTAGAGGTAATCCTCGTAGAGGTTTATTCTACGGCGAAGAAACTTCCAGGAAAACCGAGCTTTTTTGAAAGACTGAGGGAAAAGAAAACCAACTTACTCTGCTGGGCTTTTAGGCACATATCTCGGCTGAGATATGTGCTTTTAAAGAGCATGGTGATATTTGCCAAAAAATACTTAAAACCAAAATAACTCGAAAACAAAAAACGCTGGGTACCAACAACAGTTATCAAAGTCAACATATTTTCTTACGTATAATTGGATGGTTTAATAAAAACTATAGCATTCCATTTAAAATAACGAAGTTAAGGTCTACTTCCGGTAGACCCGAAGTGGTGCCTATCATGAAAATATTTTAAATTAATAGATCGGAATGAACAACTCATGTTACCAAAGTTTCAAGCCTCTACGAATGGTATAACCTAAAAATGTTCTAATGAACCAGTTACGTGAGACATCCTGTATATGTATTCTGGTTGATATTTGTTACGTCTTGTGAAGGTTAGATCTTAAAAATTCAAATTATTGTTTTTCTCTGTTTCTAAGGTAAAGTTTAAATTAAATTATTATATATTTTATTTAGATATTCAAGAAAATTATTTAAAGTTTCGACATCCCCCTCCCAAATACAAAAAACATCGTCGACGTATCGTATCCATTTTATAATGTATTTTCTATAAGGATTTGTATCATTGATTATGAATTGGGTTTCTATATGATCTAGATATATGTCTGATAAAGGCATTCCCATAGGTAGTCCTTGAGCAATTTTATAGTATTCATCGTCAAATGTACAGTAATTTTGTTCAAAAATATGTTTAGTTATTTTACTAAGACCTTCAATTGTGTTGTTGTTTTTATTTCTCAATGTATTCTTGAACATTGTTGATATTAAATTGAGTGTTTTCTTTTATTCTTTTGGCAGTGTTGAAGGCAACAATTAACTCTCGTCAGGCGGACAAGGTACATAGGTTTTGTACAATACCTGTGATGTTGAGCTTTGGTGACATCTTTACTTATATGTTTGTAGTTATGTACATAAAAATCTATAAAAATATTTTCACTTACTTTTGTATTATGTGATCAAATACGGCGACAAAGTCAATTGTCATGTTATTTTTCCTTAACATCAACCACTCCTTTAGTTTTATTTTAATATTGGATTATTTCAGGCTTCTTTGAATGCGTGTCTTCCACTTCTCCAGTCATGTGCATGGATGATAAAAGCACTACTGCTTTATTTTTTTTGTGCATATGAACATACTATACCATTACGATTATACGCAAAATTCGTTGAATACACAAATTACAAATTTGTAAGTCTTTCTTTACAGCTCCGCATATTGTTCGATAGGAATGTTTTCTTACTATACCAATTGTTTCTTACTGTATCAACTAGTGTCATGTCCCAGGAATTGAAAACCTTTGCCAATTCTAAAGTTTTAAAAAATTTATCAATAGTGACGTTTCTTCCAGATCTCTCGTACAGGCTAATTAAGTCTAATACTGTTTGTTGACCAACATTCACTTTTCCAGGACCATCTAGTGTTGACCACTAGTTTGCCAGTGTAAAGCTAATCTCGTAGCGGATAATTAGAAAATGCATCACAAGCCCAGAAAACTTTTGTCCCATATTTTGTGTAAGTTTAGTATGACCTCTGTAAGGAAATAATTGCCCGTCGATTGTGATGCATTCATGCGGTTTATATTCTTCTTCTAAATATTTGTTTAGCATTGACCAAATATCTCGAATCGGTGCTGCTTTATCAGTTTTCGCTCGTTCTTCACGAGTATTTGCATAGTCAAATCTGATAAATCGCAACATCATTTTGAACCGGTCACGGGACATTTTGCTTGTTATGTCTGTAGATGCCACTAATAATCAATACCCCTAAAAATGTGTCAAATTCTATTTCAGTGAAGTTCTTGAATACCTTTTGTAGTGGCCACTTCAAAATATTAGTAAATTTGTTTACAAACGTATTGTTATAAGCTTCTGAATTTCTGTTAGCTGTTCTATTTGTTTATACCAATATAATGGTACAAATCCCTGGAGATCCAACATATGCCTCCTCTTCTTCATACTCATAGTCAGAATCTTCTTCAATGATTCGTCTGCACATGAATCCAATAAAAATAAACAAATAAATAATGTAGTAGATATTTATAAGTAACAATTTGAAAGGTAACAGTAACTAAACAATGCTAAACTGCAATATCGTTTTCCTGTGCCCTGTTGAACACTGGGCCCTGCTTTTCTAACACTCATGATCACTGGGTATAATAAGTAATAAATGCACGACGAAGAAAGGTATTTTAATTTGATTTTTTTAAACGTAACTTTAACTTTCTCAAATCAAGAATGAGTATTTTACCAAAACCCTGTTTTATAACGCTTAAAAGGACCAGTGATGGTTAAGTTACGAAAATATCTAAATATATAATGTATTTAGATTGTTATCCCATCTGCGCTGGAAATATCTTAGGGTAGTGTAAATTTTATGATTGGGTATTAAAAGGACGATAGGACTAAAATGAGTTAAAAAGAATAACTTCATACCGATTACTGCATAGGGTTGTTTTTGTAACAAAACAAAAAAAAATAGGAACAATTGTACCTGCTCGGCATGTTAAGGTTTTAAAATTATGCAATCGGACAAGGGTTAATCAGGTGCCTTGAGAGTTTGTGAATGTCAGTTTCACTTATTGCTGTTGTTATTCTTGCTTTATTATTTTATGCTTCCATTTGCGTTATTTTATGTTCTGTAATTAGTAAGATTTCCTGTTATTGGGTGGTGTAAAACCTATAGGTAATAAAGTATTATTATTGTTATAACTGATTATGTTCCCCAGCATTTTTTAAAATTATTTTTCCATAACTGCATGTATTTTGTCTCTTGAAGCAGTGTGGATTATCTCCTATACCTGGTTTGACGACTTACTTAGCGATCTTCGCCACCTGTCTTCTATATTTCATTAATCTATTCATTTTTTCAGTATATGTTAGTGCGTGTATAGTATTCGGCAATTGCATCACATTTTGTATGCTTCATTCTGTTTTTCTTCAGCTTCTTTGATAGTTTAGGATTCTATGTAATCACTGAAGATTTAACTTTATACAAAGTCTGGAAAAATCTGTAAACAAAATCTGGCCTATTCTTATCCTTGTCTTACTCCGGAAAATTATAAAACATATTTTCATATCTACTATGCCTAAAAAACCTTTTTTCTTCCATTTCTTTCGTTTCTTCTACATTTCTAACATAATCACATACTACGTTCCATTTATCCTGACTATCTAGTATTGTAGTTATTATATTTTCCGGTGTGACATTTAAATCTTCCTATATGTTATTTCTCTTTTCCCTGTCCATCTTTCACAATTAAAAAATGTTAGTTGTACGTCATCTATATCTGAACAATTTGGACATCTATCATTCTTAGCTTTTTCATGCTTATGTAGATGAGCCCTATAATACTTCATCCTATTTTCTAAACATACGAACAAATAAAGTCGTGTTTTGCTCGCGAAGGTGAGTGCTTGTACAGATTGCAGATTTTGTGCTTGGTTTTCCACTTTATCTTTGCCTTTACAACTACTTAAATTTGTTATACAGAACATTCCTGCGATAATGTTTTGATGGATGTTAAAAGTTTTGAAAATATTTACACATTAGTGAATATTATTTTCGTTATTGTCAATATAATGATGTTTCGTCAATATAATAAATATATTGCCAATCGGCGGGCATGAACGTCCGCCGACGGGTTCATGCCCGAAAGGATGATAGATCGATGATGTTGATTATGAAGTCTCATGCTGATTTGTTGAGACACTAAGATGTGCTTTCTGGTCTTTTTATTACCAAAACATCCGTGGTCTACGAATAAAAACCGCTAAATGTTTTATTAATTCCCACAGTTTTACTAACGATTTTATACTTTTTACAGAAATCTTTTTGAACGACTCAATATTTAGTGGGAAGATTCTATGGGACAGATATGCTGAAACAGATCTTCTTCATTTTCTACCAAGCTCGTTGGAATTGGTGTTCTTGTGGCGGCGAAAAGGGGTATTTCGGAATCTTCAATGCTTGAATTTTCAACGGGTAATGAATCAAATATAAAAAAGTCATTGCTTTGTGTTTTAACTAGGCCTTTATTAAATAAAGTTCTCATAAAATATTCTCATGTTGTTATTTTTCGCAATTTAATATTTCCAATACTGTCGAAAGTTAGATCTATTTCTCTATAATCGATCATTAACTAATCTGGCTGACCATCATCCAGCTATGGATGATACTTGGCTCGTCTTCTATGTTATATTTTTCCTTGTCCCTGTGTGTAACTTTCCTGAATATATTAATGCTGTTAATGCTTCCCTTATGAGCGCCGTCCTTCAACACATTGGCTTGGATGAGGTGGCGGTCGACTCCTCTTATGATGCCGAGTGGTGTGCCACAAGAATCCATTCTTGAATCATAGTTATTTTCAATTTATACCTTTGCACTTTCGAGGGTTTTAAAGTATTGCAATGTCCACATTTATGCTGATGATGTCCAAATTTACTTGCCCTTCTTCCCGGCAAATTCAGAGGAGAACTCTCAGTTTTTGAATACTGATCTTGAGACGATAAGTGATTATTTGCGGCGTCACTGCCACTTTAAATGGCAAGAAATCTTTCTTGATGATTTTTGGTGCACGTGGTAGTTTTGATAGTGGTAACATTTTTCCAATTAATGCCGATGATGTTTCTCTGCAATCTGGGTGTGATTCTGGATACTCATCTTCGTTTTAAGAGCCATATAACACGCTGCATTCAAAAGGCGTACGCCTCATTGAAATGTACAATTACAAGGATTGTTTAACCAGAAAAATAAAGCGTCTCTTATGTGAAACTATGGTGTCGTCACAATTTAATTTTTGCGATGTACTGTATGGTCTATGTTTGGATCATATTGAAATATTAAAGGTGCAGCGTGTTCCTGTGTACGTTTGATTTATGAGTTGAGAAGGTATGATCATATTTTTGATTCCATTGGTGACATGGGATGGCTTTGGATGTCTTGTTGCAGGGAGTTGCATGCGTGTCTGCTGTATCATCAAATAATAAATAATCGCTCACCTACATATTTGTATAGCAAGCTTACTTTTTATACCGATGTACACAATATTAATAGTACGTTTAGGGTCCGATTGACTATGCCTTGTCAACTATTGTCCTTCTTTAGGCGGTCATTTAGCATGATATTATTTCCAAATTTAATAGTGTACCGCCTATTTCTTGATCGCTAAGTAAAAAAACTTTTAGAAAACATATCTCTAAAACATTCAAGTAGTCGAGCTAGTCTGAGTTTGAAATGCGGTTGACACTTCATCTATAGTATAGTCTAGAAAAATCTAAGTTTCTGGTAGCGCACTTGGGTTGAGTAGAAGAGCAGCGAATTTCGCCCATTGCATTTTTAATTTTAAGTTATTAATATTGTTATTATTGCTATATGCAACAAAGGCAATTTATTATTATTATTTAAAAGCAATTTTTAGTCGCACTTTGAAAATTTCTATCTGAATTTGATCTGCTCCAGAGGCCTTAAAGCTAAGTATCTTTATGTAACATATCTTATGTCAAGATAATCTGTTCTATAAGATAATCTTGTATCTAATTGTTGATGTGTATACTTGGATTGGGTATTGTTGGAAGCGTAATTATTATTATTCTATCATTTATAGGATTGCATCTAAGCACTGGGTTCTTCATAAAATGTAGTATTATTAGTGTTGTCAGGTTTTCCTGTTTTATGTCTCATTACATGAGGTAAAAGTAGTCTTCTGTTCTTAATGTGAAGCGAAAGCTCTCTTTAAGGTGGTCGCGAGTTTTTGTATAATATTGCATTTACTGACTTTGCCTAATGCTGTATATAGTTTACCTATACAATGGTATTTGGAGCGGATTTCTCACGTTCTAGACATCTATCTGATATATTTCATATGAGATGCTTTAATATGTTTGTGTATTGTTGAAATTTAATAGTTTAAGAAGTCATAAACGAATCCGTAATGCAAGTAACTTAGGCCTAAATATCGCTCAACTAGCTTAGGATTCGGAAATATTCAATGTAACAATCGTAAAACAAGTAGATAAATTCTACTTGATCACCTTTTTCATTAAAAAAAAAAATCAGATAATTTTTATGCCCGAAATTGCCCCCATAAGGAACAAACTCAGTTGATGTCTTCCTGGGTTCTTTTGATAAAATTTTCGCCTGCCAGTTATGACATGCAGCTCGTTTTCGATGGACCAGTTGTATATCTAATAAAAATGAAAAACTTTGTTAGTGTTTTGAGTATCGGTGCCTAAACAACAATTTAAGTATTCACCACTCTGATGACAATAAACAATTCCGTATAATATCATTCAGATTCTAGAAATTTTAGTAACATAGCAAACACTGAGAATATAGATTTACCAGTTATTTTGTTAGGATATACTTAAATATCCAATTGGTTAACTAAGTGACAAGTGGACCAAATAATTTGCTCAGAGTAGCTTTAATTATGTTTTGAATATAATTCGCGTACTTGCTAGAAAACCGACGCAAGTCATAAAATGTTAATTTGATTATTAACATTCATTTTAGTTTTCTACTGGTACCGTAAGTACGAAAGTTTGCGTAGAAAGAATGTATCTTTTCGTGTATGTTGATGCAAAAATCTCTAAATTAGCAGATTCTGAGTTGTGCCTATATTTAAGTTGGAATATACATTTTTTTTGCGATTTGTGGGTTGCATAAAATCGGTCTTCTTAAGTATTTTTTATGATACAAATTTCTTAAATACAACACTTTACAATTTTATGTTAAAAAAAAACTTTAAAATTATGTACAAAAATAATTGTAATTAAGTTAAATTGTCGTTTTAAGTTTGCCTTTAGAAATTCTTTTACTTTGGAATTGCATGCAATTTACAATTCGATTACAAGCTTATGAATTGACGTATAAACAAATTAAAATAGTAGACATAATAAATTTCCAATTATAAGTTCTTGACACAAAGAAAGCTACTCAAAAACAAATCATGAAGCTGTTTCTCCACCCACTCAATTGTGTTTCTTTTTTCTAGAATGTAGACAAACAACAATTTACGACTTCACACATCATTACTCATCAAGGCTCAGTTGGCACTACGCCTTCTACAAGTGTTAAAGCTTTAAATGAAGTTTTTCGACACAAAAAGCGGATGTCAGTGCAAAATCAATTCAAGACAAAACAATTTGGAAAAGGTTAATTTTTTCCTATATTAGTACTTTCACCATAGCGCCTTTATACGCCTTTATACAGGGTAAATAGAAAGTAGCCATTACATAGACAAACATATAAAAATTCTTATTTCTTTTTAGTAAAACCTCAAATCTGAGGCGTTTTAATGATTATAGTAAATAAATCATTAAAATAAATTTCAGTAAAAATTTTGTTAGATATCAAAAATTTGTTTGTATTTGGTTTCTACCTTGAGATATATTCTCTCCCATAAACTCCTGAAACATCTCGACTATATTTACACGGTACAGTTCGGATGCTGCGATAATTTGAGCGAATCTCTCGCTCTTCTACCGTCAATTGTGCGCGATAACAGACGTTTTATCCTTAAGATGGTGTTCCAGTTTTCTTTCAGTTTGAAACCAAGGTTTATCTTGGAAAACGTTTCCTTGAGGGTTTGTATATTTACTTATTCGATTTCGTTTTGTCTAAACAATTTTATTAAATATTTTAAAGCTTTATCTAAATTAATAATTAAGAAATCGTCTGTTATAAAAATTATTTAATCAACTAAAACTAATTTTCTAACGTATCAATAAGGCTAGATTTGCTAATTTAGTTTCGAAACTTAAGGACTGATTTATAATTTTAACTATTTTATTTTTATATTTCAATCTTAAAGGATAAAAATGTAAACATTTTTTTTTGAGAAGTCATTTTATTTTGAGCATTTCCAAGATTTTTTTTGCGTTATTTTATTAGATCATTTAAAAATTTATCTTGCAAGCCATTAAACTTTTATAACCAATCTAATATCTACACGTATGTTTCAACTCCACCATCAAAATGTGTGCTATTTAGTTAGATAAATTCAGCACATCACTCGTAATCGTTGCTCAAATGCAAATCACAGACGTTCGGTTTATTTTCTTAGACGAAACGATTCATAAAATTTGACATTACCACAATTTGCCGAATAATCTCCGCTGTGTTGTTGAAGAATTAAATCAAATTTTGATTTAAATCAGATGATTAAATCAGATTTTGATTTAATTATAGCAAAGATCATCTCACAGAGTTGAATTAAATTTTAAATAAAATTTAATAAGGATCTTAATACAAATTAAAATAGAGTATTTAATACAATTTAAATGTTAACAATATTAGACAGTTTTTTATATCTTAATGTAGCTAGAATACAGTTAGTCCTCAATTTGATGAATTATTAATATTATCTATTTAATAATGCATCATATTCAAATATAAATGTACTCATGTATAGAATCTAATTCAAGTTATTCATCAAGATAGAACTAGAAAGCTTCGGAAATGCTTTCTTATGTTACTAGCTTAATGTCCAGTATTAATTCTCAGTTCTCCTTTTGGTTATTATTCATCGTTAGATCATTTTATGTTTTTATTAAACTAACAATAAAATTAACACATAACTCAACGGTGCGGATATCTGTTCGAATTTGTATGCATCAAAATTCTTCACTCAATGAGTTTAAAATTAAATTTAAAAAATTGAGGTTACGAACATTCGCTTTCACAATTAATCCTTTTTACCAAAGTTTTGTAGTAATATAAAGCTTTTCGTTGTTTTATTTTTGTAAACCTTTTGACGATCTTTTTTATTAAATTGTAATTAAATTTTATTAAATCATTAAAATAAATTATTATCTGTATACAAATACTAAAATCCAAGGAAAAAAATAGAGTTTATATTTGAAAATCCCGGATCTCGCCAGAAAATTATATGAGTTACGGCTTTTGTAATCCAAACAAACTCCCAGACCCCAGGTCTACCATAAAATCAGAAAAGCAAAATGAGCTTAAATATATGCGGGTTATTAGCCAAAAGTCCTCCGATGTAGGAAAAATATACTACTTTTGAATAAAGATTTAGAGTTTGACGTCACATCTTCGACGACTTTCACATGTCGATAGAATGTTATAAGTCTTTCAGATACTCAGTTTTTCATGTTTACACTAAATATGAATTACGGACCCTCATAATATGAATATTTAAGAAACTTTTTTTAATACAAATATACAATATTAATATTAACTTACATTGGAAAATATTCATAATAAAAAAATTTGTTCGCAGGAAGAACGTAAAAGGACTGGAAGATATATTGCTGCCGGTACCGCTATACTTCTCACACTTTTAGCAGTTTATCAAGCTTTAGTTGGAGGCACACCACAATATGCAGCCCTTTTTGTACCAGCTTTAATCATGTTTGTGTATCTTTTATGTATTTTACATGCTTCTAAACATCAACAACGTCTCGCAAAGGTAATAATCAAATCTATTTTTAAAGTAAGACCATACACCTTCTATTTCCAACTTATTTTTTTAAGATAACTTATTCGCGTTATAAAACAATTTAGGACTAATTTAATGTTACATATATGGATGTTTACCAAATATTTTAAAACAGGATGTTTTCGTTATAAAATGTATTTCAGATCTGCAATAATAATCATTATTCGTAGAGGATAATAATGTTTTAAAAGATGTAAATGTTTTAAATTGGTTTGTTGAGTAATAAAACATTTTTCCTCTCAACACTACATACTATAACTGTTTTCTGCAATTTCAATTAATTTGATATAAACCATAATCTTACTTCGTTTTAATCCAAACTACACGAGTTAAAATAATAATTAATTTGTTTGTGTTGGTGTTCCGATATTAATTTGTGTTTAATTTCTTTGAAGCAACACCATAAATTAGTTTATTAAGAATTTCAAAATTAGAAAGATTTTGTTTTGCAAAAATTTGCACTAAATTTCTTTAAAGCAACACCATAAATTAATTTATTAAGAACGTCTTAATTATAAAGAATTAGAACTAACAAATTAATTACAATTTATGGATAACTCATACATTTTTTGGTGTTAACATTTGTGTATTTTCACGGAGATTTTGAGACATGGAGATAAGCTACAAGAAAAAATCAACATCAAAGAACGAGAGACTATGTTTAATTTTGTAGTCTAATTGACAAACATGTTTTAATTGAAAAACATTGTTTTTGGATGTTGATTTTTAAACAAGAATCCTCTCTTAGTTTCCTAAAAATTGAAAGATCTTGAGAAGATAGATACATCGTTTTCTTCGACCTATTGTATACAAACAGCAAAACATCTACTCGCGTGTTGATCGGTTATTTTTGCAGTAATCAGCATACGATTTTCTGCTGTTTGTTTGTTTTGATCCTCGTCTTTGTTTTCGTCTTAATCTTCCTCTATTCTTTATCGTTTCCTCTTAAACATATTTCAATTTCATTAGTTGTCGGTATTTCCTTAATATCGATGTTCTGTAACATTTTTTTCATTTCGTCGACGTGGTTTCTTACCAAAATTATATTTTGCTTTACAGTGGCCAATGACATCAAACCTTCGGCTTCTCACTCTTCATTGTCTTCGAAGTTGTATAAAATTTTTCTACTTTTTTGAATTATTGTAGATGTTATTTTTTCCATGAATCAGAAAGTAAACATTAGCATGGTACAAATTGATTTTTTAAGACAATGCGTAATGTCTAATTCGTTGTTACATATCACGTGAGTTAACAAACGTTTTCAGTAAAATAGTTTTGTTGGTCGAATTGCATTCTGATCCATTGGTTGGATCAGGGCGGTGCAGTTCGGTGGTAAAAATATAGTTATTATTAATCCATCGTCACTGATATCCCGTAACTGGGATTCTGAAGCATAACTTGGTGCATTATTGATTAATAACAATGCTTTTCCAGGTAAGCTATTCTTTTGAGAATATTTTCTCACTTCTAGCACAAAACATTTTATGAACTACTCTTTGAAAAGGAGGGCATCCAGGTATTTGAAGTCGATCTGTAAATGACTGGGAATTTTTTGTTTTTTGATGCACGTGGATTTTTGCTTCACCGATGACGAGCAGTTTTAATTTATGATTTCCTTCTGCATTGGAACACACGCAAGGAAAGTCACTTTTTCTTTACTAGTTTTGGTTTTATTGTGCCAACTTTTTTTTTACAGTGTAATTGCTTCAAAATTACTGGAAAGTTTCTCACCAGTGATCTTCAAGCTTCTCAGCCCATATCTCTTTCTAAATTTTGCCATCCAGCCTCTACTAGCACGAAAATCATCTTTTGCATAATACTCCCGATAAAACGCCTTAGCCTGATCAGCTAAGCATTCACATGAAATTATACAACAACGAGATCTCTTTTTAAAAATAAGATAATAATACCCTTTCGCACATTTTTATAGAATTGCATGCTTTTTTTCTATTAATAATGTATTATGTTTTCTTTTTCCAATGATTATGGTGAGAGAATGAACAAGATTTAATATGCATAACACGTCGCGCTGTTGATTGTAACAGATATAATGGTTCAAAAAAGTTATAGAATAATAATTCGGATTACAAGGTACTCAAATATGAATTATCGAGTACCGATTTCTGTAGCGGACTATGGGGTACTTCGGAATACTGCATATACGGATTATCGAGACATTACGATGAAGAAGGAGAAGGTAAGATGGAAAAGGAGAAGAGGATGAACGAGAAATACCTAATATATATAATAAATACCTAATTGCATTTTATCTCGGGAAATAAGACGATTGTGAAAGAATCAAATTTTGTTTAACAAATTCTATCAATCACTGATATGAGTATGAAGCACGAAGGGTGCCGAAGGCATGTAGGATTAAATTATAAATATTCATTAATCAATGTCTATTAGAGATCAAATCAAGGAGAGGAAATAAAATTGCCAAATGATAAGGAAGCCTGATGAAATAAAGAGTCTTTCATTAATCGCTTTCTATTCTTAAGGTTAAATTAAACAAAATAAGTGTGAGATATTATTGAAATTTTTATTCGTTTAAAAGGTCTACGATTTTGTCCCATGACTCTGGAGCATAAATCTATCTGGATTTGACCCATGTAGGGCAATATCAAGGAAAACTCCACAAGAAAAAGTTTAAACGGATCAAATGGCCAGTTGACATCCGGTCTGCGACTTAGCCCTAAAATAGCTCGTTCAGAATGCAAGATATGGCATGAGTTATGTGGCACGTAGTATCGGTCTGTAGACCAAAAGATGATTGTAATCATCGTCTTATAGCGTCCGTCGTTGACGGTGACGACCTGGCCAACGTCGTTGTGAAAGAAATATGGACATTCAAAAAAAAATATGGAGCCTTGTTCGGGATGTATTGGACATTCATGGATCTCATGTGAATTATTTTTGTTCCAAACGGCAATTTTGTTTATTGACGTACTCGTTCACCCAGAAATGGGCCTTATCGGTGAAGACGATTTTTTTGTGAACATTAGGTTCACTTTTCAGTTGCTCCAGGGCTCATTTAGCAAACACGTCGTTGTTTATGGTCTATTATAGTCACGATGTAAAATGTGCCAACTTGTGGTCTACGAAAGGCCGATTTGTTGTGAGTGATGCAAAATTAGCTACATGGAAGTCTCCTTTGCACTCTCACGGATTGGTCTTGTGTTTCATCATGCTACAAGTATTGGTTCCTTTTTACTTAATCAGTAGTCTCATATTTATTAATAACACTGCGAATAGTCTTCGGCAAAACGATTACTACAATAGTAAAAAATGGGCGAACAGTTGTTCGAACAAAATACAATTTTGATAAAATAATTTTATCGTCTATGATGATTTGAAAAACAACCTGAATACATCACAGTCAATTTGACAGATGCAACTTTAACCATATGACATTTACCAATAAGGGACCTAATGATTGGATGAGATTGACTCTAATGTCCAAGCAGTACGAAGAGCTTTGTGTCTAAGGAAGATGCGGAAAGAACTATTGAGGAAGAAGCAACGGAGGCCTTGCATCTTGATAAGTGAAATAAATAACTTCATTATAGGGTAATTATTGGTAGATAATTATTTGATAGGGATCATAAGTAGTTCGTGATATCAAATTGATGAAACTTTCTTCTACTTGGTGAATTTGTTGTGTTACATTATTGGAAGTAACTTTCTAGAGATACAACACTTTCTGTTGCTTTGAAAGAAACTTTATTTTATCACCAATAACTAAGTCAATTGTTACTTTTATTGACAACACTTATGTCAACTTGTCTTACTTAAACTCGAAGATACGTAATTTAGTATTTCTTGCCCTAAAATTCTTGACGCTGTTAAATAATCTGTCACTAAATTCAAATTTATTTCGTGAATGTTGGTAACATGGAAAGCTTGAAATACGTTAATGGGGTGAAAACCCAGTGAATATCAAAGTTTGTCCAGTAGACCAGAATACCATGTTTATAATTAAGCAAGACAGATTCTTGACGCTGTTAAATACTCTGTCACTAAATTCAAATTTATTTCGTGAATGTTGGTAACATGGAAAGCTTGAAATACTTTAATGGGGTGAAAACCCAGTGAATATCAAAGTTTGTCCAGTAGACCAGAATACCATGTTTATAATTAAGCCAGACAGATTATTGAAATGTTAAAAGAACAAGCTACATATGAAGCAAAAGGTAAAACTTTTGTAGCCAGCAATAGTTGGTTTTATCGATTTAAAAAGATTAGAGAAATGAAAATGAATTAAAAAGATTTTATTGACACAATACTGCAGCGAAGAATATTGCTTTTCCTCTGGTTATAAGAAATTGCTAGAGGACTAGAAGGCGGATCTAGCACATGGACCATATGTAATGTAGACGAAACAATGAAGAAAATCTCTTCATAGTAAGTCTCATAGAGTGCACGTCAAGAAAAAATATTTTCAGGTTTCATAGCACCAAAAGATCGATTAACAGTTATGCTTGGTGAAAACGTTGCTGCCGATTGTAAACTGAAACCTTTATTGGTTGATCACTCTGAAAACCGCAGAGCCGTAAAAATTAAAATAAGAAAAGCCATAATTGTTAGAAACCTGGAAGTCGAATCGAAAAGCTTGGTATGCTACTTCTTTATTTCAAGACTGGTTTGGAAATCGTTTTATCCCGGATGATGAACGGCACTGTATTATTGTCAACGCACCTAGACACTCGGCAGCTAACTTTACCAACTATGATTCTCGTGTTAATGTAATATTTTTGCCCCCAAATACGACTAGTTTACTTCATCCTATGGATCAACATGTTATCAACACTTTTAAGGCGTATTATCGTTTAAATCAGTTTATGAACCACGATCACAACTTTTTCGTTAAAAATTTTTGGAATAAATTTAATGTTCTTGATGTTAATATTTGAATTATAGGGGAATGAAGTGGAAAGATGTTTTTTTTTTCAAAAGCAATGAATGTAGTTTGGCAACGATGCTAAATCCGAAATCGTAGCAAATATTGTTACTTTCGGAAAGCAACTTGATTTGAAACTTGATAGTGCTTTTAATCACATGATGAGCGTATCCTTGACGAACTAGTTGAAATTCAGTAACAAAATAATGAAGATAAAAATGAAGAAAATAATGTGCAGGTAGCATAACCTGAAATAGCCTGTTGGCAAAACAGCCCCAATATATAAGTTTTAGCTGATAGTGATGACAATAAAGAACGCGTAATGACTATCAAAGAGAATAAATAACAATCTATTGTATATATGTTATGAAGAAATTCTGAGGCCTTTTTCTGCCTCAGATTATTCTGCCTCAATTTGTATCTTCAATTTACTATTTCCAACATTTTTTTAAAGTTTCCTACAGATACATTTAAATAAATTTTTGCGTTAACATTAATTTTGGTTCAAACCTTTACCCTACTAGATACTCGACTTATCGTCGATTTACGAAATATGAACATCATATTACGTATCGTCGGTGTATCACTGTATTTCATGTGTTTTTAATTCTGGGAGAATCATCTAATCATGAAATAATACTCTTTATTGAAAGTAAAATAATGGCGCGGCATTAAAAATTACCATAAAAAATGCATTTTCTCTCTTCATTGTTCTATTGTACCATTGAAATACTACAGGTTTGTGTAACATAACGGGTGTAACAATACGAACAATTTTGTTTGTGGATCTGAAAATATTTTATGAAAACAATTTTTTTGCTAAAAATACCAGAAATAATTTTCGCTTATTTTTGCTATTACTTTTGGCATTCTTATAGCATTTAAACAATTATTTTAAAAGTAATGGAGTATTGATAACGTAATTTTGAATAATCTGTCATAAAATCATTAACAATCGCTTCCAATACAAATATGACAACGTAATCATTTTGAAATGGTAGTGCAGTTTTCTTTTTCTCTTTATTGCTCTATTGTTTTCTTGAAATATTACAGATTTGTGCAACATAACGGGTGTAACGATACGAACAATTCTGCTTGTTGATCTGGAAATATTATATGTAAACAATTGTTTTACTAAAATTTCCGGAAATAGTTTTCGTCTATTTTTGTTATTGCTTTTGGCATTCTATTCAGGTTTTTGTTGATCTAATAAATTATGAGCTGGAATATCTATAAAATATTTTCTCTTACTAATTTACAAAAAAATTTTCACTTAAATTTTTTTCAAGATTTGGGATAAATGTATACATTCCTCCCAAAAATCAGTTAGATGATTTTTGGATGACGTTGGTCTTATTTTTTTTCGGAGTTTGTTGAATTTTTTTCACGATACGTTTAAATTGCAACAATAAGCTTTGCCATTGCAAAGTTACTACATTTTTATTTTGTGTTTAGTTGGTTATGACGGCGTATAAACTTTGAAATGACAATATGTAGGATATGTCAATAATTATTCATCTAGTACTGGTTGGCTCGTAAGAATTCGTACAAATTTATATGTTTTAAATCACGCTACCTTAATATTTAAACATTTTCAGGATATGTGTTTCTGCTCTCTATCGTGCGGCTTTTATCTTTCAATAGACTTTCATTCGATTTTGTAGCATAAATAACGTTTCTATAATCTTTGATAATATTACGGAACATTTTCGTGTTGTGCTTATTTAAACCTGTTTAAATCTTTCAAGAGTTTATCTAAATAGTAGGTTT
This sequence comes from Onthophagus sagittarius, assembly GCA_036711965.1. Lineage (NCBI taxonomy): Eukaryota > Metazoa > Arthropoda > Insecta > Coleoptera > Scarabaeidae > Onthophagus > Onthophagus sagittarius. The sequence continues at coordinate 42,207,174 of JASERS010000003.1, read as the reverse complement.
ATAATTTTAGATTTTACAAATATTCTTGAGGTCGTTTGTTATATCCTACATAATTATAAAACATCACAAAAAATACTTTATCTGTATCCTACTATTGATGATACAATAATTCGTAAAAAATTTGGATAAATGTTTTTGATAAATAAAATATCCGTATCTGTGTCCGGGTACAATTATATTTTATTATTGTTTTGTCTTCAGCAACTTTATTTTTTATGTAATGAAGAATAAGTAATGTGGACATTTTAATGTCATACTAGAGTAAGAAGGTCGCCGATTCGCAACCCATAAATGGTAAACATATGAACCTTCAAAGTTAAGAAATGTTTAACCATTTCAATATGATTTGTTGTAAAACGGTAAAATTTGATTGACTAGCTAATTTGGTAGATGTTATCATAAGAAATACGTATAGCATTATATATATATGAACATCATTTTCAAGTTATTCCAAAAATATTCAAGCTCTTTTTTGTAATATTTTCATTAGTCGTAGGCGCTTATGAAAACATAAAAAATGTCTATTTTGTAAGAAGCGATTAAACAGACGATCATTTTTATGACTTATTTTTTAAACATAAAATTGTAGTAATTCACAAATATAAAAATTTCTTTCATCATTTTTGAAAAATTGTAAAATCGTAAAAAGTATTAAGTATATACTTTTCCGAGAAAAAGGCATACCGGAGTATCTCTTTTCGTTTCTGTGATTTACAGTTTTGAACTCAACTTAAATTTGTAGTGTTTCATAAATTTAACAATTTTCTTCATTATTTTTGAAAACTCGTAGAAAATCAAAATTTTAAGATATCCTTATGAAAATATTTGTGATTTATAAAGGAAAGTATGTACTTTACTCAGAACACAACTACACTTCAATATTTTAATTAGTCTTCGAGACATCGATTTTTGAACTTATCTTAAATTTTTCGCATTTCAAAAAATTTACTATTTTCTTAAATATCTTTGAAACATCGTAGAAAATTGAAGAGAAACAACAATTTTAATAAGAAATCAGCTTTTAATTCTAAAGTTATCAGACATAACAAATATGTCTGTTTCACATTTTTCATGATAACATTGCAGTAACTGCCAAATGTCGATATCGATATCGAAATTTCTTCGATAAATCATACATTAAAATTAATCAATTTTTAAATAAATCTGATCCGCGTATTTTATAGAATAGGCTTAAAGGTCTGAGTATTGCTAATAAGAGGAATTGCTCGATATCAGACTCTATTGTTAGGGTTGATAATATGAATTATTTTTTCTTGTCTACTCAAATTAGGGGTCCTGGGATGCTGACCTGATTGATGCACTTTTATCCACGTACTTTCCGGAAGTTACCGATTTGTTTTACATAGGGGTAGCTACTGAGAAGGAAATTATGAATTTTCATTGATTGGTGAGAGTATTGGTTGTTAATTAATGTTAAATTCTAAGTTGTGTTGATTCCTTTTTCTTGTGACCTTGAAGATTTTCGGTATGGCTGAAACTGGTTCCGCTGTTGTTTGCGCGCTTGAAATAGAGTTCCTTGCGAGAATGGGGTCCTTTTAATCTCTTCAGTCTGCGTTGCGATCTGATGGTGGAGGTGAGGCTACACTCGAGCGAGACTTTGCCGAGTTCTGCGATCGGACGATCGATTGTTTGAGAGATCGTCCGTACGGTGATTGGTAATTTGGATGAAAGGATGGATGACCTGGAAATGTGTTCTAGACATAATTCTTGACGTATTGTTTGTGGATACATGGGTTATCTGAGAGTGCCGATGAGAATACAGATGATCTGTTGGTTTCTTTTTTGAATGAAAATCATAGGGCAACTAATATTGTCTTTGATGTTCGAATGATTGACCGCAGTCATCGGCTGCAGCTGCTCCTCCGAAGCGACGTCAGAGTGGACTCAATGAATTGTCGCGTCCTCGGCCTATTATAGTAAGGATTAGTTATAATATTCTTAAGTTGATCTGGAGTAATAAAATACAACTTAAGGGTTAAAAGTGCTGTATCTCCGAATCCATTACTGCCTGTCGTCTTCGGCTATATCTGAAAGCTAAAGATGTTGGTTTGCACAATGTGTGGACGAATATTTATCGGGATTATTCCCATTTTAAGAAATGGGAAAAATTGATACGCCATACTTCCGATCTGGATGAATGTAATCCGCCTTTGCGTAGGATCAACACCAGAAGTCAAACAGTCAAACCTGCATAATAATACTATTACTGCATATATCTTGTTAAATTACTTTGAATAATTTGCTATTGTTCTCCAAATCTATATCTCCGCAAATGCTGATGATCTTCCAGATGCTATGCTTCGCCTCAATGGTGACCTCTCCAGCGCCTTTGAGTGGTCTATTCGCCATGGGCTTAAGCTTAAACCTTTGTTGTTGAGGTTGGACTCTTCAAATATTTATAATCTGGTGCGTGATGATACCACTATCAGGTTTGTTGATACCGTTAAAAAACTTCGCGTGGTTATGGACTCGACACTGTCTTGGGCGCCACAGGTTCAAAATATCTGCAGGGGGTTTATGACTACATTCACACTCTGAGAAATTTCGTCATTTGCTTCCGTCTGGTGTCTGTTGCAATCTTTATTACTCGCTCCTTTTTTCACATGCTGCATGCAAAACAACTGTATTCGCAACATTTTTGATCTGGGGCGGTTTGAGTATATTACTCCGTTTTGTAATTGCTTGCAAATGCTAACGTGTCAAAATCGTCTCTCATTTCACATGCTATGTGCACAGCCGATCTTCCACTTATTTATCGAGTGCCTTTTCATAATCTGTCTAGTGTACAGTTCACGGTCAGAGAATATACTTATGTTCCCGATTCATAGTAAGGCGGTCTTTCATAAATCGTTTACTGTGCAATCGATTGCGCTGTGTAATGATCTGCTTACCGGTATTTACTAGCGCCATTTACTTTACCTTCAATTGTTCTGCTGTTTGACCTATTTGGGTTTCTTGCTTGTATTTCTTTTAGTTGACTTTCTCTCTTTCTCTTCTTTTTCTTTCTTCTCCGTCCGGTACCACTCCAAACATGTTATTTCACTGATGTTATTTCTTTTCTTTTAATTTGCTTTAAATAATCTTCTTTTCTCACGGTTAGCCATAATATTCATTTTTAATATTATATACATATTCGCCAGTTCGGTCTCATGGAAGATATCGTTTATTGTGATAAACTGAGCCATTCATCAAATTTATATACATATATATGTTATCTTTTCTGTATGATTTCTCTATGTACTTGATTTATGTATATGACTTCTTTATGATCTATATTACATGTACTTTCTTATGGGAAGTTGAATCTCAGAATTGTGCTAGATACTATCAATAAGTTGAGGTTTCGGAAACATATCTTACTGTTGTTGCAAAAACCTTAAATTGCTTTGCCGGTAAAAAAACTACTTAATCACGCTAATTTAAGGTGCAATTGTATATAATGTTTAATTGTGTATCATTCCTGCTTATATGTTGAGAACGCACGCCGCATCCAGGTTCTAGAAAACGAGAAAATCTCATACTCTAGGTTCGGTTGGTTGGCTGGTCATGTAAAAGCGTCGTTTACTTCATTCTATCTGTTTATATCATAAGATTATACAACATAAGTGTCCACCATATTTATTTAAAAAAATTTTCTTTAGGACGGATAAACACAACGTAAATGTTAGAAATAAACACGTACCAACAATACCTAAAGATAAATTACAACTTTTCAAGAAATGTTATAACCTTGTGAATTGTGTTTGAAGGAAGGGTGAATGGAGTCTCAGATTTGATATTTGAGACGGATTTCTCTTTATGAATGGGCTGGGATGATTAGACAATTTGGGGGTTGATAGTTGGTAATGGATTGTGACTAGGATTGGGACGTGAACTGGGATAACAGACTGCACACTTTCTGTATTGTTATATAGATGTAGATATAAATTTGTCAAATTATTCCGTTTTAAACATATGTGGTGCAGTTTCTGGAGTGGAAGTTGGTTACTTATTTTTTCATTTTGAAATTGGTGTTTGTTTTGTGAAGGGTTGATGAAAAACAGGCGGACTGGGGTATCTCACAATCAGTCTAAGTGACTTAACTCTTTTTCTCAGTTTACCTTTATTAATTATTGACTTTTATACACTTTACGTTTTTACATTTTGTATTAATCCTGTTTATTTTGTATTTTTTATAATGCTGCCAATAAACATTATTAATATTATAGTTAAGAAAATATCTTAAAATGTCCTAACTTTGGGAACCCATATCTTAGCAATTTTCAGGTTCAGTTTTGCCACAACTTACAGAAACATCCCATATACTTTTTTAAACTAATTATTTTTTTGTCTAATTGTTATTTTGCTTTTATTTTTAGGCAATGGAACAAGAAGCTCTGAAAGAAATAATTGTGGAAAAAGTTCCGGAAATATTTAATAACACTAAACCGTTACCAAAATCGAATTTTTTGGTTCGATCTTATTCGATAGCTTGAAAATTACAAAAACATCGAAAATAATTAAGGAAATAAAAATGGTATCGCCCAAAACACCACTCATAACAAAATTTTACATTGTGAACGTTACGAGAACTCAGCACGGAAATGCAAAATAAAAAAGTAAACCATGTTATCACTTTGTAAACATATAGTATTAAAATTATTACAAAAATGCGACCATAAAATGTTTTGACCGTTTTTTTTGTGTAAACGAAAATAACCTAAAAAAGTGATGTACAAAATGTGATATTTTAACGAAATAAAAAAATAAATTAGTTTCGTTTTTTTAAATTTTTAAAATGTGTCTTTATTAATTTTTTCAATAATTTCTGTTCTACCTTGATTCATCTAACCAAAACTTTTAGAATGGTTTACAGCGTTTCTGTTTTGTATGAGTTATTAATAAATGTTAACGAAAAGCAGGTGTTGAAAACATAAACCAGACATGTTTTTAAAAGAACATTAAATATCGTTTTATATACAGAGTGGTTAATTAACAATTAATAAACTAACAGTTATAAATCTTAGATTTCAGAAAATGTCTTTTTTTGAGTTTTGTGGAGAGATTCAAATGAAGTTAGCATATGTGGATTAAAATGAAAGCTTTTGGGAATAATTTATATAGAATTAGAATTATATAGTATAGAATTTCTTTCATCGTTCTTTCATCGAACATTTCTCGTATAATTGGAAGACGAGTCCACAATATAGTCTGTGTTTTCACAATCTTATTTAACTCATAATATCATTTAGATGTCAAGTATCCATAGACTTAAATATGTACAGGTTAAAACACGTATTGAGGCGATATGGTATAATTTGCCAACGCAAAGTGCAAATAAAATACTCATTGATATTACTGTTTTGTATCGCCCTTTCTAAGAATTAACGAAGAATTTCGACTCTGACGAAGTTTCAATAAAAATATGACGTACTTGCAATGATAAATTAGTTCACGTACTTTACCCTTGATGCTATTCCTGGAACAAAGTGTTTTTGAAACGCGATAAGACAGAAAAGATTTTTTCCGCTTTGTCGCGAATAATCGTTTCAGCTTTTAATGGGTTCGAAGAAGGTTTATCCACAAAGAGTTATCATGTTTCAGATTTTGTATTGTCAATGACACACCGAAATTTTAAACATATGTATGCGTTATTGATCTGTATAGATATTTGGTTTGATGTAGTTAAAATTGATTGTAAGAAAATGGTGTTAATTATACTTTAATTTCTTTTTTGTGTTCAATTAAGTTAGTATCTCATAATTTTACTAACAATAAATTTTTCCTTAAATTTTTAAGTGTCATCTATTATTCAAAATCAATCTTACAGTGGTCTACAATTCTGGTTTAAAATTCAACTACATTTTTGGCTTACTGTTTCATCTTTTCACCAGAACACCGTGTTAGAAAGATATTTATATACAACTTAGCTATCGAAATAGAAAGTTGAGATCTTTTTCGCTAGATGGCGTAAAAGAAAACGCTTAAATTTAATTGTGGGCAATTTTAAGTTATTATGTTATAGCGTCCGGAAGTAACGTCTGCAGGGGCGGACTAAGGCCTAGGCAACCTAGGCACGCGCCTATAACCCGTAATTTTTTGGACCCGAAAATTGGGTTTATTATGGCCAGAATACTTAACAGACGCTATGTCCACCAAAATCAATAAAAGGATTTATGGAATCATCTATTCGATGCAACGACTGATCAAAACAAATTACAAGAACTATTGCCTCCTTCTTCAGAACAATTAATAGGGCTAAAACATTTGAAGAGATTGGTTGAAAAAAACAAATTATAAATGAAAAAGAATATATTGGTGGGAAGTACTTAAACGTGTGGTTGCTACAATCAAGTTAATAGCTTCATACACTTTAGCGTCTCGAGATAAAACTGAAGTATTTTTTTAGTAAAAATAATAGCAATTAAATAGGTGTTTTGAAATATTTATCCGTATTCGATCTATTTTTGGCGAAACGCACGAAACAATATACAAACTACGACACTAGTAGGTACTATAAACTATTTATCATCTATAATATGTGATGAATTTATTTCTATTATATCGAAAAAATAATAAATCACAATAGTGAACGAAATAAAGAAAGCCAAATTTTGCTCTCTAATTATTGATTCAACACCTTATCTATCTCACGTAGATCAGCTGATCGTCAGTATTCGTTATGTTCTTCCAAGTGGTATAAAAGAAAGATTTTCGGGATTTCTACCTGTATAGTGTCATACTGGTGAAAACTTGAAGAAAGTTATTTTAGATTTTTTAAACAATATGGATTTAGACACGATCGGGGACAAAGTTACGATTAAAGTGCAGATTTCTAGCTAATATTGTTAGTAATTTTTGATGGTAAACCAATTTTAACCAGGGTGTCTCACGTAACTGGTTCATTAGAACTTTCTTAAGTTCCACTATTCGTAGAGGCTCGAAATTTTGGTAACATGAGTTGTTCATTCCAATCTATTAATCTAAAATATTTTCAAGATGGCCACCACTTCCAGTCTACCGGAAGTAGACATCAACTTCGTTATTTTAAATGGAATGCTACAGTTCTTATTACACCATTCAATTATACGTAAGAAAATATACTGACCTTAATAATAGTTGTTGGTACCTAGCGTTTTTTGTTTTCGAGTTATTTTCATTTTAAGTGTTTTTGGCAAATATCACCATGCTCTTTAAAAACACATATCTCAGCTAACGTTAATTCAAAAACGTTTTGCGTTGCTACGATAACTCTTCAAATGCTGTCAAATAGATGGTCACTTGTTATAGCAGTGTATCTTATACAGACTGGTCAAAAATTGCATTACCGTTTCGCTGTATTCAATTGCGAGAAAGTTGAAAATTTTAAATGGAACGCCCCATATCGTTTTAGCCTATCAGAACGAGAATTTAATTCTCTACAAATTATCTATAAACATTGCTATATCTATTTATTATACTTTTCTTCATATTGAGTATTTTATCAAAATCTTACACAAAATACTGTTCGTGTTTTTATTTGTAAGCTATGACAATTATGACAGGTTATCGTTGAATTTATCTAAATTATTATTGCTATTATTTCTAGAATGATCTGCGATTGAATAAACTTTAATTTGTTAGCTTTTATTTATCAAAAATAACCAGCAGAAGAACGCATAAATGAAACAATGAAAAACAACAATATGGCGTAATATTCGACATAATGATGGGCGAGATATTCCTAGAAGGTTCACTTTATTTATTAAGGGTGCTTTCTTGGAAAATATTATTCATCTAAATCGATCGAAGCACCTCTTACCGAAGAATTTGGTGAAGTAATAAAATATGACAAAACATTTATTCCATTATCTTAATCTGCTGATAGATATTTATGGTTTCTTATTATTTTGATCTTTCCAAAACGAAGAAACAGATCCTATCCAAAACTTTATTACATCCGCCATGAATATAAAACCAATTTAAAATGTTGGCGTTGGAATAATTCGTCATGATATTCAAAGACGTTAACAGAAGTAAGTGATAACATAACTAAGTAATGATAACAATAACATAAATATGGATGAAATGCTGTCAAAACTTCATGGCATTCTAACATAAAAACCAGAAACTTTCCAGCATTGCATGATTCCATTAATTTCCAAATATGAGGGCACCTTAAACAAATAGGCATAGAAAAGTTTCTAGATAGTTTGTAGACAATTAAATTCCCTTAATTTATTTGTATAATCTTAAGTTTTTGATTCTTTTATGTTATTGATTTTAATTTTTGTCATTAAATTGTTGTTTTTCATTGTTCCATTTCTTCGGTTTTCTTTTGGTTATTTTTTATAAATAACAGCTAGCACTCTAAAGTTTATTCAATAGCAGTTCATTGTAGAAATAATACTAACAATAATTTAAATAAATTAAACAAAAACTGTCAAAATGTTATGGCCTTCTAACAAAAACACAAGCGGTTTATAGCATTTTACGTATGATTTTGATAAATTCCTCAATCGCAAGAAAACTCTAACAAATAGGTATAGGAAAAATTTTCGACTTTCACGCAATTGAATACACAGAAACTGTAACTCAATTTTTGACCAGTCTGTATAAGATATACTGATATAACAAGTGACAATCTGTTTAACAGCATATGTAGAATTATCGTACCAATGCAAAACGTTTTAGAATTAACGTTGGCTGAGATATGGGCTTGTAAGGAGCATGGTGGTATTTGAAAAAAAAAACACTTAAAATCAAAATAACTCGAAAACAAAAGACGGTAGGTACCAACAATTGTTATCAAAGTCAACATATTTTTTTACGTATAATTGAATGGTGTAATAAAAACTATAGCATTCCATTTAAAATAACGAAGTTGTTTTAAATGGAACTTCCGGTCTACTTCCGGTAGACAGGAAGTGGTGGCCATCTTGAAAATATTTTAGGTTAAAAGATCAGAATGAACCCATGATACCAAAATTTCAAGCCTCTACGAGTAGTGGAACCTAAAAAACTTCTAATGAACCAGTTACGTGAGACACCCTGTATATATATATATATATATATATATATATATATATATATATATATAGGGTGAGTCAATAGTGCGGGGACGGAAGATTGTGGCTTTACCGTTGAAAATAAAAATAATGTTTTTATGTCATTATACATTATTATCAAAGCTGCATCGATTAAAATTATTTTCAGCAGGGTGTTTCACTATTGCAGGCCCGTATTCAACTTAATTTTTTTAAACGGAACCCTATGTATCTTTTCACATATGCAGATTAATTGTATTAAGTGCTATAAGTGCATATCTTGTTTTCAAATTTTGAATGCAAGTTATTAATCATTTTGTGAAAATTTTTGAAGAATCATGTGGTCACTTAAAATTCGTTATCAGCATTATTATTAAATATTGAAGATTGTAATTTGGCTTATCGATAAACAAACCTTGGGTCTTTCGAACGAAACTAATACAATTGGGTAATATTATATAGGGTGGTTACTTTGCGCAATGTTTGGTTGACTATATCTTTGTTATTTTAAATGGAACACCCTATATTTTTTCAATGCTTCAAAACGCTTTATTACGCTAATTGGCTTTTATTTTTGTTAAACACATGGTATGTCTAACACAAGTACTTTTTCAGATAATTAGATTGATTCAAAAATATTGGTATAAACATTACTTTTTTACAAGATGTAAGGTATAAAGAAGACAATTTTTAACAAATGCAAGTGTGTGTAGTTCGTAAAAGATGAAAAAGTATACATTTGTGCATATTCAGTTCAAAAAAGATTAGAATTTTCGAAATAGGAATTAGAAAAAGTTCAACAAAAATATAATTTTTTTGAATATTTTCTATACAGCGAATAAGCGATGTTTCGTAAAAATAACTATGTTAACCGCCTTGTTCTTCATTACTGCGATATTGTCAATATGAGAAATAATCCACTAACATCGATAGTCCCAAAATATCTAGGCAGGGATTATAGGATCTTATTTCAACAGATTGTATATCTTCGAGGCAACCGTCAACGGACATTCGTTTTGAATTTCTTAAAAAATCAATTGCCAGCCCTTTTAGAAGATGTTTCGCTAGATGTTTGACAAAGAATGTGGTATCAGCATGATGGTACATCTCCTCAATATAATAGTATCTTTGCAACATATTTAAATAGAATTTTTGAAAAGTCGTTTTCTTAATGTTAGTGTGTGTGCACAGATCCATACTTTTCCATCTTTTACGAAATAAGCATAGTTACATTGGTTTAAAAATGTCTCCTTCATAGTTTATTTCTTGTGAAAAAATCATGTTTTAGCGGATATTTTTGAAATAGTCTAATTATCTCAAAAAGTACACAGGTTAGATATACCATATACTTAATAAAAATGAAAGGTAATTAACAAAGCCTTCTGAGGCATTGGAAAAATATAGGGCGTTCCATTTAAAATAACAAAGTTATGGCCCCCCAAACATTTTATAAATTGACGGGTTCTGGTAACCAGGATGGTATAGTATCTTCCAATAGTGTTAGTGGGGTTTGAAAGACCAAAGTTTTGTTTATCGATATGCTAAATTACAATCTTCAGTAATTAATAATAATGGAGATAGAGAATTTTAAATCACCACATGATTTTTCAAAAATTCTCACAAAATGATTAATAACTTGGCAACCTTGCATTCAAAATTTGAAAACAATATACGCATTTATAGCATTTAAGACAGGTAATCAACATATATAACAAGATGCATAGGGTTCCATTAAAAAAAATGTTGAGTAGGGTCCTAGAATTGTGAAACACCCTCTATAGCTGAAAATAATTTTAATCGATGCAGCTTTCATTGTAATATATATGACATAAAAACAATTTTTTTTATTTTCAACAGTAAGGTCACAATCTTCGGTCCTCGCACATTTGACTCACACTGTATGGACAACTTACAATAAATTAATGCTCCTGCTTAATGTTTTTTGTGCCATTATCCCTATTTTCAATTTTAATGCATATATTTTTAGTGCTTATTTTATGCAGTTTTTTACCATTGATGGCATATATTTCATAAATTGTATACTTTTACTGCATTATGTGACTATTCAATTTTCATTCGTTATTTTCTAAATAATCAGATTTTATATCCCATCTTCGCTTGCTATTTTTTTGTCGGTATATCTGAAGTTCACACGAATCGATCACAGTGGCGACACAAGACACCGATCGTTGAGATTGGTCTCATACCCTTCAAAGATCCGGAAATATCGGATGCTTATTTAGGGATTCCCTTGTCCACTGTGAAACCTAAGTGAAGCACTGCGTACTGCAGTATATGGTAAAACCTCAAAGAGGCGAGAATCGGGGTTTAAAGTGTATGTTTGTACATTGTTTAAAACAATGACCCAAGTCAGACCAACAGTTAACGAATGGATATGACGTCATTCGGAATTAAAGTATGAGGATAACAAATTCATTTGTAGAGCTTGTACAAAAACAGTAAGTTCAATTTTTTGTAATGTGTTTCTTTTATATTTTGACACACGCTGTAATGTTAACTGTTGTTGTTTTAGTTGTTCAAATAAAAGAATAACCACAACTTCAAAAACAAATGGTTTCTAAATTTTTAAAACAGTTTTTGGAAATACCTAGTATTTATATTTCAATTTTTAGTAAAAGAATATGTATAGGTGAGCGAACTTATACAGTCACGTCTAAATAGATCACATGAAAATAGTAAAACTAAAATATTATAAAGTATATATAAAAAAAACTTGTTTTGTACTTTTAACTGGTCTTCTGTTATAAAATATCTTACTAGTTTCGGCTAGTTGCCATCTTCAGAGATAAGTCAATAATAAGAAATTAACATATTTCATGTAAATTAGTTTCTTCTCACTCACACAATTATAAAAACCTTTCCTCTTTCGTTGAAAAAACTAATTAAACATGGATAACAGTTTTTACAGATTTGACGAACACGTGATAAATATGAAATGTGATACGAAATGTGACACATGATTCTATTTTATAATAGAAGACCAGTTAAAAGTACAAAACAAGTTTTTTTATATATACTTCATTCCACGACACTGGTAAAATGGATTCTCAAACCAATTCTAATCAAATAAAATATTATAAACATATATTAAAAGCCATTGAATATTTGTGTATGTTTTAATGATAGTTGAAAATATATCAATAAATTTATTTTAGGGGCCAAATTACACCAAATTTAGTTAGTCCAAAAAACGGAAAATGAACGATTACGGATAACTAATGTTGGAATGTATATATATACAGGCTGTCTCACGTAACTGGTTCCTTAGAACTTTTTTAGGTTCCACTATTCCTAGAGGCTTGAAATTTTGGTAACATGGGTTGTTCATTCCGATCTATTAATCTAAAATATTTTCAAGATTGCCACCACTTCCGGTCTATCGAAAGTAGACCTCAACTTCGTTATTTTAAATGGAATGCTATGGGTTTTACTACACCACTCAATTATACGTAAGAAAATAAGTTGACTTTGATAACAGTCGATGGTACCTAGCATTTTTTGTTTTCGAGTTTAATTTTCAGTGTTTTTGGCAAATATCACCAAGCTCTTTAAAAGCATATATCTTAGCCAACGTTAATTCAAAAACATTTTGCATTGGTACAATAACTCGTCATATGCTGTTAAATAGATTGTCACTTGCTGTATCACTATATCTTATACCTCGTGTTCAAAAATTGAATTACCGTTTCGTTGTACTCAAGTACGAGAAAGTCGAAAATTTTAAATGGAACACCCCATATCTTTTTAGCCTATCAAAACGGGAATTTAATGCTCTACAAATTATCTACAACATTACTATACCTATTTATTATAGTTTTCTTCATATTGAGTATTTAATCAAAATCCTACACAAAATGCTGGAAACCGTTCGTGTTTGGATTAGAAGGCCATGACATCTTGACAGTTTATCGCTTAATTTATTCAAATTATCGTTGGTATTATTTCTAGAATTATCTGCGATTGAAAAAATTTTAGTTTGTTAGCTTTTTTTACCAAAAATAAGCTGCAGAAGAACATATAAATTAAACAATGAAAAACAACAATATGACGTAATATTTGACGCAATGATGAGCGAGATTCACTTAGCAGCAGAAGTCTGCGTACAAAAAACTTCTAACACTTTAACTGAAAAAATAAGGGTCATGATCTAATGTGATAAAGTTCAATTTTTATTTATTTTGTGTATTAACTACATATAATTCTATTAACAAAATATGCATCAATAAAACAGAAATATTAGTTAGAAAAAAAATTAAAATTAAAAATTCTCCAAATAATGCGTATGCAAAAATCTGCGTACAAATAAAGACGCCTTCTCCAAAATATACTTATTTACTTAAATACGTAGTTGGCGATGTACGCTTTCCGATTTAAATAAAAGATAATCGGTGTCAATTATATTAGCAGAGGCTTAGAAGCTAAAAGTTAGAATGGACACGAAAGGAAATTGAATTGGGAGAGAGAAAAATTATTGTAAAGTTATGGAAAGAGGGAAAATCTTTTCGAAAAATAGGAGAAACTTTCGGCAGGTCACACTCTTCCATTCAAAGAGTAATTAATAATTATAAAGACACTGAAGATTACCTCTCACGTCCGCGATCTGGTAGACCATCCCTTTTAACAAACCGAGAGAAGCGAAAAATTGTACAGCAGGTTAGAAAAGAACCTAGGCTGACGGCAAAAAAAATAGTAGAAAATGTACAAGAAGAATTTCATAAAACTATCAGTAAAGATACGGTGAGAAGGACGTTAAAAAAGCTAACTATCACAGTCGCGTTGCACGAAAAAAGCCATTTGTGTCAGAGGTCAATCGTCAGAAGCGGATCGCCTTTGCAAAAAAACTCTTATACAAGCCCATTGAATTCTGGGAGAAAGTTCTCTTTACAGATAAGAGCAAATTTTGCATTTTCGGCATTAAGGGTAAACAACTTGTATGGAGAAAACCTAATACTGCCCTTAATCCCGAAAATTTGAAAGCGACTGTAAAACACGGAGGTGGTGGAGTTATGGTTTGGGGGTGTATGTGCACCAAAGTGGTGGGAAGGTTGGTTTTCATAACATCGACAATGGACCATAAAATGTATATAGACATTTTAAAAGAAAATTTGAAGCCTAGCATCGAAAACTTGGGCTTGGGGCCCGAATACTTTTTTCAACAAGATAATGACCCCAAACATTGCGCCCACAACACTAAGCTTTGGCTACTATACAATACCCCAAAGCAACTTAAAACACCTCCACAATCGCCGGACTTGAATCCCATCGAACACCTCTGTCGAAGGAAACGTTAAAAAATGTTATGATTAAGGAATGGGCCAAAATCAGTTCGGACGAAACGAAGAAATTAGTACACTCCATGCCTAAACGTTTAAGGGAGGTCATTAAACGTAAAGGTTATCCGACCTCATATTAATATAGAAACAATGATCTCATTTATGAATTTTTTATAAATACTGTCCTGACTTGTACGCAGATTTTTGCATACCCGTTATTTGTAGAATTTTTAGTTTTGATTTTTTTTTCTAACTACTGTTTCTGTTTTGTTGAAGCATATTTTGTTAATAGAATTATATGTAGTTAATATACAAAATAAAAAAAATCAAGTTTATCACATTAGATTATGACTCTTATTTTTTCAATTAAAGTATTACAAGTTTTTTGTACGCAGACTTCTGCTGCTGACTGTATTTCTAGAGAGTTCACTTTATTTGTTAACGGTGCTTTATGGAAAATATTCGTCTAAATCGATCGACGCACTGCTTACCGAAGAAATTGGTAAAGCAATAAAATATGACAAAACATTTATTCCATTATCTTAATCTGCTGGTAATAAAAATTTATGGCTTCTTTATTTTGATCTTTCCAAAACTAAGAATCGGATCCTATCCAAAACTTTGTTACATCCGCCATGAATATAAAACGAATTTAAAATGTTAGCATTGGAGTAATTCGCCATAATATTCAAAGACATTAACAGAAGTAAGTGATGACAACTAAGTAATGACAACAACATAAATATGGATGAAGAGCTGTCAAAACTCCATAGCTTTCTAACATAAAAACCAGAAGCTTACCAGCTTTGCATGCCTCCATTAATTTCCAAATATGAGGGCAACTACAACAAATAGGCACAGGAAAGATTCTAGATTGTTTGTAGAGAATTAAATTCCCTTAATTTATTTCTATAATTTTAAGTTTTTTATTCTTTTATGTTATTGATTTTAATTTTTGTCATTGAATTGTTGTTTTCATTGTTTCATTTATTCGGTTTTCGTTTGGTTTTTTGGTAAATAACAGCTAGCAATCTAATGTTTATTCAATCGCAGTTCATTGTAGAAATAATGCTAATAATAATTTAAATAAACTAAACAAAAAAACTGTCAAAATCTCATGGCCTTCTAACAAAAACACAAACGGTTTCTAACATTTTACGTATGATTTTGTGATGATTTTTGTATGATTTTTCCCTTTCTGATAGGGTATGAACATATGGGGCGTTCCGAAAAAATTGAAACGGTAACTCAATTTTTGATCAGCCTGTATAAGATATAATGATACAACAAGTGACAAGCTATTTAATAGCATATGAAGAGTTATCTTGCCAATGTAAAATTACATTATTCCTACAAATAATTAGTAGTAGAATAATTTTGTTCCTATAATAAAATCATTATTTTGTGTCGCAATTATCATGCTTTTAAAAAATTTAATGCCATTTTATAAGCTTATTTTCAAAAACTTTTGAACTATTTTAAGGGCTTATTTTTAATTGTTTGTGCTTATAAATCCGCACTTTAGTTATGATAATGCGTTATGATAATATGTCATGTAGATATAAGGGCTTCCAATCAAGAATAAAATAACAATATTTCTATCCATTTTTTAAAATATCGCTTAGGAATTATACGTAATTTTTCAAGTTCTACACATAGATGGAATGGATCACAAACATTTTGTAAGAGCAAACACTTGAGTATTACACTTACCTATATGTGAAACCAGGTGGCTTGCTCATTCCGATACTGTGAAATCCTTAAAAAAAATTATAAGTAAATTAAACATTGTTATTTTCATCAATTTTTCGCCAAACAAAGATGAAAAACCATCAACAAGGTCCGAAGCTGCCAGTTTATATAAAAAACTTAATATGTTTGAATATGTACTGTTACTTACTGTATGGGAAAAGGGTTTACAGAGAATAGATGCTTCAAACAAGATTGTTCAACAAAAAACGAATGCCTAAATTTAGCAGTTTTAATATATAATTCATTGATAGATGTATATATGTCGGAAAAGGGAAGGTATGCTTAAACATGCAGCACCAAGCCCCCAACGTACCCCGTTTGCATCCTTCTGCACTCTCTCTGGCTACATCAACCTGCCTAAAGAATTTCTGAAGGGTATTATAGAGCTCGGAGAAAGTTGCCATTCTTCTCCAAAGTCCCTCATTCTGAGGTCTTGCAGAGTGGGGTGTAGACACACTCTACAATTCGTAGGTTGTTTCTACTGAATCTTATGAAAGAAAAGACTGTCTCTGCTAAGGGGTAACACAGCAGTTCTTTAGACAGATAGACACCTTTCGACTTGTTCTACCAGTTTATCAACTTTTGTGGATAAATTCTTTAATTGCCTCTCCAAGCCTTCTCCAAGGAGTAACTGAGGTAATTGGTATTCTACTCAGCTTTAGAGTAGATTGTCCACAGTCAGTGTAAATTGTAAGTCTTATTTTCCAATCTGGACATGCCAATAAAGTCAGTGGTTTGTAGTATGGCGATTAGCTTCACCTGTATGATGGTAGTACCTTTACATAATGAAGTAGATATGTGAAGCTGGTCTTTTTGGTCGTGCGAGAAAACTCCTGCTCCACCTCCTTCCCGTCTGGCTGAACCATCAGTGTAGATTTTTAGACTATTATAAGGTTGGATTACAGCTGCAAAAATCTAGAGGGCAGTTTCAGATGACAACCCCATGTCTTACCTATAGTCCTCTGGCATTATCTGAATGGTACGCCTTCTTTACTCTATTATCTAGGTGCTTTGACATCTTTTGACAAGAGTAATGGAGTATTAGCAATCTGGGCTTGCCAAACTTCCTTAACCATATGAAAAGAATCAACTCTGTCTCCTTAAGGTTCACAGTGAGTCCTTGTCGGTCACACCAAGGCTTAATCAATTTGAGAACCACTTGCATTCTATGACAAGGGTGGTTAGATCATTTGCCTAACCAACTGTTGTAAAGTTGACTTCAGTGAGGCATTTCAAGAGGTTATCCAGGGTGAGATTTCACAACACATGGGCAAGTATACCCCCTTGTGAACAGTCTCGAGTAACTCCCCCCTATATTTAAGAGCGTTCTCAATCTAGTCATAAAGAGTCGGTGGAACCTTGTGTTTCAAGACTGTATCTATGATAAGAATCGATTATAAAAAAGTTGTTTAATCAAAGCCTTCCTCTATATCTATCAAAACACCTAGAGCGAACTCCTTTGGTATAGTGCTCCACCAACAAAGTTGGTCACCGCACCGAGCTCCATCCAACAAAGCTGTTGTGTGGACTTGCTCTTAGTGTAGGCATATTGATTAGGATTTACCGGTAGTAGTATAGCAATGAGGTTCCTGGGACAGTTTGACCTTGATAATCAAAGTGGATGGCACTTGAGGGTTTACCACTCTTTGAAGGGTAGTTTGGAGGGTTGAAAACCCTGTATAGGGTAGTTCTTAAGCAACCCTATCTATACAGGGTAGTTCTTAAGCAACCCCATTAAAGAAAAAAAATGATGTCATCTGTGAGTGAAAGGTGAAAAAGTGCAGGTAAGTAAATTGTTCAATAGATGGCGCTGTAAATTTGAATATTGTTCAATAGATGATGTTGTAAAATTTGAATTTATGATGATATGACGTGGCGCTAACTGGTTAATTCGGTGCTGTAAATAATAGATGGCGCTGTCTGGTTAATTCGGTGCTGTAAATAATAGATGGCGCTGTAAATTTATTTTTTACTGTACTGTATTGTAAATTTAAATTTGGTTAAAAAAAAAAAAAAACAATAGGAAATTAAAAAATATATATTATCTTTAATTACATTGACGTACTGATTTTTTTTATTAATTACATTTACGTACTATTAGGTAATGTTTCATAACATTTTATATCGTTTGGTGAAGTAACACTTTTTGGTAGCGTTTTTCTAACATTTACGTACTATTAGGTAATGTTTCATAACATTTTATATCGTTTGGTGAAGTAACACTTTTTTGGTAGCGTTTTTCTAACAATTTTCACAACAATTTGTATTTATTATCTCAGTAATGTTCTCAAAACATACTGAACATACTGGAGATCTATACTCCATTGTTTCTTCTATGGAAACTTGATGTTTTTCCAACGTCACATTTAAAAGAAAAGGAGCTGGTCCATAATTAAAAATGTTAACGCACTCGAAACAAATAAAATATGCAATATTGTTCTCAAAATAGATGTATGTATCTAAACAACTAATACAACGTTTATCTGTAAAAAATAAGATATATTATTTATGAATTATCAAAAAAGTATTACATCTTATTTTACCTTCGTTACCATTTGCTTGAGTTGACATCGTTGATTGAAAAAAATTTAAAGTTAAAAGAGTTACGAAGAGTTTTGAAAATGTGAAATCACACTAATAAATTTGCTACGAGTTGTAATCTTAATTTATAATAATAATTTGTACACATTGAGGTTAATTTTATCTCCTCATGGTTCAATTTACATGAATTAGGATCCGCAACAATTTATCTTGTTTTTCTTAAATTAATTTGTTGCAATTGCAATAATAATTTTTATCTCCTCATAGTTATCTTGTTTTTTGTCTATTACGTATCTTTATGTTCAAGGTTCAATTCAAATTAGGTTTAGTAACAATTTATCTTGTTTTTCTTAATTAGGATCCGCAACAATTTATCTTATTTTTCTTAAATTAATTTGCTGCAATTGCAATAATAATTTTTATCTCCTCATAGTTATCTTGTTTTTGTCTATTACGTATCTTTATGTTCATGGTTCAATTCAAATTAGGTTTAGTAACATTTTATCTTAACTCAAATTGTAGGTACACTAGAAGTATAATAAGGAATTAAGAAAAAAAAAATGTTTATATATATATTTTTTAATTTGATTTACAATAATACAGTATTGTCATTCATACAAGATTTTATATTAATTTTGATATGAACCTAGAAATGATTTACAATTAATACAGTAATGATTGATATTCATACAAGAGTTCATACAGTATGGAATACAAATACAAGGCCAACACCTGTAATTATAATAAATGAAAAAATTATATTAATAAATTAATTTTTTTCTTACCCAAATATACATAAGATGAGAGAAAAAAGATGAGTTATAACTGTAGTTTTCGTTTTGATATGTGTAACCCCCATATGAAAACATTTTGGACAAATAACCATTTCAGGTTTAGGACCATAATAATTATTCATGATGTAAATTTGTTTTTTGGTTATTCTTTGAAAGATTTACGGTTACTAAATGCAGTTTATTGTTGTAAGATCTAACATAAATATGTATTAACACTATTCATAAATTTAAGACGATCATTATGCAAATGCAAAACTTCAAGGTGACATATTTGTATTTTTTCCTTGTACTGTTCATTATCAACTTTTATCATTTGTACATTAAATATCATCTTCTGTAATTCCTTATTCAAATTGTCAATAGTATTTTCTTGACTGATAATTCTATTTTCAGATTTTAATAGTTTTTCTTTAATAGTTGATAATATTGTAGTTAATTGTTCATTATGCGTTGTTAAAAGTATATTGTTATCTATTAAAGTTTTCATCGTGTCCAATGTTTCTTCGTTTTCCAATTTTTTAGTAAGCAAAGCAACTTGACTAAGACAAATTGCATTGTTATCTGGTTTATAACATTTTTCTAATCTATTTTTACATGTATGATACGCATTATAGCTATTGTTATAAAGAATTTCATAATTTTTATATATATTTTCATATTGTTCTTTATAATAATTATAATTCTCACAGCAATCTTTTTCACTTGTTGCAAAATTAAATAGAAAGATAAGTATACATATTTTTATCATTTTTTTTTTCTTTTTTTTCTTTTGTTCTTGTTGAAACGTTAAAATGTAATATAAGACTAACAAAAAATGTTTGATTTATCATTATTTATATTAGTAAACAAGTTTAAAACATGTTTCAACCTGTTTTATCTCATAATAAAAAAATCGATGAGTCATAATATAATATTATACTTTAAACGTAATAACCCCAAGGTTTTGTATCAGTAAATGTATAATTAACTATTCTCTTATCATCATAACTACTCAACGCAACTTTTTTTTGTTTAATTGTGTATACCTGATGTTTCTCTGATCTAATTAAATTTTGATTCGTAAAAAATGTTTCATTATTAAATAAACATTGATAATAATCTTCAAATGTAATAGACTTTAATGAAGATGATTTAACTCCTTTTGCTTTTTTACTAATTCCGATGTTTGATATAGCAATATTAATTTCATTGCTACTTTCACCTTTACTAATAAGTTTATTTTTAATATTTATGATTTCTTTTTCAGAAGTTTGAACTTTAATTGCATACATTTTAGATTTTAAACCAATAAATTCAGTCATGATAGATCCGTTATTTTCATCTTTCATTAAACCAATTACTTTTTTATTTTTTTGAGGAATATTATAAATATTATTTATTGGATAATCTGATGTATCAAAACGATCTATATCTTTTTTAATTTCTTCATAAATATCTGTTTCAAAAAAATGATAAATTAAACTATCAGTATCAGTATATAATAATTTTGCATTATTTCCAAATTTTTTTATAATGTAATTATAATGAAAATCATAAAGAATTATTTTTGATAGATCTAAAATTGCCATTCCAGTATAGATGGGTTTATTAAAATGAATTTTAAATTTTTTCATTTCAATAAGAATTAAATCTTTATCAATTATTGTACAATTATAAAAATTTGGTTGTGCTATATAATATTTCGCACCATAACGTCCGTTCCAATTGCTTACTAATTTAACATGTCTATATTTGCGTACATTTTCCATAGTTTTACCAAAAACTGCATTATTCATTAGTTTAAAAAAATTTTTTTCAAAATCATTATTTGATTTTTTTCTCATTTCAGTGTTTAAATGTATGTATTTTGCTAACCAATCAGATTGATTAAATTTTAATACTTTATGAATTTTAATAATTTTAATACCTAACTGAATAGCCTGTTGTAAGAAACGATAATGAATAACATAATTTTTCTTATCAAATAAAGTTGTCATTAATTTTTTAAGTTTAGATTTTGAACAAGGTGGAATTAAATGTTCTGGACATAATGGTAAATCTTTATGTACTTCAAACAGTTCTTTTGGATATTGTAAATCTACTTCATAAATATAACCAATAGGACTATCGTGAGGAATACTATCAATACTAGGCGTACTGTATATATCATCTACCCATTCAAAATTGTCATATGGTAAAAAATCCATCATTGCCATACCATACAAGTTATTAATATCAAAATACATTAAAAATGATGATATTTTGTTAGAATCAAAATCATTGTTCATATATTTATTGTTAGCTTTACCATATCTATTTGAACATTGAGATATACCACCTCTGATACCTCTTTCAATAAATAATATCATATCTATATCAGTAAATAATTTTAATTCAATATTTGTGATTTTTAACATAGCATCAAATGCTAAACCTGGTGCAGTACAATAATGTAAAGGATCTAAATTATAGGTAGACTTACATAATTTACGAAAATTTTCAAAAACATCAGCTAAAATTAATACATCGGTTTTTAAATATAATTCTGCATACTCTTGTAAATTTTGTATATTAAATTTATTCCAAACGTTCTGAGCATGTTTATAATCTATTTCAGATATATCTTTTTTATTGATATCACTATAGAAATCTTTAATTTGAGGTAATTTTGTATCCTGTAGTTTTTCCCAACAGTCTAAATATTCATAAGGAAAAATTCCTTTTCTTTGTAATAATTGAAATTCTTCATTATTTTTTGTAAACTTTTTTGCAATAATTTTTTGATCTTCAGTTAAATATGAACAAAGTTTATCTAAACTGGATGACATAAATCTAAATGAATCAATAAATTTCAAATGTATGTTTGTGTTTAAAATGTTTTTTTTAAATGAAATATACGTTTCAGCATTAATAGGTAACAATTGCATAGTTCCTTTTATATTAGTTGCTATAGACTTAATAATAAAATGAGAGTCATATCCCGACAAATTATGAAATACTATAGGAATACAAAGATTAATTTGTAAATTTAGATTACAGCTATTATGTGCTGCACCTCTAAATGTTCCAGTTAAATGACAATGATCTCTTACTTTTATATCATCATTTTTAAAATATCTTAAACAAATATGACAAACTTTAGCATTTATAAATGTTTGTTTTTCTTCTAATGATAACTTTTGTGGAATAACATTTTTAATTCTATCATTAACTTCTAAACCAAATGTATTTAATTGCTTTGCAAACCATTCTGCACAATTAGTTCCAGTGTAAAGTGAAAATTTTGAAAGAGAATCATCGAAATTACATTTTATGTAAAAAGCTATACTAAAAGCCTGATGTTTTTGATATCGATTTAATGTGTGTGTTTTTTTTGGATCGTTTTGTTTTATTAGTAGGCTTTCTATATCAGCATATATAACAAATGGTACATCTAAAATATTTTTAAAATTTTTAAATTGAAGGTTTGAATCAAAAGTAGATGGTAATGTAATTTTTGTATTATTTAAATTTCTACAATTAATTATGTGTTCAGTTAAAATTTTTTCACTTGAAAAATGATTAAGACATCTATTACAAAGGAATGTTTTGTTTTTATTTTTATTAATTTGATTAAATATTAATTTATCTAAATTTTTAATTAACGCAAAATGAAAAATTTTTTTTTTATATGAAGCTTCATTATAATTACATTCATCATCATCATCATCATCATCATCATCATCATCATTGTCATAGTTATTATCATCTTCAATTGAAGTAATGAGTAAATTAATTTTTTCATTAAAATCATAAATACTTAAATATGCAGGTACAATTTCTTTTTTATTTTTTTGTTCTTTACTTATTGCAAAAACATTAATTGATAAATTATTTTTGAACTCAAATTTTGGAATATCTTTTAATCTAATTGGAAATTTAATATGATCATATTTTAATATTCGATTAAAGTGTGGATATGATGTTACTCTAGATACGTTTTGACTTTCTTTACAAGGAAATTTAGAGGCAACAATACACCAGAGAAAACAAAATTCATCATTATTTTTTATATTAATTACAGCCTTTTTATTTTTTATAAATTGAGGTAAATCAGTATACGTAGAATAACCATAACTGATAGGAGAATATTGATTCATATTAACTTTTAAATGAAGAATTTCAAAAAGTGCCCAACCAGAATCGCGTTCCTGAAATTCTTCAAGTTTTGTTAAAATTCTATCTATTATATTTTCTTGGTACCAAATTTTTAAATTTGTATTTATATCAATTAAATTATTTTTAGTATTAAAAAATTTAATTTCAGTTTCAAGAGTTTGAGGTTTTATAAAATTACCATAAAAAATAGTATTAACTTTTAACATTGATGTTTTTAATTTTTTTTTAATTTGAAATGAAAAAGATTTAAAAGCTTTTTTAAGAAACATTTCAGGATCTATTATGGAATAATTTATAATAAGTCCACTACAAATTCTATTTTTAAAACATGTTTCTAAATTTTCCCATTTTAAATTTCTATTCTTTTTATTTTCTTTATTATTATTTTTTAATTGTCTAAATTTTTCTCTATAAAATTTTAAATGACCTAAATTAGCTTCAATTTTTCTATAATTAATATCTTTTATTGATTTATTTTTAATAATTTTTCTAGTAAGCAAAATTTGTCTATTTATTATTTTTAACCATTTTGTTAAATCTTTTACTTTTTTTATTATTGTACTTACTTGTTGAATTTTAAATAAAACAGTTGAAGACAGTTTATCAATTCTTTCACTTTCTTTATTCATGTTAACAATAACAACAAGAACAAACAGAAAATTTGTTAAAAAGTTTCTTCTTCCTATAATATATAGCAAACAAATTGATAAGTTACAATGCTTTTATTGGTTAAAGATTTATAATAAACAAGTTACTATGTTTTTATTGGTTAAAGATGTATACTAAACAAATTGATAAGTTACTATGTTGTTATTGGTTAAAGACAAAGAATAAAAAAAGATTTTTCATGGTTAATGATTATATATATATATACTTACCTAAGAATTGAACCGATTGCTGTAAAGTGAAATTAAAGTACATTAAAGAGAATAAACTAATGAACCATCAAAATCTTTTTAAGTTATGAATAAAACAATAGTAATATGTTAAATATTCTTTATTTATTTAAAGGACTAAGTATAGCCTTTAAAATAAATCTTCATTGTAGTCTAAAAAAAAAAAGTAATGGAAGTTAAGTACAGGTTATTTAGACGTTCTAAACAACTTACATTCCAATCCTTTCGGTGGAGTAGCTGCAATAAAAAAAAAATTATTATATTAAAATTATTATTTATTATTTTACAACTTACAAAAAAAGTTGTAGCAAAATTCTGCTGTTTCGGGGATTTTTAGTATTATTAGATAGCCCTCCTCCCATTTCCCGTTATACACTACCATTAGGTAGTCCCCGTACTTTTTTTTTAAGTCAAAAAAGTACTCTAATGGTACTTTCTTGATTATGGGCTAAAAAATAAATAAAATAATAAAATAATTAAACTTAGTGTAGTACTTACAGTCGGGTTATAAATAGTACACATTTTGTGTACAAGACTAATTTCAACTAAAAAAATACAAAAACAAATTAACTTATAACAGAATAAAAAATAAAAAAACTTACTATTTGCAGACATTTTTCCACCAATGATTATGGAAATAATAATCGAGTTCAACTATTCAAAACTCTATTTATACTATTTAGTTATCATGTTTTTGATTAACATTTTTTTATCAACTAGTATAAAAAGTTAGACAAATTTGTATTCGCATCACAGTTATACTTATATCGCTAAGCTTGACTCATACCAACCACGTTAAAATGACTACACCTCCAAGTAGTTTATTGGTGATGAATTTAAATACAGTACGCATTTCAGGAAAACAACTGTTTGTTATTTGTAAACATTTGTTTAGTAGGTAAAAGTTTTAAAAGTTTTTTTTTTTTTTTTTAATCTAGTTACTAATATTATTTATATTAATTTAGATATGGATTGAAAAATATCGAACAACATAATGATAATGTTATGGTTTCTTTAAATTATACACCAAAAAAAGAAACTTTGAAAAGAAAATTTGGTAATTTACCTGTTAGTTATACAAGACTAACAGGGGTTTCAGAAAAAGAGGAACTTGAATTATTAGGAGCTGCTATGTATCAATATAAATTTGATGAGCGAGGTAGTGAAGGAGAAGAAAGTCTAGAAGAATTAGAATTAGAGAATAAAAAAGAGAATAAAAAACAAGAACGAAAAAGAATGTTAGAGGACCTGTTAACACAACGGTATGATGACATTGATGAAGAGGAGGAAGAGGAGGAGGATGAGGATGTTTCAAAAGGAGCATCTAACAATAAAAAGAAAAAAGTATCAAATCACGAAGACAATGATAAAGAAGAGACATCTACCAGCAAAAGAAAAAAAAGTGTCTAATCTAATATAATACAAAAAAATTATATAGTTTTTAATAAAAAAAATTATTAGAACTTATTGTTTCTTATTTAATAAAAATAACTCTTCTTCTTGTAAAATTAATACGAGCTGGTTTATGAATTTCTTCTACTACTTGTCTTTTCTGGTTGTTCATTTTATTTTATAATTAAAAAAATTATTAGAAAGTTTAATTACTAGAACTTAAAAATTAAATGAATTTGCTTTTTCAAAATATTTAAAATAAAGAAAAAAATCTTAAAAGCATTGTTTTTAATTAATAAACCAATTGTATATTTTATGTACATTATTTAACGAACAACTTAAATTATTAATTAAATGTCCATTACAATGATTACTAAAATCTTGAGAACAATTAAAATTAGGACAATTAATTTTTGTTACATCTATAATTACATTATCTATAAATTTACTTAAACATTTTTTTTTATTATCACCCTTAACTAAAATAACATTATTCTTAACTATATCTTTAATATAACTACTTAATACAGTATTATCTACTTCCCAATAGTTTTCCGTTATCATCTTCCAAGACAATCCATGGTGATTTTTGGTTAACCAATTAAAATGTTTTGTAATTTTATTATTAAACCATGATAATTCAAATGGTAATGTTACAAAACAATGGTAATCAATTTTAGTTCGAACATCCAACATAGATATCTCTCGAATATAAAAATCACTTTTCCCATATTGAAATCCTTGAATATCTATAATGAACATAGTTTTTTAATGGATTTAATGGATTATATTTAACTAATTTATCATGTAATTTTTTTTAAAATGTTCTTACTACAGTTGTTAATGGATTATATTTAACTAATTTATCATGTAATATTAGACAATATGCACTCGTTTTTTCCTCTACGTTTTTAGATGTTTCAAATTCTAGTCTAATATCAACAGCACCGTTCTTCACTACTTCTGATTGGTGACTGCAATCAATTATTACAAAAGGTCCAACGTGTTTATATAGTGATGGAGAGAGACAAGGTTCTGTTCCACCATTTTTAAAATAATAAACATTTTGAAATTGTGCATACATTTCGTATAATATCGACCATTGATTTTTATCAAAGTTCAAATTAAGATTATCATATGGGTATACGTCAGAGTTTAAATATAACTTTACGTTTGTTAGGTTACAATGATCAAATAAAGTCATATCTTTCGTAACTGAATTTTTTTTATCTGTTTGAAGAGCAAAAATTATAAATCGAGGTTTTTCTAAATGATTGGTTGTCTTTACAGTCCATGTATGTTTGGTACTTTCTTGTACTACGGGAAGTTCTTGTAATTCCCAACTTCTAAATGCAATTTCTAAATCTCTATCAATATATTTCATTAGACGTAATTTTTCTACATCTGCTACTACTACATGTGGTATTTTCCACATAATTTTACTAATTTCAATTTTAGGTTTATCACTTCCTGTTATTGGTACATTTATAATACAATTTAAATCAGAATTACTGCGAATAAATATGAGCTCTTGACGTACGTTCATTATAATTTTAGGAAAATCTTCTGCAAAACCCAATACCATAGATAACGGAATACATGTGCTAAAATATCCATTTTTATCTGTTATATGTGGATGTTCATTATGATTCCATCCTGCATTTTGTAATCTGCTACATTGATTTACTGTATACGATGCATATGTTTTTAATGTAGATGTAATACCTGGATTACGAGTACGATCAATTACCGTACCACCTAATTCATAACGAATTTCATCAAATAAAAATAATAAACCATTATTGATAAATTTTAAATTGGTGCTAACTGTTTTTCCATCATCCTTTAATAATCTACCTTCTATATACAAATAGCTTTGTGAAGGTAATGTATATACATCTTGTGTTTGTATTGGTATACGTATTTCATCATTATTGTTATATGATGTTGATGCATACGGTTGATGAGTATGATATTCAAAATTAATAATTGAATTATCCGAAAGTACATTTTCATTTACTTTTAAATTATTAAAACTCATTGTAATTTAAATCCTAAACGAACTAAAAATTTTTTGTTAGAAGATGATAATTTTCTCTTGTTTACTTTTGTTGTTGTTAACACTTTCAATTTTCTTTTGATACTGTTTTTTTTCTTATTTTGGTAAGCTTTTATATTATCAAAGTTTTGATATCTAAATACCATTCTATACTTTTTTAAGATGAAGTCTTACTGTTATCACTTCTCCATTAAAATTAACCAATTTTCCATCTTGATCAGTTATTTTAAGAATAATTTCATTAATATGTGTTGTATTGATTGGTAAATAGATAACATTGTGAGGATTTTCAACAATTTTTGTACCAGGTAATACTGTTGGATAGAAAATATGTAAAATATGCATTGGATCGTTATTATTATAAGAATTAGTAACCAAATTACATTCTACATTAATAGAATTAATTTGAAAAATATTTACTGGAACATCTGATTCGTGTTTAATATTCTTAATAATTTTTTTCTTATAAAAACCTAATAAGGTTCCAATATTATTAGGTTTAGTGAAATCTATTTGTTTATTACATTTAATTTCACTTTTCAATGTATTTCGATTTAAATGTAGACGTAGAGATGTTTTATTAAATACAGCCTTAGGATCTTTTTTCTTAATTATTTTTTCTTCATCTTGTTCCAATTCATCAATACGTTTCTCTAAATAATCACTGATATCACTAATTTCATATAATCCTTTTGGTATTTCAATAGTTCGATTATTATCATAGTAAAACTTATTGTTATATACATCTACATTAGGTATTGAATTATAACTAACAAAATTTACTAAACCAATGACGTATGTATCTTCATTGTTTAAAATTAGTGGAGGATATATATTAGTACGTAGTACTGAAGATCTTTGATGAAACGTAAACGTGTACGACATTTTAGTAAATGAAGATTTTTATATTATACAAATAATTTATTTAATAAAAATTTTATACATAAATGACCACAATTATATGACATTTTTTTTAATGTTTGATATCTGTTATAATTATAATTAATATGTACATTTCCATTAGATTTAAAATAAACTTCAACTTCTTTAGGAGGTCGAAGGTTACCATACGAATCAAAGTAAATAATTCGTTTTCCAATTTTTTTATATGCAACCCAATGAGTTCCAGGACCAATAGAATTATCTAAATTAATTATACCATTTTCATTATTTTTCCATATTTTTAAGGGAAGTTGATCTTTCATGAATACTCCTCTAAAATATGGTATTTTAAATTTTTTAACATAGTATTTTATATCAATATTTGTTAAGGCTGTTTTTTTTTTCATTGTTTCGTTGTGCTCCGTCTGGATGTAAATAAAGACCTAATCCTGTTTTATATGGTTTTAAATAAGCACCTTTTCCTATTGCTATTGCTTCCATTGTCTTATTATGACGTTGTGATTCTACTAAATCCTGTTTTGCCTGTTTAGCTTGATTAATAGCTTCAGCAATTTTTGCTGCACCACCACCAAGTGCACCTAATGCACTTAAACCTGCAAATATTGGTATTAACGGAAGAATACCACCGGTTTTTGGAATCGGTATTATACGATTTCCTTTTAGTTTTTGTATTTTAAATTTGTTACTCGCTTTATTTGCAACTCGTATAGCACTTTTAATATTCTTTGGTTTTTTTCTAATAATTGTCTTTTTTATTTCACTAATAATTTTACTCAATTGCTTAGCCTTTTTCTTCTTGTAACATTTTGTTTTATTAGACGTTTTCATGATGATGATCTAATTATAACTACATTTAAACTTAAATTATATTATATTTTATTGTTTTATTTTTTTAATATTATTATCATTATCATCATAATCATATTTACGTTTTAAATTAATTTTAATTTTTTTTCGTTCTTTCATATTGTCACTATCATCTTCTAACGTTCGTTTCTTTGATACTTTTAATTTTTTAAAATTATTATCATCTTTGTTATCATCATCATCATTGAATTTTCGTTTCATTTTATTATCTTCATTATAATCTACATCCATATTTTCAATAATATTTTTGTTTTCCCCCCTTTTTTTTAATACTTCTAACATTGCAGGAGTTAAAATTTCATTGGTTTTATTGTCTTGTGTTTTACGCTTTATTTCTTTTTTTTTTGATTTAATATTTATTTTTTTTAATGTAGGTATGTTACTTATTTCTTTCTCAATACTATGTTTAACTTCTTCAACTGTTTTGCTTATTTTCTTAACATAATTTAAATGTTTTTTAATAACTTTTAAATGTTGATTGCTACTAGTAGAATAACCCATTCCCATTTTTATTTTAGCTCGCATAGCTCCTGAAACACCTAATGCAGCCATTTTTTCACCAATTGTTGAGTCTTTAGATTTAAATTGATTTATTGCTTTATCTGCTAAAATTTTATCAGCCTTATGTCGTTTTTCTAAATCTTTATACAATGAATAAGCTATATCATGTTCTTTACATGCTTCATCTAATTTATTTACACCTTCATCACCTCTATTTAAACGTTTTTGAAGTTTAGTACCAGGTCCACAATAATTATAACCTGGTATATGCAGTTCAAACGGTAAAGCATTAATAACATTATTTAATAATCCACTTCCTAAATATACCTTCATTATCACTCAATTGTTCGTTAATAAATAAGAGGTTAAACAGTTATTAAGTTATTTTTATATTAACAAACAATGAAAGTAGTACGACAAAAAGTTACTTTAAATGTTGAAAATCATGATTCGACTGCAGGTGAAATTAAAACGAAAAACAAACATGGAATACTTTTACCATCAACCATTCGTTCAATGATAATTGGTCCATCGAATTGTGGAAAAACAAACGTATTAATTACGCTAATTGAACATAAAAATGGTTTAAAATTTGAAAATATATATTTATATTCGAAGTCGGCTTACCAGCCAAAGTACATCTATTTAGAACGATTACTAAAACCGATAAAAGGAATAACATTTAATTCCTTTACTACTAGTAAAAACATTTTACATCCCAATGAGGCATTATCAAACTCTATAATAATATTTGATGATGTTTCTTGTGGCAATCAAAATATTATAAGGGAATACTTTAGTATGGGTCGTCATAATCACATTGATTGTTTCTATTTATCACAAACATACGCTAAAGTACCAAAACATCTAATAAGAGATAATTCAAATTTTATTATTCTATTTAAACAGGATGATTTAAATTTAAAACATGTTTATAATGATCATATTGGTACTGATATGATATTTGAAAAATTTAAAAAAATGTGTTTTATTTGTTGGCAAGAACCCTACCAATTTATATCCATATTTAAAGATTGTGCATTAAACGATGGAAGATATCGCAAAGGATTTGATCACTTTATAATACCATAACAACAAATCATAAATTCATTATTACATCAAACATCATAATGAAAACAAAGCAACAACAACAAAAAATTACAAAACAATTAATTGCTAAAAGACGTGATATTAGAAATAAACTTAATATTTTAAAACATGGTGAAATTATTCAAGAACGAGCATTTTTACCTATAACCAAACAACTAAAAATAATTGAAACAAAATTAGATGAAAAAAATAATAGTAAAAAGAATTTTATTAAGGTAAATAATGAAAAGAAAAATGATGATGATGATGATGATGATGATGATGAAGAGGAAGAAACCGAAGGTGAAGAAGAAGAGAATGAAGATATTGATGATGAAGATATGAAAAATCTTTCAAAGAAGTATCTCACTGATATGTCTGATGAAGATAAAGCTGATAAATTTGATAATAAATATGGTGTAAGAAAATTGGAAAATAAATTATATATAGGTAACGAACCATTATCAATATCTACTACAGGAAATATTGTTGTTAAAAATAAAACATATAAAGGTACACCAGGTCTATATGAACTTTTATTCAAAAAGAAACCTAAAAATTTTACAATAAAAGATAAAGAATCATATATTGATATTGTTAAAAAAACTAACGCACACAAACGTTATTATAAAGATGATACACAAATTGATGGGAGTAAATTAGAAAAATATCGTAAAATTTTAGCTCCTTTAATAACTAGTACTAGTAGTAATAAAATAGGTGGGAATATATTAATGGTATCAAGTAATAAAAAACTTGAGTATACATATTGGAATAATCCTAATGAATTAGTAGAAAGACTTAAACTATTACTAGCATCGTACGAAGCAGGTAATACTGGAGTTATAAATGAAATTAATTCTATAATAGAAGAATTACGAGAAGAAAAAATTATAAAATAAAATGAACAACCAGAAAAGACAAGTAGTAGAAGAAATTCATAAACCAGCTCGTATTAATTTTACAAGAAGAAGAGTTATTTTAAAATCGTTAAACGATTTATTTCAAGCTGATTTAGTAGAAATGATACCATATGCTAAAGAAAACGATAATTTCAAATACATTTTAGTAATTATAAATTGTTTTTCAAAATTTGTATGGGCTATTCCTATCAAAAATAAGACTGGAAATGAAATTTCAAATGCACTAAAAAATAAAATTTTAAATAAAAATATTATACCAAATAACATACAAACTGATAGAGGTAAAGAATTTTTCAATAAAGAATTTACACAATTAATGAAAAAATATAAAATTAATCACTACAGTAGTTATTCAGAAAAAAAAGCTTCCATTGTTGAACGTGTTAATAGAACATTAAAAAATATAATGTGGAAAGAATTCAGTTATCGAGGAAATTATAAATGGATTGATATATTAGATGATATTGTTAATAAATATAATAATACTAAACATAGAACTATAGGTATGAAGCCTTCTGAAGTTTCAAAGAAAGATGAAAAAAGGTTACTATCTACTGTATACAATAAAATAAAAATTACAAATTTTACACATCGAAAGTTTAATATTGGTGATTATGTAAGAATCTCAAAACTTCGGGGTGTGTTTGATAAAAAATATACTCCTAATTGGTCAACTGAAATTTTTACAATTAAACATATTAATTATACAAATCCAGTAACATATCTTTTAAAAGATGAAAACAACAAAGAAATTCAAGGAGGTTTTTACGAAAAACAATTACAAAAAGTAAAATATCCTAATGTATATTTAGTTGAAAAAATTTTAAAAACAAAAAATAATCAATTATTTGTAAAATGGTTAGGTTTTGATAAATCTCATAACAGTTGGATAAATAAAAATGACGTTGTTTAATTTGCTAAGTGCAAATTATTATTGCAATTGCAACAAATTAATTTAAGAAAAACAAGATAAATTATTGCTGATACTATAATTTAAGAAAAACATGATAAATTTTAATTGCAACAAATTAATTTAAGAAAAACAAGATAAATTATTGCTGATACTATAATTTAAGAAAAACATGATAAATTTTTTTTATTATTTTTATTAAAACATTGATATTAAGTTTATAACGTCTTCAAGATGCCAACTGAATGGTGTGAAATATGTGAACAAATGTTTTGTTTTTGTAAAGTTTCAATTGAAGTTCATAAGAAGCAAGACATTGAATGTAAAAAAACCAAAGTTAATGGAAAAGAAAATCTTGATTTATACTGTCATGAAACGCTACCATTAAAAAGTGTTACTTCACCAAACGATATAAAATGTTATGAAACATTACCTAATAGTACGTAAATGTAATTAATAAAAAAAATCAGTACGTCAATGTAATTAAAGATAATATATATTTTTTAATTTCCTAAATTGTTAGAAAAACGCTACCAAAAAAGTGTTACTTCACCAAACGATATAAAATGTTATGAAACATTACCTAATAGTACGTAAATGTTAGAAAAACGCTACCAAAAAGTGTTACTTCACCAAACGATATAAAATGTTATGAAACATTACCTAATAGTACGTAAATGTAATTAATAAAAAAAATCAGTACGTCAATGTAATTAAAGATAATATATATTTTTTAATTTCCTATTGTTTTTTTTTTTTTTTAACCAAATTTAAATTTACAATACAGTACAGTAAAAAATAAATTTACAGCGCCATCTATTATTTACAGCACCGAATTAACCAGACAGCGCCATCTATTATTTACAGCACCGAATTAACCAGTTAGCGCCACGTCATATCATCATAAATTCAAATTTTACAACATCATCTATTGAACAATATTCAAATTTACAGCGCCATCTATTGAACAATTTACTTACCTGCACTTTTTCACCTTTCACTCACAGATGACATCATTTTTTTTCTTTAATGGGGTTGCTTAAGAACTACCCTGTATAGATAGGGTTGCTTAAGAACTACCCTATACAGGGTTTTCAACCCTCCAAACTACCCTTCAAAGAGTGGTAAACCCTCAAGTGCCATCCACTTTGATTATCAAGGTCAAACTGTCCCAGGAACCTCATTGCTATACTACTACCGGTTTATTTGGAAGACAGAAATCTTTAATATAACCATCACACAGTCTTCACAAGGTTTTCAAAAGAAAGGAGGAGAAATTGATAGGTCTAAATAATTTCAGTATGAAAAAACTAGCTTACTCGGTTTTAGTGTGAAATTCACCGTAACCTCACGCCACCAACTGGATATATAGTATTACGCCAGGCATGCATGGAAAATTTGTAAAAGGGCTGTCATAATACCATCTGATCCTAGTATTTTGAACGGCAAAAGCTATTAATTGCCCACCGTATTTTTCCTCCCTTCAGAATTCTTCGGCTGAAATCTAATAATCTATAGTACGTTTATGGTTAGTATCCTGATGAGAACACGTGGGACTTCTGGAACCTCTAAAATGCACCTCTATTATTAGATGAAGACTCTCCAAAAGGTTTTCAGTATAAGAACTATCAGTCTTTTTGGATAAGCCAATTCATCGTTTAGCGTCAGAAGCCAGTAGCCGATGTAAACGAGAAACTTCGTTGCAGAAGGAAAATTTTTCTTCACAAAATTTCCTCCACTTTTCTCGCTTTCTATAACCAACGCTTTTTTTAAACTCCGCTAACTTACCTCCATAAAGTTTCCAGTCGGAGTCTAATTTTGAGTTTTTAGCTCTATTGAAGGCTGTGTTTCCTTTTTGGTTGAGTTGAAGGATTACTTACAAGCTGTTAGAGATGATTTCGACAAAAAATTATTAAAAAATTGCAGAAAATAGCAAAACTATTTCATGATGAAATTCCAGAACATGAAGTAAGATTCAGTGACAAAACATTTTAAAGTTAATTTTTTTTATTGTGTTGGATTCTTTAAATGGCAACATTAAAAATAGATCGAAGGGATGTAAAACTATCAACAATAAACTCAAAGCAATTTTTCATGATAGTGACGTTAGTGTTGAACAAGATTTAAACCTAGTAGAACTGAAATATGAAGTATAAAAATTTAATTGTAAGTAAGTAAAGATAATATTATTTCCCCTGTATCCAAGTGGTAATTTATTCAAGAAAATAATATTATTGTAACATTCCCTCATTTAAACATAATTCTGAGAATTTATTTAACTCCTCCAATGAGCAATGCAGGAGATCAAAGATCATTCTCAGTAATGGCCAGAATAAAAAAGGTAAGATCTAAGATCCACGTTAGGCCAACAAAAATTAAATAGTTTATCATTACTTTATACAGAAAAAGAGTTATTAAATAACTTTATTAATTGTGACAAACTAATTGACGAGTTTGCAGAATTAGAAGTGAGAAAAAAAGGCAATATAACTAATCAATCTGGGTATATTTGATTAAGTATTATTGTTTTAAATTTAAATTTTTTTTTGAAATCCGATAATTAAATAGAACTACATACTATATGTTTTAAAACCGAACTATCAACCACAAAGTATATGTAATGACTGAAAAATAGATCCGAAATTATAATATTGCCTAGAGTACGTTTTAGCCTTAGTCAGCCACTGGATGTGAGCCACAAGTAATTTATCCAAAAATATGATGATTTAACTTAACTAATTTATACATAATAAAACCTTTTCTTCTGAACAGTTATTTTGATTTAGAAACTATTTTTTTTCTCACAAAAAATACATTTCTTTAAACAGTTAGCTAGGTATAATTAATTTTAAAAACAAAAACAAATTTTGCCACTTAAGTTTGCCAGGCGTATTCGCATTTTTTTGTTCCACATTATATCAAGAATTTTTCATTTGATGAACAACTAGATATGTTACTTTGTGAGTTTCGTAATAGTATTGATCACTAGAATATTTAAGTGGATAGGGAAATATTGTCTAATCGTACAATACTAAACTTTTGCCAACATTGTTAGGCATCTTGAAGATGATTTTTGATTGTGGACGTAAACATACTATCCACAACAATAGTAGGAATCGAGGAGCAAATTCTAGACAGAATATAGAAGAATACCCATAAATAGTTGTAGATAGCTGGTATTGGAAATGCCGGTTCTAAAATTAGTTGTTCATAAAATTTTCAAAGAACTTCAAACGTTCAAGATTAATTACCTTTTGACTGATTGAGAACTCCCCTAAGTATTTTGCAATTTTATTAAATATTAGATCATAGAAAATCTAAATTGCAGTAACAAAATCTTAATTCAAGAATTATTTAAGATCGTATTAAGAATTATTTATATGATCTAAAACCATGTAAATTATTTGTAAGGAATAAAACAAAAATCAGAGAATTTCAATAATTTTAAATGTTTTCAACATCCTTCGCATTGTCGCGCCATCAAGTACATGAAGAGCAAATTTCGAGTATTTGCTGTATGTATATTCAGTTTCTCTCAATTTGTTAGTGATTTTTTAATAAAACTTTATTAATAACTTTACAAACGTCAACTTATAATTTGTCATTAAATATATACTTTGTGAATAAATCATTCACCCAAGAAGTTTTGTAATTGAGAAAATAGTTTCTAAATTTAAATAACTACTTTGCGGAACATGATGATAAGATACCCCTAAATTTTGGTAAGTACAGCCGAAGAGTAAATGGATATCAAAAGAACTCGTATACCATTTTTAATCGCACTGAAGTAGCCGACGTACGAGAAAATTTTATTTCTCGATCGCCCAGAATTTTTATCATGAATTACTGTTTATTCAAACTTTTTAATAGGAATAAGAGCTCAGCCGTAGATTGGTAATCGATGGTATGGCTCATCTTCGAGGTTAGGTCGAGATGCGATTGGGAATGCTTTTGCAGAGGGCAAAAATCATGTGAGGCTCACTACAGTTCTATTTCTTGGCGACTGCAGCCTTCAAACCGGAAACAGATGTGTATCGCTCGCTTGTTGTTCTTCTACACACGTTGAAGAAGGATGCTCCAGAGGTTCTCCATGGGGTGTTTAAGCCACGTGACTTCAGTTAAAGGAACTTCGGTGGTGAATCGATCATGTGCTTAGGCTTCTTCTCTATCTAATTTCGAGGAAGGGCTGTGCCATCGATTATTAACCTGTTGTTGCTATGCACAAGATTGGATAAATAGTAAATCATGAAAAAAAATTCCGAGTATCTTATCATTACTAGGGTGTCCAATTTCCGGGACCAAAACTGTTTTCAGAATAGTATATGAGCCAAAGATTCCGAAATTTACGAAAATAGTTCAGAAATCAAAATACGTTTGCAATGTGTGTTTACATTGATTTTATTTTTCATTTAGTATTATTGTAGGATTTATCCATAAGCGCCGAATACGTGGGTGCTCTTCAAAATTTTTTTATAATTTTCTCTAAATTGAAGTTGTCATTTTCAATTACTTTTGTAATGTGCTATTGAACTCTTTCGGAATTCAATCTCAGCATCAGGAGCGAACGTTTTTATCGGCAAGCGCTTGTTTTGAATTAAGACTTGATACTACTTCCAGAAAAGCTGGAATACTTCTAGGAGATTTGATATAGCTTCCAGAAGACTTGAAATGCTTCTAGAGGACTTCATACTGTTTCTAGCAGACTTGATATTGGCGACATCAAAATACCTTGATACCGACACTGGGTACCGGCACTTATGGGTAGAATATAATGATAATATTTCTTTCGTAACGAGTTTTTATTATATTCAGATATTTTACAACATAATTTTTAATTTAAAATTGACTTCGTGGAAATTCTGTTTACTTCGTAAAATGATCAGAAACTATTTTTTTCATCCGAATTAAACGTTTCCATGTACGAAACGTGGCAGTAAACAGCAAGGGATACTGAATTTGAACTCGGAGAGGGGCCGATTCGTCGACGCGAACCAATATTTACAAGAAGACTCTGAAATAAACATTCGCTGACTAAACATCGTCCGACGTAGACAAAACAGGAAAAAGAGAAGATAAGAAAGACTCGACTGCTTCCAGAAGACTCGAAACGGGCTTTGAACGACATAACACTTGGTACATCAGACTTGATGCCATCGACCTCGGCAATTTGAACAAAATTGTTCCTTAAACATCTTGGTAAATATACAACGTCTCCTATACTACGTCTTTCTCGCTCCTAGAACTTTGAAAAACGGACGATTTCCTGTTAATTCATCAAATTATGCGCCTCGCCCGCCACCGACCTCGAAATCGAAATCGAAACATAGAATCCAACATCATACCCAAATTTCGAGACTCATGAACAAAATTAACTCTATCCGTTTTTACCTTAATAATTATTAATATTTATATTATTACCGAAAAGCATCACCGAGGATTTTTTAGTATTGATATTAAGGCATAGTTTCAAAGCACGAGTAATCAATCTATCCATATCACTTTTAATGTATTGTTGAGCAAAAGGCACTATATGTACAGCGCGGTGACTCAGAACATCGACTAGGTTACTGGTATAAATAAAGTGACTTAAACTAGCTTGGATGGAAGGGATTGGAAGCTTGGAGCAGATGTAACGACTGCATCATTGAAATGAAGTTCATTTAAACTAACTACCAGCTTTCGATGAAGCAGATATTGGTAAATTTTCATATAGGTGTAAATTTTCCGCGAGCAACCAATGTAAGAGAGAATAACGAGAAGGGTTCTATGATGTACGGTATCAAATGGTATAGCCTACTATAACAACGGTATAGTACAACTAAATCCAGGTCTGAAGCCAGATTGAATAAAAGGCAGAATTTCAACACTATCCAAGTTATTCCGGCGGCGGAGAGTAATAATCTTTTCCAAAATCTGGGAAACAACCAATACTTAGAGGTCTTATATTACTGTACACTGTAGGATTATTATTCTTGGGTGGCGAAACATTTAAAGCAATTTTTCAGACGGACGGGATCACAGAAAATTCCTAACAGAAAAAAATTATATAGCACAAATATGGTAATATGGTAAATAACGGGATAACATAGGGTTGACATTTTGACAAAGATTCTATCGCTACCTTTTGTGCCAGTTTTAATGGAAAGAAAAGTTTCTGAATTTTTCTGTTCTGAAGAAAGGGAAACATCAAAATTATTAGAGACAGATGGGATTACATTTAGCTTGTAATGTAAAAAAAATCCTTGATGGAATCAACATCAGACATACTCTCCGGGACAGATCGTTATATAGAATTAGTAATACCCATTTTATTAAAAGTATTCCACAGCTCACGACTACAATTAGACTGTATGGTAAATTCAATGTAAGCCTTTTTTTCCTTTCGTATACAAGAATTTGTAAAGTCGCGTAATTCCTTATAATACGCAAAATCTGTTGCCCTTTTAGTTCCTTAAATTTGTTACACGCTTCATTTCGCTGTTTCAGATGAGTAATTTAACATTATCTGTTATCCAGAGCCGACACATTTTTCGAAGTGAAGTTGTCCTTATGTTGTCCTTAAGCTACTCTTATCAAGAAGAGATAACACAAAATAACTAAAAACTAAAATCTTGTCATCTATACTACTAACACATATAATCACTCTATGAGATTCTAGCAAAGTTTCGCTCAAAATCTATATTATTAAAATACTTAGTATATCATCTTGAGAAAAACGTATGGGAATTGCCTTTAGAATACTTGTAAATGCTTCCAGAAGACTTAGTATTGAAATGCTACTAGAAGACTTGATACAGGTTTTACAAGCTCTAAAATGCTTCCAAAAGATCGCGTCTTCCGGTCTTCTGTCGACTCTCTCTAGAAGTTGCTTCCAATAGATTTGAATTGCTTCCAGAAAATACCTTGTACACAAGTTTATATTACGGACCCGAGACTAAATACCGAAACTAGGCATCCTAATCATTACGCCCCGGTAATTTTTCAAAAAATCATGATTTTCTTGGAAACTGGGAATAGAATTTTTTCATACGTCGGCAACCATAGTTATCCAAAGCGGGAATAAAAATGGTATAGGCCTCTTTTGATTTCTATTCACCATTCGTCCAAAATCACAAAATTTTAGAGGTGTCTTATCATTATGTCCCGCACTATATACAGAAAAAAAGGTAGTATTGAAAGCTTTAAGAAATGTGGATGTATAATTTATTGTGATAAAGTTTTTAAATACCTGAAATTTTTCAACATACTTGTGGCTTGCCGATAAAAGTGTAAGGCCAAAAAATGAATAAAATTTATTGAAGATTTTTCGATTTATTATAAAATAAATGTTTTTTAAGTGTTAGCTGCTACTTTAGGAAATATTGTATGTAGATAAGTTGAGTTAACATTAAGTTATCACTCATTATGGCATCGAGAACTGATCTACAAGTTAGCAAATCTCAACGTTCCATTCTACATCTGTAACATAATCCTGCAGTTTTTATGAAACCGCATCTCACAGGTTAAAGTCCAGAAATTTTTATCAAACTCTTTTTCATGCAACAAGGTTTTCCTCCTCGCCTTTGTCTCCTTCCGTTTACAATATTTTCAGCCATGACATATATAACGTCGATCCTATGTATTTTAACAACGAATCCTACATCCTCCAAAATGCTGATAACTCTGCCATAATAACACATGCCAAAAACACGCCAGATACGATT
The DNA here is from genome assembly GCA_036711965.1 of Onthophagus sagittarius. Taxonomy (NCBI): domain Eukaryota; kingdom Metazoa; phylum Arthropoda; class Insecta; order Coleoptera; family Scarabaeidae; genus Onthophagus; species Onthophagus sagittarius. Next base: position 42,166,387 of record JASERS010000003.1, on the reverse strand, counting down.
AACAAGACGTAAAATATGTCCGAGCGAGTAAGAATGTGGTTTTCAAACATGGAGAATACAGTTAAATTCAAGCAAAACAAAGCTACTAGTTTCGTTTCAACGAAATTACGAAAGATCGCCAACAACAAATGTTTAAGCATCAACGTTCATCCATCAGTTATTGCAAAATATCTGGGTATGCTGTTGGATGGTGAATTCAAATTTAATGTCCATACCATCAAAACAGAGATGAAATTAAGGGTGTACGCGGCGCAGTTTAAGTCATTGGTCTATAACAACAGAAGCATTTCACTCAAAGTAGCAACCCAAATTTACAAATGTATAGCCTATGATCCATTACATCTACAAGTAGCAGAATGTACTGCGCTAAGAAATATTACAAGAAATAGGCATCCAAATAACCCCTTGCGTAACACTTCCAACCAAGTTTTGTATGAAACGACTGAAATCACACCAATTCTTAAAAGATCGATGAGGACGAGTACAGTCAAATTTCCAATATATCCTACACTTTTTCACAATATTTCAAAAATGAAAAATACTGAATAACAGATAGCCAAATTGTACATTATTTATTTCAGGCTGAAAGTCTTCGGTCGATAGCCTATTCAAGACATAGTTTAAATTTAGTTTATATTCTTTCACATTGGTATAGATGTATTATATTTTATGACACAGAGTGTTTAATTAATAAATGGAAAAAAGTCAAACGATTCCTTGAACTATTATAAAATTACTGAAACTGGAATTCACTTGTGGCCTGCCAGTTTCCCAGAGTTATGATGGATTTACCAAACGATAAAATATTCTTACATTAAATTAAATCAGAATTCGAAATATTTTATAAACAAACATCTCTCAGCACGCCTGTAACTGCGAAATTATTTATGGAACGTATTAATTTTTCACTATAAACCCTAGAATTTTTGTAAAACGGCATAATTTGCATAAATAATTTAAGAATTGGTTATATTTAATATTTCTTTTGTAACTTTAAATTCAGGATGATAGTGTATTCTAGTCAGAAAATAAGTTGATATGATAACGTTTTAGTCTCTTGTGAAAAAGTGCTGTCGAACGTCTGTATCGGAATCCCTATCATCCAGATCACGTAATACGCTATTATCTGGATTCACGGAGCGTTAGTAAAAATAAATGATGATAATTTCAATTAACGAAAATAAAGCAACTTTGGGGATTTCCTAAGGAATTAGATGTTTTGTTTTCATCTCGCTTAGCGTGCTTCAGCTCTCATTTCAATTTACTGAAGCTCTTATTTTTTTGTAATTGGCTTTGTTAGAAGTAAACGAAAAATTAAAAATAAATGTAAATTCGTTTTTTCAATTCTACCTGAAAACAGCTCTTCCTTTGTGTTTTTAATATCATTTATTTTCCTTTTATTTTAAATATAAAAAAGTGACAGAGATTACCGCGCATAAAATTATAACGCTTTGCCTTCAAAAGTTACACATTAAAAGTTTTAATTGGTTTTCATTTACATAACTAATAAATATAGAGACGTTAAAACTGTCTGGCCCAACTCATAATCGTAAATGCTATTAAATTCATAATTCACGAATATTTGTTGCTTTCTTTAAAAAAATGGAGTTCCGATTCACCCTACTTTTATTGCAGATAGAAGTGGAGTATTAATAAATTCTATCTACTTCACAAAATATATGTTTACTGTTTTGAGAATCTTGCCTAAACAAACAACTAATTATTTAAGCTTTATTGGTGATTTGGTAATCGGATTAAAGATTTCGTCGGAAGTGCCTTTAAATATAAAGAGCTGGTTCTCAATTGTACTTAGGACAATACAACTTGAACCGCTTTTTTATATAGCAACTAACAAGTACTTTTAATTTGGCTACTTTGTTAGGACTATGGACATACACTTCATAAATATGTTCAATAAACTCATCATTATATCAAAACATAATTCATGTTAAGAAACCCGTTTATCCAATTAAATAAGAAAACAACTAAATCCGTAAAAATTACTTAATGTGTGTTTGGTTTGTTCGACAAAGTCAACATGCTGATGAAACGTTAAAAATTTCACCTACTGTTACGAAAAGTTGAGAAACACTGATTAAACTAACATAGACCTGGTAAATTGTTCAAGACTCTTCTATAATTAAGAGGAAACTTCCAAGTTTTGTTTTTACTAAGTTTAACCCCAAATTTTACTGCACAGGAAGTGAAAGAGCAAGTACCTTATAGTATGCGTATAAAAACAGGCCTCATATATAGCCTCAAAAAGTAATTTAAAGCGTCAATTTCATAACTTTCATATTCTGTATTTTATTACATTATTTTAACGAGTACTGCTAGTAGAAGCATTATAAAACGGCATAACAAGATGGTATGTTTAATGTCAGTAAAATTTGTAAGTAAAATTTCTGGTAACCACAATTTTCAATCTTGTATTAACAATATTGATTGTATCTAGTTTCCAGCCAACAAAGTCTAGTATATTCCAAGTAATATTTTATATTCAATCTGTATATCTACAATGTTGTAACAATATTCTAGTTTTGCAGTAGGAATATCTTATTGTCTATTAGCGCATTTTGCCATCTCTATTTTCGAAATAGTATTCAATTAGCAGTATCTAATCATCTGAAATCAGTACACATTTTTACCAGCAAAATCTACTTTTTTCCAAGCAGTATTCTAATCGCCTAATCTTGATATCTAAGTTATAACTTTATTTGATTTTCACAATCAGAATTCTCGCCGGTCAGGAAAATATTTATTTGTCTTCGTGCACTGTTATAACTACTACTATTGTTTAATTTTACCATCTGTTGCATCCAAATAGCCAATCTTGGAAACTGTAAGATTGAAAAAGGTAGCTCATATACCTAAATCTCTTTTTTAAATAATTTGGTTTTCATCCAGGGACCTATATTGAAAATAAAGTAAAACCAGCGAATGCACTTTTCTATACAGAACTTGATGCAACAAACTCAATATTTTTTGCTGAATCAGCTTTCTATTTCTACGAATATTCAACAAACCCCCGACCATATATTCTTCATCAGAACTTAATTTATGATTAAATGATTAAACACCATTCAAAGCGGATGGATGTATAAGAGAAAGGTTGGATAATATAGAATTATTAGGTCTACTACAAAATACACAAAATGATGTCTATTTGCTGATCACATATCAACGAGTAAAGAACAATAATAATAATTGTGTCATATTAAACACCGCATGCCATTATGGATATGATTATTACATATTTTTATTTAATTGTTATACAATGTCTGTTACGACGAGCTGAATCTATATGTATTTACTAAACTACTGGTACTAATTTATGAAAATTTGCTACAGAGTTTATTTGAAGTGTTTGTTTCAGCTAAAATATTTTCAGCTTTCTCCAACTTCCGATTATACCGGAAATGGACACCAACTTCGTTATTTCAAATAAAATCTACTAATTTTTATTAAATTTTCGAGTTCCCCGTTGAATTTTAACACAATTTTATATAAATCATCAATTGGCTAGTGCACAATTTTGAAATTATTTCAGTTTTTTACAATATTTTGACAGATACAACAAGATCCATAGCTTACATAAATCATGCAAAGCTTTTTAAATATATATATATATATATATATATATATATATATAATATGTGTGGTCAGAAATTTGCGCAGAACTTCCCTATCTCAAAATGTCGAATATTTCAGTTTTTTAAATGGCACTCCAAGTTTTTCTACGACGAAAAATAAGGGAACTTATAGAGATGTATTGATAACATCTCTATATCTAAAATGTATTGTTTTCGTAGAAATATGAAAAAATTAAAATTTGTTCGATTATTAGCAAATTTTAAATTATTAATTGGATTTGAAACAACCAAATTATAGAAAAAACACTATCGTATTAGTGTTAAGTATGTCCCGTTAGGATTTAGTATTGAAGAATTCTTTAATTTACGAGTATAAATGTTTTCGTGTAGTTTTAGTTTTTGTTTAGTTCTAGATGGTTTTAAATTCTTCTGGAGCTGAAAGTATAACTAATACTAGGCATCTATCTACAGAACTAACACTAGACCTAGAACTATAAATATTAGGGTTTAACCATACTTCTCTTAAGACGGCTAAAGCCAAATGTTTCTTGTTCTAGATCTAGTATGGGTTCTAAAGCAAGGTTAGATTGGGTTCCATTCCGTCTTAAGAGACACACGACTAAACCCAAATATGTCTAGTTCTAGTGTTAGCTCTAGTTTTAGTTGTATAATGTGCAACGGAATGGGACTACCCACCATTCTGTTGTACTATATAAAAATCTTCTATATAAAAATATTCGAACACAAGAATATTCCACGTTAGGCCACGCAAACTTAGAGCAAAATTTTTAAAAACTGGTTTTAAAAAGCAATTATTATGTATTTACGTAAATTACAAATCCGTTTTGCATAAATTGGCCCTCTGGACTGAACACTGGTTGTTTACCAATGTTTTATATTTTAACACAATTATTCGCAAGACAGGGTACGGTCTGGAATCACATCAATCCGAAATTAAATAAGATTGTAAAGATATCGAGATGCCATATAAGCGATAATCTTACCATCTAACAAAAAAAATATTCAAAATATTCACCTAACATTTTCCAATTTATAAGATACACGTTCAAAGTTACATATTCTATATATATAGCGCAGGCAGGAATTTTGAACCCTCTGTACTTTGACCACATCAGCACCATCCAAACATGCATTATACACCGGTGCTATGTAAGTACATAGCGATAATACTAGCAACTTCTTCGAACGCAAGGGAAGTAAACTTCTAAAAGGATATAACTTTCTCAATCTTAATTAAGACTTAGATACATACTTTGAAATCTGTTTTTTGGATCTAAATTTATTATCCATGATTAAGACTAAATTCCCGCACATCACAAATCTTCGATGGTATCGGAATACCTCCAATGTCAAGCGTTACATATTCCATTAATGCATCTGATGCGTTATCAAACAGCATCATGGCTAATTTACTTGTATTAAGACTAAGCGATTCACTCCTGCAACTTGCCCAGTGCATTCCCGTAATTTCGCTGTTTTAAGGATACATATTTGTAGATCATCTGCATACATATGATACTTTACGTGCCTCAACGGATCTGGAAGTTGGGAGGTATATAGAGAAAACAATAGTCAACCTAATATGCTACCATTACCTTGGTATTCCTCTACTGTCTCGTCTTGAAGTAGACAGACAATTATCAATCTTTACCATCTGAGATCTAACAGTCAGATAACTATGAATCAACAACAGAAATTCCCTCCAATTGCCCAGATACTGCAAAAGTGTACATAAAGCATCATGGTCAACAGTATCGAATGCTCTGCTAATATCCAACAGTACTAAAACTGAGTTCAACCTCAAATCACGAGCCTGCAAGAGGTCACTAGTCACTCTCAATAGAGTTCTCGTACTGTTATTTATGTCCTTTCCGAAAACCCTATTGACTGCTCAATACACATTAATCAAATGAACTGATATGACAATATTCGAGGCGAGGACAATAACAACATATCCATTATCAGCAGCAACCGCTTCAACTGATATAGACATCAGGAGATACATCAGGAATCTAGCTTACAAAGTAATCATTCAATTTATTGGAATCCCTTAAGTGTTCAGGTATGTCAAACCGTGGCTTTTCGTGGATTCCATCTCTTTCAAGTTGCTTCCATAATATACGCGAATCATTCTTATTGAAATATATTGAAAAAGCTTTCTTTTCATTACGAATAGCTCTCGTAGTAAAGTTGTAAAGATCTCTATAATACCGTCCAACCGATTGCAGTTTAGATCTTCAAAATTTTAATTTAGCATTGTCCCTTAGTCTCATTAAATATTTAATATAGCTAGTGATCCATGGTTTATAACGGTTTGAAACACATTTTATCATTAGGGGAGCGTGGTTATCAGAAAGTTGCAATACCATGGCATAAAAGCAAGTGAATTTAGAGGCAACAATGTAAAGAGCGTGTAACAATCTCATTAGGTTGAGATTGTATTGTGATAAATTCAATGTCGCACAGAACAATGTCATGATCCGAAATATCCCAAGGCATTACTGCACTAAATGTAAGAATATCTACATTGGAAGCAATTATCAAATCAAGCAGCGATGTAGCACCCAGAATTATGCGTGTAGGATCTTTAATTATTTGAATTGCAGCACAATTTTCAAGAAAGTCATGCAATAATGTAGTTGATGGGTCATTAAATTGCAACATATTAATATTAAAATCCTCCAAGCAGAATACATTCTGTGACTTAGACAAACATGTTGCATACAGATCTTTCAGTTTCCAAAAACTGCTTACAGTTAAAGTGTGGTGGTCTATATACTCCACCATCAAAAATAGTGTATTTGGATACACACAACTTAACCCATACCTGCTCAATGCAACACCACTTTAACCACCTCATGGCTACAAGCACTACGAATCAACACAACTCCACTACCTCTCCCGACCCTATCACATGTAATCATAATGTAACCATCAAAAATAATATCGTAGTCCCTGGTAGAATCCAACTATGTTTCAATAGGAACCATTGCATTTATATTTTTTTGCAAACAATAAATCACGACGTTATTCATCTTTGGAGTCAAAGATCCAATGTTGACTTAAGCAATAAAACAATAAAAGAAACATATCAAAATAGTGTCATTAACAAGGGTATTTAGTGTTGATAGCATTTCATTTAAAGATGACGTTAAATATATGCATAATTAAACAGGTTAATCTTTATCTAAATCATTAACGGTTGATATCTGAAGCTTAGCATTGTTATCAGGAGCAAATATTCTTCCGTCAAAAGTCCATGTAGTTATTATATCAAACTTCGCTACCACCTTTTTAATATAATTTATAGACTTGTTGCAAGGTCTCCAACAATTCGAATACACGTTCCCTTTAGCAATTTTCTATTTAGAAGTTTTGTTTGCAATTATATACACATCTCAAGTATTCTAGAAGCATTTTAACTCCTTCAAAGACAATATTAAGTCTTTTGAAAGCATTTCAAGTCTTCTGAAAGCAATGACAAGTCTTTTGGAAGAAATATCAAGTATTTTGTAAGCATTTTAAGTCTTCCAACGGAAATGCCAAGTCTTTTTGAAACATTCCAAGTCTTCTACAAGCATTCCAGGTCTTCTGCATACGTTTCAGTCATCCAGAGGCAATATCAATTGTTCTAGATTTTCTAGAAACAACATCAAATCTTCTAGAAGTAGTATCAAATTTCTGGAAGCATTTTATGTCTTCAAGTGGCAATATTAAGCCTTCTGGAAACATTCTAAGTCTTCCATATGCACTATCAAGTCTTCTGAAAGCAATATCAAGTCTTTTAGAATGAATAGCAAGTCTTCTGCAAATATTCTCAGTCTTCCATAGGTACTATCATGTCTTCTGGAAGCATTTGGAGTCTTCTAAAATCAGAGTCAATCCTTTTGGAAGCATTTCAAGTCTTCTGGAAGCAATAAAAAGCCTTCTAGAAGCAGCGTATTCTTCGCACCTTGTATTCTCTCGAAAAATTTCGACAATATCAAGCGCAAAACTGTATTATTTTATAATACATTATATAAAGTTCTAATGTGTATCGAAAGATGTCCTTTATATGCACGCTAAACATGACGTTATTGCTGTGATGACGTTTAGCGTGTACGTATTTTTTTTGATTTGAAGTGTACTTAGACACTTGAATAAATTTTTTTTTCACTGCAATAATAGATAATAAAAATATCTGATATAAATAGCTATTATTAATGAAGAAAAACCGAAGGAAAACCGACTTAAACTTTATTCGATGTGATTCTCATTGAAAATATGCACATAGTAACAGAGCTTTGGTTGCAACTAGTTTTACCTCCCATTTCGTTTCTATTTCGCTGTAATAAAATGTATACAATAAAAAGGCCTCTCCGTAAAAATAATCCGTTTTGCAAATTCAGCGGTTCAACAGGGATTTTGTTAAATTCGTTTATCGTTTAAAACATTGAATATACGGTGTTAATTGCACTAGTCTGTTTGCATTTTTTTTTCACCACAAATATTATTAAAAAACAAACAAACAAAGAAGCTGTTTTAATTCCTCACATACAAAGAGGTAAAATATGTAAAAAAACGTGCAAATATCCCATTACGAAATTTGAATGGGTTTGTACTGTTATGATCTACGTAGATGGAGTTATAATTATAAAGTAAGTAAAGAGAAATTAATTAGTTGAATCAAAAACAAGTTTACACGTGGTACATAATCTGTATTACAGCGTCGAAAAGTGATAAAGGGCTAATCGTTGAAATAATGAAAATCCAACACGTTGTAGCTTCCAGGCAGATTGTATGCACTATTATTTTGTACTGGATAATCGTCCCTTTTAATTAATAGCTAATTAATTGAAATTATTAGCAAAATAAATACCCATCAAATTCAATATGCCATCATACATATTTTAACAACCGAAATGTTTTACCGAGTTTACGCAATGATGTATTCATTGAAACTAATTCGTTTCTGTGTTTACGTAATGTATAGGTAAATAAATCTTTTACCTAATCTATTGTTCAATACTTTATTAATTCAGTAACTAATTAATAAAGTCAACTAGTTAAAAAATATGTACTCATGTATTATTAAATCTGTTAATCAATTCTTTTGGAGGTATGTAAACGTTAAGTTTCATTTTCGAAGCATCATTTTAAATGTTTATTATTTATGTTTCAATTATTTACTTCATTAATGTTACGATTGTCTTCCCATAGTTAGGAATTTTACTTTAAGTAAAATAAAATAAAAATATGTATGTTTTTTTTATGAGATGGATTATTTTACTAGGTTGGCTCTACCGGTTCTGATTAAGAAGTTTATACAAACAACTTTATACAAATATAATGATATTTCAACTTATTACGAAAAATCACCTATTTGTTTATTATTGTCAAGTTACATCTAATTTAAATCTGACATGAATATCTCTTATTGTGACTAAAACACACAAATAGCACTCCTTAAAAGACACTAAAAGAATATTGAACACAACTGAGCTAAATGCATGACTTTAAAAATATTTATTATAGATTTAAATTATTGACATGAATTTGAAATTTTATTGTGGCTAGCAGACTCTATTACAATTTCTGCTGATGATGATATTTTGTATTTTGTTTGTCTCTACTTACATTTCTGTTTTCTAAAATTTTTCTTTCACTACAGGATACTATATAAGTATGGTCAAAAGAACAGCATTTAAAAACAAAATAAAAGACAAATGAAAATCCACACGATCTTTGTTTGGTCATAGCAAAACGAGAAATCTATGCGCCGTTTGTGCAATGTAATAAATTGTAAACATATAGTTTAAAATTATATCAGTCCAAAGATATTTTCAACGAAAAAGTTAGCAAGAAAGCTAATAATAATAAATGCAGAAGAGATGAAAATATGTTTATAAAAAGGTTACCAAATTTTAGAAAGTAACAAAGCTTTAATCGTATATTTCTGCTTCATTGCACAAAATAGAAAAAGAAGTAACATTAGAATATAGAAAAGCAACCAATGTACTCACCCGGTATCGCAGGGCCATTGGGAATACTTAGAGATTAAATACGAGGATTACAATGTGAACACACATCCTGTTGAGGCCCATGGTAGCTCACGGAGTCATAGATTGTTGCGCCGTCTACACCAGAAATCTACATCTACGATTGCGATGGAGACCATGATAAATGTGCTACCCCTAGATATTTTATCAGAAGGTGGTCGTGAGGACATTGCTTCGATTGCGATCAGTGAATGATAAGCAGGCTGTTAAAATGAGATTAGTTTGGACCACGCGTTGGAACGAGGCTGTTCGTAAACAATCCCTCCTTAAAGCTTGCACAGACTACGTCACACCCACTTCTTTAAGCAAGCCGCATTGAAACGATATTTCTTTTATTCATCAGTGTAACTATTTACCTTGATGATTCAAAGAAGGCTTGGGGTTGTCGTCAATAATTCATCAAGGAGGCAAATATAATACTGATAAAAAAATGGCGAAAAGGACACATTGGAATTAATGAACATGTTCATGCGGGCAAGTTAGCGAAACGGTTGGCTAACAAGAACCTCTCCTGAACCATTTGTTACGGATTTGACCTCTGTTATCTCTCCACGGGTTGTTCATGAGAGAGAAAAGATAGAATATATACTCCAGAATGAGTTTGATATTAACAGCAGAAATATGAAAGAGCAGTGACAGAGCACTTTAACCGCATCTCTTTATAAGCTTTGGCTTCGTACTAGTTTGTTCAATGAGAGTTTTACAAACCTTCTCTGCAACGAATAGCTGATCAAATAGTTCATCTGTGTTTTTCCAGGCTTTTGTCTAGTTTCACAACTGTTTTCTTTACATCAATCCATTCAAAGTGGTTTCACCGTTGGGGATGAACTTGTTATTTCTCCTCTCGTCAAGGATTGTTTTTAAATTTTAAGGATGCTCGCAATATCAGTTGCACTGGATTTGTCCTTCTCCATTGAAAGTACAGCTTTGTTGAGCATGTACACACAACAGGTACATTTTGCAATGCTCATTATGACAAAAGTTTTTGACGGGGACACGAAACAGTTTCAGGGAAAAAAGGACTCTTCAATCTTTCATATATTAATAATATTCTTTAATCACTGAAATCGTTTTCTTTATGTCACTGAAAGTAAAGAAAGGAACCGTGTGTTCCCATGTTACGTTGCAACAGTTATGTTGCAGTAAATATGAAAGTATTTGTAAATTATTGCTACGAATCTCAATTGATGCAACATCCACAGAAATTTGAATGGTGTTGTGAATAATGTGAAACCATAGTCAATACGAATAATGTTTCGTCCTAGTTCTTTCTGAAGCAATGTATAAGCGTTCTATAAGACATTCTTAGTGTTTTTCTTTGGAATTAATGTGTATTTAATACAATAGAATTGATGCTATGTCAAGATAGCTGTTATCTCTCCAGGAACTGATTTACAGTCTAAGAGCTTGATCTGTATTCAGGGTTCCGGTTGAAAATACCGATTTACCATGGGAACTAGTTTCACCTTCTCTTCAATAGAAGCATCAATACTGACAGTCATAAAGCATGTTTCCTCAAGATCTTTACGTGCTTTGCCGTCAGCAAACGGAGCAATGACGCTAGTAAGAATGGCTTCACTCTTAGTTCCTCCAAGACCATATTTAGGTTCAAAGAACTTTGATTTAAATTCGGAAGAACACGCATTTGATTTGCTGTATGATACGCAAAAGTTGCCTCCTTGCCTGCTCGTCCCGTGCAAATGTTACCAAATGTTAAATCGTTAGCATGCAAATGGGTTCTCTCGTCAATGTGCATAATCTTTTATTACTAATCCAGTTTCACAAACATGTTGTCTAACGCGATATATAAACACACAGTTGGGAAGGAGTAATGTTTAGAGCGATATAATGTTAAATATTGACGGAGGTTCAATTTTTGACCCAACACGAGTATCTAACGCATTTTTGAATATTTTTCGACGGTAGCCGCTGATAAGGAGCGATCTGTGTTTGATTCTCTTGTTATGGATTCATGTACGTTGGGTATAACTGTTCCCTCCAGTATGTATTTTTGGCCGCTATTTCCTGAGGACATAAGTGAATCTATTAATGCTTTAAAGAATTTGAGTAGTGTGGATACTAATGGGTATAGCGGAACCTCTTTCGCTCATTTTGAATCGGTCGATAACAGCGGATATTTTCCCATCATCAAAAAAAAAATTGAATATAAATTCGCTACTAAATATGTTTTAGCATTGTGCCACTCCGCTATTTCCTATAATGTGCTGGTGTGGGGTGCTACAACAGATGGCGAGTTTAATCGCGTGTTTGTGGCACAGAAGCGGATCATTAGATTACAGTTAAATTTAAATGGCAGTAAATTATGTAGGGAGGTTTTTAGGAGACATTCGATACTCACCTTGACATCCATGTATTTATTGAAGTTTTTGCTTTATGGAAATACTAATATGAGTCGTTTTGTAATATCGGCTCACAAATATAAAACTTTCTCAACATGTCTCCACGACATTTGAAAGAAGTCCTTTTTATGACTTACCAAAAATTGATAATAAATTACCCCGTTCGATCAGACTCAGGAGTGTTCCCTGGCTATATCTGACTGTAGATAGTATGACTATAATCATATATGGCGCGGCAGACTAAACATAGGAGGTAATATTCTTCTGGAGAGAGAGTTGAAATAATGACTGTAGTGTACTTTTGAATAAAAGCCTTACATAAACCTGTTTTATAGTCAGTTCTGAATTGAATTCGTAAGAATAAAGATATTTTGGTTAAACATAAATTGTAATTTTTAATTACAACATACTCAAAAGTAATTCATTAAATACATCACAAGTAGTAACGAGGAAATTTAATTAATAAATTAAAAAGAAAAATCGAACATATTATTAACGAAAAGTGATGGCGGAAGTTATTGTGGGTCATCTTCGCGAATTCACATTAGGATATCTGACTGGTCAATTTTTCTACCGAGGCTGGAGAGCTATTTCATAGCAAATAATATTGGTAAAGATAAAGCAAAGAAGAAAGGAGCTATATTATCGAATATTTTGAATGAGGACGCCTACATATTATTATTCGATCTGGTGAGTGGACCACCTTCACATTATGGATTCTAGGTGTTCTATCTTGCTGAAAAAATAAATTTTTATGTATTCTTCCATCCTGTCCTGGAAATAATGCTTCAAGAGCAGGCAGACTTTGATTTTGAAGGAGATCTAAATATCTATCTGAAATCAGAGTGGTGTTAAAAAAAAGGGTCCTTTGAGTGTGCGAAAGTATTTGCATATACATTTTCCTAGGAAATGGATTGGTAGACGTGGGCCTCCCGATTTGACACTTTTGGATTTTTATGGAGTTTTTTTAAGGACAGGGTTGGTAAGGATATATCTCACAATCTAGAAGAAATCTGCGAAAGAATAAGTGCTGAAAAACGAGAGAAATATCAGTTTACTGCTTTCAAACTGCTTACATAATTTTAGAAAACGTCTCGACGTTTGTTTAAAAGCAAATGGTGACCAATTTGAACATTTGTTGCAGTTTTAGTTTTGTTTGTTATTTTTTAAAAGTTCTTTTTGATTTTTTTTGTTAACACATTAGTTAATATTTTCAGTTTTTGTAACTAGTGCGCCCTGATTATAGGAACAGAAACAGCGTTTTGATGGATAATTCAGTAATTAATACCAAGTAATTAATACTTCGATTCTTCCGGTAGATTAATTTAGGTATTACCACTATTTCAGCGTGTACTTTGATTAAAATATGTGAGTTAATAGTTTTAATATTTAATTTATCTGATTTTTTGATTATGTAACCTTAAGATATAATATGCTCAACACATAGAGAAAAATGTGTTCTATCAAAAAGATACGGAAAAAAATCAAAAAATTTGATCACTTCAAATAAAAAAATGTGTTACCATGGTAACAAAACTATAAACAAAACAAACAATTAAACTTATAGGAAATATGCGTTATAATAAACCTGAAAATTTTTTTAATTTATACTTTTATAAGATAAAATTTCGTGTTAAAACATATTAGCAGAGGGAAGCCGAAGTACATTTAGATTGTCGCTATATTACAGATATATAAGGAATAGTAAGGAAGATATGAGCTAAAAAGGTAGATAGGAAATTATGGGTAAAAGTTTGTTGATATCGTCAAACGGATAATCTTTTTGGTATATTCTTAGGCATTCAAATATTTCAAATATATTATTATGTATCAAATTTGAAAAGGTGTAATCATGATAGCTTTCAGTTAACTAAAAATATTAAAATATCCAAAAGATTAATCTTCTACTTTTTGAAACCTACTGAATACTCTTTACATACGATATACATTACGAGTCCCCTTTTCACATTCCCTCGCGTTTTTTTGGCCCATTTTAGAAGTTCCATCCGCGGCGGGTAGTATCTTTTTGCTTGGGCACTCGAGAGGTAAAAACCGTCGAGTCCTCATTTGTTTCCTCGTTCTTTATTCGGGGTCGAGAGGCGGCAAATGGCGACATTCGAGCCGTTTCCTCCGTTTAAGCCGCCCCTACGTCTCGTTATTTATCGGCTGGGTAGAATCCCGGGTGACAAACTGATAAATATCTTTTAGTTTCGGTTAGTTGCGTCTCGCGCGCGCGAAAGGATTACCTTATTCGAAAGCGCGCGCGCCATCTATTCGCGACGTCGCAATTCGTTCGGCGGGGAGCGCGGGCGTCCCGACGTTGCTCTCTCTTTACGGGTGGCGGCGTCCCGTCCGCCCGGATGGCGCATAAATTTACCGTACAATGCGTGGAAGGGGAGCGTGTATGATATTTATGGTGAAAGTTCCTAGTGGTTACGTGACCTTTTTTTACAGGGAAATGGTTTTATCACTTTTTTTCTTCGTGTTGTTTGTTTTTGTTTTTAGAATGTTGTTTTATTTTAACTTAAATTTTCACATTGGGCAAAGTTTTTGATGAGGGGACATTGTATTGACTTCTTGTACTATGTTACTATGTACTTATTATTTTGATTTACTAAAAATATATGAAGTAGAATATTTATTTTAGGACGAAGTGAATATTGAAGTTTGTGCACGTCATAACTTTGGGTGGAAGTTTGCCGAAAGCAATTCAACCTCTCACATAAAGGCACATAATGTATACTCTACTCTTTGCCGCGGGATGAAGTACCACGAACATTTCCTGTACTATACGGGATTGACCTACAAAGCGTTCGTCCTTATAAATTTTAACCGTACTCGGGCCGGCCCGGTGGCAAATTTACACTCCATCGCGCTAGTGGAGTCGAAGTCGAAGTCTTCGAAGCAGTCCACGCGTACTTTCTCAACTGCGGCGCGCTGCTTCTCTTTGGCGCAGAGGATTTCTAATCAAACGCTACAAACAGTATATCATTTGGCAGGAGGTCTGGTATAAGTGCAGCCCTAAGTGCAATCCGGTGTAGCCCAACACGAGCCCCCGCAATAATCCTCGGAATTTTATCGCCTCCCCAGAGTTTTACTCCTCTTCTCTACCGTGTTTGCTCGCGCGTCAATCCTCGGCTTGGAACTTTTATCCCTTAGCTCCTTTACTACCCCTTTATCGATTAAGTGTGGATATCTCGAACCAATTAAATCGAATTACGAAACAGTTTCTAGATTTAGAGATAGAGACAATTTAATTGCTGCGTATTACCTCTTTATGTTAAACTTGAAATATTCAAACATGTTCTATAATCGATATGCCATCTACATACGTATTATCGCGCTCAACTTGCATTCGAATCGCATAAAGTGCCCGTAGAACCAATTAACAATCGGTGCAAACCGTCGAAACCAATTCAATCGTAAAGTTCCACAAACTCCGGCTGCCGTTTTGGTTAAACAACTATCATCGGTATTGTGGTCCGTGTCGGATTTACGTTTATCGGTCGCTAAAAGTTGTATACGCATCACCGCAACAGCTAATAGAAACCGAGTTTTATGGAAATCGTGTGGCTTTCGACGTCCGCGAGAGAGTTACTTTGCGCACCCCTTCGCCGACAAGCATCAATTTACATTGTCTACGCCCTCGAGGACATTGTAGTCTTTTAGGGGGTTGTAAAAAGTGCGAGCGCACCATGATACGGTTTTATTGCGACGTTCAATTTTCGCGAGTCGTATACTTTGCGCCTCGTTGCCCAAAAAAGGATGATGTCGGAACAAGAAGGGAGGAGAAAGATGCCTAAAAAATAAATAGAAGAACCCGGAATTTACCCAATTTAAATTTAACGATTTTCGTTAACAAAGTGAAAGAAGGACAATAAATAATAATCACCGAAACTTCTTCCATTTATTATGGAATTTGATCTATGGCCCTTTTCTCCGTTTTTCCTTTCGCGAGTCGGTCGGGGTGCTTTTTTCCTCTTCCACCGATACCGAGATTTATGTTTCCACCGTTTCAGAAACATTCATTAGTGGACCAGGAGGAGGGCGTCCCGGAGGTGCTCCGGAATTTATAGCTTAATTTATATATTTAATTTATCTTGTGCCACGAAATATGTTTGAGAACGTTTATTAAATATATTTCTTGTTTACTATTTTCTCTCAAAATTAAGCAAAATTTAATAGCTGCTTTATTTATTACTTACAATAACACGTACTACGAATTAATACGAGGAAGGGAGTATCCGTTACAACCAAAAGTTCATTAAGACTCATTAAGAATTAGACCATAATTTTGAAACTTTCGTAAAATAGTGCTTTATTATCAACTAAGTGTGAGGCTTTATTGGCACCAGTTCAATTTAGAACACATCAAATCAGACCGAACAAAATCAAGTTTAGATAAAGTCGATTCCAAGTCCATCGCAAAATTATTATTCAAAAACAAAAACCATAACAGTTACGATGAAAATTAATTTATCATTATATTTCAGTACTGACAATTGTTTCGATCAATTGTTTGATCTTCTTCAGAGAGCACGACTGAGGAGCAATACAAGTAAAATTACATATAATATGAAATACAAAAAACACAAAATAATTACCGTCTATGTAGCCTTGAGTCGTAAAGTGAGTATCAAATAATAAAATTACAAACTTGGATATTATACAAGAAATACCTCATAGGGAGCTTACGAGGGTTCGAGAAAATAAAAAATATTATTAAAAATAGATTGTTAGGCAGAAATGCGTATTAAAACCAATACATATAAAACAAATCTGGAAAACAGTTATAAATTTAATTAAAACACGTGTATACGAACATACGAAATGATAAAGTAAGCACAAAAAGTTGTATATAGTTGATATAAAAGGATTTTTATTAAACTGAATTCAAGTACATCTGGCGTTAAATCGTATTAGGAAGAAAGTGGGGATTTTTCAATAAATTACTTGACCACAAAATATGAAATTTAAAAATGTTTATAATTTCAGCAAGGAATATATATTATGTGGTGCAATAAAATGTCACCGTTATTATGAATGTTAATAAAATACTCCTCATAGAGGTCAAGTTCATTAGATTTTTGTATATTGCGTACTAATTCGATTTTATTTATTGTGATGTCATGTTTGCAGCCCTTTATGTATTTGTAAAGTATGGATGTAGATTTCATTTTGTGGTTTATCAAGTAATATTTTGAAAAATCACAACTTTCTTCCTAGTATGATTTAACGCTAGATGTACTTGAATTTAGTTCTATAAAAATCGTTTTGTATAACGGATGGGTTTAATACAACTTTTTGAGCTTACTTGTCGTTTTAATGTGTAACTTGTCGTTTCACAAATGTTTGAATGTGTTAAATGTATGTTAGTATTTATTTCTTAAGTTATTATTTATTTTTTTATATTTACAAACATGTAAGTTCTTTACCCTTTATAATCGATAACCTTTTGATTGTCTTTTTTATATTTATGCGCTTTTTATAATATTAAGAAAGTACTTTTCGTCATCCAATAAATTCCTGTTAGGTTTTTATCCGTTGTGACTGATTTTTTATGTTTTTGGTACAACTTTTAACTATTGACGGTAACTTAATTAAATAAATAAAAAATAACTTAATAAAGTCGTGCCTGATGAAGAGAAAACCAGTCGTACTGATTTAATAAAATTATTTTTCATCGATTTTTTTTGAGTTTTTATTATTGACACTTACGATAAACTTCGAATCAAAAATTGCCAAATTGAGTCGTAAATTTGAGTATCGAATAATAAAATTACAAACTTGGACTTTATACAAAAAATCCCTCATAGAGAGGTTACGAGTGTTCGAAAAATTAAAAATTGTATTAAAGATAGATTGATGGTTAGAAGGGCGCATTAAATTTTTTTTTAGTTTAGTCCGATGTAAATTATGTCATTAATGATAAACCTCTAATATATCTTTCCTGATTTTTATGTTCTGTAAATCAAGTGTGGTATTTTACTTTATAACTTATATTCTTTATCTTTAAGTTAATAGACGTAACTTTGTTAAATTTCAAGAGATTTTTACTAATAAGTAAGTTGTCATTTCGCGTATTCTTATACACGTGTTTTAGTTAAATTTATAATTGTTTTACAGATTTTTTGAATATCAATGGTTTGGTTTTAATGCGCCCTT
Organism: Onthophagus sagittarius; assembly: GCA_036711965.1. Lineage (NCBI taxonomy): Eukaryota > Metazoa > Arthropoda > Insecta > Coleoptera > Scarabaeidae > Onthophagus > Onthophagus sagittarius. Next base: position 42,148,210 of record JASERS010000003.1, on the reverse strand, counting down.
CTGGCTATCAATCTATTTTTAATAATACTCTGTAATTTTTCGAATACTCATAACCTCCATGTGAGGGATTTCTTGTATAATGTCCAAGTTTGTAATTTTATTATTTGATACTTAACTTTACAACTTAAATATTAAATGTTTGATTTTTGACGTAAGTTTTATAAAGATTAGTTACCTTTGTTTTTGTTATCTCGATTTTCGCTAAGTAATATAACTTTTAATTTTAAGATTGAGGTTGTAAAAATTTATGTTTATTAGGTATTCTCCTGATGATGCCGTGTAGAAGGCGAAACCTGTAGAGAAAAATAAAATAAAATCCATTCAGTGCAAAAACCACTAGTATTTTTAATTTACAACTTAAGGCTACAATAGAAGGTAATTATTTTGTGTTTTTTGTATTTCATATTATATAAAATTTTACTTGTATTGCTCCTCAGTCGCGCTCTGTACAGAAAATCAAACAATTGATCGAAACAATTGTCAGCACTGAAATATAATGATAAACAAATTTTAATCGTAACTGTTATTGTTTTTCTTTTTGATAAACAAAATCAAATTAGACCCATCCCAACCTGTCGAGTAAAAACAAGTTTTTTGATTAATATTCTACAGGTGTAGTGTGTTAACATTCACAAACCCCATTCCCACTTTCTTCATTTTTGCACATCTGAGAAACTGCGCGTGTGAGGAAGCAGGTTTTTTGAGAAATTCATGTTTTCATCGTCTTTGTTCCATTTATGTTTACCTTTCTCAGATGTTTTATCCGCCATTTCTGAATCTTCTTTATCAAAATCTGTCTATCATATATTTAGAAAGATTCTATTGCTTGATTATATTTAAACAAATATTTTCTACATTCCTCGTAGAAACCTCGCCATTTACCAATTAACAATTAACTCTCATGCAAGTGTTTCAGAAGGGATATTTGTTACAATTTTTGTTGGGTAGTAACATATCTTTCCGAAATAGCATGTTTGAAATAGGATCATTTACAATCAGCCTCAATGTATCATTTGGTTCTTGATCTGATTGAGTTGCATATACTTTTTTAAAATTTCTAAGCGAGTCGCGTAGAAACGAAGAAAAAGAGTTGTTGTTCTACTAAAAAAAGAGTTTATGCCAATAAACATGGACAAAGATACACTGCTACTGTAATTTTATTTGTTTTTTTAGATATTTTGCAAATGGATTGTCATTTTGTTCGTTAGCATTCCCTTTGTATGTTGATCACTATATAATTGGAAAACTTGTTGAAGAGCTTTACGATGCGACTTGGACGAAATTATCTACTATATATTTGGCAGATTCTAATCAACACGAATTTCGAAAAACCTCATCCAAATTCAGCGCTAGATGGAAATTTCCGAACTGTGTAGATTGTGTCGTCTTATTTTTATTGACGTGGGTTCTTATGGAAGACACCGTGATGGAGAAACTTTTACCATTTATAACTTGTACGATTTTTTGGAAATTCTAAAAAGCAGCTTACAAATCAAGAAATTGTATTTATCTACATTATATTTTAATTTTATCTAATAATAATCTACTAATGTTACTGTATTTACCTACAGGCTGTCCCTTCCAAGGAGATGTATGAAATGCACATTTGGCATATTATGTAGTAACTGGCGTTTCTTAAATAAAGCTATTCAAACAGGTTTAGAAAAGACCATTAAAATTGTGAAAATAGTTTGCTTATTACACAATGTAGATGTAGTAGAGAGAAAACGGTTTAAAATTTAGAGTTATCAATAATGACAGAAGAATTAGGAGATCATTTAATGATTTTTAAACAAATTGTTTAAATAGAAAGCTTTGACTTAAATAGATAGTTTCTTCTTCTTAAATAGATCTTTTATTCCGTTGATCCCAGAGAACTGGATTTTTGGGATGAGGTGATTTAAACTGATTTGTCCATTGTCTCACAAATCAATTGAGAGTAGCCTAACAAAATATCAAATATGTTTGATTCGTATCAAAAAGATATTTTTCTAATTACTCTAAAATTGGCAGAGATTAAAAATATTTACAAAAATAACAAAGATGCAGTATCTTATGATATTTTTCTAAGTTGTAACACTTATGTATTCAAAGCTCTGGTACGTAAAAAGCTCTAACAAGCGGAAATTTCTTGTAACAGCACATACAGGATGTTTCTGGTTTTTGTTGCAGGACTTATACATCCGATAAACCACAAATTGGTTTCCACTCAGATAGTGATGAAAAAATTTAATGGCGGAATAAACCGCTCAGAGTTCTTAGTCGAACGTTGATATTTCATTTGACCCGGACAGAGTTTTCTTGAGAAAATGATATAGGTTGTATTTTATTATTTATTGATAGTAAAAGAACATTTCCCATAGCTGTGTTGGAAGCGTCAGTAGTCAGTGATAGAATAGCATCTGATGAAGGCTGTCCTAAAATGGTTAATAGTGCTAATTTTTCTTTTGTGGTTATAACAGCTTTGTCATGTTCGTCAGTCCAAACAGTGATAACGTTTTCTTTCTTCGTATTGAGTATATTAGAAAGATTGTATAAAGGGCCTAAAATTTTTGAGATTGTGGAGATAAATCTATGATAAAAATTTATCATTTCCAAAAATCTTTGTAATTCTTTAAGGGATGTTGGTTTTGGAAATTGTGAAAATATATCTATTTTTGATTCTGAAGGACGAATACCGTCAGAAGAAATGTTATGACTTAAGAAACCAATAGCGTTGACGCCAAAAGCACGTTTTTTGGGTTGAATATTTATGTTGAATTTATTAAGCCTGTCAAAAAGTTGTTTTAAATGTTGCATATATTCATCTACTGTGTGGCAGGCTGTAAGTATATCATCTAAGTAAACAAATAAAAAATCAAGACCTCTTAATACTTCGTTAATAAATCTTTGGAAGGTTTGAGCGGAATTGCGAAGACCGAATAGCATTCTTGTGAATTCGAAAAGTTCGAACGGCGTTTTCGGAATATCGTCTTCTTCTACCAGTATCTGATGCTAAGCTCGTACTAAATCGATTTTAGAAAAGATAAAATATATTATATCCATGTAAATTGAAGTCTTGAATATGGGGAAGTGGATATTGATCTGGTATGGTGATGTTATTAAGCTGACGATAATCTCCACATGGTCGACAGCCAGTCATTTGAATCTCTTTTGGGAACCTTTTCACATGGTTCCCAAAAGGACCATGCAGAAGGGGTAGAAGAAAAAGATGGTCTGCATATACTCATATTTATCATTTGTTCGAATTATTTAAAATTAATAAGGTGTTGAAATTAATTTTGGATATGACTTCAAAAGGGCGGTGTATTTAGTTTCAATAGAAAACATTTTTGGATTTGGAGTATTACTATTGATAATGGAGCCGATTGATTACAATTTTGTATTGGGATCGATAAGCTTTTTATTTTTTATATCGACCAAAAGAAAAATTTCTCCTTAAATTTAGGGATACTGAAAGCATTTTCTTTCCAATAAGTGTCGATGGCAGTACCATTAGCGACTGAAAAATTAGACAAGGTATCCTTTTTATGGTTCGGAAATAACTTTAATGGTAACACTGAAATGTCGGCTCCAGTCAGGTTGACGTCTTCAACCTCACACTTCATCAAAATTCAAAATTTTGGTAAGACGAAGGAAGTTTATTTTTTTCTTTTGAAACTATTTAGTTTTTTTGAAGGTGAAGGAGTGTTAAATGAAGAGTAAAATTTACAATGGGGTCCTTCACATTAGTGTGCATTATTGCTGAATTTGCGATGATACCAACAATATCAAGGGGATTTTGGGAATTGCTTCTAGACTTTTGTCGTGAATATGAAAATGAACGCTCTCGTGAACTTGAGCAGTAACAATGATTGCAACTTTGATATGAAGCCGTTTATCGTGAGTAATTTTTAATCTGTTTATTAATTAAATTTATCTCAGTTTCAATATCATCTTCACGTTTAGTTATTGACTTACAAAGATTTTGACAGTTTACGGTTAGATTTTGAAAACTTTTTAGAATATCATCTTGCGGTATGACTTTGGTGTATTTTGAGTTTGAAAATTTACTTTTGATAATGAGAATGAAGTTAGTGATAGGAAGGAAAATTTATGAAATTTTTTTTGCAACAACCTTTGATAATCATCTTTGCCATAATTTAACTGATAATTTTTTGCTAACAACAGGAGATCCTCCAACTGTGGTCAACATATAACAAAAAAAATCAAATGGTTTTTGATCACCCATTTTAGAACCAGAAAGGAGGTTATCTAAACGCGTCTCTTCACGTAAAGATAATCGATTTATTAATAAATTTTTAAGCGAAGTATATGGATTTATATCTGGTGGGTTTTGAATGATGTCAACCACAGTTGAAACCGTTTCGGTAGGTAAATTGGCCAATACCGCATTATATTTATTTTTTCATGTCTTCAATTTCTCCAGTTTTTGTTCAATTTTGAATATTTTAATGAATATTTTTGGGTTGGGTTGGAAATATTTTAACTTCAAACTTCAGAGTTGAGTGGAAGAGAGTAGCCAAAGGCTCCTAACTTCGCTCTGTGCATTATATATATTTTTTGATATATATGAATTTGTTTATGAATAATGTCATTATTATTATTATCCTTTTAATAATTTTGATATAAAGACAAATTAACTTACACGTTGTTTATTATGATACAAACAAAAATAATAATAACTTTTTTGTAACTAATCAGACATAAACTGGATATCTTGATATTAGTTCGCCACAATAAGCCTTTGTCCATTACGATCACAACATGCATAATTACGATAGAATGTATTGTACACATTCTATCGTGCTGAAAGGTACAGGAATTATGGAAGAATAACAACAAATTGAACAGAATTGATTAAATGCAAATAAGCTTGTAATTCGAATGACGAACATATGTGCTGATATACGTACGTAAACGTCAAGGAAAGTAATAAAAAAGAGAGCTGATTTTGGTTGACTGTTCTATTGGTAAACTGAGCTTACCAATAAAAAATTCTATTCAAATTTCGTGCGTATTTGTGGGAGGAATTCAAATTTCAAATTACAGTATCTGTTGGGTAAACAAAATGGCGTAAATTTAACCACTAATAATACTATTAGTGGTTAAATTTACGCCACGATCTACAGAAACATCCTGTATCTATCGTAAATGTATCCAATATTTTTTTGTCTTTTCTGTGTGGTGCAACTGTGTCCACCCTCCGTAATTTCCTAGATTATTGGATTCTAGAAGTCGACTGTGTTTCATGAGAGACGAAGACCAAAATAGAGAGAAACGAAAGACATGATAAAAGGAATCCGCCGAAACTTAATTCCGCATCACGTCCAGAACCGTTGCGCGATATCTTCATCAACGCTGCTTCCGCGCGCGTGTATGTGGTCGGGATGATGTGATTTCCGAAGACATGGACTCGGATCCCTCGGGATGAAGCCGAAATAAAGTTATTCTTGCGGTCGACCTTCTAGTTTAACAGAGTTACAGCCCGTCGGCAACCGAGTTATCGAGGGGATTTTTATTGTCATTACTGTTACGGTGCTAATCCCGGGCTTAGCCGATGGCGGCGGCGCCGACCTTCGCGTGGGGTTAAACTCGCGATACGCCAAGGACACCCTCAGGCACGTAAACAATCGTCCTTCATCAACAAACTCATTACTTACGGGTTGTGGAACTTGAATGTTCATCGGAAATGAATTTGATTCGAACAAATTAATTTTTTAAATTAAATTCATTTGAATCTACGTTGTAAATGGGGTACAATTTAAGAGAATGGAAAAGTATTTTTCCTCATTCGTGAAATTCGATGTTTAATTGAGGGACGTTTTATTCCGAGCGACCTGACCTCGATTAGTGAATATATGGGCGGGATCATGATGGGAAGAAGAGAGTCTCACTAATGGACGTTGGAAGGAAGTGGAGCCGGGGGAATAGGAGGAACTCGCACGTGCCATACCAGTTTACTCTCACGCATTTGTTCTCGTTGCCGCGTCAACCCATATGCGGAAGTGTCAACACTCGTCGACGTGTTTTTCCTGCTGGAGGTACTTTCGTAACGCGACGTGTCGCTGCGAGCTTTAAAGTGGCACGTGCCGATCTACTTCTTTTTTATCTTTTTTCAAAAAAAACCTTTATTTTATGGAAACGATCGATAGATGCACAGCTTTTTAATTTTTAAAACCCACACTAAAATTACTTGAAAACATTAATAGCTTACTATAAAGTGTTAGTAAATATCAATGTGTAAAGTAAAAAAAAAATAAGTACAATGATTCGAAGACGAAAAGAAGGAATCAACTGTTTTATAAAATCCAAGCAAAATGACGAAAATAGCAAGGAAAATCAAACAGAACAAGCGGAAAACCAGAAGAAGAATACTAATAGGTCGCTGAAAATGAAAGAATGAATATTGTATTTCACCATTTATTTTTATAACCAATGATAAGATTTTTTTCCGAAAGGCTGATGAATTAGATTGAAAAGTTATGAAGAAAGTACAGAATAAAAAATTATAATAAACAAGATAAGAAAAAAATGATGATCAGAAACATATCAACACTGATCAAATCATATTTATCTTTATCTTTCTATACACTCTCTGAAAACTATTCAGCACTACAGCTCTGACTAGGTTTACAAACGCAATGATTACAATAGATATAACACATTTGGCAATAAAGCGAGATTTGAAACATTTTGTACCATACGTAAGTTGTGAAGAGTTATTAAGAACTATTGTTAAAGAAGTGAATGATAACGGTTTTGATTGAATTTGGGAAATAAATAAATGACTTCTATCACGCTATAAAATTAATTTATTCAGAACCGGTTCCGGCTAAAATATATTATATACATATAAAATAATTATATTATAAATTACAGATAATTTATTATATGTATGTTCTTTGTGGTGTGTTCTCGTGTTATTTTATCATTTTTTAAAAGATTTGTTAATTTATGTTTAAATCTTTATTATACATTTGACAATTCAGCTGATGATGGCTTATTAGCCGAAACCGGTTCTGAATAAACTAATTTTATAGCGTCATAGAAGTTTTTTATTTATTTCCCAAATTTATATTTATAACACGCAATATGAATTTCCAAAGAGTTTTGATTAAAATCGGAAGTGGTATGAAAGAAATATAATGTATAATATAGTAATAAATCACTTTTGGGCGATTTTAAAAATATGCAGTCAAGAGAAGAGATTAAAAGATTAATCACCAATTATTAACTAGAAGAATGAATTACGACAATACAAACAAAATTAGTTCAAATAAAGATGTCCCGATTCCCCATCGATCTCTGCTATTATTTCGGCCTGAAATGGATGAGATGAATACATAAATTGACAGATGGCTAACCAAAGGAATTATCGAACACAGCTGTTCTGAGTTTTCAAGCTCGTAAAATGGAGATTCAGATGTATTCGTAAAGTACCTCAAAAAATCAATGAAGTAACCGATTTTCTATGCTTATTGTTGAGGACCAATTTGACCGATTGAAAAAATTATAAGTATTTAGCAATTTCCAGCCATAGGCGAAAAATGAACACATTGTCTGAAGCCGTACAATCATGTTTGCACAACCACAGGTAATAATAAGTCAAGTTAAAGATTATCAAGAAATATGCGCTCCCAATTACAGTGTTACAGTTTTTAATTTATAACAAAACCAGTTGATTCACGAAACTGTTGCTGAACAAAAAAAATTTACTTTGAATTTTGATACAACAAACGTACTAACAAGAATCGCGAAATAACCTATGTTAATCGTTAAGTTGACTTTGAAGAGAAGGTTAAAAAGTGAATTTTTAAACACTTTTTAAAAGGCATCAAATATGTGGAAACATACTTTGCGCAAAAAGGCGCTAATTGTAGATTATATGGTGCCATAATAATTTATCATCTAAATCCTATAATTGCTGAGAAGCACATCCTATAAATTATAATGGTTGTGTAGATAGCGCAATTAAATTAAAAAGAACATACCGTACATCAAATGACAAAAACTTATGATAACCCTAAAACTCAAAGTATTCTATGCTTAAATTACTCAGAATCTCTAAACAACGCAAGAACCATAAGCAGAATTTGTAAAATATAGCGAAGAAGTATTATAAGTTTGTTAGCAGGGTCTTCTCTCCGCCTGTTCTTCACATATTTGCAGACAGTGCACTAGCGTAAGAAAACAGAACTACAACTAAAATACAGCTAAACAGAATAAAATATAACCAATACGGTTAATGGATAAATAAGTCACATACAAATAATATCATTAAGCCAGTTGGGTCTATGGACTAAAATTAATATTAGTTATAGTTCATTTTCTTTCTATAATACCTGCTGAATTATTGTAAAGTTACCAAAATTAACAGCGAATTTGTTTTATTATGTTCTGAAATAAATTGGAAATAAATGTGACACTGACGTTGGGTTCAGCTTTCATTTTTGAAAAAATCAAAAGTAATAAAATCAGAATAAATAGTAAAAGCTGGCTTATTCATATGGGTAATACTTCTATTAAAGTTTTAAATATCTTCCTTCGTTCATTATATACCTCGAAAAATGCGGAAGTATTTAGTTACTGATATAGTGTCTAAAAATAAGGAAAACAACATAAATTTTACAGGAATCTTAGGTAATACCAACTGGAACCCTAAAAAAATTACCTTGCCAGGTATTATAGAAAAAAAAACGAACCATACTTTTGAATGTGTCCAGGCTATTCGGCCAGTTTTAAAAATCCGACCGGATACTAGGTAATTGCTTTGACCGCATAATACGATAGGTTCTTAAAGGTATTCTTTGTAAAAGTGTTTATTAGGTTAAATATACCAGGTTTATATACCATCGGTTGAATATGTCCAAATGCAACGGCAATTTAATTTGTTTCAATATCATTTATTTACTTTACAAAATTGAATCACAATGGTTATTATAAATGATTTTGAAAAGAAAAGAATCATTTATAAAAAGAAAGAAAAGAAAGATATCTGCTTTTTATTCTTAAAACAGATTTATTCTTAAAATTATTAGCAAACTTGATACAGTAGACTCGCGATAGTGTATACCGAGAAAAACGCGGATTGTTCCCACTATCGATTTTTATTATTTTTAACGAAGGTGATATAATACTGATAATAAATACTTATAATTAACAAACTTAGTATATAAAATAATATGCAACAGTTATTAAAAAATAGTAACAAACTAAAAACTTACAAATAGTAATTTTTTGCCGAAGAATGTCAAAATATTTGTTTGTTTTTGTATTTTTCTCTTAGCTTTTATATAACTATAAGATTATATGTATCTCTTACATAAATTATTTTTCTTTTCGTTTTATTATACATATTGGTTGCGTCACACCGTATTCTTTAACTAAATGCGTAAAATCTTATTCATCTTTAAATTCTTGAATCATAATCGACTTCGTATGAAGTGTAAAGCAGGATCCACATAATGTACTATTTGACGAGTAACTTGACTTGAAATAAACTTAAGAAGTATTCGTCATTTACATTACGTGCTTACTTGCCAAGTCACAAGATTCTTGGGAAATGCAAGTTGAACGGTGACTAACTTTTAAAAATGGATGAAAATGATAGTAGGAAGATGGATTCTTTATTGTGCCATTAAGAAAATTTCTTGTACACTCGTCACAGCAAAAAATATTTAAAAAATAAGCATTCAAAGAAGATAAACAGACAAAATGACATTGCAGCTCTAGCTGTCTTTATAATATTAAGTTCAAAGAGATACGACGGGGTTTCGAAAAAAACATTTTTCAAAAACTTCCAGAGGTACATCTCCGAAACTGTAGGACATATCAATAAGTTTCTTATAAAAATCGAGCCTCAGGAAATAATATCATTTTTCTTTATCTGTTATGGAACATTTTCATGTCCAATTTGGCCCAACCTGTACATATTGTATGTAAAGAAAGTAGAGACGATATACAAATCGTCGATGCAGTTGCTGGAAATAATTTAAGAAATAAAAAGGCTTGTACATCAATGGTATATTTTTTAAAGCACACGTTCTAAGATAAAACTAAAATGTGCAGTTATTCCAAAATTGGGATATTTTTTATGTATGCCTATTATTGGGGCACCTGCACGAATTAATTATCTGAAAAGTATCTGAAAAATGCGCGTTGATAAATATAACACAGATGTCCAGTCATTTTTTGTCAAAGAATGTCCCCGGAATTTATATCGATTTGTTTCCATACTTCATGTACACACTGTAAGCACTGTAAATAAAGGGTTTCAGTCCCGGTATTTGATCCCATGTCAGACCCAGGATTTCATGAAAGAAATGATAGGTCCGGGACCAGTAAGAAGTCCCGGAATTTTAAAAATCCTAAAATGAAGAAAAAATTAAAATATCCGGAGCGATATTTCTACCGCCTCTTGTTTTATAATGAAAAAATACCCTCGATATTAGAAGATAAAACTTTAAAAGTAACTTGTAGAATATTTAAATACACTTATTTTATTTTTTAAAGTTTCTATTCTGTGTTTTTGTTATATTTTTAGAAACATTGCAAACCTTCTGAAAGTATGTCAAGTCTCTGTAAGCACCATCAACTTTTCTAGAAGCAGTAGCAAGTCTTTCAGAGGAAGTAGTAAATCTTCTGGAAGCAGTTCAAATCTTTTGGAAGCAAAGGCAGTATTGAGTCTTACTTTAAGGCATTAGTTTAATATGCTTTCCACCAAATTCGACGCTAATTATGCAGAAATAAATGCAGTAAATAGTCAAGAAACTGATTATATAATCACAGTGGTGAGACCTTAAAGAAAAAACGACGCTCCTTTTGCTTTAAATGAAGTGCTTAAGTGAAGTTTTGAAGATAGTATTATTTCCGGCTTTAGTGTGTACAAGAAGGTAAATATACAGAAGTTCGTACAGAAGTGAACATAAGTCACGATAATAACATAGCCCTCAGATTTTACAGAAACATCTTAGAAAAAAGAAGAATGGTAGGGGAATAAATTATGGAAAAGTCTTCACAAAGCAACTGATACAATTTGCAGAACACATCCGCTAGAAACTAAAGATTCCGTTCTCTAAACTCATGATCGAAAATGCGAATGATTCTGGTTTTCATGCCCTTTTCAAGGTAACAAAACGACTTGGAAAGGTGGGCTTTCTATACCAATCCAAAACGATGTGTTGACCAGTTTTTCTGATGATAAGTGAGTCCAAGAAGAGCACACTAATGTTGGATTCCATTTCCATAGTAAATTGGATGTGACGATCAATAGAGTTAAACTCCGGCCGCACATACAGTAATCTGTCATATGGTACAAATATTGTCATCGGTATACTTGTAAATAAAGGGTAACGAAAAGGGGAGCTGAGAGATACACCTGGTCAAGATAGGGCTAAGGGATCTACCCATGGTGGTACCAAACTTCTGGTTATAAAACATGTTCTGGAAGGAGAATAAAGAAGAATTGAACAAGAACTCGATGGTCTCAAGAAGGGAGTATCTATGTGAGCATGTATCAGGTTTCAGTCTACTGACAACCTTTCTATTACCAACTGCAAGGGGATATTGGTAAAAAGGACAAACCTCTAACGAGATTAGAACAAAATAAGGCGGTAACGTCACATTCCTCATCTCTTCAGCAAAAACGAAGTTGTTGTACTAGGTCTTATTAGCGAAGGCCAAAGACAGAATGATGGCCAGATAATCGCACAATCGGTAAGTAGGGAAGCCAATAAACGAAACGACCGGTATTAGTGGGATTTCGACATTGTGGATGTTAGGGAGACCATAAAACTTAAGAACGGTGCCATTACGATACACTAGAGACTTCTAAAATTCTCACAAAATATATTCCCTGTCAAATAATAGTTTACAGAATTTGTTTTGTTTTCTTTGGATGGATGTTACAGGATCTATCTTCAATGCCTCTTACCCAGCAATATGCTGGAACTGATTAAGAATCAGTGCCTTGTCCCTTATCAGCAGGAACCACAATAAGCGGATCCAGTCCGCTTTATTTTTAGAAGTCTTGTTTTCCTTTCAGACGAGACATCAGAGCAGCTATGGGAAGATTATTCGTTCTTTTACCATAAATATGATTGGTAATGAGGTTCGTGGTTTATTACGCCTTCAAACTCCTCAAATTTTCCACAGACACGATCGTCGAACTTGTCACATTTGCGCCATTTTTTATCGAGTGTTGTTTGCCTACCCGCGCTGACAATAAGATTAATTCTTATCTGTTGTGTGTATTCGGCTAATTACTGATTCCCTAGTTTAGATGTGTTTTTGTGAGGACCATATTTTTTACCATCAATTTTTTTTCCTTTAAATGTAAGTTCGCTGATTTTATTAATCATTTTCCCGTATGTATGTATGTATGTAGGAAAGCGGAGGGTACGCTAAAACATACGGCACCTAGCCCCAACGGGCCCCTTGTACATCCTCCTACACTCTCTCTGGCTACATCAACCAGCCTAAGGATTTTCCAAAGGCTAGGATACAGCTCAGAGGTGTGTTCCTGATGCCATCTGTGCTCGGCCATTCCTCTCCAAAGTCTCTCATTCTGAGGTCTTGTAGAGTGGGGCATTCACACAAGATGTGTCGAACAGTCTCCTCGCTCTCTTGACAAAAGCGACAGAGGGGATTAGTAGCAAGCTTAAGGTTGTAGAGATGCTTGTTTACCTTTGACCCGTGATGAGTCCCGTTAAAATACGTAGGGTGCTTCTACCGAGTCTTACGAAAGACAAGGCTGTCTTAGCTGAAGAATAACACAACAGTTCTTTAGACAGATAGCAGCCTTTTATCCTATCCCACCAGTCTGTGAATTTCCTGTGGCTGAAACCTTTAATAAGCTCAATTTGAGTTGATACTGACGGAGCGATTAACGGTTCAGGTGAACAGATAGCTCGCTTGGCAGCTCTTTTTACAAGCCTATCAGCGTGCTTATTACCTGAACAGATCGAGTGTCCTTTTATCCATTGAAGTGAAACACAGTTGTGTGCTGCGGCCTTCTCCAATATTAGGTGACAGTCCATGACAAGTCCTGAGGTAATAGTTATTCTACTCAGGGCTGAAATGGATTCTCTACTGTCAGTATAAATTGTGAAAGACTTACCTTGCAAGTTGGATCTGACAATAAAGTCAGCGGCAAGTAGAATGGCGATTAATTCTGCCTGTATGACGGTGATACCTTTACCTAAAGGAGTAGATATGTGGAGTTGGAGATCGTACGAGAAAACTCCAGCTCCAGCTCCTTTCCGACTAACCGAACCATCAGTGTAGATTTTGTTACTTTTATTTACTTCTACTTCTGTGAAACTTGGGTAGGAGAGATAACTTTTAGTAAAAATGTGTTGTAGGGGTATGAAGTCCGTCTTACGTTCCAGAATTGGCAAGTAACCGACCATTTCATTCCAGAGTACGGCATTTTTACTGTTTCTCTCACCCATAAAGATTCCTGCTGTACGCTGTCGAAACATGGTCACCAGTGCCACTTCCTGTATGAACAAATGAAGTGGCGGTAGGTTTAACATGTTTTCCATGGCTGCGGTGGGGGTAGATCGCAGCGCACCTGTAACATACAAACACGCAAGTCTCTGTACTTTATTTAGTGCAGCAGTGGAAATAAATTTTAAGGTTTTGACCACTAGACTACTGCACCATATGTAAGCATAGGTCGAATTACAGCTGTGTAGATCCAGAGGGCAGTTTTAGGTGACAGCCCCCATGTCTTACCTATAGTCCTCCGGCACTGGCTGAATGCAACATACGCTTTCTTTACTCTATTGTCTAGGTGAGCCTTCCATGTCATTTTGTTGTCAAGTATAATGCCCAGATATTTGACTTCTTTTGACAAAACTAATGGAGTATTAGCAAGAGATGGCAAACTGGGCTTGCCAACCTTCTTCAATCGTGTGAAAAGAATCAACTCTGTCTTCCGAGGATTCACAGAGAGCCCTTGTCGGTCACACCAAGACTCAATCAATTTGGGAGCCACCTGCATCCTATCAAAAGTACATTTATGTGCTTACCTTTAACAAGGATGGTTAGATCATCTGCATAACCTACTGTTGTGAAGTTGGCTTTAGCGAGGGATTTCAAGAGGCTATCCAGGGTGAGATTCCACAACAATGGGGAAAGTACACCTCCTTGTGGACAGCCTCGAGTAACTCCTCCATGAAGACTGACATCGCCAGCCCTAATCTTAACTATCCTATGTTTGAGAGCGTTCTCAATCCAACCGCAAAGAGTCGGTGGAACTTTATGCTCAAGCAAGGCATCGTTAATACCAGGGAAAGTTGTTTTGTCAAAAGCTCCATCTATATCTATGAACACACCAAGGGCGAACTCCTTTGAGTCCAGCGCCCCATCAACAAAGCTGGTCACCGAGTGAAGAGTTGTTAGTGTGGACTTGCCCTGAGTGTAGGCATGCTGATTAGGATTTACTGGTGCATTTTGAAGACAGAAATCCCTAATATAGCGATCACACAGCCTCTCCAAGGTTTTCAAAAGAAAAAAGGAGAGGCTGATAGGTCTAAACGATTTCGGTGTGAAATAATCTAACTTACCCGGTTTAGGTATGAAATTCACCGTAACCTCACGTCACCGATTGGGTATACAGTGTAGCGCCAGGCAGGCCTGGAAAATTCTCACCAGGTGAGGTACAAGATCCTCCAAGCCCCATTGTAGAAGGGCTGGTATAATACCATCTGGTCCTGGTGTTTTGAACGGCGAAAAACTATTAATTGCCCACCGTAACTTTTCCTTCCTGCAAATTTCTTCGGCTAAGATCCAATCATCTGCAATAGGTTCATGGTTGGTGCCCTGAAGTGAACACATGGGACTTCTGGAATCTGAAAAATGTTTTCCCGTATTTTACAGTGTACCCTGATGAAGATTTCAATAAACAGTTAAATGTTTGGTTCTATAAAAGTAGGTTCTTAATTTCTACCCCCTTCTTAGTTGCATTCCTAAAACCTTTTAACCAACCTTATATTACAAAACCAATAACTTTACACTAATACTTGTTTGTAATGTTATTATTTATTTACTTACATTTTAATAAAAATATAATATATTGTATCAATATCTCGGGCCAAATTACAGTCTTTGTGGGCCGCACTTTGGGAACCCCTATTTTAGTTCCATGAGTCGTTAGTCTCCATTGTTCATGAGTTGAGTAAATCTAAGTCTTTTTGGCTACTGTTTGCAGTTCTTTTTTTATCCAAGTCATGAGGATACTTTAAACGTCTTGATTGGTACTGCACTGTGTATTATTTAATTCGACACTGCCCTGTAACTAGACTTGCCGTGTATAATTTTCAGACCTGGCTATATTTCCGTGAAAGTTTCCACAACTCTATTAGAGAATTTCCTACTATTGTCACAATGGAATATAGAGATTGATGGAAATATACAAAAAATATATAGAAAATACTTCCTCAGCAATTTTACTTTGAATAGGACGTAACTATATGCATTTTGCGAAGTGGTACTGATAAACTGCAGTAAGCCTGAAATATCCAACCAGGATTTGTTTGTATGTTTATTAAGGCTACCAAATCATGTCTTAGAGCACCACTGTAGAACTATGATTCACATTGAGTGTTTGGATTGAGTAGCACGTGAACTAATAGGCTACACCAAATTCTTACCGGTCTAATGAAAACTTAACCTAGTTGTAACCGAGGATGAGTAAGATAGTTCTAAGTTATATAATAATACTAGCTGTAATCGCACTTCGGCTTTTAGCCATAACACATACACCATGCTATAAATTGCGAAAGGGTATCTATAATGGGACAACCGGTAGCTTTTCTTCTTTATGTCTTTTGTTCAATTTACGTTTTCTTTTCTTAATTCTTTTCCACCAATAATCACAAAAAACTATATATTCTATCATTAAGAATCATAGCACTTAACGAGCATTTGATTTTTAGCACGATATAAGGCATGGAACTCAAAGCAATCCTTAAACTGGCTATATGCGATACGCCAACCCTACCAAAAAGGAGAACTTTTAAAAAATTTAAATTAGTTATAGCAGTTTTTAATATCGGCTGATTACTGGTGACATCTTAACTAGATAAAAATTTTTAACACATAAATGAGCAATAAAAATTTCAAAAACGTATAAACACATACATATTAACACTCCCAGAAATAGTTTCTGCAGTTTAGATTAACATGGGTTTCGGTCTGCCAAAGATTTTATATTAAATTATTTCAGTCTCGTGTCCACTTACACCACCCGGAAGGTTTTTAAGCGTTCCCCTAACGCAATTTAAAACTATAATAAAGTTTGTCTGCCGTGCACGGAGTACAATCCTCGATAATCTAATTACGCAAACGAGAAGCGCGGTAGAACAATTGTTTAAAACCGGAGGCAGAGCCATCTCCTCGAAATATAACAAAATTACAGCGGCAATCGAGAGTTTTTGGCTTTGAAAGGATTCTCGCAAGCTCGAGATACCCCAGAAATGTTTGCTAGTTATTAATGGGGATGTAAATTTCGTTAAAGCAATTGAAGCGGTCGTTCACGGGCCGCTGTCTCGCTCTTTCCCAAACGATCAGAATACATAGTCCGGACCTACGATCCGGGATTCTACATTTGGGAAAGGACGTCGACGGTTCCACATTCGGGCTGCCGAACGGCACTGAACGGAACGGCCGAAAGCCCAACTAATCGAGTGCCGAATACGAACACCGAACCGTAATTGACACAATTAAAGGGCTGCTTGAGCCAACGTATCGATTTTTCGATATTCGACAAGAAATAAATTGGTTACAATTAAAAAAAGATAGGTTCCAATCAGTTTCACGTTTAATGAATCTTAGAAATTGTCAGTTTTGTTGGAGTGAAAAGGAACTTAAAAAAATTCTTTAAAAAATTTTATGAATAATCGATTGAAACATTGGGATTCGGCGTTAACACGTAAACAATAGGCATCGCGCATAAATTGAAGGTCCGTGTTCCATGTCGTTGATGTGGATGATGACGCTAACTGAATTATTGCCCGAATAGATACCTGAAGTGTGGGATTCGATCGCCGCCAGTTCAATATACCCAATAAATGGACCGATGCATGGCAGTAACAACCGACCGATTTAATGTATTCGATGGAAAAAACTATTACTAGTAAAACGTGTAGTATTGGAAATCTAATAGGTGAATTCAAAGGTAGGGAGCCGTGTTTACCAGTTAACTTTAGAGTTTTATTTCCTTCCGGAAAATCGGACGGGTAAGGTATAGGGGTTATGACGTATCGAATTGTATCTATATGCGTTGAGTTTGAGTAAATACGCAAACGCGTGTTGCATGTAGAAGAGAGTTTCGCGTCGTGATTGCTCGCGGGCTTCACGTGAATCATGTATAGTAGCGTTATTGGCACGCCTTTATGCAATATTGATGCATCTGTTTATGCACCATTAATACATCTGTTTATATCAATTGCAACGTTTCTGCTTAACATTGCTGCGAAGTGGTTTCACCGCCCACTCGTTTAGTTACCTGAATATATTTACAATACACTAAAATCTCGATATGACGGATTAACACGGGGAAAGGAGTATCCCTTATATCTATTATTATGTTTACAAATTTTATTACATAAAAAGAAGGAATTCGGGAACAGGTGCATAGCTGGAGGGCCCACCCGTTTGTGACATCACGCAGGGTTAAGCAGTTACTTTTTCTCACTTTGAGTTAACAAATGTTTTTATTGTGTATTTGTTCTGTTCGTATTTTGTAATATTGTTAGTCTGAAACTTAATAAAGTTCATAATGTAAAAGAAAAATATTGATTGTGTTTAGGCGTGTGTATCTTAACCTGATTTAAATGGCAAAAATTAAATGATATTGAACTAAAATTAAAACGATCACTAACACTATCACTAGAATTACCACTAAATCTACTACCAAGACTAATACTGGATATAAAACTAGAAACTTTCCGGTTTTGCCGCGCATTTTTTGAGAAAATGTTTGACATTTCGGATTACTGTTGCAACTAGAGATATGTGCGTGAGTGAGTTTTTATGCCCGCTCACGATTTAGACCCACGAAGGTCACGAACGCCACTCACGTGAATATCAACCATGAATCACGTTACACACGCGTGGATCACGTCAATTCACGTGACTCACGCTCGACCAAGTGATAGTAATTGATATTAATCAATCGTGTTTTCCAGAATGGCAGAATTAACAGGAAAACAACAGAAACTTAATTCAGATCTTAGGTAATATTAACAGAAACCAGGAAACGTAAAACATTTTACTTGAATCAATAAATATTATAGAAAAAAACGTATAGAAAACAACGTACAAGTCCTCCATACCAAGATCGGTTTTTATATTCCGTCTCTTTACTACTCTCTCGCTTTTATAACTCTGTATACAAAAACGGGATTATTGACTAAGGGCTAGATTAAGAGGACCACATCTTTCTTGCAAATTATAGAAAGATAATAGGATTAAATTACATTAGTTTCAACAAATTTTAATTTGATCCTATTTTTGACTACCATAAAAATCTGACAGGAAATTCACACGGCACTGTATTCTTTAACATAATATATTTGAAAATATAAATGGTCTAGATGTGATCGACTCGACATTTAGGACTCAAAACTTAAAACTAGGGTTGGGAAATACATAAAGAAGGTATTTCGAGAAGGTATCGAGTATCGATACCTTCGTAGTATAGATACTATTCAAAATATCGAAAGTATTGTTAAATTGTTGGAAATAATATTTTAATAATATAGTAAGTACATGATAAGTAAATTTGTTATGTAGTTTTTTTTTCGTAGATTTTAACTTTGTGGTTAAAATAGTGGAAAAAATAAAAAGAAAGATAAATAAATTACACGCCCTAACTTGTTGATTAGGGTTAGGATTATTTTTAAAATTTTAATGTACCATTGAGCTTTTTCTTCCCAATTCAGTTCTAGCATCTGCAGCGAATCATTTTTTGAGAGCACGTATTACGAATTGAGACTTAATACTGCTTCTAGGAGAGTTCAAATTGCTCCCAGAAATATTGAAATGATTCCAGCAGACTAGTAATACTTCTAGAAGATTTGATACTGGTTATTGAAGACTTAAAATGCTTTCTGAGGACTCAATACTGCTTTTGGTACACTTTATATAGCTTCTACAAGACTTTCAATGCTTCGACAAGACTTGATACTTGCCCTAGAAGTCTTGATACTGGTTGTAGAAGTCTTGAAATGCTTTCAATGTTTTAAGAACACTTAATATTCCCTTTGGAAGACTTGCTACTGCTTTTAGAAGATTTAAAAGGTTTCCAGAAGACTTCTAAACCATTTGGTGTTGCTCCTGGAAGACTTGGAATGCTTTCAAAAGACTTGGCATTACCTCTGGAAGATTTCAACTACTTCTAGATGCTTTAAAATGCTCCCAAGATACTTGGTATTGCCTCTGGAAGACTTGAAATTGCTTCGAAACGACTTGACATGCTCCCAGCCACTTGATATTTCCTTTGATTTATATTATTTATATAAGATTTGATACTGCTTCTAGAAGACTTATAATGTTTTCAGAAGACTTTCAATACATTCAGAAGATTTGATGCTTAAAGCTTTGAAATGCTTCCAAAATACTTGATACCGCTTCTAGAATACTTGAAGTGCTTCCCAAAGACTTGATATTGCTTCTGGAAGACTTGATACTGTTTCTGGAACACTTAAAAGCTTTCCGGGAGTCTTACAATACTTTCATAAGATTTGATACTGCTTTTAAAAGACTTGAAATACTTTCAAAAGACTGGATATTGCTTCTAGAAGACTTAATGAAATGTTTCCTGAAGTCTTGATATTGTTTGTAAAATTGCTGACAGGAAAAATTTTCATCGCAAAAAAACAATATAAACATTTGGCTTTATTTCGAAAATATTAAATACTATGGAACAAAATGTAATATCCTGACGTAAGTAGTTCAGAAATTATTAATTAAACACTAAATACTGCTGGAAGAAGACATTTTTAATACAAGAGGCAAGAAGTTGTTAATAAAATTTGATTTTATCGACAAAATACCAGAATACAAATACAAAGTCTTCATCTCAAAAATTGCCAATTCAACACTAAATAGAACTTGTAAAACTCTAAACACTGCTAGCAGAAGACATTTCTTTTGCAAACTAGCCATAGACGCAAGGTACATGGTAATTCATACACAATGTATCTTCTTCCAATTCAGTTGTTTTCATCACCCAATACCCATATTATTTTCAAAAACCGACGCTTATAACCCTAACCCTTATGTATCTATACCCACATATTGAATCTCATCTTTAAAGTAGTTTCATTAATATTTTCGTATGTAGAATCACCCTTGTAAATATACTGTAAATGCAGTTTCCTGTATATAAAAAACATTTTTCGATATTTTGACACATTTGATATTATCGATACTACGATACTTTCGATACCTGGCGGGTATCGATTGGCGATACCAAGGTAGGTATCGATACCATCGACAAGTATCAATACTTTACTCCGTACTACTTAAAACCCTTCTTAGGATTCGTGATCAATATTTATAAGGTCTCTTTGTCGCTTTGTTGTTGTACAATGTTTAAATTGTTAAATATTACGTTTTTGTATTTTTGGTTAATAATTAAAAAATCGATCCAATCGGGACCCGACGAAACCAAAGTTGTTAACGATCACGCACCCTCACGTGGCTGGTACAAACCTTAATGTTCACGAAGCAACATGGTATCCGAAACTTCAAAAGAAAGTTTGTGGTTTTAGATCCAGTATTAGCTCCACTAGATAGATCTAGTGTTAGTGCTAGTGTTAGTACTAACTTTAGCTCAATTAACCGGTCGTGAAAGCCTTCGTACTTATAAATGATATTGCATTGTAACCTCGTCTCTATTTAAATACTTTGTAGATATTTTACTGTTGTCTAACAAAATAAACATGATTTTTATATAACCGCGCTATTGAACGATTTCTACTGCATTCACGATAATGGCCATTTTTATCTCAAAGGTTTAAACCAAAGGTTCCCAATTTTTTTCGGTTTGCGGCTCAATAAATTATTGGATTTTTTCTCCACGGCGCACACTGGCGAAATGTAGTTATTATTATTCAATTAAGTAAACATTAAGGTGGCTTGAAACTCCTTCTTTATAATTATTGTAACAAATAATTATAAAACAATACTTGTTCGTTTCTGTTCAATTCTTGTTCTTTTGCTCAATATGGAGAATAACAATGACACAATTAACTAACTTACCAAAACTGAGCCAGGCTAAAATCGGATTTTTTAAAATTTTTTCCCATATATCTTCTTATTGTTCACTTCATAAATAAATCTATTATATTGTCAAATTTTAAGCTTATTGTCTTTTAAAGTCTGACATTTTGTACTTATGTAATGTGACTTACAAACTCAAATTGTTTATAAACAGTGCCTTATTTTTTGCGATAAAAACATTTTCAACAGTATCAAGTCTTCCGGAAGTATTTCTAATCTTTCAAAAACAATATCAAGTCTTTTGAAGGCATTTCAAGTCTTCTAGAAGTAATATCAAATCTTCCAGTACTCTGCATTTTTTGGACTTCTGTCAAGAAGATTTGGTAACAACACAATTTCTTGCTTTTTGCAATAAAAATGTAATGTGCCAACAATTTAGAATTTTTAAATATTGGACCCTTACCCTTTTTCGCAGGCAATTGCTAAGATCTTAGTGTTTTGCATATAAACAAAACAGGGTTGTGTACAACCTCAAATGGTTTGTATGTATGAAGTCTGTTGAAAATTGAATCCGATTGGTAACTCCAATACCATAGAAACTTGAGAGAATTTCCCAAGCCGGGCTGGTAACTCCACCGTCACAGAAACTTGAGTGTACTTCTCAAACTGGGCTCATAACTCCAATGCCACAGAACCTTAAGTGTATCTCTTAAGCATATCTTTTGGCTGCATATCTACTCTTCTAGAAGTAGCATCAAATCTTCTCAAAACATTGCAAGTTTCTGGAAACATATCAAAGGTTCTGGAAACAATGTCAAATCTTCTAGAAGCAATATCAAGTCTTCTAGAAGCAAAATTAAGTCTTCTAGGGGCATCAACTAGTTTTCTGATAATAAGTCCAGACTTCTGGAATCATTTCAACTGTTCTGGAAGCATTTTAAGTCTTTAAGAAGCAGTTGCAAGTCTTCTGGAAGCAAATCAAGTTTTCTAGAAGCGATATCAAGTCTTCTGGTAGCAGATCAAGTCTTCCAGGAGCGGTAAGTATTTTTGTATGTATAGATCACCTATACATATAAACATGCACTTATTAAAATTGTTGCATAATGTAGACTACTAACGTATCCGATGCTTATGAGATTGACTATACTAGATTCAGAAAATTTCCTCTTTCATATGCGCACTCGTTTCGTTCGTCCAACCCAGCCCCTGGGTACTGAATATCTTACGACGGCTCTGGTTCAAATATACAAGGTTGGGTTGGGTTTAACTGCGTATCTGAAGACATTTTTTTAACAAAGATCTCTACAATGTATTTTGTAGTGTAATGTAAATGCGGTATTTTCTGAATATACACTGTAGAGATCTTTTAGTTTTAATTAGAGTGTTTTAAAAACTGATTTGGCAAGCCTGTATATTTGAATTGAAGTAAAACTAGACAAAAGACTCGACAAAAAAAACATCCCACGGATCATGGGGTTGTAGAGGGATGATGGGGGTTGATTGGGGTTGAGGGGGTTGATGTCGTAGGTGAAGCCATGGGGTTGATGATGTAGATGACGTCATGGGGTTGATGACGTAAGTGACGCCATAGGTAGGTGACGTAGGTGACATCATGGGGTAGGTGACGTCATGGGGTTGATGACGTGGGTGACGTGGGTGACGTCATGGGGTAGGTGACGTCCGGATCACGGATCCAACCGGATCACGCCCGGTTGGAGCAATTTTTTAATATTTCTTAAATAATAATATTTTTACCGAACGCCAGACAGACGGTATATATCGAACTTGTTCAGGTCTGCATTGACGAAAAATGTAAAACATAATATTGACGGTTTATTTAAAGTTTGTATTTCTCGAATTTATACAATGATTAGTGCTATAAATGTTTGTGTTTTTTTGTTTTTTATATGCAAAATTCGTTATGAGGGTCTATCATAAAAAAAATTGTAAGAGGATAGATCCTTTTCAAGATCTATCCTTCAGAAAAAAGGATCTATAATAATATAATAATATATAAATCCTTTGTCCTGTGAATTTCCTGCCAGATTTGTATGACGGTCATAAATAAAAGTTGGCAAGAACAGGATTGAATTTAACTTTAAACTAAAATAATTCAATCTTATTATCTCGGGTGCGGCAGGTTAGCCTCCCATTTCTTGATTTTTAAATTTTTCATTGTCGTTCTAGAGTTGTTCTACATTACAAAGTGGTAAGTAAGAAAAATAAAAACTAAGCGAGAAAACCCAAACAAACGTTTTTTTCTTGGCTAGCCCCCCATTTTTGAAAATGTCAGATTTTTTTTGATGTTCTAGGTTGTTCTAATTATTGTTCCAGAAAATCAAAAATATGGGATTCAGCATTACGAAGTTATAACTAAAAATAGTTATATATAACTAAATAATTTGGATGCTACAATGTCTAGGTACTTATTATACCTAAAGCAATCTGGAACAGCTGGCTCTTTTGGAAAATTGAAGTTTTTGTTGCTTTTCAGTCGAGTACGGAAAGTTTGCCTCTATTTTTTCATTTTTCATGGTTGCTTTAGAGTTGTTCTACATTATTCCATAGTGGTATATAGAAAAAATAAAAGGTTTTTCGAAGACTGACTTTGGAGTAGTCCTTAGAAACTGTAAAGATGATGCGTTTTTGTTCTCTTCCAACTTTCAATCTCCAATGCAAAAGTGTCATTTTGCTATCTAGAATCAAAACTAGTCCCCATTTTTAAAATTTTCTTTTCAGATTTTCTTTGTTGTTCTGGTGCTAGATATTACATTTCAGTATCTAAATGTTGAGGTCAAAGTTTTAATCAATTTTGAAGTTAGCGAAGTGTATGTTTATTGTAAAAACATTTTATAAACTTATGAAATAGAACAAAATTTAATTAAATTTATGATGAATGGTGGAAGATCTTTAAAACGTTAGAGGATGTATTAAGAATATCAATATTACCTATAAGAATATGCCAGCTTTTATTGTTTATTTTAATTTTATAATAGTTTCATTTATTTTAGAACATAATGAAGCTAAACACTGAGTTAGTTATGCCATTCTATCAAACACGACTAAGCGTTTATTGATTAATAATCGATTAAAGTCAGACGGTTGTC
This sequence comes from Onthophagus sagittarius, assembly GCA_036711965.1. NCBI lineage: Eukaryota > Metazoa > Arthropoda > Insecta > Coleoptera > Scarabaeidae > Onthophagus > Onthophagus sagittarius. The sequence goes on along the minus strand of JASERS010000003.1, from coordinate 42,123,866 downwards.
TCAATTTATTAGGAAACAGTGGAAAATATTATGGATGATATTCGCTTAGAATAGCTGGAAGACATTTAATACCAACATGATAGTGCACCTCCACGCAACAAGAAGAATGTCTTCATTCAATGACCGCTTTAATACAAAATGGTCATGATGGTTCTCTATACATCGCAGATTATTATCATATACAAAGTTAGCAAAATTTTAATAATGAATTTCAATGCCAATTCGTTGAACCATTTTGAGCTTTCTTCTCACTTAATATCAATTTTGTTGCTGTTAACAGTTTGTACAACATAAAATGATATTATAAAGTACTTTGTACACCGATAACTTTAGGAGTGTTGTCTGGTATCGTTTTAATCGATAGTAAATTAGTGGGGAACGTGGCTTTACTGAGAGTCGGTGAAAAGTGGCGGAAAATTGTTTTGAGCGCGTCGTCCCCCCTATTTTACTTTTAATGCATCCCCCGCGGCACGATGCGTCCCTGTCGTGTGCAACGACCTCTTGGTTAGAAGACCGCGTCGTTTCCATGGAGACCGTATGGATCCCTAGGGAACGCCAGGACGCCGCGGGCTGCGTGCCGCCGCCGGACCGACGTCGCCTCCGTCGTTGCTGCCGCCGTATTAATCTATTAGCGGGGGGCCTTTCTTATCTCACCTTTGGTCGTTAACGCACGCCGCGTCCTCCATTAAAAAGGGCCCAGCGAAATATGCCTCCAAGGGACAAAAATCCATAAAATGCCTGCTCGTAAAACGGGGATCCATTCTTCCTAAAAATGGAAGCTATTACAGGGGATGTTTACCAGGCTTAAATAACTGGAGCAACGTGAAAAAAAAGAATACCTTTTTTTGTATAAAATCAACATTTCATCTTTTAACAAGAACGTAATAATAATTTGTTCGTTCAGTTAATCAATTTACGCAAAAAGGAATAATAATTCTGGCTTAAATTAGAATTTAATGTGAATTGGAAAACATCATAAATAGGTACAAAAGGAACAAGCGATAATCGAGCAGAACCGTACTATACGTAAAAGGAATTCCCAGAGGATATTTTACTCCCGCTGGGTCACATTAACTCCAGTGTACGGTCACCTCACATAAAACTAAGTAATAATAATGAAAACACCATAAAGACTGTTGCGTTGTATAACGTGATGACGTCTCTAGATAAGTCATGTCCCATAAAAGTTGTTAGTTACCCTATGTGTATACGTGCAATTTAATGGTTTATTTCTAATTTCCCGACGTGGTAAAGGTTAAAGTATCCAAAGAACTAATTCGCGAAAACGTTTAAACGACAACTTCGAAACATAATTGATTGTTCAAGTACGAATTGCACATCTCTCCATCCCTGCCTTCCGAGAACTCGACCCACCACTTCTTTGTTTGGGGGATTCTTTCCGTTTTCTTTTTCTATTACCGAGTAACGAATGTACCCCCGGGGGCAGCGGGGATTACATCTAATTGCTTTATCCGAAGAATGGATTGGTTGGCCGTGAGCAGGGGAAGTTTATTAAATCTACAGGACGAAACGGGCGGACAAGATGTGGTTCGTCCGACATTGGAGGGGACCGCACCACCTCATGTTTCTTCTGTTCTCCCTCGATCGGTATTATTTGTCTCACATGGGTTACAACCGGCCAATGAAAATTCGGTTACCCCCAAAACGAATTAAATGTATCCCGGCGGTATGCCTTTTCATCAAATGCACATTTCACGGGAAAAACAATGTTACTCGCAATCCATGGGGAGGTCGCGATTATGATCTTTATTTTCCATCAGTCCGCACGACCGTGGCACAATAGAAATCAATAATGGAAGGGCCGTTGTTGCCGGAGGAACCGGACTTTTCGCCCAAGGGGCAACTATTAAACTCCCATGTGGAGGAATTCTCCAGAGAGAATATTTTTTTTTTTTTAAACTCGGGGATTTGATCAACTCACAACCTTATTATTATTACATTTCATGTATTAAATAAATACGAACAATTTTTATTCTCTTGCATATACGAGTATAATAGAAAATATTGTTATAAAATCAGTTTTCAGATCTTAATAAATTTATAAAGTATTTTAAATTATTATAGCAGAGAGCAAAGAGTGGCGCAAATTATGTAAACTGCCTCTTTTGAGGTTGTCGCTTTTGATACAAAGTTGATCTTAAATAAGAATCTTAAATAAGAATTTATGCTATAATTACCAAAAAATCTTGTATATAACCCGATCATCGAAATTTATATCATTCATCATCAATTTATAGTTTTATTTGTATGTGCTTCGTTAATTGTCTTGTCGTATTGAGTTATTTGTTGTTTTAAATCAGCTTTAAATTTTGACGTTGATTTGCAGGTTACATATAAAAGATTTTGTTGGTGTTTTTAAGAATAAGATTATATAAGACTTTAAGGGCTTCGTCGACCCTGAAGACGACAGAGTAGAATCGAAATAAAAATTTTGAGTTTTTAATAATAAACTTCTCAAACTTCCTTTGAGTCCTTTAATTTAACATACAAAATGATATATCTCCAGAAGTGTTCCATCTCAAGTTCCATCTCAAGTGTTCCATATCTTTAATCATGCGGGAATTTTTACATTACAAAAATCGTATTCTGAAGAATCGCGTTCTGCATAATAAGAACGATATATCTGATATGTGTTATGTAGGTATGACTACACGTTATGAATACTGTAATGTAAATATAGTATTATATTAGTACAACAGGACACACACAACATACAACATGATGTATGAAAAGAATCCAAAATATCAGTTGCGTTTAATTGCAATGTATTAGACAAGCAGGAATAGAACTCCAAATGTTGATTATTATTCTTTCTTAAAAAGAAATTTAAAGTTTACCATTACTACTGATCTCTTATTCTGAATGTAATCTATTGCTAACCATAAATTCCAAATATTAATATAACCTGTAAGAACATAAGTCCACTCTAAGAGGCGATTTTTATAAATTAAAAATGTCTAAGCGCCAGAAACGTTCTCTAGACCAACAATCCCCTCCCATTAGCGAAGTCTCGAAAAGAGACAATTGGTCAATATTATGTGTTGTCAACAAATAACGAATTAAATAATCCTTTGGGCATGTTAGTACTAGACACCGATAATGGTGAAAATGCTCCTCAAACCAATAATAATAATATCAATAGTAGTAACGGAGATCAGCCTAAAAAAATAAATGGAAAATTCCACCAATATTCTTACGAAACGTCACCAACCACAAAGAGATTATAAATGACATAAAAACGCTAACTACCGAACATTTTACCACTACATACAAAAACACCTACCTTAAAATCAATTTAACAAATTCAAATGAATATCGAACGTTGACAAAGTATTATAAAGAGAATAAAGTGGAGTATCACACTTTCCAAAACCCAAACAATAAACCACTAGCGACAGTAATCAGAAATGTACCCATTTCCTTAAATGATGACGAAATAGAGGTGGAATTAAAAATTAAAATGCTACCTTAATAAAAGTAACCCAACTTATGAATAAGAATAAACAACCAATGCCCTTATTTGCAGTAGAACTACCAGCCATTGACAAAGCGGAAGAAATTTTTGGTATCAATGAAATAACCATGCAATTGCTGTTGTAGATCCTCGTAAAAGATCAACACACATTCCGCAATGTCTTAACTGCCAGAGGTATGGACCCACCAAAAACTTGCTCTCTAAGACCAACATGTGTCAAATGCGGCGGAGAACATTTATATAATGACTGTAAAATGTAAAAAGAAATCCTCAGATCCCCCAAAATGCGCTAATTGTGGTGCTATTGAAGAAGTGAACTTCTTACGCAGATGCTGTTGCCAAAGTGCAACCTTCTTCTTCCAATAATTTCCGTTTAAATACCAGAGAAACCACTAGTCATAGCCTATTAAACAACCTTCCTGACCCCACAAACTAATTTAATACCATTCTAAATTTCATAAAAAGCTGATCACACCACTACTTAGTAAATTAAAATCATTTATTATCAATGAACTAATCCGCAATATGCTCAATGCCTAAGTCAACCTCATCATTAAATAACATCAATATATTAAACTTGAACGTTAATGGAATCAAGATACAAAGAAATTGACTACTTGCTTTGTTTTTCACAAGATATAAAGTCGGTGTAGCATGTATCACCGAAACACATTACAATATATAGAAAGGATCGTCAATCAAGAATAGCAGCCGGTGGTGTTGCCATCTTTATTAAAAACAACCTGATACCATCTCCGTAACAAACGCAAAATGAATATTATATGTGCATATAAGCAGCCAAATATAAAACTAGACAAAGAGATTTTGAATCGATATTTAGTTCATCAACACTTACCATGCTAATAGGAGACCTAAATAGCAAACATTAAATCTGGGGATGTAGAGCCAACAATCCTAGCGGGCTTACTATAAGTGATATCATTACTGACAACGGATTATTAATACATGCACCTGAGGATGCATGATACATTTTAGACGTGCGAATTACCAAACAGATATCAACACCTATTGACCAAACAGTAAAACATGAATTAAATGGACCATTAAAATTGGACCATCTAGATATTGTAATCTCAATAGCCGAGAAATCTGACTATAAATATTATACAACAAGATTAATTACGGGTATGGTAAATAGGGAAAATTTCAGAAAAGAAGTAACGACAATAAAAATTCCGATAATTACTATAACAACAACCTCGGATGTTGACAATAGCCTGAGAATTCTTACCAATAAAATTATAACGTCAGTACGCAATAGCATCAAGCTCTTCAAAACAAATATTAATCTTATAAGTACGAAGGCTTTCACGACCGGTGTTAACTGAACTAAAATTAGAACTAACATTAGCACTAACACTAGAACTATCACTAGCACTATCACTAGGACTAACACTAGATCCAAAACTAGAAACTTTCGGGTTTTGCCATGAGTTTTTTGAAATACGGTTCGAAGAGTTTCTGAAGAAGGTTGCAACATGGCATCCGAAACGTCATACCACTTCTGAAGTACTTCGAATGCTTACTAACTAAAGACTACCTACAAAAAAAAACACCTGGCCACGACCTTATCCCAAACTCATTGGTCAAAAACCGACCTTTCATATACTAACCACCATATTTAACATCAAAAGCAAGTGTTAGGGATATTTCCCTAACACTTGGAAAAAAGCAGAAATATTAATGTTTAGAAAACCTGGTAAAAACAAAAAGAATATTGAAAACTACAAACCCATTAGTCTGCTTTCTACCTTACGTAAACTTTTTGAGAAAGTGATTTTTGTACGACTGAAATCAAACATCACAATTATACCTAGTATTCAATATGGGTTCAAAAGTGGTCACTCAACAGTACATCAACCCACAAGAGCAACGGAAATAATAGAACGAGGACATAAAAATAAACAGTACACAACAGCTGCCTTTCTATATATAACAAAGACCTTTGATTAAGTGTGATTAATGGCCTAAAGTATAAGATTTTTAAAACTAATATACCAGAATATCGCAAAGCTTTAATCTTCTCGTTTTTGGAAGATAGAATATTTTGCATAAGAGTTAATAGCTACAAATCAGAATCAAAACCCATTAAGGCTGGATTTCCTCAAGGAAGCATCCTCTCACCGTTGTTGTTTAACATCTGTTTACATGACATTCCCATCAACAAAAAGGACCTAAAAGCATTATTCGCTAATGACATGGTTATAATCAGTGAAAACGAAAATTTAGAAAGAGCTATTAAAGATCTCCAACAAACGATCAATGAAATTCACAAAAGGCTATTGACCTGGTACTTCCATTTAAATCCAACTAAATGTTGAGTTCACATTACACATTAAAATATTTACTCTTAGACAAATAAAGAACCCTACAATATTATGTCTATGTCTGGGAGTGTATCTGGACCAAAGACTTACATGGAAATTCCATATCAATAAGAAACTAAACGAAGCATATGCAAAACTGAAGATCGAATGTGCATTGTTACTATACAAATTATTAATAAGACTAATAATAACATATGCATGCCCCGTTTGGAGTTTATCAGCTGAATCTAATATTAAAAAAATCTAAGTGCACAAAATAAAATTTTAGGAATAGCTTATAGATTACACCATGGTTTGTGAGAAACTCACTAATACATGAAGAATTAGGAGTCGAGACACGTGATTCACGTTAGTCACGTGATTTGACGTGACCCACACGTGATTCATGAATGATATTCACGTGAGTTGCGTGCGTCACACACGGGGGTCTATATGATCATGAGCGGGCGTGAGTGGACACAAAAAGTCACTCACGCGTACATCTCTAATTTATACACATTATGTCCATCTGGTTCTGCAAATAACGTCGTTTCCGCCCATAATACTTTATTTCTGTGCAAAAAATTTGTTTCATCACAAAACATGTTAAATCAACATTGTAGAATAAATGATCCATATTTATTAATAATTTAATACGAAGAAACGATTCTGAAAAGGCCTCAGCGAATATTTCATCGATGTGTAAATTTACTGTTGAAATTTGTCTTTTTTCAGCATAATGAAAACAGTTTCATTTCATCTTAGTAGATAAGTAAGGAATGGCAGATCGAAAATAAAAATGTGCGCACATTTCTATCTGGAGTAATTAATAAGCAAATTACCCTTCATTTAAATTGTTGAGACCTCCTTTTTGACCTTCTAATACTAAAATTATTATTTTTCTAATCCTAATAATATAGAAGTGAACATTATTTTATTATGAAATATTAAATTTATAAATATATAATATTATTTTCAAGTTAGAGCCGTTTTTCTAAATCTTTTAGTCAAAATAAATAAAAATTAAATATATGTTGAGAATCGAAATCATAAGTATAACATATAATATTTATAAGTAATAAAATAAATTGTTACAGCATTAACATATTTTAATATTTATTAATGCACTACAATTTAAGTGTTACTTTTCGATAATTGAGGTACAGATTTTCCCGAGTATGGAAGATCAGTACCAATTTCTTCTTCAGGTTTATCAGCCGTTCCAACACCAACGCTTTGTACAATGACATTATAAAATTTCGTATCAAATGATGATAGATCCCTTAAAACTCTCATACTTGGTTGAATAACCGAAAGATCATCTTGTTTTATATCACTTTCTTTACTTTCACTGGTGGATAATTGTGCATTCACAATAGGATTACTGGTACTGGTGGTCTGACTTGCGCTGTATGTGTAAGCAGCAGCTGAATCTATAGAGCTAAAACTACTGCTCGAATCGGTTGATAATTGTTTCTGGTATCGTTGGTTTATTATTTGATGACTAGATAGATCTTTTGCCACCCTTTTTAAATCTTTTTTAACCGTGCGTAACAATGATTTTTCATTCATCAAAGGAATCATACTTGCTTGCCGTGGGATATTAATTTCATCGTCATTATGGATTGGATACTCGAACACAGATTGCTTCAACGATTGTGAAGACAGTGGATGGGGTTCACCTTTGTGAATCGACGTTAACGACACGGTGGTAGAAATTGAAGATTCCTTGAAAATTTGCGCATTTGAAATTTCATCTTGTCCGGGTTCTTTACATTCATCTAGATTTTCCGAAGAAAACGAAGACGAGCTCCAATCAATTTTTTCGTCGTCACTAGCCAATAAAGCGTCTTCTTCGGCTTTATGTTTCAGTTTACACACCATTCCTTCATATTCAGGCATTGTTTCCAACTCTTGATCTCCAACTAAATTTTTGCGAGCAACACCGGATAACCCCATTAATTGTTTTACCAAATCAAGATCACTAATTTCATGGTACATTAACGGTTTAACTCCGGATTCATCCAACAACGTTTGTATCTCGAATAATGAGAATCTTTCAAAGTATGCGGGTTTGAGCATTTGTGAGGTGACCGTTTGTAAGCTTGGAGATGAAACGTAGTCTTTCCCGATGTAAGATTCGCTCTTAGAACTTAGACTTAAATTATCTTTGCTAGATAATGGCGAAGCTGAATTAATTACATCTTGATTTGAGGGTGGCGATTTGATTTGTATGGAAATTTCTTCTTCCGCTTGTTCTTCTTCTATTTTTGGTGTACGAATTATGTTAAAAAGGCGTTCTAATTTTAAGAAAAATGTGTTGGGTTCGATTGATTTAGTGTCGTCGTCGCTTTCTGATTTCGATTTGGCCGATTTCGAATTATCTTCCGAAGAAGATAATGTTCCTGCCCAGTTTCCTTGAAGTACAAGATTTTTGAATGACTCTTGTAACTCTTTCATACATCCTTCTTGGGTCATAACTATATCATCGGTTTCTAAGATTGTTGCACCTGATTGATTGTTGCTTCGAATACTTTCTTTGCTGATGTATTGATTTGCGTTAGCGGTGGGTTTATCTGGGATTGTGATTGCTAAAGCGTTATCGTCGAATCTCAATTTGCTGTCTAACCGTTTAGTTGTTTGAATTTCTATGATTGGGGTTTCCACTGCAATTTCTGGTTCATTTTTAACGTTGACATTTGAGTCAGATTTGATTGATACCATTAATTCGTCGAGTGTTGTTATTGAAAATACATTGTTTGGTGGGAAATCCTCCTCCCTTGGAACAGCTACGATGTATGAAGGTTGCTGTATATAAATTCTTGGTGCACCATCGTCGTATTTGATATAATCGAGAAGGTTATATGGTATGTCTGTCATACTAGTAAATTTCTCTTTAGGTTCAATTGCGGAACCAAATATAGTTTTAATTGAATCTCCGGCTCTTTCGGACAGTATATCAGCTTCAACTAAATTCCCTTCCGCGTCTTTGATAAGAATCGTTTTACCCGGTTTTTGCGTTTGTGCCAGCATAGTAAAGTAGGGCGTTATTGTAGTTTGATTTTCAACATTCCGAACTTTTTGCACGATTATAGCTAAGCGTTGTTTGTAATCGTTTATTTTACTTTCGAAAAGTGCGTGAATTGCCTGAACATCCTTTTTAACTTTAGTACCAACATTTAGATCTTCCTTTTTTTCGGTTATAGGAGGTTCGCACAAGTTTGTAAATGCATCAAAATCAAAGGCGTTTTTTTTATTGTCTCCTTTTGATATTCCTTCCTTTCGCGCAATTTCTAATAAGAATTTCAAACCCGATATATTAACACTGTGTAATAATAATTGTTTCATATATGCCGCATTATTTGGATCAAATTTTACTTTTGGGTCTTTATTGATAACCATTGGCGGAAGGTAAATCATCTTAAATTGACCGTTGTAAGGAAAAGGTTCATAGACGCGCATTTCTGTGGTGCAAACTTGATTGGTTCTATCGTTAACGTAAAGAATGAGGTGAGTATTTTCTGAGGTCATCGCATCTGGTATTCTGTTTGAGTACATCGTTTCTGACCATAAATATTTTGCGCGGAGATCGTTAAACATTAACATAATACTTTGTGGTGGGTATCGTTTGTGGGAAATTGAATCGCATGGAGTTTTTTCTTTAATATAATCCGAATTTCTACTAACATTCCCATCGAAGTATGTCTTAATTAATTTATCGTAAGTGTCTTTAGCTTCAAAGAATACCTCACTATGCCCTGGGTGTTCTTCATAAAACAACGGCTTCGTATTTATTTTGCAAACGCAATATTTTTGGCATGATTCGCAAGGTGATGATTCTATTACCACTCTTTTAGGTTCAACGTTAAATAGAGTTGTTTTGTTGGAAACTAACGAATAATTATTGTCGGATGATCGAATTTGGATATCGCCTGGGATGTTAAAAATCATCTCATTTGTAACTGTGTCGTAGGTAACAGCGGCGTATTTTGAATGTTCGTATCGAAAAAATATGTTTATTTTAACAAATGGGGCCATTTTCTCGGAGATTCCATGTTTTTTATTCAAATCTAATGTTACTAATTCAGGTTCAACATCACACCAAGATGTGATTCTGGTTCCGTTTTGGAACGTCGTTTCTAAAACTCCAAATTTATTAAAAATTGAAACCGTCCCATCGGACCTTTTAAACACGGTTTGATAAATATCTATTTGGTCCTCTTTTTGGTGTTCATAACAATCAATTAGTTTAATATTCCCGTTGTGGTATCTTGAGACTATTCCATCGCAAGATATTCTTTGAAATTTGATTTGTTTTAACACAAAAGCTTTGTGGCATTTAAATTGTTTTCTTTTGAACTTATTCGAGGTTCTACTCACGTGATGAATGCATTCGTATTCTCCTAAATTATCCTGGTTCATCCTTATTACTCTTCGATTGATTGTTTTTAATAGATATTCCACACTTTTTTTGGAATTATCTTTTCTTTTGAACATCATAAAAGGTAACCAATTTTTCTTGTTTAACGGGATTTGATAATGAACTATTTCGCCGTTACAAAAATATGTTAAAAAGTCGCCGTTGATTTTTCGAACTGCTATGGTACCATCCTTTAAAAATAATCGGTACTCTTCGTCTGATATATCAACTTCTTCCGATCCTTTCCATAAGTACTTTTGAATTATGTAGGTGTTGTTTGAATGGAAAATGTTTTGTATGTGTAATCCATTTGGTAGGGTGAGTCGTAAAGAAATTTCGGGTTCTTCAGAGCTTGATTTTGAATCATTTAGCTCATAAACATGCTTAACTTTTAAATATTGTTTTTTGCTTTTGTACATGCTTAACACGTACCTTATTAAATCACTTAATATTATATCCAAGTCTCCTTTTTTCCTTTTTATGTAAGAATATCGATGTAACGGAGATGATAAAATCTTGAATGTGGCTGAGGGGAGATGTGACTTAAATTCAATGATGTCGTCCACGAATCCTTGAAGATCAAAAATAGGATTTTGTTCTTCTTCTTCCCCTCCTACGTCAAAAAATAATTCGGACACTTCTGGATTATCTTCGACAATTTCTTGTTTAACTGGAATTAACCCGGTCAGCGATTCGATTAATTGGCCCGGACTTTTATTCTTTGACCAGGAATACTGTTTAGATGTTAAACTCTTAACGCTAACCCCTTTCATTATCAAACCTTGTGACCCAACACTTTTTAATCCCTCTTTTAGATATAATTCAGGAACTTTGACCGTGTTGTGGAAACAGGACGCAGCCATTATGGTTTCGCGACGTTTCGGAACGGCTCCGCCTAAACAATGTAAATGTTTGTTTTGTAACCCCTCTACGAAATAAAATCTCATTTTTTCTGGATCAGTTTTTGGCGTCTTTCCAAATGACACTATAGCCCCGTTTTTTAAATTAATGTGGAACGCAAAATCATTGCATGATTTGTTATGAACGTGCAAAGAATTTTCATTTAATGCAATGCTTGCGGAAACAGTTAATGGTGCATCCACTATTTTGTATTTATCAATTTTAATCGTTAAACAATCTAAACTATGAAAAGTCGTGGTGCAACCTGAAGCTGTAAACCCATCATCGCCATATTCAAGAGCAGGCAAGGTTGATTTATCTATATATCTCCTAATTAAATCATTTTCTTTTATATCTTTTATATTCAAAGCAGGTTCATATGTTTCCTTTTCAACGACTTCTTTCGCATTCATTTCTTTTGGTTTACCTTTAGCAGATTTTTTATCGCCTTTTTTACCTTTTGCTTTATCCTGTTTTTTATCCCCTTTCTTGTCCTTTTTTCCCTTTTTACCTTTATCATCATCCGGTTCAACGGGAGGGTTACTTAAAAGCACTTTTAACGACTCTTTAAATAAGAAATCACTTTCTTCAGGTTTAAACCTAGTCGCCACTTTCTCAGACTTCATGATTTCTTCATAAAAAGTTTTTAAAACGTCGCGTTTATGTTCGTGTTCCAATAAAAAGTTGGTGTCTTTAAAAACAGCGCTGTGCATGAAAATACGAAAGTTAACCGGGGTTCTTAATCTAACATACCATCGTTTTTGATTTAACCCGAACTCATCGCAATCGTTATGAAAACGAAATAACACCCCGTTAAACATTTCGACGCGTTTCCAATCGATGCAACAATAATCATCTTGAAGTTGCACGAATCTTTGTAAAGCAACGGCGGGCGATAAATCTTCGAGCCATTTAAATTCGGCTGGTGTTAATGTTTCGTAATGATTCTCTGGTGATTCTTGATCTGATAATTTTACGTTGATTGTAGTATCAATTACTGTTTCAATCAGGCTTGAACAAAAATGTTCTGATGCAAAAGAAGTTGAAGGTGAAACGTTTATTTTTGTGCTACAACAAATTTGTGTATAAAATATTAATAAAACTGTATTAATTAATTCATCCATTTTTATATCTAAAATGTTGCACCAATCTTTGAGTTGATTTCTTGTAAATGTTTCGTCTTCGCTTGAAGCTAATCGGAGATTTTTACACATTTTAATGTAAGGATTTTGTTGAAGGGAGTTGATCCAAATATCTTTAACGCAATGGGGTAAATATTTGTAATAATTTAACGCTAACTCAATAGAGTTATTTTCATGAATGATATAAGGGCTTTTATCTATTACAGGTAAAAATTTAAATTCATCCCCTTTAATTTCGTTTCGATATTCTATAATCTTTTTTCGATAAAAAGTAAGAAGACGTTTAATTTGATCGTTGAAGCTAATGTGACACCTACCCATTGATTGTTTGGAGTTTCGTGTTGATTGACTTTGGTTGCAAACGTCTGCGTAATAATGTGCAGTTGATGGATATAAATCGCCGGATCTTTTACAACTTCGAACGGAGGTTGTGCTAGATGTTGATGACGAATACAAAGAATCCCATTTCGTTGAACTAGATTGAGCTTTTTTTTGTTTTCGTTTCATGTAAGCGTCTTCATCGAGCGTTGGATATCGCGACATTTGCCTTTCTCTTTTAACTATTTCATCCAACACCCCCGTTATGATAAACGGAGAATGAGATATTGAAAGTGGAATTGAATTAATTGTGTTTTCATAGATAGGCATATCGGTTGTTGTTGAAAAATATCCGACACCGAGTTTGTGAATACGCAAATGATCCAGATATATTTGGTGTAAATCACGAAAGTTTTCGCATTTTTCCAAATATGATATGAAGTGGTAATAAACGGTTTCGCATAGTTTTAGGTAATCTTCAGAGCTGAATTCATCTGGAATACTTGGTGCGATATAATCCATTATGAAAGAATTGTCGATGTGATACTGATTGTAGCCGCCGTAATTATGAATAGTTTGGTTCCAAAATCTTTGTAAAACCGCGTTTTTCTTTGAAAATAAATCTGTTTTTAACAATAATTCATTCAATGATTCATGGCTGAAAATGCTGGAGTTTGATTGCATTGTATTTTCTAAGACTTCATCATCTGGATTATCATGAAATCTAACAAGAATGCTTAACCGAAAGCCGTTTATTGTTAAGTATTCGATTAAGGAAGTGCTATAAAATCCTATTAAAATAATAAAAAGATGAGTTTCTGGGATAAGCTGTATTATTGTTTCCGGAGGCACTGTAGACTGTTTGCTGCTAGATTTATCCAAAACCTGGCTACATTGAACTTCTTGAGTTTTATCTTTACCTTTATCCTTACCTTTTCCCTTTCCCTTTGCGTCTTTTTTGTCACCTTTCTTGCCACCTTTTTTATCACCTTTTCCACCTTTTGGTTTAGGCGGAGGAGGAGCGTAAAAATCATCTCTATTTCCCGTTTGGATCAAAATCTCTTGTTTCTTGTAAATTTCATCATAGATAAACAATAAAACTTTAATTTTAATTAATTTAGCCACCAAATCAATAGGAATCGCTTGATGGTTCTTTAAGTATATGGAAGTTTCACTAAATGCCAACATAACTATTTTTTTTAAAGAATCCGGGATAGGCATTTCCTCCAAATTAGAAGATTCAATTATATCGCATATATCCACTGCGTTTATCGATAAAATCTTGGAATCATCTTGAAAATGTGTGTAAAAGTTAATCATATTAATTTTTTTGTAAGCGGATGGTTTATTTTCCACCACCATAACCAAATCGTATGTTATGCTCGGATGCACATCGTAAGGGTTTATACTATCCAGTTGTCTTATCCAATCGTTTATGTTTAAGCATAAATCGAAATTGTCGAGGTGTTTTACAAATTCCAAAACAGAATCGGTTGTCTGATCCATATACATTTTGTTCACCTCTTGAATTCCATTAATATTAAAAAAAATTACTTAAAAGAAAATTTTACTGGTTAATACTTTAAAATACATAAAATTGTATAAATAATCAGTTTTGATGACGAATGATGTCAAATTTGATTGACAATTAACTGATTTTTTTTTAAATGGCTTAATAATTCTTTCATTCAAGTTGTCTAATAAATCATCGATGAAAAAGTCTTGTGCTTAAATAAGATCCATATCCTTAGTCTCAAAGGATCTGCGGAAAGAAAGTTTTTACCTGAAAGCTAAAGTCTCGGTCGTCATTTCGGCAACAGCCGACTTCGATAATGCCAGATTTATCGCGGCTCGTACATGATTTACGTTAGCAGCTCCTGACTGCCTCATAAATTTAACGCTGGACATTTTTATTGTATTATATAACAATTTTTCGTAACAGTTTTCAATATAGGCGCACCGTATTGATCTGACGTTCACTTCTTAAAGCAATTTCTAAAACTATTTTTTTACTTTTCTGACAGCAGAAAAAGTAAATATTTAATTTTGATCACGGAAAATGATCAGAAAGAAGAGGTAAATGGTATTTGCTTGAATAACCTTTTATGCAAGTATTCATTTAGAAATTTTCAATGTTAATTTTTCGATAACTGGAAATTTACGAAATGAATTGAATCGCTAAAATACTGATGAACTATTCTTTGGGGAACAAAAATTGACTCAACCACTTTAACATCTCGCCTGGGGAATATTCCATTAAAACTCATAAATGGAGTGGGTTAAATTTTTTAAATATATCTTTGAAATCAATGGCAGGTTATAAATGGCTACATATTCTACAGGTCTTCCTCGTCTTATACATTTACTTTGAAAATCATGGGTAATAAAGCGCATAAGAGTTCCATCTTATTCATAATATATTTATTAAGCAGGATATTACTTTGTCTATCCAGTTGATTTTCAAGAGTTTTATTAATCAGACTAATTCAATGATTTTCGTTTATTCAATTGGAAAATACATTATTTATAATGAGAAATAATGATTGTATTTATTCTTCTAGACCCCCAAGATTAAAGCTGCGTTTTACCAATTGCGAAGAATTTTTTAAACACGATTTGCAAAAAATTCTTAAATGTAAAATATTACATTACGTCCCCGTTCATTCTTGCAAAGTACACCATCCGCAGAAAAAGAACATTCGTCAAAATACAATGGCCGTTTTAACATGCTCAGAGAGTCCACAAAAGAGGGAAGCAAGAACGATCTTTCGAAAAAACCTATGATATGAAGGGTTTATCACTATATAACTTCGATATTGACAAATATTTACCACCAACTTCATAATGGCAGTTGCAGGAGAATAGTAACAACTATAGAACCGAATATTTATTTATTTATTGAAATACACAGGTTTCCCTAAATACATATTTCAACTAATAACAAGTGATCAAGTTATAAAAAATAAAAAGAAATCGTTAGAAGACATTTCTCACCAAAGAGTTTGTAGGACAGTGAAAATATCGGTAATACAAAGCTAATCGCTAAACCAACAACAAAGGCTTTACACGATCAGGATACGTGGAAACATAGAAACCAATAGATTGTAATATTGATGGGGGGTCTATTTTATTGTTCAATATTTTATATAAAAATCTGAGACCCAGCAACCTCCGTCTGACGGACAACCGCGCAATATCAAAGTGCTTTCGAGCAAAGTCGTGGGATTGCAATGAATTTATTTTGTGTTGTGTCCAGAGCATCCGAGTGCAAAGCCGTACCAGAACCCCACACCACAACTACATATTCCAACTTTGACCTAATTAATGAATTGTAAATAAATTCAATATTAGTGGAGCAGTGATTCTTTGCATCGAACAAATCAATTACCTCCTCGGAGTCGATACACCAATTTCTCAATTCTGCGGTGGATTGACATTAACGCCAAACTGTTTAGTCTCTCCTGGCCAGTGGAGTTTCTTAAATACGTTTTTGGACGTTTCAGACAAGAGAAAGTCCTCTCAGGGGTATATGTGGAAAAAGACAGTATCGCTAAGATCTTTAAAAGTTTGTGAATGTTTGGAAATAAGGCCTGGTTGCATTCTCCAAGGTTAAGTTCTGGTTCTTCCAGCCATTTTATCCGTCACATATCTAATTCAGCTTTTACAAAATCACATTCCAAATACTTTTTATAGAGCTCAAAGTAGTTTTCTTGGTAATTACGATTAGTTTGTTCTTTGCAACACAACGACGGAATTAAAATGTTGAGAGATGCTAATGTAGCTTTATGAATTTGGAATCTTGACTGAAGCTAAGCAATGAAATCATTCAAAGTGGAATCATTATAGTAATTCTAAAATAAATTTCTGGATCTTTGTGTTGTAGTTTGCCCTGTGCTCTTGGTGTGACGTTATTCGTGGAATTTTCATTTCGTTATTTACAACAATCAGCAAATGTTGTGCATTCTTGAAAAGTTCAGCAAATTTTGAATCAATATTTTGGCGAATATCTTCAATAGTCTTTATAATTAAATCGACATAAGCTTATAATAAAATCACTTGAAATGACTAATTTCGGAAAAGAATTAGCCTTTGACTCTGTATGTCAATAATAGCTTTATAGATTTCGTAAAATCTTAATTGCCGTAAGGTTTTTCCAATGTGTTTCGAGAAAGTTTTTTTCGATATTTTCTTATAAGCACTTGGTTCGTTTCGCTGAAGACTTGATAAAATTTTCAACCGATTTTATAATTCTAATAGTATTTCGAATACCTTGAACCTGGCAAGAATGAGCCAGAGATGAATGATCAATGAATGTGAGCTGCAATGAACGTATAAGGCATCTGGATGTGACTCACGAATTACTGCTTGCACACCTTTGAAACTTACATTCATCGAAGAAGCTCCATCATATCCTATCAAAATTAAATATTCGCAATCGACGAATTGATTTTTCCCAAAGATTTTAATTAAGATAAAATTACATTATCTAAATAGATTCCGCTTGTATTCTCAAAGCAAGATAAAACCATTATCTTTTGTCTCGGCATATCTTACACAAATGGACATTTGTTCTTGTCGTGAAACATCAGTAGTTTCAACAAGGATTGAGTTCGCATAATTCACGACTATTTCACCACAAATTGCAATATGGTCATTTTGTATAGCCGAGCTCAAGTAAGTAGCATTCAACGTCATGTTTTGCAAGTGCTTTATTAGATTTGAGTCTCCACAACTGTTTCTCATCCGTAAGATTACACGAAAGTTTTTTTTTCTGGCTTAGGATCATTGATTTTTATTAGACCTGAGTCGCAAGAACCTCTTAGGGCCAATTCCCGACGTCCACATAATTTAATTGTTTCAATAATCGGAATGAGTCGTTTCCGGTATCCGCTATCAATCTGAGCCATTATATTTGGTTGAGATTTATTATGCACTTAAAAAAAATGTCGCCCAATAATACAGAAGATTTGTGGTATTGCCTTTCACTGTGATGTTTGAAATTACGTATAGCATGTTTCCATTTCGTCAGTGGCTGACTAACCAAGGATTTCAACTGCTGATGAGAGCTTTTACCTGCGCATTCTCCTGCAAATAACACACAATAATTGCATAAATCGCCTTATTAGAGATATAAACCAACCACGAGAAGCGGTCAAACCAATGTATCTGAAATTTTAATTTCCTCTTAACATCATTTACTGAAAACATGAATGACTTATCTGGCATCCAAGGAGATTTTAACAAATTATACTTTAAATCGTCATCAATTCTGGTGTTAGATCCTGTATAATTACTCACATCTAAAACATGCGGAGTCACATAATCCATAGTCCTAGGAACGACACCAAAAGTATTAGAAATACCAGAACTACTTGTGGCAGTGATACCATCAAAAATATTTTCAGTAGAACTACTGGGTTTAGACTTTTTAAATACATATTTCAATAATGTATTTTCTTGCGTCCTTTTTACCACTTCAAGTATTGAAGTGTTGAACCGACCTATAACAATTACAAAATAGCCAAATGTTAGTCAAATGAAAAATTGGTTTGGTAGAACAGCTGAAAAATATAAAGTTATTAAATGATGTTAATTTTTAAGTTGTATTAAATATAGGAATGGAAACAATCTACAAGAATTATTTCAATAGTATGTTCAAAATCAATCTACAATTTATAAAGGAAACAATCTATTCCTACAAATTTTAGTATATTTGGTAGCAAAGAACAATATTTTACTGCAATTGATAGAATAATTTTTATAAATTGTTTTTGTGCCATTTTTCCGAAATTTTTTTCCGTGAAATCTACTTTTAAACATCAAATCTTTTTAATTTTAGTTTAAATTACAAAAATTATAATTCTATTACATTACTTATTACAATACTAATTGATTACAATACTAACTATTATCTCACACCCCACACAACACGGAACAGCAACGCGTTTATGTTTTTCTCAGACGCGACATAACCACAACGAAACGTCAAGAATGGAGTTCGAGTAAGTCCCCGAAACTTCGTTGCTTCTGTAGTTTGCAAAGCACGTAACTTCGCTACTCCCTACTAGATGTGACTGTACTTACTAATAGAAATAGTATCTTCTTTTTTTCATTTCAGAGAAATCAATCCCCCGAAATGCCACGGGCTACGGCCGTGGTCCTAGGGTACTTCCCTACGGTACACTAGACTCTATTTTGAATTTCTCCTTAAGTAATGAACCCCTCCTTTAAATAAGTCACAACAAATTGTAAATTTAATTAAGCAAATTCTTGGGAAGCCAACTTACTCAAAGGCACATCATGGTTGACTTTATCGAATGCTTTTGCAAAGTCCGTATATACTACATCTACTTGACCTCTTCTATTTAGTTCAGAACTTACGTACTCATTTAAAATGGTTAAGTTAGTTTCTACAGATCGACGAGGAATAAAGCCATGCTGCTTAATGTGCAAGGATTTTTTGACAGGATTGAATATGCTATCGTAAACAATGTGCTCAAAATCTTTTGCAAATCAAGGTATAACTGATATTTGTTTAATTAGTTATTTGGCTTATAGAACCTGATTTATGAATGGGCGTCACTTTTGGCAACCTCCAATGTGAACGCAAGGTACTTGTTGTGATAGCTAAATTGAAAATTATGGAGAGAGGTAGAACAAAATATTCTTTACACCGTTTTAAGAAATATGGTGGGAGATTATCGCATATAAGCATAAACAATTCAAGCGAGCTTTTCTGATAAATTTTATCATATTCACTAAGCGGGTAGTTGGAAATAATATCAAAACTTCAGTTAAAACATTCGGCAAATGCCAGACTTACGCTTTCATCCGTCAAAAGTTTTCCACCATCTTGTTCAAAATATGTTGATTCGTTTATCGGTTATGCTGTATCAATTAGAGATGTGCAAATTACGTGAGTCCCGTCAGTTCACGGTAGGTCATGCATGACCCATCATGGACGGGCGGGCATCAATTTTTGTACCACTCACATGAACGTGCGTGATCGTGAACAAGTTTGAATTTTTAATTTTTTTTATAATAATATAATATAGTATATCGAAATTGTTCAGGTCCGCATTAACGAAAAATACAATATTTAATAATTTAAATAGCCATTTATTGGATAATAAAAATAGCCATTTATTGGCAATTTTTAAACTTTTGGGATGAATATATTGTATTTTGTCAACAGTATTTGCCTGTTTCTTCTTGCGTTTTGAAATTAAAATTGTCTTCTTCCAGCAATATTTAGTGTTTAATTAACAGTTTCTGGACTACTTA
Organism: Onthophagus sagittarius; assembly: GCA_036711965.1. Lineage (NCBI taxonomy): Eukaryota > Metazoa > Arthropoda > Insecta > Coleoptera > Scarabaeidae > Onthophagus > Onthophagus sagittarius. Next base: position 42,103,979 of record JASERS010000003.1, on the reverse strand, counting down.
TGTCAGGATATTGTCCAATAGTATTTAATATTTTCGAAATAAAATCAAATGATTTATATTGTTTTTTGCGATGAATATGTTTTTTGGCAGCAGTTTTCAACGCTGTATTAAGTCTTCAGGAAGTATTTTATTAAGTCTTCCAGAAGCAATATCCAGTCTTTTGGAAGTATTTTTAAGTCTTCTAGTAATGGTATCAAGTCTTGTAGAAGGATTATTAAGTGTTCTGCAAATATTTCAAATCTTCTTGAAGTAGGGCAAGCCTTCCAGAAGCAATATTAAGTTTTTGGGAGGCAATTCAAGTATTCTAGAAACAGTATCAATTCTTTCAAGGGCAGTATAAAGCCTTCTAGAAGAATTTCAAGTCGTTTCGAAGCAATTTCAAGTCTTTCAGAGGCCATATATATAACCAGCATCAAATCTTCTGAATGTATAGAAAATCTTTTGATAACCTTTTAAGTCTTTTAGACGCAATATCAAGTATTCCAAAGGAAGTGTTAGGTGTTCTGCGATGCAACCGTTGGATTGGGCTAATTTTAGGAGTTGGGTTGAAATAGACACCATGAGCCTCGGCTATTACGACCATCCCGGTGAGAAAATTAGTCTCCAGAAACGATGGAATCAAATAAGATGATAAGATAATTAAAAAGACGATGAACCTTAAGAATATCGACAAAAATAGATACTAAATCACGTTGTTTCTACTTTTTGCTATATTCTGTATTGAATGATTTGATAAGTATGTTATTGAAATTAAAATGCCAAATTCCTAAAATGTTGTCAAACAATTTTTTGAAGCATTTCAAGGCTTCTACAACCAGCATTACATCATCTAAATGTACTGAAAATCGTCTGACAACCTTTGAAATCATCTAGAAGCAATGTCAAGTCTTCCAAAGGGAATATTAAGTGTACTAGAAGCATTTCAAGCCTTCCAGAGACAATACCAAGTATTTTATATGCATTTATAACTAGCAACAAATCTTATGCATGTATTGAAAGTTTTCTCGAAACCTTTTAAATCTTATAGATGCAGTATCAAGTCTTACGAAGGGAATGATAATAAATGTTCTAGAAGGGTTGGGTTGGGTTGGGTTGGAAGGGTTTTAAGTCTTCTAGAGGTAATGTCAAGTCTTTTGGAAACATTTTAAGTCTGCTATAATCAGTATCAAGTCTTATAGCGGAAGTATGAAGTCTTCTAGAAGCATTTAAAGTCTTTTAACAACAGTATAAAGTCTACCAAAGGTAGTATCGAGTCTTCTGAAAGCATTTCAAGTCTTCAATAATCAGTATCAAATCTTCTAGTCTTCTGGAACCACCTCAATTTTTCCGGAAGCAATATCAAGTCTTCTAGAAGCACTATTCCATCTCAATGCATATTACGTGCTCTCAAAAAAATATTTGCTGCAAATACTAGGACTGAATTGGGTGGAAAAAGTTTAATGCTACATTAAAATTTGACATACAATGATGATAATCTTTAATCCAGACAAAACTATCAACAATTTCAAGAAGTTAATGTGCGGAATTTGTTTCACTTTCTTTTTATTTTTATTCATTCCATTTTAACCACAATTATAAAATTACAATTTATATTTTTAAATATGTTGCTTTAAAGAAGACTGCGCCTTGTGCATTTTCAGTCAGAGTTTTATGATAATAATAAGCAGGATTAAGTTTAAATTTGTTGAAACTAAAATAATTTAATCTTATTATCTCTTTACAATTTGCAAGAAAGGTGTGTCCATCTTGATTTGGCCCTTAGTTAATAATTTCGTTTTTTGTCCTCAGTAGTAAAGAGACCGAGTTATAAAAACGGATCATTCCATATCAAAGAACACTTGTACGTTATTATCTATATTGTACTTTTTAAAGGTACTGAGAACTTCTGCACTGTACTTGGTTTTCTTTCTATAATACGTGTTTATTCAAGGAAAATTTTGTAGGGGTCTGGTTTCTCTTGGTATTACCTAAGATGCGAATAAAGTTTCTGATGTTTTCCGGATTACTCGTAATATTTTCGAAAATTATATATAATTATATATTTTTGAATTTTTTCGTGCTTTTCTATTATTACAGCGGCGCAAAAGAACAACAAGAGCTTTTATCTCTTAAGCTTTTTTATTGTGTATGAATGGATTGTTTAAATTATTTAAGCCAAAAAATCTGAAGTTGATTCGTTACTCACCAAGAGCTTTTAAAACATAATTTTCCTAATGTGGTACAGGAAAGTGTCATATACAAACGTAGATTTTATTTGAGCGTTTAGATGTATGTTTATTAAAATGGCTTAAAAACTTTCTTAGACAATAGTCTTTCAATTCGTATGAAAAGATACTTAAGAAACAATTTAAAAATTAGAAAAAATAAGCATAATACCTTTAATTGTGTGCAAGTGTATTTGCCAAAACTTAAGCTACCCGTTTATTATCTTAAGATAGCTGTCCAGATATTCGATATTTTTATTTTTTATGATTTTTAGGATGGTCTGCATATTCCCATTAAATAATGTAGACATCCAACCCAACCCAAAAATTCAAGAAATTATAAATGCAAACTAAAAATTTTATTTTTGAATGCAAACAAAATAAATTAATTTGAGAAGACTAAAATTATTACAGAAATGAATCATTAATAATTTATTTATTATGTTTAGAGTGAGAACTACCATTCTGAATACATCCACGTGTTCTATTCCTCATTGCAGTTGTGATGATACCGAGCCGCATTTCTCGTTTAAGTTGTTGAGCAGCATGATTCATTCTGGAAATTAAATGCTCTCTACTTTGAATTTCCTGTTCATACAAAAGTGATTTCATGCGATCCCATACAAAAAATCTAAAGGCTTAAAGTCAGGAGACCTGGCAGGCCAGAGAATGGGCCCAGTTCGTCCAATCCAAGAATTAGGGCATATTTGATTTAGATAGTCACATACACTTCGTTGGTAATGGACAGGGCAGCCATCGTGTTGAAAAATCAGATCTCTTCGCAAATTCAACGGTATATCTTCTAGCAGAAAAGGTTGATTTTCTTGCAGAAAAGCTAAATAGTTTTCGCTATTTAAATTGTCAGGCAATATGTGCACTCCAATGAAATGATTAGCAATAATTGCACACCACGCGTTTACACTAAACTTGTCTTGAAAGGAAGCCTGCCTTTTCATATGAGGGTTGTCATCAAAAATGTAATAGTAAACAAATAAATCATAACAAAATCAATTTTTAGTGTGTAGTGTGTAGAATGAGGACGAGTTATCATCATCAACAATTTCAACTGATTTCAAATAAAATAACCACTTTCTCAAAGACTTTTTCAAATCAACTTATTGATAACTTATAAATCCACCTGGAAAATAAATTAAAGCTAGTACAGCACCATTCAAGACAGCACATATTTTGAAAGGTAAAAATAGTGCTATATAAAATGATGAAATAGACAAACAAAATAACATTGTACGTCTCAAACATAACTACATGTAACCGAAAAGATTATTGTTCATGTAGTTAATCGATAACAAAACCAGACCACGGTCATATGTAGATTGACACATTAGATACCACATAATATGTGATCTCTTCCTAAAAAATATAATGTTCAAGCAACTTTGTTTTAGATTCCATTGCTATTAGGTTACTTTACATTGCTGGAATACAGGAAAGATACATTGGAGCAATACTAAGGCTTATCAAGGAAATATCTGCCTTAAACCTTTACCGGCACCTACCCAGAAAAAATACCCAATGATCACTCGTAAGGCACAATTCCTCATTAAAAAGCTCAAAATCGGTACAAAATGTTTACAGATTTAGATTTTTACAGTAGACATTTAATGTCAAATACTAAGGACAATAAAGCATTTGTAATATTTTATACGGGATGTTAAAAAAAATAAAAATATTTATAAACGTAATGATACCATGGATCAACAAAGAATTATTAATAAACATGGGTTCGAAAATGAACGGTTTGGGAGATATGAAAGGTACAATGTGGAAAAAAACATTAGAATAAATGAATAGTATATAAATTAATAAATTACAAATTAATTATAATTAATTAAAAAACTTTAGCATTTTATTTCATTTTACCGCGAGAGAATGTTTTCTTGGTATTATAACACCCTTGTTTGTTCCTTTGAATTAGTAATTTCCTAGTTAAAGAGTTAATTGAATAAACAACTCATTAATTAGGATTATATACTCGTGTATTAAACTTTAATAAAACATTTCTGCCGTTGTTTATTTCAAATTTATAAAATAATAAAATGATAAAGTTTTTATAAAATTAAAATAAATTTAAAATATTCTTACCCATTATTTTCCATTTTTTAATTAAAAATATTTTAAATAAAAATATATCAACACCGAAGTTGTGCTGTTTACAAACACACATTTGTTTACAAACACTCCATGTATATTAATAGAACAATTTTTAACGTGTTTTGACCTATTCAGAGGGAAGTGAAGAGAAGGGCGTTGCTAGATTGTCGATTCACACGAATATTTAAAAAAAATTATAATAAAATTAAATAATCTAAAATAGGAAGCTTAAAAATGCATAAAGGCGAGCAATAATGAGAAGTAATAAACTGAAACAAAAAAAACGATGACTAAATTCCCGAATTGCAATAATAAGTGGAAAGCGATATCTGATGTCTCTAATAGGTGGAGTGTTGCGTTGCCAAAATTATTTTGTTTACCGTATGCGGTACATGTTGCAATTCCAATTTCGAATTATACGTATACTCTATTCTAGAAAGGTGCACATACAACAATTTTCATATAGGAAAATAAATTCTTTGGCTCACGATTTCCTGTGGTGCGTTCAACAACTGCCACAATAAATAACAAATAGAGATTTGTTATTTATTTAACTGTTACTTGTTACTTATTTAACTTAATTGTTTATTATATTGTTTCAATTGGATTTATAGTCCGCTTCGTCAATAAGTCACCAATTATTGATTCTTTCAATTCAGTAATCTTCATTGGTTTCCTTATAACAATGGACTAAATTGATAGAATGTTTATAATTGCAGTACTTATTATGGGTGTTTTATGAGATAAACTGATCTGCGACATCAATAACTGATTTACTATCATTATATTAAATTATTGCTTGTGCTTTAGCTGCATTTTCACCTTTACGAGTGATTATCCCTATCGCTTCTCAGTTTACTACCGAAACGTTATTATCAGTATGTACAGCGACAATTTCACCTACCTACAAATTCTTTCTTGTTGCAGCCAGTGGTCCTTTGTTTTGGTTTGCAGGTAGTGTATCCACAAGGTATACATCTTCTTCTAACATGCTTTCTGCCAATTCTACGTTGTTATTCCATAACAACATCGGTCAATCATATTCATTAATAAAAAGCTCCTAAGAACAGATTTCTAACACCATAAAAGCTATAAGTACAAAGGCTTTCACGATTGGTGTTAATTGAGCTAAAATTAGAACTAATACTAGCACTAACACTACAACTATCACTACGACTAATACTAGATCTAAAAGACGACTAATACTAGATCATAGCCATTATCATATTCCAGTTCAAAAATGCCATATGTATTTGTAGGTTGAAGGATAATGCTTTTCCTCTGCATCATCCTTCAACCTACTGCAAACATCTTTATGAAACCATATAGCCAAACAAGTATGAAAAGGACGAAATAATATTCTTCCAAAAATTTTAGTTTTTCGAAATACTACAAAGAAGACTCAAATACGCTGTATACTCCTGCACCAGATTATTCATGTTCTTAAATTTTTAAATCTTATTAATCAATTTGTATGTACAAAGGAAAATGTACATTAGGAAATTCATTTTTACCACATAAAAAATATAAAAGTTTCTACACCTAGAATTTGTTGAACGATTTTATTAAAATTTTCATCAACGATGTCTTTGTCTAGAATAAACAAACGATAAGTGTCTTCCACTTGTAGAATTCCTTTTCTCTTTTAGCTCGACACATCCTCTAAATATACGTTTCAAACAAACAGTGTTTCCTAATTCTCACCGTACACCCGATATCACCTGTTAACATTATCCGCCCAATATCTGTTCGCTAGCTTCCATTACTACAAAATAGATAGATAGATAGATAGATAGATAGATAGTATCTAGAAGTCAGCTTTTTTCTTTCCTCACTCCCTTCCTTCAAGAGTTATTTTGGAAGCTTGTCTGTCATTACGTCTTCATATCTTTCATTGTTGCACCTTCCCTCTCTTATCACCATCCTTTTATCCTGTTACTGGACGTTTCTATATCTATCCCTTACCTTATCCCACAAATTAATAACACAAACCAACACAACCCAACCTAAGAAAACCCAACTTAGCTCAATCCAACCCAATTGTACGCGTTAAGTGAAACTAATCTGTTAAATCATTAGACGAAGTAAACACCATGGATACAAACACATTTAGTGACCACAGAAAGGGGCATGGTGAACAGGCTTACATCATTTCATAATAGAAATAGAATAATATACACTGGAAGTTCTACTGGTGGTTTCATATATTATTTAAAATCATTTATTTGCGTATTCATAAAACAAAGCATGACTCATGTGTAAACGGTGAACATAGTGCACCTAAACAAAGGAAGGTAACAAATTCGCTTAACAACAAACATCAAAAGTTTGTCAAAATAATTTAGCGTATGATAGCTCCTGATGATCTATCATTTATTATTTATTCAACTAATTTTTGACTAATCATAATTAATAATTATTTCTTATTTACGTATGATCAGTTTTTTTATATGACATAATCCCCCAAAATATAAGAACTGGAGATCTTCTAAATCAGTTTATCAAAAAAATTGAAGTACACATGACGAGAGAGAGAAAGAGGCGGAGAAAAAAGACGAAAATCGGTATTTAAAATAAGGCCTTAACATGAAATAGCACAACTAAATATTATTAGAGTCTACGAGGCGCATGAACTGATGAAAGAGTATGTCGAGGAAGAACATGCGTTTTTATGTGATGATAACTATGATGCGTTTATAGATATTAAAAACAATATTACTGCGATAGATAAATTTATAGGCAAGGTATTTGTGTGTGTTGAGTGTTGTGGATGTGTGTTTACTTCTTGTTATTTTCGCCTAACGGAGAAGTGGAGAACTATAAAGCGCTGCTGCATAATATAAAAATAGCTATCAAATATAAAAAGGAAAAATAGTATTGAGTAGAACTCTGAATTCCAAGTATGTTATGATAGGATCTTGACGGCAAAAAGAAGGAAGATATTATAGGAATGGCTTCCGTCTAATTACCTGATAGTGTTGAATACGGACTTTTCACGGATTGTAAGTATGCAACGTATGATTGACGTGTTTCCACATGCACAATGTGGAATAATATGCAGAGAATCTTGATGTGATGCCTGAAATGGGAGTAAATACCGATCAAGATGGGTGGAAAGTTTCTTAGATTATTTGTTGCCGATCTGAACAGAAATGCAGAGGAAAGCACTGAAAACATCACTATTAGACTTGAGGATATGGCGGAGAGACACAAGGAAAAAAGAACAAGACTAAAAAAATTGATAACGAAAAGCAAAGAAAAAAATGGAAAGATCCGTGCCAAGAAGTGAGCATATGGTCAGATAAAGTAGGACAAAATAGAAGTGTCTGTCGAGAACGTTCCATTATTTGAAATGGAAGACTTGGACGATGCAACAGCAAATATTCGGAAAAAGAAGGCACCAGGATCGAATAACATTACGGCGGAGATACTGATTAAGACTGTAATTGAAAATGAGACAATCTTTTTAAGTATTTTCAATAATTACCTGAAAAAGGATAATATTCGAACTCAATATTTTTCATAATATGGAGGGATTCAAAGTTGCTGCTGAGCCAGAAAGGGTAGGTTTTGAAAGGGTAGAGTTACAATAATGGAAAAGCGAAGGAAGTGTAAGCGAATATTTGACAAGGATGATACAAGAATTTGTATTCTACTAAGTAGAAGACAAAGCTAGTTACGAAATGAGAAACGTTGTGAGACGGCTTCAAACAAAAAATTTTTAAACTTTTGGGATGAATATATTGTATTTTGTCAACAGTATTTGCCTGTTTCTTCTTGCGTTTTGAAATTAAAATTGTCTTCTTCCAGCAATATTTAGTGTTTAATTAACAGTTTCTGGACTACTTATGTCAGGATATTGTCCAATAGTATTTAATATTTTCGAAATAAAATCAAATGATTTATATTGTTTTTTGCGATGAATATGTTTTTTGGCAGCAGTTTTCAACGCTGTATCAAGTCTTCAGGAAGTATTTTATTAAGTCTTCCAGAAGCAATATCCAGTCTTTTGGAAGTATTTTTAAGTCTTCTAGTAATGGTATCAAGTCTTGTAGAAGGATTATTAAGTGTTCTGCAAATATTTCAAATCTTCTTGAAGTAGGGCAAGCCTTCCAGAAGCAATATTAAATTTTTGGGAGGCAATTCAAGTATTCTAGAAACAGTATCAATTCTTTCAAGGGCAGTATAAAGCCTTCTAGAAGAATTTCAAGTCTTTTCGAAGCAATTTCAAGTCTTTCAGAGGCCATATATATAACCAGCATCAAATCTTCTGAATGTATAGAAAATCTTTTGATAACCTTTTAAGTCTTTTAGACGCAATATCAAGTATTCCAAAGGAAGTGTTAGGTGCTCTGCGATGCAACCGTTGGATTGGGCTAATTTTAGGAGTTGGGTTGAAATAGACACCATGAGCCTCGGCTATTACGACCATCCCGGTGAGAAAATTAGTCTCCAGAAACGATGGAATCAAATAAGATGATAAGATAATTAAAAAGACGATGAACCTTAAGAATATCGACAAAAATAGATACTAAATCACGTTGTTTCTACTTTTTGCTATATTCTATATTGAATGATTTGATAAGTATGTTATTGAAATTAAAATGCCAAATTCCTAAAATGTTGTCAAACAATTTTTTGAAGCATTTCAAGGCATCTACAACCAGCATTACATCATCTAAATATACTGAAAATCGTCTGACAACCTTTGAAATCATCTAGAAGCAATGTCAAGTCTTCCAAAGGGAATATTAAGTGTACTAGAAGCATTTCAAGCCTTCCAGAGACAATACCAAGTATTTTATATGCATTTATAACTAGCAACAAATCTTATGCATGTATTGAAAGTTTTCTCGAAACCTTTTAAATCTTATAGATGCAGTATCAAGTCTTACGAAGGGAATGATAATAAATGTTCTAGAAGGGTTGGGTTGGGTTGGGTTGGAAGGGTTTTAAGTCTTCTAGAGGTAATGTCAAGTTTTTGGAAACATTTTAAGTCTGCTATAATCAGTATCAAGTCTTATAGCGGAAGTATGAAGTCTTCTAGAAGCATTTAAAGTCTTTTAACAACAGTATAAAGTCTACCAAAGGCAGTATCGAGTCTTCTGAAAGCATTTCAAGTCTTCAATAATCAGTATCAAATCTTCTAGTCTTCTGGAACCATCTCAATTTTTCTGGAAGCAATATCAAGTCTTCTAGAAGCACTATTCAATCACAATGCATATTACGTGCTCTCAAAAAAATATTTGCTGCAAATACTAGGACTGAATTGGGTGGAAATAGTTTAATGCTACATTAAAATTTGACATACAGTGATGATAATCTTTAATCCAGACAAAACTATCAACAATTTCAAGAAGTTAATGTGCTTAATTTGTTTCACTTTCTTTTTATTTTTATTCATTCCATTTTAACCACAATTATAAAATTACAATTTATATTTTTAAATATATTGCTTTAAAGAAGACTGCGCCTTGTGCATTTTCAGTCAGAGTTTTATGATAATAATAAGCAGGATTAAGTTTAAATTTGTTGAAACTAAAATAATTTAATCTTATCATCTCTTTACAATTTGCAAGAAAGGTGTGTCCATCTTGATTTGGCCCTTAGTCAATAATTTCGTTTTTTGTCCTCAGTAGTAAAGAGACGGAGTTATAAAAACGGATCATTCCATATCAAAGAACACTTGTACGTTATTATCTATACTGTACTTTTTAAAGGTACTGAGAACTTCTGCACTATGCTTGGTTTTCTTTCTATAATACGCGTTTATTCAAGGAAAATTTTGTAGGGGGTCTGGTTTCTCTTGGTATTACCTAAGATGCGAATAAAGTTTCTGATGTTTTCCGGATTACTCGTAATATTTTCGAAAATTATATATAATTATATATTTTTGAATTTTTTCGTGCTTTTCTATTATTACAGCGGCGCAAAAGAACAACAAGAGCTTTTATCTCTTAAGCTTTTTTATTGTGTATGAATGGATTGTTTAAATTATTTAAGCCAAAAAATCTGAAGTTGATTCGTTACTCACCAAGAGCTTTTTAAACATAATTTTCCTAATGTGGTACAGGAAAGTGTCATATACAAACGTGGATTTTATTTGAACGTTTAGATGTATGTTTATTAAAATGGCTTAAAAACTTTCTTAGACAATAGTCTTTCAATTCGTATGAAAAGATACTTAAGAAACAATTTAAAAATTAGAAAAAATAAGCATAATACCTTTAATTGTGTGCAAGTGTATTTGCCAAAACTTAAGCTACCCGTTTATTATCTTAAGATAGCTGTCCAGATATTCGATATTTTTATTTTTTATGATTTTTAGGATGGTCTGCATATTCCCATTAAATAATGTAGACATCCAACCCAACCCAAAAATTCAAGAAATTATAAATGCAAACTAAAAATTTTATTTTTGAATGCAAACAAAATAAATTAATTTGAGATTAAAATTGTTACAGAAATGAATCATTAATAATTTATTTATTATGTTTAGAGTGAGAACTACCATTCTGAATACATCCACGTGTTCTATTCCTCATTTTAGTTGTGATGATACCGAGCCGCATTTCTCGTTTAAGTTGTTGAGCAGCATGATTCATTCTGGAAATTAAGTGCTCTCTACTTTGAATTTCCTGTTCATACAAAAGTGATTTCATGCGATCCCATACAAAAAATCTAAAGGCTTAAAGTCAGGAGACCTGGCAGGCCAGAGAATGGGCCCAGTTCGTCCAATCCAAGAATTAGGGCACATTTGATTTAGATAGTCACATACACTTCGTTGGTAATGGTCAGGGCAGCCATCGTGTTGAAAAATCAGATCTCTTCGCAAATTCAACGGTATATCTTCTAGCAGAAAAGGTTGATTTTCTTGCAGAAAAGCTAAATAGTTTTCGCTATTTAAATTGTCTGGCAATATGTGCACTCCAATGAAATGATTAGCAATAATTGCACACCACGCGTTTACACTAAACTTGTCTTGAAAGGCTTCCTTTCAAGACAAGTGCCTTTTCATATGAGGGTTGTCATCAAAAATGTAATAGTAAACAAATAAATCATAACAAAATCAATTTTTAGTGTGGGTACCAAAATAATAGTTTTTAATTCTAAGTTATGTATATACTACAACTGTGCTTTATTATGCGACCTAATTTTTTATAAGAAATAATTTCCGTAAGTTATCCATGTATTCTTGAAACCATGTTTTTTCGCAAATCCTAGATAAAGTTCTTGCCGCTTCCTTGTTAAGTCCTCCCTCACTACCAAATCGGTACCCTTCAGCGCAGATTTATACTTAAAAACTTTATTCCTGGTTCCAATATAGCAGTATACTCAATGAAAACCCAAGAAATTTAATGTCTACCTTGAATTAGTAAGAATGAGGAAGAGTTATCATCATCAACAATTTCAACTGATTTCAAATAAAATAACCACTTTCTCAAAGACTTTTTCAAATCAACTTATTGATAACTTATAAATCCACCTGGAAAATAAATTAAAGCTAGTACAGCACCATTCAAGACAGCACATATTTTGAAAGGTAAAAATAGTGCTATATAAATATAACCATAAACATATAACCGAAAAGATTATTGTTCATGTAGTTAATCGATAACAAAACCAGACCACGGTCATATGTAGATTGACACATTAGATACCACATAATATGTGATCTCTTCCTAAAAAATATAATGTTCAAGCAACTTTGTTTTAGATTCCATTGCTATTAGGTTACTTTGCATTGCTGGAATACAGGAAAGATACATTGGAGCAATACTAAGGCTTATCAAGGAAATATCTGTCTTAAACCTTTACCGGCACCTACCCAGAAAAAATACCCAATGATCACTCGTAAGGCACAATTCCTCATTAAAAAGCTCAAAATCGGTACAAAATGTTTACAGATTTAGATTTTTACAGTAGACATTTAATGTCAAATACTAAGGACAATAAAGCATTTGTAATATTTTATACGGGATGTTAAAAAAAATAAAAATATTTATAAACGTAATAATACCATGGATCAACAAAGAATTATTAATAAACATGGGTTCGAAAATGAACGGTTTGGGAGATATGAAAGGTACAATGTGGAAAAAAATATTAGAATAAATGAATAGTATATAAATTAATAAATTACAAATTAATTATAATTAATTAAAAAACTTTAGCATTTTATTTCATTTTACCGCGAGAGAATGTTTTCTTGGTATTATAACACCCTTGTTTGTTCCTTTGAATTAGTAATTTCCTAGTTAAAGAGTTAATTGAATAAACAACTCATTAATTAGGATTATATACTCGTGTATTAAACTTTAATAAAACATTTCTGCCGTTGTTTATTTCAAATTTATAAAATAATAAAATGATAAAGTTTTTATAAAATTAAAATAAATTTAAAATATTCTTACCCTTTATTTTCCATTTTTTAATTAAAAATATTTTAAATAAAAATATATCAACACCGAAGTTGTGCTGTTTACAAACACACATTTGTTTACAAACACTCCATGTATATTAATAGAACAATTTTTAACGTGTTTTGACCTATTCAGAGGGAAGTGAAGAGAAGGGCGTTGCTAGATTGTCGATTCACACGAATATTTAAAAAAAATTATAATAAAATTAAATAATCTAAAATAGGAAGCTTAAAAATGCATAAAGGCGAGCAATAATGAGAAGTAATAAACTGAAACAAAAAAAACGATGACTAAATTCTAACTCCCAAATTGCAATAATAAGTGGAAAGCGATATCTGATGTCTCTAATAGGTGGAGTGTTGCGTTGCCAAAATTATTTTGTTTACCGTATGCGGTACATGTTGCAATTCCAATTTCGAATTATACGTATACTCTATTCCAGAAAGGTGCACATACAACAATTTTCATATAGGAAAATAAATTCTTTGGCTCACGATTTCCTGTGGTGCGTTCAGCAACTGCCACAATAAATAACAAATAGAAATTATTAAAAAATATATTTCTTGGAGACTGTGTCATATAGCAATAATAACAATTGTACTAGCACTAATATATAATATAACAACAATAACAATTTCAACTGCCATTTTAATTAAGCTTTAGCTTGGTACTTTAGAAATATTTATTGCACATGAAGTATTGGGGGCAAATTGTGTATTTGGTCCAAACCTCGGGGTATCTCTTGTTAAGCAAAGTTTCTTCCTTATTTGGTTGCAATACCGTTTTAACATGAGGTCTCTTCCACTTTTTTAACATTTCAAGTCTATGAACTTTTCCTGTTGATATTGGATTTATATTTGTATTGGATTTATATTAGCTGAGTTATATTTGGTAGCGTATCCTGAGATTGTTCTTCCTCGTTATATCGTGTAACGACTGTTATTTTGTTTCAATTGGATTTATAGTCCGCTTCGTCAATAAGTCACCAATTATTGATTCTTTCAATTCAGTAATCTTCATAGGTTTCCTTATAACAATGGACTAAATTGATAGAATGTTTATAATTGCAGTACTTATTATGGGTGTTTTATGAGATAAACTGATCTGCGACATCAATAACTGATTTACTATCGTTATATTAAATTATTGCTTGTGCTTTGGTTGCGTTTTCACCTTTACGAGTGATTATCCCTATCGCTTCTCAGTTTACTACCGAAACGTTATTATCAGTATGTACAGAGACAAGTTCCCCTACCTACAAATTCTTTCTTGTTGCAGCTAGTGAGTCTTTGTTTCGGTTTGCAGGTAGTGTATTCACAATGTATACATCTTCTTATAACATGCTTTCTACCAATTCTACGTTGTTATTCCATAACAACATCGGTCAATCATATTCGTTAATAAAAAGCACCTAAGAACATATTTCTAACACCATAAAAGCTATAAGTACAAAGGCTTTCACGATTGGTGTTAATTGAACTAAAATTAGAACTAATACTAGCACTAACACTAGAACTATCACAATGACTAATACTAGATCTAAAACTAGAAACTTTCTTGTTATGCCATGCGTTTTTTGAAAAAATGTGTGACGTTTCGGATGCCATGCCGCAACCTTCTTCGGAAACTGGTTCGAAGTACACTTCTTTTCAATTTTAGTTCAACCATAAAAGGTATGTAGAAGTATGTTCCATGGCTTCAAGTACAATACTGAAATCTTTTTAATTGCAATAATTTGGGTATTATTATATACATAGCCATTATCATATTCCAGTTCAAAAATGCCATATGTATTTGTAGGTTGAAGGATTCCTCTGATAAACGTCTTTATGAAACTATATAGCCAAACAAATATGAAAAGGACGAAATAATATTCTTCCAAAAATTTGAGTTTTTCGAAATACTACAACGAAGACTCAAATACGCTGTATACTCCTGCACCAGATTATTCATTTTTTTAAATTTTTAAATCTTATTAGTCAATTTGTATGTACAAAGGAAAATTTATTAGGAAATTCATTTTTACCACATAAAAAATATAAAAATTGCTACACCTAGAATTTGTTGAACGATTTTATTAAAATTTTCATCAACGATGTCTTTATCTAGAATAAACAAACGATTAGCGTCTTCCACTTGTAGAATTCCTTTTTTCTTATAGCTTGACACATCCTCTAATTATACGTTTCAAACAAACAGTGTTTCTTAATTCTCCCCGTACACCCGATATCACCTATTAACATTATCCGCCCAATATCCGTTCGCTAGCTCCCATTACTACAATAGTATCTAGAAGTCAGCTTTTTTCTTTCCTCACTCCCTTCCTTCAAGAGTTCTTTTGGAAGCTTGTCTGTCATTACGTCTTCATATCTTTCATTGTTGCACCTTCCCTCTCTTATCACCGTCCTTTTATCCTGTTACTGGACGTTTCTATATCTATCCCTTATCTTATCCCACAAATAAATAACACAAACCAACACAACCCAACGTAAGAAAACTCAACTTAGCTCAATACAACCCAATTGTATGCGTTAAGTGAAACTAATCTGTTAAATCGTTAGACGAAGTAAACACCATGGATACAAACACCTTTACTGATCACAGAAAGGGGCATGGTGAACAGGCTTACATCATTTCATAATAGAAATAGAATAATATACGCTGGAAGTTCTACTGGTGGTTTCATATATTATTTAAAATCATTTATATGCGTATTCATAAAACAAAGCATGACTCATGTGTAAACGGTGAACATAGTGCACCTAAACAAAGGAAGGTAACAAATTCGCTTAACAACAAACATCAAAAGTTTGTCAAAGTAATTTAGCGTATGATAGCTCGTGATGATCTATCATTTATTATTTATTCGATTAATTTTTAACGAATCATAATTAATAATTATTTCTTATTTATGTATGATCAGTTTTTTTATGTGACATAAATCCCCAAAATATAAGAATTGGAGATCTTCTAAATCAGTTTATCAAAAAAATTGAAGTACACATAACGAGAGAGAGAAAGAGGCTGAGAAGAAAAGATGAAAATCGGTATTTAAAATAAGGCCTTAACATGAAATAGCACAACTAAATATTATTAGAGTCTACGAGGCGCATGAACTGATGAAAGAGTATATGGAGGAAGAACATGCGTTTTTATGTGATGATAACTATGATGCGTTTATAGATATTAAAAACAATATTACCGCGATAGATACATTTATAGGCAAGGTATTTTTGTGTGTTGAGTGTTGTGGATGTGTATTTGCTTCTTGTTATTTTCGCCTAATGGAGATGTGGAGAACTATAAAACGCTGCTGCATAATATAAAAATAGCTATCAAATATAAAAAGGAAGAATAGTATTGAGTAGAACTCTGAATTCCAAGTATGTTATGATAGGATCCTGACGGCAAAAAGAAGAAAGATATTATAGGAATGGCTTACGTCTAATTACCTGATAGTGTTGAATACGGATTGTAGGATTGTAAGTATGCAACGTATGATTGACGTGTTTCCACATGCACAATTGGCGTGTGGAAGAATATGCAGAGAATCTTAGCAATCATTCGAAGTAATTTCGAACGCAATTGCATTCGAAATTACTAACGTGATGCCTGAAATGGGAGAAAACACCGATCAAAACGAGTGGAGTTCCTTAGATTATTTGTTGCCGATCTGAACAGAAATGCAGAGGAAATCATTGAAAGCATCACTAGTAGGCTTGTGGAAATGGCGGAAAGATACAAGGAAAAAAGAACAAGTCTAAAAAAATTGATAACGAAAAGTAAAGAACAAAATGGAGTGATCCGTGCCAAGAAGTGAACACGTGGTCAGATAAAGTAGGATAAAATAGAAGTGCCTGTCGAGAGCGTTCCATTATTTAAAATGGAAGAGTTGGACGATGCAACAGCAAATGGTGATACTGATTAAGACTGTAATTGAAAATGAGACAATCTTTTTAAGTATAATCAATAACTACCTGAAAAAGGGTAATATTCGAACTCAATATTTTTCAAAATATGGAAGATTACAAAATTGCTGCTGAGCCAGAAAGGGTAGCTTTTGAAAGGGTAGAGTTGAAATAATGGAAAAGTAAAGTGTAAGTGAATATTTGACAAGCATGATACAAGGATTTGTCTTCTACTAAGTAGAAGACAAAGTTAGTTACGAATTGAGAAACGTTCTGAGAAGGTTTCAAACATGGGCATTAAGGTGGTCGTTCCAAACACCGAGGTGGTTGTCTTGCAAGAGCAAATCCAATAAAATTTTAGACGTAAAGTCCCTAAAATTGATATACTCGTCGACGGGCGACATACTGAAAGTCAAATACTTGAGCGTTTATTTTAGATCAAAAGAATAACAGAGAAGGCTGTAGAAATAAATAACATTTTACATATAATATTAAGTAACATAGGAGTAAATGCAAACTCTTGACTATCTCTGCAGTATTGTATGTAGTGCCGAGGTAAAGTCGGGTCCTGAAATATAAATATTATGCAAATGTGTTGCAAGCAGCCAACAGAAATCTATTGGAGTGGCATCGGCGTACTGTATGGTGTCCGCCGCGAATGTGGAAGTGATAGCGGAAATGCCGCCTCTGATATATTGAAGTGGCAACTGAGGTGGGACGGATATGCTAGGTGAGCTAGAACCATAATACCAAACATAGAACGGTGAATAAATATACAGTGGTCACGATATATATGAAAAGTATCTGCATAATGTTGAGAAGGTATCGACGGATGACTGTTGGTTTTGTGGAGGAGTAGATACATCGAAGCATACAATTTTTTATTGCCTAAAGTTTGATATAGAAAGGACTAGATGTTGTCAACAAATTCGTAGAAACTTGACCAACGACAGCATCAATGAAATGATGATGGAAAGCAGATATAACTAGGAAGAAATACAACAACTAATTTATTATTTTAACTGGTTTAACTACAGTCACAGTCAGATGTAGTCTCCAATACTACATAACAAAACATAACAAACTTGTCTGCATAGAAATAAACTCAACTAAAGAAGTAATATAAAAACAGTCTAGATTTATAGTACTTATATTTAAGGATGAAGGGTTTCAGGATCGGTGTTAATTGAACTAAAATTAGAACTAACACTACCACTAAGACTAGAACTATCACTAGAACTAATGCTAGATCTAAACCTCGAAACTTTTGGGCTTTCCGTGCGTTTTTAGACAAAATTTTTTATGTTTCGGATGCTATGTTGTAACCTTTATGAACCGGTTTCTGAAGAAGGTTGCAACATGGCATCCGAAACGTCAAACATGTTTTCAACTTTGCCGGATTATTAGGTACATTTTGAAGCGGTACCTTCCTTGAAAGCTTACAAGCATTGCATCTATAGTAATAGACTGTTTAAGTCTATAAACATTTTGACAATTTTCTAGAAATATGTTAAAAATAAATGAAATTGCTGCAGCCGGATCGTTCTTCATTCTCTCTTTCCTGTCCTGAAAATTCACGAATCGTATAGTCATCAAAAGAATAGCAAACCTCTTCTTACTCATGACTGCTCTAAATATTTCTCTTCCACTTCAGTCGGTTGCGAATATAGGGTCTATATTTTTATGACTCGAATTGAAGATTGCCGTACATACTAGAAGTCCATAAAATGCCTTGAGCTCAGTGATATCTATGCCTATTATATGATGTCTGGATTATATAGAATATCTGTCACGAATTGAACTTAGTTTTTGGTTGGTGTGCTGTAGAATATGTTCTAACATTTTGTTATTGAAGAGTAAATTCCAGATTAGCAATGGATTCACAGCAACACCGAGGTTGTAACATTTTTGAACATAAAATGGTCAGACTGCAAAACTACGCTAAAAAGTGTTATTTTTAATGTATAAAATTAAAAATATGAAATATATAGGAATAATAGGTGGGTACCCCACAAATTATTGTTTTTTGTAAAAGATTTAAATTAAGGAATCAACTTTGTGATGTTAAAACCGAACAGAGCCCCATGAGAGGGCTCCGACCGAGTGATTTTCCCTACCTGATTCTCCACCTGCATTCGTTAAGGTTCCCTATATTCTGGGTTTTACTGAGAATCTAATCAGGATTTTTCGGGATTGTCGATTAAAATTTGCTAAATGCACCTGCAGATCCCTGAGAAATATTTTCTCCTCCCTTAAGAACACTACACCTCGTCCACTACAATCAAATTTGGTCTACAGCATTGATTGGAAGGGTTGTGACAGTTGCTATGCGGGTACTACTTCCCAATATCTAAAATTTCGTTTGTCTCAACATTTGAGAGGCTGTGCCACAAAAAAATCAGGTGGTACCGCCCTGGCAGAACACCATGTTACCACGATCATAATTTTGATTTTGATAATGCAAACATTCTGTGCAAAGAAAAATGTTATAGTAGGAGATTATTTATGGAAATGTTCCATATTGTCTCTTTGGACAACACAGTTAACTTCAGGACTAATTCACAGGGGTTTAGTGAAACCTATTGTCACCTCATTGAAAAAAACCTAACAACAACTCGGTTTTGTCAGACCTCTCATAGACCCCATGAAAGGTCTGACAAAACGGTTCGGTTTTAACATCACAAAGTTGATTCCCTAATTTAAATCTTTTACAAAAAATAACAATTTGTGGGTACCCACCTATTATTTATATATATTACATATTTTTAATTTTATAAATTAAAAGTAACGCTTTTAAGCGTATCTCATACATTCACTGCTTTGCAGTCTGACCATTTTATGTTCAAAAATTTTACAACAGGTATGTTTCGGTCATTTGTGTCTTGCCTTTTTAATTTTGTTAATATAAAATATTTCCCTATAGTTGTGTTCCCTAGAGCCAACTTTAACCTTTGTGTCGGTCTTCCCTCGTATGTTATTGACTTTATAGTCGTTTTTTTTAATTTTTAAATTTTAATTTCATTTGGTTAGATTTGGGGTTAAGAGCATTTTGCAAGTCTCTGTCCTTGTCAACATTTTGTTCCATCCTTGTTTGCTTAGCCTTTCTCTTCTTCTTTTTGGGATGCACACCTGGTGATGTTCTTGCCTTAAAGTTTTTCCCCAGTGTTAGTTGGCGCACCTACTCTTGATCGCTACCCACGCTGTAGTAGCATACCCTGAAGAAAATAAAAATAAATTATCGAAAGCTTGGTTTTGATTGAAGGATGTTTTTTAATTCTCCAACCAAGACGGGGACTTGGTTGAATTCCCAATAATCGCTCTTAATTATTATCTATAATATTTACACTTTCATTCAATTAAATTAGGTTGTCTTCCGATGCGTTATCTATGTCACTGTCGTCACTGTCTACAGTATTTTGGTACCGTTTTAAAAGAGAGTGCAAAATACCTATTCCAAAATGTTGCTACCACCGCTATAACTATTCACGGAGCAAGATACAGAGCGATCATAATCATTTCCTATAGTTGAATAAGGCATAAGTACAAACTACACAGCTGTTACAATAATACATCTTATATATTACAACTGTAAACGACTTAAAGAAATGTAAACACAGTTGAACCAATTTGAACGAAGCTGTCTCAATATTTGTATTGCATTAAGTATAGTGCAACTCAAAGATAGATTCTCGTTAATTATACGTTATTTAGTCGTGTGGATAATCGAAAAATGTAAACATTTTTCTATTTACAGTAACATCTATTTAATATAACGTTTTTATTTCATACCTTTAAAAGAAATATTGTTTATTACGAGTTAGTAGTGCAATCGTACGGTTTTTCATTATTAATTTTCAATTCACAAACGTGATAACTAACTGAAATGCAAACTTTTGCAACGTAGACAATTACACAGTGGACAAAAAAAAACAGATAGCAAAATTAAATAGGATGTAACGTGCAAAAAAAAATCGTCGTGTAGCGACATATTTTCCTTTGAATAAAGCAAAAAGTTACACAAACGTGTAAGCGTATCTAAATTCCATTAGTAGAATTCGAGGTGCCGCCAGGTCCGGTTAATTGCTTGTGACAACCAGCGGTTCCCCTGGAGATAGGAAGGAAAAGAGGGAAACGCGTAGAGAATAGCAAAACAACGATGAGAACGAAGTGCATTTGACGCGCACAGCTGAATCCGCAGCGCTCTTTTGACGATGCGACATCAAAGTGCCCGGCCGTGATTTTTCCGGAAATAATGCGTTCCAACTGTCTGGGAAGCGCCCGTTCGTTTTAGAACAAAGCCGCGAAACTGCGCGTGGAAATGTTTCCGACTCGCCGAGTGATGTTCTCCTTTCGACCTATTGCGATTTTGATCCTCCGCTGAATACCATACAGAATACTACAATGAAATTTTTGATAAATAAAATACTGTGTCTGCTCTTCAGATGCACGTTGAATGATTTCTATTTCGAATAGCTACGCTTCTGTTCCATAGATACACGTAGTATTTTGCATTTTATCTCAGGATTGCATATTGAAATGCCGATTGTAGGATATTTCAAACTTATATTAAGACAGAATTAAAAAGTAAACGCCGACGAGGCTTTTGTGATAGCAGTAATTTACGAGTCCGGATGTAACAGAAGCCGCAACTATTCGCAATTAAATTCGCGGAGGTAAAAAGGTAAGTAAAAAGCGGGCATTCAATTTACATAGCTTGCTTCCGGGAGAGGTTGCCGCCGTCGTTGCGGAATTTTCCTTATTAAAAACACTCCCGGAATCCCGTAAAAATAAACGACGACCCCGGCCGACGCCCTTTGCTAATTTTCACATAATACATAACAACGATGCGGGGCGCGGAATGCCTTCTCGAGCAAAGCGGAGGTAGCGACTTAAAAGAGATTTCAATCTCTGCCAGCGTAGATACTTGGAATTATTAAACTCCCTCTGCTTCCGAGAAAACGTGGCCTTAAGCCGGCAAAAAGTTCCCCAAAGAAACGTACCGTCGAATGCGGCTCTCGAGTGACCTCTGCCAACTTCGCCAAGAAGCTACGGAATTAAGGTTTTCAAGTTTTTTCTCGTCAGATACGCAACGCAGATTACAAGGGAAAATGTCTTGACCGTTTAAAAAGTAACAGAGGTAAACTATGAAAAGAAAAGTTTTCGTTTTAAAAATTTCACAGTAAATTACAATTTGCGACTTCTGACATTTTGATAAAGGTGTCGGGACTTGTGGCGAATGCATAATGTAAATTTCGTAAGCTTAGTGCGTCGAACTTCTTGGCGGTTTTATTAATTATATCTTTGGACCTTTTAAAACTTTACGACTGCGTTAAAAATCAAATGTAAGAACTTTCAAAACATATTTTCGTCTTGACGATTTTATGACAAAAACAATTACCGGTGCAAGCAAAAAGAAAACTGGATTTTGTAGTTAATAGCAAAAAAAACTAGAACTTGTTATCGACGTTGCTGCCACACCTACAACCCCTTGCAATTTGTAGCCGTCAAGTGAAGTGTGCCTCGAAATCTGGAGCGTCGTCAGTAACACGGTCGGAAAACTAATCCGGTTACCAACTTTCGTGCGGCAACTAAATAACGCGCATTAACAAATTAGCAGACGGGCGGAACGTTGACAAGAACGAATCTGCATAGAGGAGACAACGTCCTCGTGCAATCGCCCATTGTTTTGACGACTACTCGACGCGGATTACGAAAATTCCGAATTTGGAACCGTCGCTGTCGTCGTCGACGCCGTTGCGAGGCTTCAAAGCGGAACTAAAAACAATCCGAAAGCTGCCTGAGAGCGGTTTCTGTTCCACCGTACAAGACAAATTAAAACGTATAAAACATACCGAACCCATTAACATTTAACACCACCATTTTTCTCCTTTTACTCTCCTGTCGAAATACTTTTCCAAAATTCTCCCTAGGGGATGGGCTAAATTTAAATGTCTCAAGCGACCTCCCTCCGAGAAAGAAAAGTATACGTAATGAGATTATGCTTCGGCCTACTAACGTTAATTAAACAGCATCGTTCGCGCACAGGGGGTGACAAGTCCATTTTGGCTTATTAAAAAGTGCCATCTAACGTCTGTCATGGAGTAAACGAACTTTACTTCTGAATATTAAGAGATAATTTCATTTTACTTTGATTATTAATCTAATATTATACAACGTTTCGAATCTTAACGTTACAGAGTGGTCACTTTTGGCGATTTAAGCGAAATTATTTTATCTGATAAAATATATAATTAACGCTTGAAAAGCGAAAATAGGTATCTGTCGTAAGTTTAAACAATAGGTAAAAGGTTTTGGTATAATCATAAAATAACAAGTAAAAACATTATATATTATTTGACTTACTTTCACTATTATCATTTGCATAACATTTAATCATTTTTTTAACTTCTGATGGTAACGTGCTACTTTTCTTGGGCTGTAATGGTCGCAAGTTGCTAATTAGGGGATCGGATAATACGAGTAGCATGTCCATCATACCTTCAAGTGTTTGCTGTCGAGTAAATTTTCATGAAAAAATTCTCTGTACTGTTTACAATCTTTATTTCACGATATTTGTGTTTTTTCGGACATTAGGCCGATGGGTAAAATCGATTTTTTTATTAGATCTGCACCATGAATTAATATTTTATGTAGACCTTGAGGGATGGATGCCAACGATATAAATTTACATAGGTCTTTTCAGTATCTATACAATAAGATTTAAACAATTCGCGATTTACTTCGCAACCATATGAAATAGTAACTAAAATGAAACTTTATATTCTATTCTTTCTATAAATCCTTTATTAACTTTTGTGATTTCAGATTTTAGGATTTTTAAAAAAACGTCTGGCTGTGTTGGTTGTTCCAAAACCTGACTTAGATATATCAACCAGAAGACCGATGTTACGAATTGCAAATTTTTTTTGCACTTCCTTTTTTTGTTGTTTAAATTTGTTCTTGTTACTTTGCTTTTATCTTCTTTACTGACTTGCCATTTACTCATCTCCAATCGGTAGGAAATATGTAACATGCACTGAAACGTTCTTATCCAAGCATGGAGGTTTGAAATTATATATTCCAAATTATCTTCTTTAATCACCCTTTTCAATACAATATATATATCATTCAGTTGCTTCGGAAAAATTTCACAAAGATTTGATCGGGTGTATTAGATAACCAACTACAAATTTTGTCATCAATCATAGTTAAAGAGAAAAAGGAATGACAAGTTATCGGATTTGCTTGAAATTTATTTTAGTCCTTGGAGAAAGTTCATCTATTTGTTTTTAACTACATCAACTACAGCTGTAATGCGTAATATAGGCACTATATATTGATATTGTGAACAAAATTTAGTCATCTTTTTCTTCGTCATCGAAAATTTGCTTATAACAACTTTGTCCTTCTTCACCATCCCAATCCCACTTCAAATAAATGTTCATTTTGCTAATAGTATTTGGTGATATGTTTAAGCACTTCATTTTGAGCGGAAAGCAATAATAATGTATTTAAGTACAAGAAACACGTTAAGTTATATAAGCTGCTTTTCTTTTTCCTGGTTACCTAAAACTTACTTTTGATGCAAAAGTTATTTCATCTTGTGTAAACGTGTGCAAAAGTGGAGGAAGTTTTCTTCATTTGACTGAATCATTACAACTAGCAAAAGATTTTTCTGGTCCTCCAAAGTGTGATAAACTTTTTTAAATGAAAGTCCTTTAAAAACAATTTTCTCGCTGAGACATTTTTTATTCTTTGAGATAAATGACTTTTTAATCCGATGGCATTTTTTCCATTATATCATTAATTGCCTGCAAAAGTTTTGAATCGTTTTCTTAATTAAATGTTTAAAATCTGCCTCATGTTCCAGTATAAATTGCTTACTGAGGTATTTGTTATATATTTCAATACAAAAGTAAATATGATAGGCAATCGCGTAAGTGCGAATGCATCAAAGCCTTATATGATCCAGTTGATTGCAGGTTTTTCCTATACCATGTTCGATTTTGAAATATTTTAATTGTTAGATTTCATACTCACAAGGAAACAGGATTATTTTTATGTAATAAAAACTTTATTATAACTTTATAAATGTCCAATCGAATATTTTGCTTTCGGTCAATCAAATTGACGTAAGTTATAGGCTTAATTTTAAGTATCAAGCTTCTAAATCTAGGTGGTTTTATATTGGTACCAAGACTATAGATCTATGTCCCGGAATCAAGTGCAATAACAAATAAACCTAGAAGCAATATTTAACCAAAGAAATATTCAGTTTTAAATGTTTTAGAGATATGTGGATGAAGCCAATTTTTTCTAATTCTAGATTTAGTATTAGTTGTAATTTGAGTTAGTTTTTTATTGAGTTTAATAGAAAATATATACTGTTCGCCAAAAGTCAACAACATCAGTGCTTCTTTTACATCGTTCCATTAAAAACATTTTCAAGACGGTCTACCAGAAGTAAACCACAACTTCGTCATTTTAACGGAATGCTATAGTTTTTATTACAGCTTTATTTACATAAGAATATTAGTCAAATTTACTACTCATACATCGAATACATCATTCCATAATATGTTGATATGAGTTTTTGAATTTTTATTTACATCAAAAATATAGATACAGCTTTCATTATTTTACAAATAACGATGGCTGTGGTACCGCCACAGATATTCCCCTATCAGAAAATAGTCATTGGTAATCAAAAGTAAAACTTTCAAAATCAAGAGAAAGATTAAATTTAAACAAGAGTAAATTTGATTTGTTTAACACTTTGTTTACCAATATTTGATAAATGTAACGTTTTTTTAAATAAAACGTTACAAACGCAGGTTGAAGCCGATCAATACTGACTGTTACATTATTATTGCTTCGAAAAATGGCAAAATTTGTGTTATACTTTTTGGTTACTTTAAATGATCTTTCAAATTTAGGGATCAATTACAAATACCATCCAATTCAAGAAACACAAAATCTGATGTAAATAAGTCTGGATACGGTTTTAATTTTGAAATTATTGATGGAAATAGTGATCCGGAAGCCTCTGTATGGCGGACTTTTAGATTATACACTGATGCAAAGTTAAATACTTTATTAAGAATAAAGAAACGTTAACATCACAGTTCACATATATTAACCGTACAACGCTTATATACGCTAACTCGTCTTCTTATTACTAAACTACAACTTCAGAGCGGTCGGTAATATCGATACCTAAACTGTTAAAAAATGATTTCTTATATGTAATAACATAATATACGTTGTATTTATTTATGAAACTTAACAACAAATATTCTCACACCCACCCTCAACGTTTATTTTTTTATTTTTTTTTTAACACTAATAATTTTTTCTTTAATAATCTGAATACCCTTTGAACCTCTGTCCAATCTCTCTTCAATGGGTTGGTTACCTTTTTCGCTAAAATCGAAGTAGAAGCTGAAATATCAGGTCTAGTATTGTTAGCAACATATAGCAAGGCTCCAATTGCTCTTTTATATTGTTTTTCATCATATTTTTCACATCCAGTCATGTCGTCTTTTCTATATCCAGTGTTCATTGGTATTTTACTTTCTTTGGCATCTTCCAGTCCAAATTCTTTCAATTTCTTTGCAATATATTTTCTTTGATGCAAATAAAAACATTTATTTTTTTTCTGTCTGAACACCTACGAAATCTGTAATCTGTCCCAATGACTTAATTTTGAAATGTTTATTCAATGCATTTTCCATATCATCAAATGATTTGTCATATTTAGCAACACAACATATGTCATCAACATGTACGGACAAATATATCGTGTCATTATCACCTACTATTTTATAATATAAACATTGATCGTTATTGCTCTGTTTAAAATTATCCTTTATCAAGACGTCATTAAGTTTCTTGAACCATTCATTAGCGCCCTGTTTTAGTCCATATAAATTTTTCAGTAATTTACAAACTTTCTTTGTATTTAAGCCTTGTGGTGGTTTTAAATAAACCGCATGTTCTAAATTTCCATTTATAAAAGCAGTTTCTACATCATAATGTCTTACTTGCAAATTTTCTTTACTCGTCAATACAAGAAGTGTTCTAATCGTAATTGGCCTGGTAACAGGTGCAAATACTTCATCGTAATCGATTCCATATTTTTGAGAACATCGCTGTGCCACCAATCGAGATTTGTATTGTTCTATATCCCCTTGCTCATTGAATTTTCTTTTATACACCCATTTAGTTCCGATTGCTGTCTTTCTATCTGGTAAATCTGTTAATGTCCATGTTTTATTATTTTGTAAAGTTTCCAATTCTTCATTCATAGATTATATCCATTTTATTTTATCTTCCGAATTTATCGCCTCTTTGTACGGTTTAGGATCATGAGTAGCTACATTTTCTGCATAATTTGCAGTCTCAATAAGTCTTTTGGGTGGTTTACCTTTGGTTTTTCCTTGTTGAAATTCTACACTTTGTAGCTGGTTCCTTAATATTTTCATTTGTCTTATTAGGTTGTATTTCTTCAATTACATCTTATTTAAAAAAAAATTTTAATTATACATCTGTTTCTATTTTATCATTTTCCAGGTTTATAGTCATTTTCTCTTTTTGTTTCTCTTGTTTAATTCTGAAAGCTTTTGTATTTCACAATCATCGTCTATTACAACGATATTTCTACTAATCTTTACATTTGTTTTATTAACTAGTATTCTATAGCCTTTTGTGTTATCCTCATATCCTACAAATATCCCTATTTCTTCTCTATCATCTAATTTTCTTCTGTTTACACTATCAGTGTAATAATATACATTTGCTCCAAAAGAAATCATATCATTATAATTTGGTGACTCATTACAAAATTTTTCATATGGAGTTTTACCTAATTTTGAAGAAGTTCTATTTAATGCATAACATGCAGTTTTTACTGCCTCTCCCCAATAACATTTATTCAGTTTTGATTGACTTAATAAACACCTTACAGCTTCCATTAGAGTCCTATTTTTTCGTTCAGCTGTACCGTTTTGCTGGGGTGTACGAGGACATGATGTTTGGTGCATTATACCTTTTTGTTTAAGATAAAGTTTTAAATCTTCACACATATATTCACCTCCCCTATCAATTCTTACGAACTTTGGAGTTATTTTGAAAATATTTTCTAACATAGTAAAATGCTCTTTTATCTTTTCTGTAACTTCCCTCTTTTTAATAAATAAACTGTTGTATAATCGGTACAATCATCTATCAAGGTGAGAATGTATTTATAACCTCTGTTTGTTGGTACCTCTATCGGACCGCATACATCTGAATGAAATAGCTCACCGGGTTTAGTTTTAATAATTTTTGTATCCTTAACAAATGGTTGCCTAGTCATTTTACCTTTTAAACTATGATTGCATACATCTGAACATTTACAATTTACTATACTAAATTTACTTGGATACAATAACTGTAATTTCTTAATGTCATTTAAATTTCTATGCGCTAAAATTTTGTGCCATTCATGCACACACCTATTATTTATTGGCAATGAAATTTTATTAGCTACTTCCACAATATCCAGTACAAATAGTTTTCCGATTTTCTTAAATTTCATAACAATTTTCTCCTTACTCTTAACAGAACCTCCCGATTCACTAAACGTAATATCTAAGCCTTTATTGACTAAAAAACTAACTGATATTAAATTACTATCTAGATCGGGTACAAATAAAACATTCTTTAATTCAATTACCTTACATGTGTTGTTTACTTTACATCTAATTATGCACGAACCATCACCCTGAACCGTTAGTTTTCGACCATCCGCGACACTTACTGTTGTAACATTGCGCTTATCGAGATGTTGAAATAACTCAAGGTTATTGCACATGTGAGCTGAAGCTCCCGAGTCGATATACCATGTTTGGTTTTCTTTTAGTTCTGACATCGTATTAACTTTTCCACAATGATGTATATTCGGTTGATCCACCTGAACGATGTAACTTAAATGCTCTTCAGTTTCATCTTTTGATACTTTCTGATCTTCTTCCACTTTCTTAACTTTATTTTTCTTCAACCATGCCTTATAATTGTTGCAATCTTTCTTTATATGTCCCTTCCTTATACAAAAGAAACATTCAATTGCTTTTCTTTCTTTATTATATGATATTTTCAACACTTTCGCTGCTTCATCAATTTCCCTCGTTTTTCTTTTTTCGTACTCTTCTAAAAGTTTTTGTTTAATAAATTCCATATTTATTTCCTGTGATCTGTTTTCCAAAGCGATTATGAAGTTATCATAACTTGCAGGCAAACTTTGAAGAATTAGTATTATGGTCATTTCCTCACTGAATGTGTGTCCGGCTGTCATCAGTTGTTCCAAAAGCGATTCCATATCATTTAAGTGTGATTCCATATTTCCTCTTTCTGCCAGTTCACTACGACATAGTTTCTTTAATATTCGTGTGGTTATGCCTAATGTATGTTTTTCGTGATAATTTTTCAATGATAGCCACATATCTCGCGCTGTAGCGTTTTATCTTTGATCAACTTTAACTGGGTATCTTTTTTGTTAGGTTTGCAAAATAAACTACTGATAGGACCAGATGCCTGGTTTCAAATGTAGCAACCCAACTTTGAACAAATTTGAACCAAATGACAACTTTCAGAAAATTCACAATAAATTAGAAATAAAGTTTACAAAAAAGCAGGCTATATAACGCTCGAAAATGTTCAAAAATTGCCACCAATCAAATTGTTTTTAAAAAATTACTATACCCTCTAATCCTTATATATCAACAAAAGATAGATAGCATATCTATCTTTTGTTAGAGAAAGGCACGTTGGAATTAGATTTGCCATACTATTATTTTTTTCTTTACTTCAAATATATATTTAGGTATAATCTGTCTTATTTTAGAAATAAGTACAAAATTTTTTAATCGGGATAAACGGTCCACAAGATGTGTTGATTAAATAATAAAATACAACTTTTTTTGAAATACTAATGTTTCGATTATTTTCAATCTTCCTCTGAGCATCTTAATTGGTAAAATGGAAAAATTCCGAATCAATCATGAAGTTAAATCAAAAAAACAACGTATCCGATTACACGAAGAAAAATTTTAAATTTAAAAAACTTACTTCTTGTGGTGGGTTCATACAACGTCTTTTAGTTATAGTCGTAGTCGTAGTCATAAGCGTGAAAAGTTGTGAAGAAGAAATTGTGTTGTACTAGTACTATTCATTCATGCAACACCTTACGACTAAAAGGGTTTTTGTCCTAGTCACAAGAGTTGCCCAACTTTTAATTTCTTAAAGCTAAAACTCTCGATCACCACTTGTCGCATGCGCAGTTTTCGTTTTCGTACCTTTAATGGCAGTATTTTGTTTTATTTTATAAATTGTTTATTGTAATTGCAACAATAATTTCAATGGAATCAGACCCAGATCAAATTGATTCGAAATTAATGGTACAAGCGTACCAATATGTTTATGATACAGGACACAAAGACCATAAAACTAAATTAATGTTTTCTTCGAACTTTGTATGATTAATAAAAAATACCTTCAAGCTAGAGATTCCTAGGGAATCCTGAAGCAAATACACAATAACGGGAATTTTGGGATAATCAATCCCGGGATTGATTTCGGGATAGTTTTATATGTTTTCAAGGGTGTTTTTAAAAGACTTTGATTTCTCCTGGTCAACCTGCGTCTTCATGGTCGACTTTGTCATCTTCGTCGTCTTCACCTTCATTTCCTCTAAGTCTTTTTATTATATATTTTATCTCTTTCACCAGTACGTCTCCTTTACTCTTATTATTCTTTGTTTTATTGAGCAAAAGTTTCCAAAAAGAAATCCAGTTTGGGTCACTCAAAATACCAACGAAGTTTCCTAAAGCAGCATTAATTTATTTAATTACTTGAAGCATGCATTCCACTTTGATCGAATCTAAAAGGCAAACCAACTCCTAACAATTTGAAATTTACTGTCACTAATAATGGAACTTCGCAAATCAATCATTAGTTTTATAATACAGTTTTTGAGACTGTTATATCGCTTTACATGATTAAAAGGGTATTCCATCATGTTTTGCAGTAAAGCTGAAGTTTCGGTTCTTTTCCGTGTTCTTCTTTCACATATTTTTGAAGAAGATCGTTTTTTGTTGGATATTTTTTGAACATTTGACCATCATTGATCAACGACATGTTAATAGTTGGCTACTTTATTTTGGTTTTGGGATCCCGGGATCCCGGGATCGGTAACTGATTAATATAGAAGCTAATACGGATTACCAAATTTTTCCGCATCCTTGTTATCCCGGGATCCCGATATCTTGGGATTGTAATCTCTAATTCAAGCACATTACACTAGCAGTGACAACAATTTTCTTTTTCAATTTTATTAATCACATTAAATTATGTCAGAAACAAAATATTTCCAATAAATAAAGCGGTTTCACTCCAGATTACTTTTTGTATTTTTAATTTGGCATGACTACTTATATGTTAAAATGTTGCTTTAATGTACTGTGCTTAAATATTGCATGAACCAATGCCTTTTCTTACAACTAAAGCTAACGCAAAGGGTTAAGACTATGATGAACCCACCATTACTTGAAACCAACAATCGTAAGGAATCGTCATATACATATACAACATTATTTAAAAAAAATTGAACACATTAAAATATTTAAAAACTGTGTATAACTTATTAAAATTGTAAATCACATAAGCAAAAATTTGTGACAAACAATGGAGTAATGGAATGCTATAAAAGTATAAAATCTTAGAATAAATCTGTTCGTGACTGCAAATTTAGTTCAAAATATACACTGCGCATGACCAAGAACGAACCAATGAGCGAGTGAGAATTCTAAAAACGGCAACATTTAAATTTAAAATAATTTAAAAACTTACAAAACTTGTACAAATACAAAGGTAAAAGAAAATTTAATATTGCTAAGTTTGAACTATTACAAGATCTTAATTAATTGATTTATTAACAGCAAAAGTTACTTAAAAAACCAAAAGTCCGAATATCATATCAGTGGAGTAATTAGACACTGCATCCACAGCATCATGTATCAACATGTATGGTGGGTTTGAATTAAAATTTTGGTTAGTTCTATCCTTTGTAAACAAGTATGCGTAAACATTACTCAACTCCTGTGTATACGTTTTGAAATTGATTGCATTCTTGGTGTAGTTGATGTGAACCATTTCTAGGAAAAGTCTATTATTCTATTAGTTTCAGTGTCCAAAATCTTAACATCATCGAAGATAAACGTGTGTTTGCAGTCATGAACATATTGAGATAATACACAAATATATTGAAATTCAATTTTTCAACCATTGGGAAGTTTGACCAACATATCTACCATCACAATTATTGCATAAAACACAATAGATTACATTAGATTTGTATTTATCTTTAGTTCTATCTTTCAATATAGTAAAATGATTAGCGAGTTTGTTTTCATAACACTCTACAATTTTGATGTTTTCAATGGCTGTGGGAGTTTTCTTTAAGGAGTCCCTCAATTTGTCAATATAAGGAAGCTTTTTATAACTGGTTCAGATTCTAATAAAGTTGGATTTGTTAAACTGACCTGTTCGATGATATTAATATTTGAAGAAGTTGAAAACAATAATTTGTTGATTAATTTTAATGGATAACCATTATTAACAAAATTACTTCTAAGAAATTCTAAGTTTCCTTTTAAAAATTCCTTTTCACAAATTTGAATGTTTTATGCACAGAACTGTAGAAATTTTATATTTGAAATTATGATTAATGGGTTTCTCGTACCAATCGAATTGAATTTTATTAACTGAATTATGAATAACTGTTGTGTCCAAAAAAGGGAGACTATTATTAGTTTCCATTTCCAACGTAAAATAAATGCTCGGATGACAAATGTTAAAAGACTCCAAAATTATGTTAACATCATCTTTGTGAACTATTAAGATTAAATCATCTACATATTTCTTAATAAAATCAACCCGAAACCAACTCGTAATCCATCACAATCAAAGCTAATAACGTTGTCAAAAATAAAAATTGAAGTGTCAAAGATTAACTTTAAACCAAGAAGGAAGGTATCTTTATCCCATGAACAATTATCAGCAATAATATTATATCTCTCACTAACAATGTGATTAACCAAATCCAATAGAATGACTGTGAATAAAGTCACAACATCCAAAGATATTAAAATGTGGTCTTCCGGAAGGCTGTAACCCCTGAACTCATCTACGAAACGAAAAGTGTTGTGATGTTATAGTTTGTTCTATTACCAAAGGTGCGGCTCAAAATGTCTGATATGTACCCCGATAATTCGTATGCCGTAGCACCAATTGAAGAAATTATTGGTCTCAAAGGCACATCTTCCTTATAAATTTTCGGTAAATAGCCTTAGATAAAACAAAATAATTACAAGTAAGTTTTCTTTTTTTATATTTCAGTTAAATACTGTTTAGAGTATAACATTTTGATGTAATCATAAATTTTATTTTGTACAGATGTTATAGGATTTATATTTAAAATTTTGTATATTTTTTCATCGTTAAGCATATTTTTTGATTTGCCCAAATAGTCATTTTTATTAATGGTGACTGTAGTAGCACCTTTATCTGCTGTGATTATTAAGGTAGGGTTATCCTTTAGGAAAACTTTAGTTTTATGTAAAAGTTTACATAATAAATTGTGCAACGCATCAGACGTTCTGCCGGCACCCATAAAATTGGTAAAAATATTCGTAATTTTCCCTCATAATATTTTTAGATTAATCTTTTAAACTAATAAATAATAATGTTCTTTAAATACATCAACATACTCTTCAAATTCAAATTAAATGAGTCAACTACTCAATTGAACTTAGGGCCAAGAGGTACAACCTCTTCAGGTATATTGACTGTAGTTAAGTTAATTAACCGTTTTTTATTATCACCAAAAAATTTGAAACTATAGTTACCAAGTGTAGCCGCGCCTTAAAAGAAACTACGTATATATCCAGCGTCAGCAATTATTTTATATAAATATGCGTAAACTATAATCAAGCGACAATTGTAATTTCATGTCTCAACCGAACTCAAATCGTCGACGCGGATATCAAGTTACTATTCATTAATTTTAAGTTGAAATTAAATTGTAAATTTGATTTAATAAAAGTTTTCATCAGCGCAGTCAGTAGGATCCGGTAAACGCGAGTGATTAAATCTTGTATCCTGCCTAAAATCGGTCCGACTTACGGAACACTTGTGGTGAACTTTCAAGTTCTTTGTTACTGGATTACGAGAAGAAAGAAAAGTAGAACCTGCCGAGGAATATGGATCTTCTAAAATTGGCGATCGATTCCCAGGACTACCCCAAGAAAAAGAATCAATGTTAACAATCATATTAATCTTCGTACAACTGTAATTATCTTTATTTTTCTGCAATCCTTCCTAACCCTTTCCAATCACTGTGGACAACTTAAACGATTTGTTGGAAGCCATCAACGAAATCACAATGGCTCGAGAAATATCTAAAGTGGACCAAGACTTGATCCCTATCTTCAATGGAGACCGAGTAACATTAAAAAGCTACATCAATGCGAATTTTTGATCGAAGAATATTTACCAGCAGCACCAGTAACACCTCATGAGATGAGAACAGCTAAACGTCTTTTGATGATTTTTATGGGCAGATTACACGCTAAAGCTCGTGAAGCGGTGGATGCAAATAAGCTACCCACAAGCTGGCCCGAATTAAAACAAATTTTAATCCATTCATTTGGTGATAAGCGATCAGAAGAAGTTCTGGTGTATGATCTAAACAGTTTGGTTCCACAGAAGGATGATACTTCTCAAGTTATGCCAACAAAATCAAATCAACACTTTATACTCTCCTATCAAAAATAAATCTTGAAGAAAACGACATCGATATACGTAATCTCAAACAAGGACAATATAATCAAATTGCCTTGAGAACGTATTTATTTGGTTTAGACTTAATCAATTCCAACATCGGTCTAGAGGTGAAATTAAGACAACCAATCGATATAGAGACAGCAGAAGGGTATGCATTAGAGATTACAAACTATAATACCCAGAAGCAACGCTTTCTCTACCATACAAAGCAACCAAACATATCTCCGATGAGAAATATTATCAGACCACCTCCGATAATTGCAAATCGACCGACACAAATACAGAGATTGCCACCAATACAAACAAAACCATACGTCCAACAGAATAGATATATTCCACCTGCAATAATGCCACAACGATCAATGTTTTATCCACAGCAATCAAACAATCACCCATTTGTTAGATCACCTGCTCAAATGCAACAATGGGTAACGAAACCAACACCTATGGAAATTGACAACAACAACAAACGTCCAGCTTGATCGATTGATAGACCAGCCCCAAAGAGGCATTGGATGTCAAACAATATCGAGCTTCCGCCAGAAACACTCGACGCTAATTTTTATGTCCAATATCCTGATGATGATAAAACGGACGATAATTATGTCGAACAGCAATTCGAAGAAACTGACAACTACATAGAAAACGTTGAGACGCAGGATTTTCCTCAGGACACGTCTCAAGAACAACCAACGTAACAATTTCGAACAAAGCCTATTCCAAAAATCCATTACTACCGTACGTTGAATTTGAAGGCTTAAAATTTCTTATAGATACGGGAGCAGAATGTTCTCTTATCAATTCGAAATTATACGAAGAAGTTAAATCGGTGTTTGCATTTGAAAATCAAGAATATAATATAAAAACACCCCACGGAATTGAAAAAACAAAAAGCGCAATTTACGCACCTCTGCCTAATATCTTTAAATCACCGGAATATCATTTATTTGTCTGTTTTGATTTTTCAAGTACATTTGATGGTCTATTTGGTTTCGATCTATTAACAAAATTAGGAGCTTCACTTGATACAAAGAATCAAGTCATTATTACAGATAATACAATAATTTTTTACAAAATTAATAACACTCAGACAATTAAACCATATTCGCAGTCCATAATGAATTTCCAGGTCAGTAACATCGAAAACGGCTTCGCATTATTTCCTGAAATGAAAGATGATACGAATAACGTAATCGTCCCGGAAGCACTTGTCAACATAAAAAATTATGAAACACAACTTTTGGTTACAAACATTTATGGAAATCCGATCCGTTTGAACTCAACGGCGATAGAAGCACAACAAGTAAGCGAAATTGAAGAAGAAATAAACATCGGTTATAATTTCATTGATAAAAACCGTTTAGCAGCACTTCAAGTAGAAAATGTCGAAACAAATATGAAATTGGATCATTTAAATTTAGAAGAAAAGAAAGCTCTTCAAGTTTTATTATTAAAATACAAACATTTATTCCATATAGAAGGACAAAAATTAACTTCTACTCACACAATAAAGCATCGTCTTAACCTTAAAGATAATAGACCTGTTTATGTCCGAAATTATCGACAACCTATCGAGACAAAAAAGGAACTAAAAAAGCAAACTGTGGAACTCTTACGACAAGACATCGTGAAAGAAAGCGTCTCACCTTGGAACGCGCCTGTTCACATAGTAACGACTCAAAAAGACGGAAGAATTAAAAACCGAATGGTAGTCGACTTCCGACAATTGAACGAAAAAATGACAGAAGACAAATACCCAATACCAAATATCGCTGATGAATTGGGTAGGGCAAATTATTTTACCTCCCTCGATTTGGCATCAGGCTACCACCAGGTCGAAATGAAACCGGAAGATAGAGAGAAAACAGCATTCAGTACCGAACAGGGTCATTTCGAATTTAAGAGAATGCCTTTCGGATTGAAAAATGCCCCTGCCACTTTTCAACGTCTTATGGACGACGTTTTACGCGGTTTACTAGAAGACACCTGCTTAGTATAATTTGACGACATTATTATTTACTCCTCATCATTACAAGAACATATACAAAAATTAATAAAAGTTTTTGACCGTTTAAACACAGCAAATTTTAAAATTAATCTCCAAAAATGTGAGTTTCTCAAGAAGGATATTAAGTATTTAGGCCACATTATAACAGACAAAGGAGTTAAACCGAACCCAGAAAAAATTAGAGCAATTACACAATTCCCCATACCAAAGACGAAAACAGAAATCAAATGTTTTCTCGGATTATTGGGATACTACCGAAAATTTATTAAAGATTTCGCTAAGATAACTAAACCATTTACATCTTGTCTAAAGAAAAATGCTAAGATTTCAGCCGCTTTTCAACAGTGTAAAGGATTACTAACTAACGATCCAATATTAAAATACCCGGATTTTACCAAAGAATTTATTGTAACAACAGATGCATCCGATATAGCGTTAGGAGCTGTTCTTTCACAGGGCATCATCGGAAAAGATCAACCTATTTGCTATGCATCTCGTACACTTTCAGAGACTGAAAAGAGATACACAACAACGGAGAAAGAACTTTTGGCGATAGTTTATGCAGTCAAACAGTTTAGACCGTATGTGTATGGGAAAAAGTTTACCATCTTCACGGATCATAGACCGCTAGTGTGGCTCTGGTCATTAAAAGAACCCAACTCCAAACTAATGCGCTGGAGAATAAAATTGGAAGAATACGATTTCGACATTGTGTATAAAAAGGGAAAACCAACACAAACGCAGATGCATTATCGCGAATTAAATTAAACGAATTGAACATAATAACGCAAAGCGATCTAGGCAGCATCTTGCCAAATTTTAATGATACAGAATTGTTAGAAATAGCAAGCGAGATGTCAATTGCTTTAATTGACTCACCAGAAATTTCACCTATCCCTACTACAGGACAGGGAATTGCTCGAAAAGATATAAAATTTCAGATAAGCCAACCAAACAACTAAGATCAACACGCAGAATGGAAGAAAACAAAAGAGACTCTGATAACGATACCATTCAGGTTACACAAACAGTAGATCCAAAGAAATCTATTGAAATTCAGGACACTATCATTGATAACAAAAAGATGCAATTTATTATAACAAAGAGTTTAGGAAACGAACTAGAAATTGTTATTAAAACACGAAAATAGAACACCATATACTTAATGCGAATCCCGGCACAAAATTCAGATAAACATATTCTCAATTTGTATAAAAATTACATGACTTCAAATAAAACATTTTATATCTATACAACTGATGATGAGCTCTATCAACAAATGTGTAACGTTTATAACAAAGAAATGTCAGATAAAGGACCACGGATAATTAAATGCCTTCGAAGAGCCGAAGTTATCTTAGACGAGGCAAAGAAAATCGAAATAGTAACAACTTATCACACAGGAATAACAAACCATCGTGGGATACAAGAATCTTTAGAACATCTTAAATGAAAATACTGGTGGCCGAAAATGGAAGAAACAATAACCAAAATCATAAAATCTTGCGACACATGCAACAGAGCGAAATACAATAGAAGACATGACGTACCATTATTGCCAATAACTAATACGCCAGATGCTCCATTTGAAACTTTATTTGTCGATACTTTTTCTTTTGCAAATAATAAATACCTAACAATTGTGGATTCATTTACACGTTTGGGACACGCCATCAAGGTCAAGAGCAAAAATCCGACAGATATTGTCGAAGCATTTTTAGATTACTTTAATTTCTACGGAATCCCCAGAGAAATTCGTTTCGATAAAGGCTCAGAATTCAATAACCAAGTGATAAAAGAATTAGCAGCATTACACAGAGTTATACTACACTTCGGAACAGCGAAGAACCCCGAAAGTCAAGCCAATGTAGAGAGGTTTCATTCTACCTTATTAGAACATCTGAGATGTCTTGACGACGATCCTAACATAACAAAAGAAAAGAAAATTCGATCTGCTACAATTGCGTACAATAACACCATTAATAGCGCTATAGGATTAACACCATTTGAAGCACTTTTTGGTCATACAAAAACGAGAAATCCATTCGATTTATTTTATGATGCCATAACTTATCAAGACATTATCGATAAACACAAAAGTCGAATGGCAATTATGTACGAACGACTAAAGAAAAAAGACGAGAACAGAAAATTGAAAACACAAGAAAAACAAAAGGAACAAGTGAAAATTTCTACATGGAAAATTGGAGAAAAGGTATATGCAGAAAATATAACAAAAAGTAACAAAATAACCATTATTAAAATAAATGATAATAGCACCGTAGACGTTCAAACAAGAAGAGGGGTACAAACGTATCATACCAGACATCTTAAACATGGTATAGTTTCAGATGTTACCGGGCAAGACCCGGCGTCCGACTAACAACGTTACTATCCCTACGTCCTTCTTTTCCAATTACATCTGGGAACAGCCAAAAATCTAGTCAGCCAATGGACAACAGTGGTACAATGTGATCTCGAACTACTAATAATACAAATTGACAAAAGAGTATAATGAACTCATAAAATTCGTAGATACTATAGAAAACGGCACCGAACAAACGTCATTTCAAACTTTGATGCGAAATCTGAAAGATCTTCAACAACTAAATTTTGGGAAACAACAACTAATTCCGACAAGCAGATACCGTAGAGGAGAGGTTCAATTATAAAAGCAGTATCTGGTAATCTAAACGCAGAAGACGCTGCAAAATATGACAAAGTCATTACAGAAATTACATCAACTCAACAAGAACTGGCGACAACAATACAGGCTCAAATCCATCTCTCACAAGGAACTCTTAAAATAGTTAAAGCACCACATTCTCACTTTCCTATTAGAAATTCCTTTAATTGAAATTACTTCATACCAATACTATCACCTAATTCCGTTACCAATTAAACAACAATCCCAATATCTTATTCTCAACATTCCCCAACCTTACCTGGCAGAAAATAAAGATAAATACTTTACGACAGCAGCGAAATGTAAAGAATTCCAACGTGAGGAATATTTATGCCAAGCGACAAGTCTAGATGCAAGTAAACGACCAACATGTGCGTACGAAATACTACGACACCTTCCCATATCAAAGTATCGGACCGTCAATTTCACTTAGCCAACGTAAACCTGTCAATTATTCCTGAAGAAAAATCACCTTGGCAACTGGAGAATAGTCAAATGAAAGAGCTCCAATTAGTGGAAATGGAGGTTGCAAGAACTAATTTTACGGAACTCAAACCACATTCTCAGTCTAGGGAGCTCCATGACATCCCTTATTGGAACCGCGATCATAATCATTACAATACTTATCATACTTTGTTTTAGAAAAGGACAAAAGATCCAGGACGGCAAGGAACCAGTAACCCAAGTTTCGGAGAAAAATCCTCCAAATCCTTGGCTCACTCCAAGACGTTAGGAGTTACCAAGTGTAGCCGCGCCTTAAAAGAAACTACAGAAGGATATCCAGCGTCAGCAATTATTTTATATAAATATGCGTAAATGATAATCAAGCGACAATTGTACTTTCATGTCTCAACCGAACTCAAATCGTCGACGCGGATATCAAGTTACTATTCATTAATTTTAAGTTGAAATTAAATTGTAAATTTGATTTAATAAAAGTTTTCATTTTAAAAAAATATTTTAATTCGATAAAAAAATATAATTCTATTATTAGATTTTAAATGATGAAACAAGTCGATTTTGTACTTTTTTTTCCGATATAATTTTATCTTTATTTTTTTTCTACATGTTTCGAGATCTTATGATCCCATCTTCAGGATTGAATATAAAAATACGTCTTTATTATCGTTATTATTGTCAACTAACAAATTGGCCTCCATGCGCGTGAAACAAGAATTTTTAAAAAATAAAAACAAATACAACAATAACATTTAAAGAAGACCTGAAAATAGATTACAACAGGATGGCCAACAATAACGATAATAGAGATGCATTTTTATATTCATTTGACGACACTTCCTGAAGATAGGATCATAAGATCCCGAAACATGTAGAAGAAAAATAAAAATAAAATAACATCGAAAAAAGTACAAAATCGATTTGTTTAATCATTTAAAACCTTTACGATGTTAAAAAGAAAACTAAACAATCATATTATTAGATTTAGTCAATAACACTGCAATTTTTTTTACTATTTATACTTAAATTTTAGAGAATCAATAAAACTGCTGAATAAACGGTAAAACTTCTATGATGTGATTAGACACCGGTGAGTCTTCTTGTATATCTTTTTGTAATGAAGTAATGGTATCCTTGTATGACATGTGAAAATATTTAATGTATGAAAACTACGAATAAATGTTAATTACATTTATGAAAAAACATAATAATTTGGTGACGTTAAACAAATGAAGTACATTAATAAATTAAAAGTAGGTCCTGTATTGCAAATACTGTCAAATAAAAAAAAATAATATAATTACGGCATTTTGCCTGAGCGTTGTAAGTTCATTCATTTTAGATTCGGAAAAGTTTTGGGGCTACTTTAAATCAATTCAAGAAACCTCACCTGCACCATAAGAAATAATTATCCAACCAACCCGCCGCATGTGATGGGTTAAAATGGAAGAAAACTAAGGAGCTGTTATGCCGGTATTGAAACATCAATTACACACGTTACAACAAATTATGTTTTATTTGTGATTGCTTTCATAATTGTTAATACTATTCAAGTCATATTTTAGTCAAGTAAATAAGGATTCAAGAAATTTGCTTTTATACTGGTATTAAGAGGCACAAGTAAGATATCTTCAACATTTCTGACCTCATGACCTTCAAAAATTTTTTCACACATTACGTATTGACTTTTCATTTTTAATATATTCAAAGAAATATCACCGTTTTTCTCGCTTGTGAGCGTCGGAAACATTGACTGTAAGTTTTTTACTTTCTAGATTTCTTGTTTATATTTCCCAGTATTTTTGTAGTTTCCACTGATGATGAGGTGATGCTTCGAAATTGGTATCAATGTAAATCGAAATAAACGCAAGTAAAAGGTTAATTTTTGACTTTTATTAACATAAACCTTACAACATGGATAACTATATGTAAAATGACGGATATAACTTATTACGTTTCATTTGTAAAGATTTGAAACATAATTACACAAAATTTTAACTTTATTACTTGTACTGTCAGAACAAAAAGAGATGCTCCGACTTTCGTTCGTATAAGACTCCCAAATTGACTTGTACTACCAGAATAAAAAGAGATGCTTCACTTTCGTTCGTATAGGCCTCCCCAAATTATATTTTCGACATACAAAAGAAACACGTTCAGAATATATCCATCTAAGGATTCCAAGGGATAACAGGTAAAAAGAGAGGTAATGTAGGCAGGAACTAACAGCTGCTAATTTCTTACGCGCCGCATCTCATTTTGTTCCGATTGGTTGAGAAATGCGATTTAAAAAAACAGATTTATGAGTGTCAAAAAGCATAAAATCAAAATAACAACGTACAAAAGAGTTTACATGCTACCACTTTCCTCAAATTTAAAACTGTTAGCCTAAATCTCAGAGAAAGCAGATTTTCAGTCTAATACAGACTACTAGTATGAGGATTTACCACCGCCACCAGTCCCGTCGTCACCACGTACTCTGCCAATCTCTAACGCCCTCTTGCAATGGATTGAGAAGGTTAAATAAACCACGAAATTCGTGTTCTTTCCTTTATTTAATTTACAAAAAATTGCTAGTTGTATTGTAATTGTATTGTATTGTATTGTATTGAAACCGACGCATCATGTCTTTACTTATCGCCAATTCTCTTTTTTAATCAACATTTATAAAAATAGGTAACGGTATAGATGATATAATAAAGGATTTTCGATGTCTAGCTTCCTTCAATTTCCCTACGCTCTTGGATGTTACAAACTGGTTCGCTTTCAAAAAGAAAATACTTTGCAATCACATATTTTCACTAATTTTACAACAGCTTGTTTGATCCCGATAATTCGCATAGGTAGCCTCAATATAGATATAATTAAGTTAAGATTCCGCTGTTCTCGCAAAGAAATTTGTAAGAACCGACTGAAATTACACAAAAAACTAGAGATAGATATTAAGAAGGAACACGCTTTTGTACGACATATTAATCATATCAACTCATCCCAATCGAATAAAAATAACTGTTCATTCGAGCATCAACGTCCTCTTACTACCAAAAGGAAGAATGGATATGACAACAATCAAACAAACATAATCCTACAAATATGTAAACAAGAAATTAAATTCTAACAGCGTAACAAGTTTGCCAGTTTCGTCGGTGATGCCGAGTTTTTGGCGAACACTGTATAATAACTAGTTTACAAATAATCATTTTTTCCTCAAAGGCTGCGGTAGCCTTCAGTTTTCTAGATATTCCAAAAAAATATGAAAAATCATAAATTAAAAAATATAGTTACGATTCATGTTCAGTATTTTTTTATTTTACAAGTGTGTGGTTTTGTAGTTATATCGACATAATAATAGAGATTTTACATGAATATTTTAACGTGGTGGTGACATAAATCGGATTCTCCGTTATTTTGCTGCAGCCTAAAACAACTCGACAAAACCAAACTGGCATGTTTGTTACACTTCAATCGTACCGTAACAAAAATAAATGTATAACCAAAAAAAATTATCTATACTATGATGTAGAACATTTAATTCTCTAAATATCGAAGCATTGTACACCATGATAGAACGTGCAAAATTTCAATTCTTGCTATTTTAATTGCATTGTTGAAACATTTTTACGATCAATTTTTTTAAATAAAGATGTGTTTTAATTCCATCATGTACAAATGTAAATATTAAATTCACTGAAATCAATGTTATTTCGCTTATTCTAAATGTTGAACATTAAGTTATTAACACGATTTGATATACATAGAGTGGAGGTAATATTAAAGATTCTGAAAAAGATGCTTGTTTAAGATATTGATAGTACCAGACTAGAAAGCCAATCTTCGTATACATCATGATGTTCTTTCGCTCGACCATCCCACATACAAAGAAAACAGCGATGTTTTGAAACAAAATAATAACAATAATGTCTTTATCAATAAGTCACGGAAAAAGAGAATACAAAAAAATATACATTATTAGAAAAGGG
This sequence comes from Onthophagus sagittarius, assembly GCA_036711965.1. NCBI lineage: Eukaryota > Metazoa > Arthropoda > Insecta > Coleoptera > Scarabaeidae > Onthophagus > Onthophagus sagittarius. Next base: position 42,060,319 of record JASERS010000003.1, on the reverse strand, counting down.
ACTTATTTCCTGGACGTTATTAGCCAACTGCTCTTCCATTTAATCCAGGTATACACAACATATAAGAGACAAAAAGTAAACATTGTTAATAATAACACTAAAATCTAAATGAAAAAAAAACAAAAATATGACGACATGGTAGTATAAGCAACAAGAAAACATAGACATTATCAGTTCAGAGAAAAAAATCAGGATGACCAAAGCATTGCGAGTTTTGCTTATTGGCTCCATAATTCGTCCCACTCTGAGCTCGATCTTTAGAGGAGTCTGAAGCAATCTTTTTGTTACTCTTTGTATCGCATAATTGTTTTCTTATGGAGGCGAACGTGTAAGCCAAACTCGCCGCGCTCTGATGATGACTCAAGCAGGAGGGAAGACGTTCATTTCAGACTCTTGAGGTGTCAATAAATCTTTCCTTCTTACTTTATTCTTACTCTTTACTTTATATTATGTATATGGTTTCTGAAAGATAGGCGCTGGCGCTGCAGCAAGTAAGGAGGTCACTTACTTTTAATAATTTTATAATAAACGTAAGATGCATGTAGTTTACGTCTGTTTTTCATGTTCATCTCTGCCAACTTATGACTAATACGGTCATACTTACGAATTCCGTAAATAGACCTTAGGCAACTGTTCTGAAAGTTTTGGATACGACCGCTTATCTTCTGGATACGTTAAATTTAGACCATAAACAACGTCGCACTAATTTAATTTGCTTAGAACCAAGCTGTCACATAACATAATTAATTTTTTATTTAATATATTCCTATGGGCAATAGAAGAACAAAAAACAGATGATGCTCCATCCACTTCTCAGGCACATGGTCACATGCTCCTCAAACCTCAACTGATGATCCAACGTAATTCATACAATTTCTATATCATTAGAAACATTTAGAAGTTGACCGTCCACCACCAATCACTCGAAAATCCATGGTTTAATTACTCTCCTTATGACACTACCGCAAAACAGAAGAACAAAAGACTTAGATGGATTAAGCACAAGCTGATGTCGTTTCGCAACATCAGAAAATAATGCTACATCTGATGTGAGTTCAATTTTATGCAGGCATCTTCCCTATTATTTGGGTCAAAATTCAGCAGAAGCTGGGTATCATCTGCATACAAGTGAATTTGCGAATGCTCCAGTACTTTATTGAAATCAGATGTGCAAATAAAGAACAGTAGCGGACCCAAAATGGACCCCTGAGAGACTCTACAAGCAACAGACAGAACGCTCGATACCTACCCTCCAAGTTTCACAACCTGAAACCTATCCGACAAAAATGACTATGAGAAATAAAGCCTGATTTCCCAGGCCAAAGTAATGAAGTTTAGATGCAAGTATATTATCATTTATTAATCATGTATTGTATCAAATGCTTTGGTGAAGTCCAATGATAACAAAATCATAGAAACTCATACAAATTATACAAATTAAGGTAATACTTAATGTACAAATTCTTTAAGTAAGAAAAGTAAATTTCTTTACTGCTGCAATTACTTTCCATTGAAATGTGTTGTACTGAATCAGTTTCAAAATCTCTGGTATATGCACATATGTTTCTTTAGTATTGGCGGCATGGGCAATTGGAATAGTCAGTGGTTTCCATTAAAAAGTTATCCCTAAAAGCTTTACTCCCTAAACTTATCAAAACAAATTTTGATTACTTTACAAACATTCTTTATATTTAACATTTAGAACAGTTAAAATATCATTGTTTAAATGCATTTAATGTTTACAGTTAGTGCAAAGAAGAGTTAAAACACCTCTGTTTCTCTTTAATTGTTCGTAAAAATTGCTTTTGTCGAATTGTTTTAGGTTGTACCAGTATATAATGGAGAGTCTACGGTTTAATCCCACCAATTATTCAGTGTTCGTCTAGGTCTCTATTTTCATATCTATATAGTTTCAAAGGTATAAATGGATACAGTAAAGTTAATAAAATACTTTTCCAGTTTTAATGATGGACAAGCATTTTTGCACAGTTCTCGTAAATTACTGATATCTCCGGCAAATGCTTTAATATTTAGAGAATTAACGTACCGTTTGTAGTGTGTAATGTAGTGTAACAAAAATGGTAAAAGTGCCAAATAATTTTATTTTCTTAAGTTTTTTAAACCGGACGGAAACTGAAAAATATACCGAATATGAACCGTTACTTTTTTCGAAACGTGGACGTGATGGAGAAAAACTAAAGACAGTTTTAGAATTAGCTCAACATTCTACGTCATAAAAATATGAGTTTTTGTGATTTTTATATAAAGTAGTGTAATCTTGTGCTGAATAAGATAATGTATAGACGATTTTCCGGGAGTATATAGTTCATGTAGTAACATGGAGTAGAGCAAATTGACGAAAAAAATTTTGTCCGTTATATTCGGAAATTTACGTAACGAATTCTGTTTTATCGAGGTTTTATTGTACAAGGTGTAAATTATGAAATATAAACTTACTGTTAAAAGTAAATCCCTAAGTAACTAAGCTTTGCTGTCACGTCGCTGGTTTTGATAAATTGTCGACGAAACTGGGGCTCGCATTGTTGTTCGATTATTGTTTTGCGCGGACGAGGACCTAAGAGATTTTCTAGGCGACAAGAAATTGAAAGGCAAGTCGAGCGAAAGCGGCTGTCCCTAACTCATTGTTACCGAAGAGGAAAATCAAGCGAGGAAAGACGGAACTTGGTCCGGGAAGGGCCGTTTCTATTCGAAAGGAAACCTTTGTAAGATAAATTACAATAATTCTAAGCATTCATTAAAACAAAACCCCGAACCCTACACAAACCTAATCCTTCACGGTTTGAAAACGCACTCTACGCTACTTATATAATATATTTTGGTGGCGTTGCGGGTATCGTGACCCTTGAAATAAGTCACAACATACATATTCAGCGAACCATCCCAGGGACACCTGCTGCTCAAAACAATCTGTAAATTACCCGTTTGGACTTTGCAGTTTATGTTTTGAGAGCGGGGCATGTGTGCTTATCACACATGCGACCACACAGTTGAAATATCGCGGGGTTTCATATTCCGGTCAGTATAATCAGATATTTAGTTAAATATGCGCTAGTCTCTGGATAATTTAATTTTCGAAACGACCCTTAATTCAGTTAGTAAGACCGGAATTTATATCGTCAACCATTACGTGTATATACAAGGGCCCCACACGGTGTGTATTACAAGGACTCTTCATATAATGCGTTTAAAAGCGTATTACACTCCATTAAACTATAAACCTCGTCTATATTCAAAGCCCTATTATTTACCAAAAATAATAGAATTAAAGGCACTAGTTTACTACTTAGTAACGCTTCTAATCACCTATATCACGACATTCCAAGCATCTATTAATAAATGGCAGAATATGTGAATATGGTGAATACATTAAGTTGGTAACTCATAATTCTCTTTAGCATTAAATACACATAAAGTTTCATGTTTCGTATTTCTGTCATTTGAATGAACAAAAGACAAAAAATGAATGATTTTCTCTTTGTTCTCCGAAAAAGTTGTCTAATAGTTTCAAAGCTAATTTATTCAGAAATAAATAATGTTAAATATAAGGTAGTTATAGTATAACTATAGTAGGTGTGTTGTTATAGTAAGCTATAGTAGTAGTTGGGTACAACCTGTATTTGCTTGTACCACGTTAAAGAATAACAAGTGAAAATATTAATTTTTTTGAAAAGTCAAGAAAAAAATGTATAAATTAAAAAATCTCTTTTATCTTTTCTGAGCTTTAAAATTTTATTTAAATCATCATTAGTGGTAACTTTATCAATAACCAACTTAAACGAAAAACACATTGTATACGACTTCTGATGGTGAATTAAATAAAATTTGAAAGCTCAGGAAAGATAACAGAAGCTATTTAATTTATATTTTTCTTTTATTTAATTAAATAACGTAATTGATTTATATTTAGATTTTTTGACTATCATAGAAAAATAATACTTTCACTCATACTATGTTATATTCAATGTTATTGGGATAATCAACCAATTATTTGAATTAAAAAGCCTTTCTGTCTTTCCTGAACATTCGAATTTTTATTTAAACCTTCATCAGAGGATGCTCTGTAAGTATAAAGCAACTTAACTCTAAACAAGTTCTTACGACTAGAGGGTAGATCGGTCTTTAAGATCGATGACGTTAAAACCGAATAACCTGGAGCCATCCAAAAAGGAGCATACGACTAATTGACAAGAGGTTTTTATAACCTCATAAACAATGTATAACGGCGAAACAGAAGAAGAAAAAAAGACGAAGATGGCGACGAAAAAGGAGAAGACGGTTTTACCCATGTGGCGATCGTTGATGAATCGAACAATCGTCGATGAGTTGTCAAACCGTTTATCAAACTGTTAGATTTTTTGAAAATAGCTCAGGCAACGACATTTATGTCAAAAAAATACATATTAATTAGATTCAGATTTATTGGTGTCACAGAAGATTACATCATTTACACAAGTCGCATAAATTACAAACAAAATATACAACAATAGTAATAATTGGCGTTCTAACATTAAAGTAATAAAAATTATTTAACTAACTTCTTAAATTTGCTTTATTTAATAATATTTATATCGGTATCGGTTTCGGAATAACTATTCCATCATCAGCCGAAAACTATAAAAAAAGCGAATATAACAATTATTATTCATAACGAGGTAAAATGTTGTAATTTTAGGAATTTAACAAATTTACTGTCAACAAAGCTAAACAAGTAGAAAAGTCGAAATTGTAACATTTGTACTGAAGAAATTTTGAACTTTTAATAAATCCTTGAAAATTTAATAAAATATGTTAAGAATCAAATTGTGAAAAAGTGGGAAATATCTAAATTATAAATAAAAAATCAATACATAAACAAAAAAAATTACATAAAAACCTCAAAAAACTTACATTCAAATGATGATGATGTAAATAAACATTGAAAAGTAAAATTAATTGAAAATCACAAAACGATCGACCATGTTGGCAAAATGAGAAAAAGAAACAGAGTGAAATAAAAATTGGACGCGTGGCAGAAACCGGAACCAGGTATTATAAAAAAAGTTAAAATTTTCAGGTTGTAATCTTTAAGAAATTAAAATAGTGGTTTTCCATAAAGCTGAAGTTGTTCATTAAGTAGATTGTAGTTAACTTTATTTTTAACTTTAGTTATTTCTAATATTTCTAAAAAATCTAGGTTTATACTTTTTTTGATAGAATGTAATAATTCTACTTCATCGTAATTAATTTTGTGATCTGTTTCAATGTGATGTTTATATATGTTTGAATTAGATTTGGATTTATGTTCTTGTAGCCTGGTTTCTAATTTTCTACCCGTTTGTCCGATATAAACACTATTACAATAACAATTCTCTATGTTGTCCAAAAACATTAGTCTTTTACGGAATAAAAGGCACGTCTAAGCAAGTAATCTTTTATTCTAGTATTAAAATGTTTCAGTGGAGGATCTTTTATGTCTTGTGGGAATTTATTATAAAGTTGTGGCTTAAAATGGTTGACAATATTTCGACCTCTATTTACTCTTGTAAAAGGCATTTAAATGTTTTCGTGTGATCATGCGTACAGCGTGATTATGCACACTCTGAACTATTTGGTATCTTGGGAGATTACTTTTCAAATATACTAAAGTTCTATATATATATATATATATATATATAGACATAGAATTGTCATTATATATATAGACATAGAATTGTCATTATATATATAGACATAGAATTGTCTATATATACCATATGCAACATCAATTTTGTACTGATTTTACCAAATAGGTTTCTTAGGATATAAATGGTCCCAAGATATGTTCTATATGCTTGTCCCAAACTAATGTGAAATCGAGATAAACTCCTAGAAACTGCACTTTAGCTTTATATGTGCTTTCAGATACTGGCGTCTTTTCTATATTTAATTTAAATTTATTTGTGCAAAACCGTTCAGATAAGTTTGAGAAGATTCAAGTTTTAAGATTAAGTCTTTAAAATCTTTTTCCTGAATAATAACGGTTGAATCATCAGCGTAAATGACACAGTTAAATCCTTGCATATATTGGGGTAGATCATTTATATAAACTAATAGAAATTGTATTATGTATTGTGTTGCTCAGATAGCCACGAATCAAATCTATGGCTTCACTAGAAAATTGAAAATATTTTGATTTTTTAATTTGGATGTTGAACGAAACCAAGTCAAAAGCTTTACTAAGATCATAAAATAAAAGTGGTACGAAAGAAATAGGTCGGTAATTACCAACATCCCCGCTATCTCTTTTTTGAATACGTGTACAACATGCGACACCTTTAAGGATAGTATAATAAAAAGCTTAGGTTTGGCTTAATCTATGTTTTTTATTAAAAAATCTACGGTGCAACACGTGTTCCTCCGTTTAGAAGGTAAAATATATAAACCTTTGATTTCAATTTAGTATAACCAAGTTCAAATTTGTTAAACACAACTTTTGTTATGCATACATTTATGCAATCTTTTCTCGGCTTGTCTTACTTATATAATAACGTGTCCGTTGACGATAATTATTATACTCATTTATGATTTATAATGTTAACTTATATCTCTTGTAATTCTATGTGCAGTTGTGCCCGTTGATGCCGAAACGGCGAAACACGTGTCGCACCGAAAATTTTTTAATAAAAAACATCGTTTAAGCCAAACCTAAGCTTTTCATTAAACTATTTTTCATACGATGAAATTGGAAGAAACTTTATTAACCTTTAAGGATGATGAAGATACACCTTCTTTTAAACATAGATTAAATAATTTTGTATGTGGGGTATATATTAAATGAAAAAAAAATCTAAAGTTGTAGTTTATTAATTCATACAGAATTTTGCTAAAATTAGTGCCAATCCTGACCCACCACATGCTTATAAGCGGTTGCCAGTCATCATATAATCACTATGTTAAATCGATAAGTTTAACCGCAATGATTTCACAAATCAATTCTACTGACAACATTACAATATCGTTGCTAAGTTTTTAATCTTTATCACGTTTTTTGATAATATAACTACACCACTGCAACCATTTTTTGAGAGTCTAGCAAAGGCTGACGAAATCTTATAATCATTCGATCTCATCAGCTGACAACCAGTGTTCCGTAAAACATATCGCATCACATTGACTAAACTCACACAGAAGACTTTCTACTGTACCCATCTTATTCCGCAGAGACCTGACATTTTGATGAAAAATACTTAACGTTCTCACCAAGCTCTGTTCATCTAACATCTTCGCAGAATTATTTATGGATACTATGCCATTGTGTTTAACATTTTGTTTGTGTGAAAATTCTAATCCATTGTCTCATCAAAACAGTTGTTATTAAATTATGATTACAATGAGAGCTGTTACCGCGCACTAATTTTGCTATGCATGATTTTCTCGTTTTATCATTCTTTGCTAGCATAGCATTTACATTTGCAAAATGATCTTTAACATTATTTATATATATATTTTTAAAGTCATACAATTTACAATGTAACTGGTGTATGTTGTTGCTAATTTCAACTTTACCATCCCATTGCGGCACACTTACATAAATAACATTACATGTATTCGATACTCTTTTCAGTTTTCGTATATGGATTTCGGAATCAACTTATCTTTAAGACAGTCATTGGCTCACGACACTATTATAACATAATATTTTTTCGTAAAATCACGACACAAGTTAAAAATATCATTAATTCCATCACTAAAAATCACATTCGGTTTACAAAAGGAAACCATGTGAAAGGCACCAGTAATAAAATTTGTTAATAATTTACCAAAGAAACGACCATGGCTGTCACCAAGGACAAGCACTTTACTATTTTTCGTACTTTCATTCTTTTCAATTGTTTTAGTTAGAACAACTACTTGAACACTTTCCTGTAAATCTGAATTAGAGTTACTTGTTACATTGTTTCGATATAATGGTTTTATTTGTTAAATATCACTTTTTTGATATATATTTTTTAATCATATTATTCTTTGATTTTGTTTGTTGATCATATGATTTACTACTCGTAATGTATTCATTTAAGTCTCTAGAACTAAAACTGGCCTAATATAGCAGTTATTACCCAACACAACTTCACGCTGAAACCAGGATACGAAAACGCCCGTACAACTGCGAAATTCATTTCATTGGCGATTTTATTATTTGCTTCTAAGGTGACAAATGATACGCATCGAGGTAATGACTGACATAATATTTGTTTATCAGTAGAGAGTTATAGCAGGAAAGTTTAGTTGCATGGTTCACTAAGAATAAACTAACCTAGCACTAACACTAGAACTATCACTAGAACTATCACTAGGACTAACACTAGATCTAAAACTAGAAATTTTCGGGTTTCGCCGTGCGTTTTTTGAAAAAATGTTTGATGTTTCGGATGCCATGTTGCAACCTTCTTCAGAAACTGGTTCTAGCTGAGTTAACTCAGTAAGTTCTAACTGAGTTAACTCAGTAAGTTCTAACTGAGTTAACTCAGTAAGTTAACCAGTTTCAACCTTCTTCAGAAACTGGTTAACTTAAAGTACTTATAATAAACTAACCGTTAATGAAACTAAAACACAAAAATTTAATTCTTCTCTTAGGTACCTCGACACAGATGTTTGATATGCAGTGCTTGACATATCTCAAAAGTAATTTCCACGTCTACAATAAAAATATACACATAAAGATGACCAGGGCCCTATAAGGGCAAGGTACGCGGTAAATCACTTAGGATAAAATGTTTCAATATATTGCCCGATTGTATAAAGGTTCTTGCGGATAAATTATTCAAGTGCAAAATAAGTCTTTTTTATTAAATAATGCTTTTTATAATTTAAATATTCAAATATTTGTTTATTATTCACATAATCGATACCATCTGGGAGGTAAACAGTTGTGTAAAATGTTTAGTTCAAGTGAATCAATTACCTATGTTAGCATTCCTCATCATGTTTTCCACTTTAAGCAAGAATGCTTGAGCGGTACCTTTGTTCCTATTCTCTGATATGTTATTTTGCACGTTTAGGAAGGGTATTTAACTCCCGATTAGAAATGATTTTTATTTTTTATCTACTAATACTTATTTTTTTTCTTAATAATATGTCTATTTTATGTCCGATACTGTCTGAATACATTTATTTATCCCACCATAAATATTCAAACTATAATTAACAAAATCGATGCAATTCTGAGGAGAAGCAAAACCATGTCCCTTTTCATGAAGTTAATTCAAAAACTATATTTACAAGAAATGTTAACAATGGCCTGCAAGTTATAATTAATATCACGTCAAGACAACATGCATTCAGTACACCAGAAACTTTTGTACAACTATCAAACTTTACCTCCATAAAAATGTAATATCTCATTTAAATATGTAACTATTATTTCAAAATAGATCCCTGTGACAACTTGTATACTCGGTAGATGACAATGTGTTATCTCCCGATGCTTTAATAGTTGTATAGTAAATAAACTGTAATCAATCGTAACAATTCTTAGGGTAGGATATTTAACTATTAGATGATCCGGAAGGTACGCATTAGTGAGATATATGTACTGTTAGGATTAATTTAAATAGGGTCAACTCAGGCTATTTATTCTTCCAGTTACTTACCTATGAGACCCCAACGTTTTCAAATCGATTAGTAAAACAGACTCTCTGGTGGGTAACATGGTCAAGGCGGACGTAAGTTAAAAACTGACAACATTTAAGCTTACATTTTAAAGTGAGTTTATAATTTTATTACCATTTTGTATAGTTATCGCGTCTTCGTGATTTCAATATGAATATTTTTGTAGAAACCTCCGATGGAACGTTGCCGAATGTCCGTTGAGAAATGATACTCGCATTCTGCACATAGTCCCAAATATTCAGCGGCTTCCAAATATTGATGTTAAAGTGGACTACTTTTTTTTTTCAATTAGAATGAGACACCCACTTACACCGTTGCTGCGTGACGAAATAAGGTCTCTTATGCGACTGCGTAATAGTACAAAGTCGGTATTTAAACGTACACCCTCTAGTATTAATCGGGAAAACCATCGAATTTTACGCAACCGCTGTAATCATAAATACGAGTATGATATGGGATTTTATTTCTACCAGAGGCTGTCTGGAGATGCGCCGAGACCATTTTAAATGGATTATGAGGTCTCTCGGAGTGATTGACTCTCCACAAAAAGAATGATAACACAATAGATGTATAGTACATAAGTAGGAAAAAAATATATTAAAAACAAATGATTGTGATAATAAGTCGCAGGCAAATTTTTTTGGAAACTCTCCCCTGATCATCGACGACGTAACGCCTTAGTTGCTGCAATTAATGAAATTTATACTTCTGCTCCAACGCTTGTGACCGCGACCGATGTTGGTGCTGTTTTGACTTATTCAAAATCCCCTAACGATGATTTTGATGGTGTGGGTCTTAACCTTCTCCTTCCTATCCTGGATGTAGTGCGTCCTCCCTTAATTTATGTTTTCAAATTTCCTTTTGACCGATCTTTATTTCCCTCTGTCTGGAAAGTTGCTCATGTCATTCCCACACTTAAATTCAAGTCCCCATTATGTGGTATCGATTTCAATTGTATCCGTACTATCGAAAGCTCTTGAACGCTTAGTTTATTTACAATTCCAATCATTTTTAAAGGGGCTTCATTTGCACAAGGAGTTATAAATAGGTTTTCATAGTGGGCATAGTACAACTAATGCCCTTATTAAAGCTGCTGATGATATTGGGTATGCCTGCGAGAACATTTGTGTTACTGCTCGATTTCAGCTAAGCATTTGATTCTGTTGACCACAATCTTCTTTTAGCATCCGTGTTTCTTGGCTTTAATCCCCATTTCTCATCGCAGTTCCAAAATAATTGCATCCGGTTCATATTTGACCTAAATAAATTTAAATTTATTTACCATTTTATTTAAAGTCGTTCATAACTGCACTCCAAAGTACTTATTAGATAGGTTCAGCAATTATCATTTCATGAAGTTGCTACTCGTTCGCGTTCTGAGACTATTCGTCCATTTTCCGTCCATATAACTGGAATTTATCACAGATCATTTACAGTACAGTCGATTGCGCTGTGGAATGGACTGACTTCTGAAATTCCCAGTATTGCTAACATTATTAATTTTAGACATGTTTTAAAAAGCCACTTGCTTGCCCTTTAATTGTCTGTTTCACATCTACCCAAAACCCTAGGGTCCACTAGCTCTACTAAATACAATTAAATCATAATTATTACACAATAGTAAGTTAATTTCATGTAATAAAAAAACAAGAAAAGGCCTCTTCTGCAAACTTCTCCAGTCGTCTACCAATTTTTTTTCCAACAAGAAGCACCACCAGAGAATGGATTTTCTGTTCTTCAAGAGTGGGATAACAGGTCGGAAGATGATGTTAATATAAGGATTTCCCAAAACAGGAAAAGTACAGAACTTGGAATTTGAAGAAACCTGAAATGACGATCACCAAAGAACATTAATAAGTTTAGATAAGAAACAAAGAAATTTACCTCCTCTCCGGAAGCTTCAAACAAACCGTTAAAAGGTGAATTAAATTCCAAAAATTGACAAAGAATAATTGATCCAACCGCTTCTTATTGTTGTTAACAAAACCGTAAAATCACAGTAATACCTAGAGTAACGGTTCCCTCAATTTATATGCATTAATCACTAATCCTCGTCTAAGCGTACACAAGAAAAGGTTTTCAAGAAAAGGTCGAAGAGAAAATTGAAGTTATATACACTTACATACCAACCCACATTTCAAAAATTTACCCAACGTTGGCAGCAACAACGACATCCACCCGTGATAAATGCATTAGTATGTACATACAAATATAACCATGCAAACTAACTTAGTGAAAGAAAAACAATAAAAGTAAAAAAGCAAATAATAAGTACAATTACAAATAATTATTTATTTTTTTTAGAAAAAGAATCGAAATTAACAAAATTCAAAATAAAACTGTAACAACTGCTTATACTGTTGATATTGTATAAGTTTAAATCTTACGTTTCAGTTTATTATTTTTTTTTGTTTAATTTTCTATTTTTATCTTTGGCAATAAGTGTTAAAATAATAATAAAATATTTTTGGTGGATTTATTTTATTTCGAAGTAAAATTACAACTAATACTAGAACTGTTGTTAGTACTATGAGAAATGTTCAAAATGACTAACTTTCAACCTGTTTCTGAAGATGCTTGCAATGTGATATACGAAACATGAAACATTTTTTCAAAGCCGCACGGTAAAGTGCTTCTGGTGTTATATCTAGTATTAGTCCTAGTAATAGTTCTAGTGTTAATTCTAGTTTTAGTTTAAACACCACCTGTCGTGTGATCGCTATTAACTATATTTAAAACAACTGCTCCAAGATATTTAAAAATTTATAATAACCAAGATATCAGCTCTTTTATCTTTAAGACTAGGCTAATTTACTAAAAATTACCAACAAACCAACATTTTGTTCCTTTTGTTTTTGCCTTAACTCAAAGGTTTTTCCACTTGTCTAGAACTTGAAGGTGGTTCTACATTTATTTTTAACCATGTTTGGTGTAACATGATAGCTATAATATAGACAATAGGAATAATAATATCAAATAAATTGATATTGTTGTTGATACTGTTTCCTAATGGTACTGTTTATAATAATGTTCTTAATTTAAAATCTGGAAAATTGCTAACTGAGGTTGTGGAATTCAAATTCTGAATTAGTTCACTAAATGAAATGTCACTACTCGAACGACTGGCTATGCTATTTGATTCATTTTCCTTGTTAGCATCAATTTAAAATGTTAATGGTTTGAAAATATTTAGTAATATAAAATAAAAATTAAATATTGGAAGAATGAAAAAAATTACTTTGCCCGCATTCCCACTGAAGATTAATTTTACAAAAAGATCCAAATCAATATCATTATCTGTAAGGTTATTTATTTAATTATTTGTTATAGGTAAGTTATTTCTACCGCATTAAAATAACTTGTATAGTGCGGTGTGCTAGACTTGTTCCAACATACGATAAACATAATTTAAAACCCTCGCAGTATAATCGTGAAAAAGTTAAATGGGTTTTATGGCCCCTCGTGCTACTTATTGAACTCATTAAGAGGTAGTCAATAGGCTGTCGTGAAGCATCGTAAATATGGAATGTTTCAAGGTAATTATTTTGAGTTGACCAATCTTTTTTTTTGTGTGTACTGGAGTTGAATATTAACTTACTTAAGTACTGAATAAAGTAATTTCTAAAATATCATGTATTGATTCGTTTATATAGATCTCTAAAAAGTGTCTTCAGTGATTACTAACTTACGATCGAAACTTTTCTTATTCTAAAAGTTCTATATCGTATTAAAAATTTTCTTCGACGAAATTACGAAACTTTTGTGGTCTGTCCGCGGGCGTTCGTCGTCTCTTTCCAAAGGCGGAAGTTCCATCATTTATAATGGTTCTTTTTTGAAGGGGGCAGCTGCTCAGCGTCGATTATAGTCCGCGGTCTGGTGGTCAATAACCCGTGACTATCCCAAGATTAAGGTACGGTTTGAGCGGATCCGGTGCGTAAAAGGCGACAATGCCACAAGAAACCATCGTGGGGGAGACGAAGAGGTTGATGAGGGGACAGAACGAGGGCTTCCGCAACCCTAATGCTAGATTAATTAGTTACCCGGCTTGTGCCTGAGCCTTTGTACGGCCCCTGATTACAGTTGACAGGCGGGAAAACTAGTACAGGGAAAGTGCATAATGAGGAAGCGGGCCATAAACTGGCTTGGCGGAGGAACTTTACCCACTTACCTATATTCGCCAAGTTCCCCCGAAACTTCCTTGTTCCTACAATCGATAGAATCTTATTTAGGGATAGACGAAAACTGTTAGGGGGTATTATGGCTGGCATCCTTCCGTGCGAATTTCCGAGAGCTCAAAATTGGAACTCGATAAAACTTCGGGTTTATAACCGGGGCCATTTTATTTTCCGATCTTTTCCTTATATGCGGTTACAAGATTGGGTTAGACCATAATGGCCTATCTACTTTCTATTTACAGAACTTATTTTCTAAATAATACATATTCTCGGTGTTTATGCTTTTCGTCTAAATAAAAAAGAAATCGACAAGATTTATGGGGTTAGTGAAACTGAGTAGATTCGAAAATGGAGCGGTAAATGGGGTCGGCGAGCGAAACTAAAACTAATTTTTATTTCCGACCGTATAACGGTGGACAGTACCGCAAACACGCTCATGGGCACTGTGTACATTACGTTTAACTACGTGAGGTAGAGCTCGTATACCGTTAATGTCCGCAGTTATGTCGCAGCAAAAGTAAAAGAAACGCCGTCGACCTCCCACGGGAGCGAAGTTTGCGCGTGTTTCTCTGTTCTCCATGATGTGCCGTAAAATCTTTAGACGACATGCTAAAACGACCTCGAATAGAGGGGCTCTACGAGACGAGGCATGTTCAAGTTACGTTTACAGACGACCTCTTTCTCGTGTTTGTTATGGCTTTGTGTAATTTTTGTTTTATTAGTCAATTTTTAACATTACATAAAGACCTTATACGAACTATTTTAATTCACTTATAACTAGGATATTACTATGTTGTATTCGTTTATTTTTAAGTTCTGCATCGATATAAATTAAGCGTAATAAATTTTCCCAAGGAAACGCTTCTTCAAATTAATGCTTCAGAGTCTGCAGCGAACGTAAATTTTCCAGCTCGACCGAAGCGGCCAAGAATAAAATCGGGACGCGGCGAACTGTTAAATTGAAATTTTTAATAACGGTAGATCGGCCGTTGCGTCCCTAGCGACTGGGCGTCGCGATGCTCTGTCGGCGACGTCTCAGGACGCGTCTCTCGAAATTAAATTGCACTTTTGTTTGCGCCTCCCGCGGCGTCGCCATCCCTGAAATTAATTAGCGAGCCGATCAATTAGCCGGGGCAATAAGAAAAGCGATGGGTTTAATGAAACGGACGTTCCTCGGCTTCCGAGGAACGGCGTCTTGGGTCTTAATAAGCGTCGTCGCGACGAAAGCTATTTGCCGCACTTTTCCGTGACACCCTTTGATACCACCGAATCCAATTTGGAGATAGCGCGCTACAAAAGGCTGTAAATGAAACTGATACCATCTGAGAGCCTAAAAGCGCACCAAATAAGCTTTGTATATCGTTGTCGTGAGCGATTTTGATTTCAATAAAAATCGGTAATAAATATGGCAAAAGAGATGAAAGAGTGCCTAAACTAAATCGGATATAAGACAATTTAAAGGGAATATTGAAAATAACTATATATTACGGTGTAATAATGTATTATATCGTTTAAATCTCGTTAGTACATTTTCGGCGGATGCGCCGGGATATCAATTCTATTCTGCGTTTGGAGCGCAGCTGATCTACGAACAGCGTACCCAGGAGATTGCGGGACAGGTAAAAGGCGCCCCGGGTGCAGTTAGAGCCGGACCGTAAATTACGGATTTTTCCGAACAATAAAGTTTCCACCGGAAAGGGTTCGCCGCCGCTCCTGAACCAGGTCCGGACCCGCAGCTGCACCCATTCTCTACTACGTTCTTGTCCGTCTGGAAAGTTTCCTATCGAATTAAAGCGAACCGCGCTCGACTGCCGCGAAAGAAAAGAAAGAACGGACCGGGAAACGGAATAATGGCAGGCGAAACCGGACGAAACGCTGCGGTCGAATCGCGAACGCTTTTTGTTCAGTAGTCGCGAAACGAAAGGAGATAAACTTCAAACTAATCGACACCTATATTTTACTTGAATAGTCATTGAAATTAACTAGTTTTCAGGACCGTATAGCTTCACTCCGTTTCTAGATATCATCATTTTGATAGTGCCATGCTTATAGTAATAATAAATTTTAGTATTATTTAGTATAAGAACTAATTACAATTAACAAACTCATACTCATTTACTATACTATCCCAATTCATATCGATTTGTATATCTCTCAAATACAATCCCAACCAATTATTAAACTGCTTCGATGATCTGCAGCTCTTTATAGTGGGCGCCAAAGTATTATACCTTACAATTTCCTCCACAAACAACGAATTATTATTATTTTTTATTATGTATAACACCTAGTAAATATACAGGGTGAATCAATAATGCGGGAACGGAAGATTGTGGCTTTACCGTTGAAAATTCAAAAAAAATGTTAATAATTAAAAATGAAAGGTAACTAATAAAGCCTTCTGAGGCATTGTAAAAATAGAGGGTGTTCTATTTAAAATAACAAAGTTATGGTCCCCCAAACATTTCACAAATTAACCGGTTCTGGTTACCAGCCTATAGACCAGTGGAGTTTGAAACACCAAAGCTTTGTTTATCGATATGGCAAATTGCAATCTTCAATATTTAATAATAATGGTGATAAAGAATTTTAAGTCACCACTGGATTTTTTAAAAATTTTCACAAATTGATTAATAACTTGGCAACCTTGCATTAAAAATTTGAAAACGTGTATCTTGTATTTAAATAAAATGCGTATCTTGCATTTATAGTATTGAACACAGGTAATCAACAAATGTAGATAGATGCATAGGGTTCCATTTAAAAAAGTGAAGTTGAGTAGGGTCCTGGAATATTGAAACAGTCCGTATAGCTGAACATAATTTTAATTGATGCAGCTTTGATTATAATGTATGATGTCATAAATAATTTTTTTATAATTTTAACAGTAAGGCCACAATTTTGTGTCCTCACGCTATTCTCACTGTGGCGAACATCTGCCAAACAACTAGACTCCAACTAGACTCACCAGTTTCCTGTCTAACCTGTTTCTTATGTACCAAGGTGCATTGACTATACTCCTTAGTGCTTTTTTGTGGAATCTTTAGATCAGAATAGCATTTGTTTTGCAGGTACCACCCAACAATTAGATGCCGTATATCCGTTTTGGGTTTAATATTTGCTTATACAGTGCCCATCTAAAGTAAGTAGTAACTAACTTCATAACTAATATGAAAGGTAAAATTAAGCTAACAAATAAGATTAACACAGTATACAGAGTGGACTGCGATGATTATAAAAAGATATATAGGTGAAACTAAACAACATTTGAAAAAGCGCATACAACAACAGTATGATACGAAACAGATCAAAATACAGAACAAAAGTACCCTGTGTCAACATGCTAATACTTTCAATCATAAATTCAATTTTGATAAACCTAAAATAGCTACAAGTCATAACAACAACATAACCACAAAAAACCTAGAATCGATATACATAACAAAAAATATAAATAGTACAGTTAAATTTCAAAACTGACGTAGATAAAATTGGCGCACATTATACCAATATTTTGGAAAAATTAAAAATATAAAACACTTAGGCATAATTATTCAAAATATTTGATTATAAAGTTGTAAATTCATAGTTGATAATATATAATAGTTTTTAAATAGTTGTAATAGCATTCAAAACATTTCTTAAATAAATCCTGTTTAGATAAAGTTTTTCACTACCTTATCACATACATCAGTTTTTCACATTTAGATTAAAAATGGCAACATAATTCTATGTTTTGAGTTGTTGATTTCACACATTTTAGTGTTTGTCCTTGTTATAATTGTCTTTAAGTTTTAATTGTTAGATTTAAGTCATTTTATCATGAAGATTATGTTCTGAAATTCCTTTTTAGCTGAAGATGGATAAATTCCCGAAACGTCAATGATGACGTTGTTTTAATTAATAAACGAATTTAAAGAGGAAAATCATGTTATCGATCAACCTAATTAATTATTTCTTATTTTTGTTAAAATAAGAATTTATTTGCCTATTTGTAAGAAAGTCTATTTAATTTTCACTTTAAGACTGAAGTGAATGATTATTATGATGACCTTTAAGAATGATAATATATTAAAAAACTTATAGTAGCTAACATTATTTATTACATTTTACCGTTAACATACAAGTTAAAGTTACATTTATCTAAAAAATGGAATTAAAAACAATATTTTCTATGGAAATCGGTTTTTTTAAAACGATTCACCTTGCTTGAATTATTCTATTTCGAAACTTTTAGCTAAATTTTATGTATAAAAGTTTATGTCGATTTATTCGTATTTCATTTTATTAGCCACTGTTTCGTCAAGTTTTCTATTGAATTTAAGGCCAATTATAATTTTTTTGTTACAACTACTTCATTTTCTGCAGATCGCTACAATATCTGCGAATATAGTTGTTAAAGTTTCTAGTATCTGAGGAAGGTCAAATGTATAGCCGAAATAGTGTTGGACCAAGTATACTACCTTGAGAAACATCGGCTTGTATTTCATATAGTGGTGAATAAGCGTTTCCATATTTTACTATAAAAGATCGATCACAAAGATACGATTTTAATAGTTGACTATACATTGATGATGATAGTATTTAATATAACTTTGTCAAAAACTTTGTCGTTATATGTTATTTTATTCTTCTATTGTTTCATTTTATTTTGATTTACATTTTGTTCATTATTAATTAAAGAATTATTATTTCATTTATAGCAATTTATTTAGACTTTCCTTCTTTTTTTCGTATCAACACTCGTTTTTTATTCGTCGTGTTCTTTGGGGTGCTCAAATTGGTCCTTCGAGCCGGATTTTTACAATTTATTACATATATTATTATAAAATTTTTCATCTTTATTCGCTATTCACGCCGTGTCCTTTGTTCACTAACAGAACCGGACCACTTCATTTTTTCTCCGCTCGCTCACTTCTCACAAAATCTGCTCTATTTTAACGTTACACAATTTAATCTAATTTTACTTTATATTCTTTATTCGCTTCCTACATTTCAAATTAATCTTCATCGGTTGTTTATTATTTATCTGTAAAGGCAATCTACTGTGGCATAAAAACCCGTGTTGATAAAAATAAAACCTCAAACATTCCTATGGCTACACATAAATTAATTAAAATCAACCTTCCCGTATTTTGACTATAAGACCTGGTCTAGTTTCTACGATTTATTTCGTACTATATATATTTCGTACTCTCATCCGGATAATTTCAAACAATCCAAAAGGTGTTGTAATTGCAGTTTTATAAATATCTTCTTCTGTAACGGGAATTTGGTGATAAGCTCTAATTAAATCAATTTTAGAGTAGACATCAATGAATTTTTAAGTTTAAATCTTGTAAATGTGTTATCATTGAGATGCCTATAATCGCCACAAGGATGCCAGACTGCAGAACTCTTTTTAGCTACCCTGTGTAGTGCTGAAGTAACAGATGATAAAAATGGGTGACAATTACCATATTCTACCATCTATTCAAATCCTACTTTAGCAATTTTGTATATGGTAGTGTCTAGGCGACGAAGGCATATGACTGACAGAAATCAGTTTATTTCTAGAATCAATCAATCGATGATTATTAATATCAATAAAAATACGAAAATGGGATAAAAAGTATGATCCAATGATTGGTCGAGAAATATCTACAATAGTAAAAATAAAGGAAAAACTGTTCTGAGAAGTTTTTCCATAAGATAGAATTGACGATCCGTTTGTAGCTGTTAAAAATGTGTCTGTATGTTTTTTAAAATCTGTAAATGTATTTTTCGGAATTACTGAAATATCCGCTTCAGTATCAATTAAAAAATTTAATTTATTTTAGTGATCGTAAATAAATGGACGGAAAAGTTTTGTATATTTTAAACCATTTATTTTAAAATGTGCAGCCTTTATAATTGTATAGGTGTATCTGAATGACGTTCCAAAACTTCAGGGGGTTATATCCTTAAAATTAGCTAAAGAATCATCCTCTGAAGTTTTGAACTGCATTGATTAACTATTATTCAGAAGCAAGATGTCAGTTGAAGAATTCAGTAGATATTGCATAAAGTCTATCCCTCTCATCTAAATATATCTTCCTTTTTTTAATAATTACTAAGTAATTAGTGCAAAAAATGTTAATGCAGTACAAAATTAGCACATATAAATTTCCAATTCGGTTCTAATTGGACGTCCAGCAATTTTTGAAATTTTGAAGTAATTTTTTAATTGCATCCTCCCCTAGCACAACCACATGATATTCAGAACGGAAATTGATTTTATCTTTATTTTTTTGATCATCTTGAAGATAACGCTTTTCTCTATAAGCGAAGGTAATTAAAAAAATTATTAATAAATCAAATTTTCGCAATTTTTTAAAATTAATGAAACAAAACTTGTAATTTCGGTAATTTTTAAACCTTTAAAGAGATTTCTATAGTTCTAAAGATCACACTTTTCTTTATAAATAGAGATAATTAAAAAAATTCTTTAATAAAGTGGTTTTTCGCAAATTTTTTGTTAATGAAACAAAA
This sequence comes from Onthophagus sagittarius, assembly GCA_036711965.1. Lineage (NCBI taxonomy): Eukaryota > Metazoa > Arthropoda > Insecta > Coleoptera > Scarabaeidae > Onthophagus > Onthophagus sagittarius. The sequence continues at coordinate 42,039,986 of JASERS010000003.1, read as the reverse complement.
CTTGTTTTATGTTCAACCATTTTGTCAATGCATTACATAAACAACATGACTATGCGAAACATACTTTTTTATACTTATTTATTTCTAACTTTAAACGTTAAGGTAGAAAATTACTTTGCTTTGGTAACAATCCGGCGCATACGAGCGAACTAATTTTAAACTCTAAATACAAACAAAAATAGTTAACATTTATATACCGAACTTTATATACTTTTATTAGATTTACTATTGTGTTTTTATTACTTCTATCTCCGGAATTAAATTATATTTTAAATTCGAATTATATGATGCTGACATACATGGTGAAACCCATACATCTACAAAATATTATATTACAGTAAAAGCTAGATAGCACGGGTTAATGCAGGAAAGTAAGTGATACCCAAAAGTCCGTTGTATGAATTATTTTTAACTAAACTCTGTGGATGAATAATTTTAATGCATACAAATTCGAATAGGTATCCTCACCGTTGCATTCGCTCTTTATATTTATACGGTGCCTACAATATTCTTCCCTACCATAACAGTATCGCCTGTAATATCCGAGTATTTCTAGTTGTAGGTCTAATGTTACTTTAATGGAAATATGCAACAACCTAACGCGGAATAACAACTAAAACTCGAAATAACGTTAGTATTTGAATTAATACTAGACATAGAACTGGAAACATTCCGCTTTAGACATGCATCTCTTAAAGTGGTTAAACTAGAATATTTCTAGTTTTAGAAAAATTAATTATTAAATATTGTTTATTCATATTAATTATTATATGCAGCAAAAAATGGTAAGCAATCAAGCATTTACTAAGTCAAGAATCTACTAAGAGGTTTACTGTAGAGATTTCAAGGATCTAGTTGAGAGAACGTGATTAAAATATCTACTTCAGTCTCATCTTGGATGTTATGAATGTTTTCTGTAAGAAATAAAAGAAATAGTGGAGGTAGTGGTTGAGTTTTATAAGGAAATTGACCCCGTGTTTCAATAGAACGACTTTTATAAGCCTGCATTGAAGTAAGAAAATGGCAACACCAACGAGAATTTGTTGGAAAAACCAGCTTTAAACAAATTAAAAATTGTTATATATTTTGAACTATTTAGACGGTGGATTAATAATTGAAAATATTGATAACATGAATAAAAGAAGTGGGACAAGAAATAATTATTGAAATAATTGGAAGAAATCCTTAGGAAGAAACAAGATTCGGACAGTAAAATTGAACACGTATGTAAGAAATTCAATAAAAAATAGATGATGTAGCTTGAGAATACGCAAATAGTCTTAGAATGGTTAATGGTATACGAACATTTTGTGATTAAATAGTTGTTCTCGGAGTTTGTAAAAAATATTGCCTCAAAGTTATACACGAAGAGCAAATGACGCTATTGGGTGGCCAGGAATAGGACGACAATTAATTGATACAATAGACATGCGACATAAAAAGTAAAATACCTCCATAAATGGATATAGCTACAAAAATGCAAATTATTTAATTGTGCAGGATTATTATTCTAAATACTAAGATTAGGGGATAAAATTTCAATATTTAAATCAAAACTGAATCCTAGAACAGCAAGCCATAATAGAGTGAGATAAGCATTTTGCTCGGAATTACAAAGACTTTCGAACGACCAGAAATGAGCACACGAAAAGAAATGATTCTTTTCCACGAGCCGGAACAAAACATACATTCTTGTTTACTTATAGTATTTTTTATTTTCTTTGTTACAAAAGAAAGCATACTGAATTCTAATTTAAATAATTAACAAAAATGAATATAAAGATGAATTTGAAGTCGTAGGAGAAAAACAGAAAAAATATAACCGAGGACAGTTATAAAAGAATGTATTTCTTGCAAGTGAACATGCAAAGACAGGGAACAAAGAAGAAGATAACCGAGACGATGTACAGAGTGTATGCCTGTAACCTGCGAATAGAAAAGTAAATGAGAAAAGAACGGCAATAAGGTTTCTACTAATTAGCGTAGAACACATATACTATGTTTAATTACCCGGCTGATTGGAGTTGATATACAGGGTGTCTCACGTAACTGGTTCATTAGAACTTTTTTGGGTTACACTATTCGTAGAGGCTTGAAATTTTGGTATCATGGGTTGTTCATTCTAATCTATTAATCTAAAATATTTTCAAGATGGCCACCACTTCCGGTCTACCGGAAGTAGACCCCAATTTCGTTATTTTAAATGGAATGCTATAGTTTTTATTACACCATTCAATTACACGTAAGAAAATATGTTGACTTTGACAACAGTTGTCGGTACCTATCGTTTTTTGTTTTCGAGTTATTTTGATTTTAAGTGTTTTTTTGGCAAATATCACCATGGTCTTTATAAGCCCCCTATCTCAGCCAACGTTAATTCAAAAACGTTTTGCATTGGTACAATAACTCGTCATATGCTGTTAAATAGATTGTCACTTGTTATATCAATGTACCTTATACAGCGTGGTCAAAAATTGCATTACCATTTCGCTGTATTCAATTGCGAGAAAATCGAAAATTTTAAATGGAACACACCATATCTTTTTAGCCTATCTAAACGGAAATTTAACTATCTACAAATTATCTATAAATATTGCTATACCTATTTATTATAGTTTTCTTCATATTGAGTATTTTATCAAAATCCTACACAAAATGCTGGAAGCCGGTTGTGTTTTTAGTAGAAGGCTATGATATTTTGATAGTTTATTGTTTAATTTATTTAAATTATCATTGGTATTATTTCTAGAATGATCTGCGATTGAATAAACTTGAGTTTGTTAGCTTTTATTTGCCAAAAATAACCAGCAGAAGAACGCATAAATGAAACAATGAAAAACAATGATATGGCGTAATATTCGACGTAATGATGCGCGAGATGTTCCTAGAGAGTTCAGTTTATTTATTTACGGTGCTTTTTTATAAAATATTATTCATCTAAATCGACCAAAGCACCTCTTACCGAAGAATTTGGTAAAGCAATAAAATATGACAAAACATTTATTCTGTTATCTTAAGCTGCTGGTGATAGAAATTTATGTTTTCTTGTTATTTTGATCTTTCCAAAACTAAGAGATACGTATCTTATCCTATCCAAAACTTTATTACACCCGCCATGAATATAAGACGAATTTAAAATGTTGGCGTGGGAATAATTCGCCATGATATTCAAAGACATTAACAGCAGTAAGTGATGACACAACTAAGTAATGACAACAATAACATAAATATGGTTGAAAAGCTATCAAAACTCCATGGCTTTCTAACATAAAAACAAGAAGCTTCCAGCATTGCATGCGTCCATTAATTTCCAAATAGGAGGGCAACTACAACAAATAGGCGCAGGAAAGTATCTAAATACTTTGTAGAGAATTAAATTCCCATAATTTATTTTTGTAATTTTCAGTTTTTCATTCTTTTATGTTATTGATTTTAATTTTTATCATTAAATTGTTGTTTTTCATTGTTTCATTTATTCGGTTTTCTTTTGGTTATTTCTGGTAAATTACAGCTCGCAATCTAAAGTTTATTCAATCACAGTTCATTGTAGAAATAATACTAATAATAATTTAAATAAATTAAAAAAAAACCGTCAAAATGTCATTGCCTTCTAACAAAAACACAGACGATTTCTAGCATTTTACCTATGATTTTGATAAATTCCTCAATAGCAAGAAAACTATAATAAATAGGTATAGGAATATTTATAGATAATTTGTAGACAATTAAATTTCCTTTCTGATAGGGTATGAAAATATGGGGCGTTCCATTTAAAATTTTCGACTTTCACGCAATTGAATACAGAGAAACGGTAACTCAATTTTTGACCAGTCTGTATAAGATATACTGATATAACAAATGACAATCTATTTAGCAGCATATGAAGAGTTATCGCACCAATGCAAAACGTTTATGAGTTAACGTTGGCTGAGATATGGGCTTGTAAAGAGCATGGTGATATTTGCCAAAAAACACTTAAAATCAAAATAACTCGAAAACAAAAAAGGTAGGCACCAACAACTGTTATCAAAGTCAACATATTTTCTTATGTATAATTGAATGGTGTAATAAAAACTATAGCATTCCATTTAAAATAACGAAGTTGAAGTCTACTTCCGGTAGACCGGAAGTGGCGACCATCTTGAAAATATTTTAGATTAAGAATGAACAACCCATGTTACCAAAATTTCAAGCCTCTACGAATAGTGGAACCTAAAAAAGTTCTAATGAACCAGTTACGTGAGACACCCTGTATAGTCTATACCACGAGAGATGATAGTGATTCATTGATTTCCGTTTTATTTTCATTATATGGTGCAAATATCATGCCCATAAGTTAGCGTGTGTTAGAAAATGGTTTACGTCTGTATCGTACACTTTTACACGATGAATTAGTATCACTTCTCGTGGTGTAGACTATACCTCTTTATCTAACTCATTAAAATTATATGCCTTGTCTAACACATTGAAAGTTCTATCCGCAGGTCGTTGTAACCGCACGAATCTCGTAGTGGAAACAGACCTAATCATCCGCACGGTTTTAGTCCAAATACTCGCACGGAGGGCAGTACAAAGCGATTTTGTACAAATTAAGAATATATCTTTTAAATATTACTAAAAATGATTTTAAAGAGTAATGATAAACTAACACCAAAATGAATTATTTTTAAACAATAGTTTATTTTCGGATGTAAAAACGTTTTATTTACATTGCCCCCATAATTCAAGAATTAACCAGTATTTGTCCCCTGAAAACTTTCATTTGTGTTCCAACGAGAACAAAATGTCTACAAAAACTTAATGGTGTGAGTAGGAATCATTACACAGTTTAAAATTTTTAAAACCGTTTAGGTTAGCGTTCAGTTCAAGAAGGTGGTTTTTTGAGCATTTAATAACTAAATGAGTATACCTATATTTCATTTTAGTTTTCTATTTTTTTTTAAATTAGTATCAACATTTCTTAGACTAATATTTTATTCGTGAATTGATCGAATGGTTCATAACTAAGGCCCGGATTTATATGCGACTAAAACAAGCCATATAAGTTTTTGAAATCTAAGTACGAAGGCTTTCACGACCGGTGTTAATTGAACTAAAATTAGAACTAACAGAAGCACTAACACTAATAGTTAGGACTAATAGCAGATCTAAAACTAGGAACTGGTTCGAAGTGATCGAGTTTCTGACGAAGGTTGCAACATGGTAGCCGAAATATCAATCATTTTTTCAAAAAACGCATGGCAAAAGTTCCAGTGTTAGATCTAGTATTAGTCCTAGTGATAGTTCTGGTGATATATATGTATAATTATGACATCAATCTCCTCTAAAATGTTTATTAGTATGTAATACATTAAAGCAGCGCTTGTGGAATCGTTCCCATCATCAGGTTTATAAATATCTACAATAAAAAGAAAACACTAGGTATTACCCCTGACTACCACTTATTTACTTACACCAATTAAACATTTATTACAATACAATCACAAACCTGTAGAATATGATTCTTAACATAATTTCTTTATCTATTCTAGTATAATTCTTTTAATTTTAAACAAATTTTGTATTTATCTTGTTGTATACGTTTTTTGAGATACTTTATCTAAAGGGTTGATTCTGTCTTTCATATATGGTATTTAAGTGCCGATTTTGTTACTATTTGTAGTATTTAGTTATTAAGTGTCAATTATTTAGCAAATTTTATTTCGGATTTTCATACTTTTAAAAAATGTTCGTTACTTTATTTGTTAACTTTGGTATATATTTGATTTTGCAGATTCTTTCTTCTAAGCACCTTTATCACTAATAGCATTCTGAGTGTTATGATCGTTTTCTAGTAGCTGCCCTGTATCATTCTGTCTAATTAAGAAATTTATAATTAACGACTATTTAATAGTGGATTATTCTTTCTATTCCTATTCCCCTCACTTTTTTGCGATTGTATACCTTGCGTCTGGTGGGGTTATATCAGTTCTGATTTTACGTTCATTTATGTTGTTAATGAAATGCTTGGAATAAAAATTATTTAACAAAATGTTATATATTCTTTATTTTATTTCTTTCAAAAAGATTTATCTGTCATTTTTATTTCCCTACTTTTATATATAATCATTCATCATATTTATAAGCTGTGATTTAGGGTGATTGCTATGGTAATTTAATAATCTATCACTACTTACATCTTTCTTATACCATTTCGTTGTTAATATAACACATTATACATAATTATTGTCATATCTAAGAAATTTATTTGCGATTGTTCAGGAATCTCCACTGTGAATTTGAATCTATCATTTATACTTATCGAATACGTCCAGCAACTTGGAATATTGTCCTTTGGGCAAAGTTGTCAATAAATTATCTATATACTTTGCTATCATTAAGAGTTTTACAGTAATATAACTATTCTACCTAAATTTACACTTAAACTCGATCTCGTAATAAATATTTACCCATAATATATTTCATTGTATATGAAGTGGTTATTTAATGTGTATAACTTCATGTCTTCAATAAATAATCTTTTATTTTTAGTGAGGACTGTTCTGTAATATATTGTCAATTTTGTTCTGATAATTCGACCATTTTGTTTAATGGTATATTAATAAATAACGATTGTACATCAAAACTCACTATCTCTATATCATTTAGATTTTGTATATTTAATGATTTTATTGTTTAATGATCTTTCAATTTCCAAGCACTTTATCATCAATTTCATTTTATGTAATGAAATCTTAGCTAATGATAGATGATTAGATAATGACCGGTAGGTCGATTAATATTATTTATTATAGGTCTGAGAGGTCTATCATCTTTATGTATTTTGAGTAGCACATGTATCCTGAGAATTGTATAGTGCGTTGAGGATAACTGCAATTTAAGATTTTTATCTATATATTGCATTATTTCTAATTTTCTTAAATAGTCGTTAATTTTGACTGCTAAGTTTGGTCCAGGATCTGTCCTTATTGTTCTATATGTGTTTTTCTAATTTAATAATGTGGACATTATTAAATGTTAAATGTGAACATTTTTTCATTATATTGTTTTTTATAAAGTATAATTAATTGTTTTGTTTTGTCTGACTTCATTACTATTATATCCTTATTGTTTAATAATTTTTTTTTGAAACCTGGCTCATCTCTACAAATTTGAACCTGCAAATTTGAAATAATGTCCTTTTGTTTTTTATGTTTTTATAGAAAATTTGTTATTTCATTAACTATATTGCTTTTTGTTGCATTTATATGGTTATCAACTGTGTTTATTTTAGTAAAAATTCTTTCTACATCCGCAATCAACTCTATAATGTCCTTATATAACATTTTATTGCATTTAAGAAGCTAAAATGATCTCTCAATGACAAAAGATTCAGTATGTTTGTTGACATTTTTTTATTTATTAAGTTTACTACTCTATTTGTGTTATGTAGTTTATTATACGAATACTCTAAACTACCATAATTTTTATTTATACTATTTAAATTTAGGAGTCTCAGCAATTTAATTTTATTGGTCTTATTATTGCTATTTTTAAACAATTTATCATAACGTATTGTATATTAATTTTACTATATTTATTCACAATTATTTCTTTCACCTCAGCTCCCGTTTTCTGTAGCTTAGTTTTTAATTAAATTAGGAATATAATGTTTTGCAGTCTTATACTGTATCTCAAACTGCATTTCAGGAAATTATTTTTGATTATACAGACTGTCCCAAAAAGTGTGACGCCTTGATAGTATATTTTTTTTAAATTGCACGATATATATTTTCTATATTTTCTTACAAAATCAGTGCCTAATTTATTTGAAAATATACTCATAGCTGTAAGGGCAGACATGTAGCTCAACATGATGGAAGGTTGCACATTATTTTTTGTAAGTCAGAAACCATCTTAATACAACCTTCGCAAATCGGTGGATTAGTAGAGGAGAACCAGTTGCTTGGCCTACTCAATCAGTCGACTTAATAAAACCCGATATTTTCCTGTGAGGCCTCGTTAAGGAAATACTTTATAAAGAACCTCTAACAAAGCTGGAAAATATACAGCATAGAATTCAACAAAAATTTCTAAGCATTACACCTGCGACCTACTAAGAAAAGTGACAAGATCATTTTAAAGTCGTCTAAGTTTGCAGATATATCAAAAATCTATTTCAATAGCTGTACATTCAAACCAAATTATTGTTTATTTATGTTGTATTTTTTTATGAAAAAAAATATTTCTCATACCATCGATTTTCATTAGTTAATGTTGCCATTGGAATAGATGAAATACGAGTTTTTGGCGAATAATATTTTAAATGCCAGGAATTATGATGGGGTAGTTATTACAATTTTTTTAAATACTGGGTTGATTAATATAAAAATATGTAGAGGGTAGAATATAAAATAAGAAAGATAATATGCTTTAAACCGATATTTTTTAACCCGATATTTTCCTGTGGGGCCTCGTTAAGGAAATACTTTATGAAGAACCTCTAACAAAGCTGTAAAATATACAGCATAGAATTCAACAAAAATTTCTAAGCATTACACCTGCGACCTACTAAGAAAAGTGACAAGATCATTTTAAAGTCGTCTAAGTTTGCAGATATATCAAAAATCTATCAATAGCTGTAGCAATTTTTTTTTAATTCTGGATTGATTAATATAAAAATATGTAGAGGGTCCAATATAAAATAAGAAAGATAAAATGAGAGAGAATAAAATGAAAAAATGATAGGTATATTAATAAAGTTATTTTCTTCATAAATTAATAATTCGTTTAATATATCTAATTGAAATTATGACGTGCAAAATACACTCGTTTGTGCGTGCGCCCCCAAAAACTTTGCGCTCATTTGAGACCCCCCAGACACATTATTCACGAGCCGCCACTGGTAATGCTTCTATATAAGTATTAATTACATATTGTCTGTGGTAAATATTCGTAGCATACCTGAGAAAGTTCAATATAACTAAGAAAGTTGAATGTTTTAAAGATATTGTCCTAGTCCTTTATTCGGAAAAAGTTCAAGTCTTCAGAAGGGAGTTGAAATTTTCCTGAAATTTTCTTAGGGATTTAAATTTTTTTCTGTGTGATTCTTACACTCGCAGATCACCAAATTGGAGTGGCGTAATATTTTATTTTAGATTTTAATAATTTCTTTTAAATTAAAACGACGTTATTTTCTTGTTAAAAGTTTTTGTTATTACTGTTGTTTTTTTAATAATTATCTGTAACATTTTATACAATGATAACTTGATTTTAAATTAAATTAATTGGTGATAATGCCAAAGCCGGTGTTCATTATTGTTACAAATTTAGAGTAATTAATTGTATTTGTTTGTAGTCAAGATGTACAAATCATAGATTCGAAATGTATTACGATGTAATGTAATTGTTTGTATGAATAAAAATTACTTAAGCAACTTGGTGTGTAGTTACATGCCAAATAAAGAGTGTTTCAATAAAAGTACCCGATTTAAAGTTAGCGTCATTTTTTGTCTGTGCAAGGAAGAACGTTCAAATTTGAAACCTGTTCTACGATTGTTCCGATCATTAAGATTAAATAAATAACGCGTTATCACTGTGAAAACTTATTATAAATATGGGGATATTAAGTTCATCTAGATCTGGAAGATATGTGCTTCCAACAGAAAGATGTGACCTTATCACGCATGAAACCAGCCATTTATTGAAGGAATGCTTTCCGGATCAATTATTTCTGGGATTTTGTGAAATCTCACGTCTATGTCAATGCGCTACGGACTATTCCTAAGCTTAAGGACAACATCCAACGCGTCATGGATAATCCATCTCTCAGAAACAGCATTGAAAGTTTCGTGAAAGTGCAGCGGAGCCTTTTCAGATTATTTTATTTCATGCTTACTCGTTCAAAAACTATACGTTTAATTCTTCAGTTAAATGGGGCATTGTTATTGAGACACTCTTTATAAATAAACCTTCTATAAAATACTTATTTCTAAATTAAGTACTTAAGATAGGAGAAAACGTTAAGCCGACTTCGAAATCGATGTTCGGTATTTATTTATTATTAAGTACAGAACGGGGTAACAATGAAGCGAGAGTAAGACGACGACGACGGTGGCTTTGTTTGCAATCGAATCTCGAGCCTCGACAGAGTCCCAACAGAACAAACACGAACGAACAGAACGACGGCTGCCGTACACGAATGCGGGGCACTTATTGTCCTCGAGGGAATGGAAATTCGCCCTGTTTAAAACTCGAATAAATGTAGGTACCTGCGTTCAGTATTCCTCGACGTCGGAATGCCCTGAGCCGTTTTCAGAGCATTGTTTCAGACGCTTGTCAGTTATTTTGTATAAAGTTGTTGATTCGGTCGCAATTCTTTTGATGAAGATTATCATTACCCTTTTATAGCCTGTTATAATAAAACGTCTGGAGTTTGCGCTTAGATCATCGCTATAATTGGAGCCGTTTAATTTAAAATTAAGCCGAGATTTATCGTTCAAAATGTGCAAGCCCCATTCCCAATGCGAGGGGATTTTTGGGCCCTTTTACGGTTTGTTATACGCGCGTGAAAACCTGTCGTATACTTTACTAAGGGCATTAGAGACTTCATCCCCTGTGTAAACCCCGAATTTCCATTAAAACCATCATCCGAGGATAACGTTCCACGGACGCAAATCCACGGGTGATACTTCATATTCGCCGTATGCACACGTACAAAATGGACCTACCCCCACATTCGGTACGTACCCCACCATATCCATATTCATCAATTCGCCGGCACAATGGACGAAACGGTTACGGCGTACTTGAAACACGTCCGCAAGATGACGTCGCGACGCCTGGTTATTATTAGCGTCGCCGGATGTTGGCTGTATGGCGTTCGCGGCACGACCAACGCATGAATCATACCGGAGGTTTCTCATGCAAAATGCAAGTCCGCGCCCGGTAATTTGATAATCCCCAGGCCACCCTCCGCGTGTGCAGTTTCATTTGGCGTTGTGGTGCGAACGTCGCGTGACGCCGCGAACTCAGTGATTTAACGCCGCCGCCGTTGGTACGGTTCGTTCCTTTTGCGACCCCGCCACTGAGATAACATTGAATAATTAACGATGTGCAAATACGGTGGCTACACGATTTCGGAGAGGCCTTTTTGCAAACAAACGGGAAAATGGGCTTCGCGACGTAGGCGTTTCAACTGGATTTATAATAATACTCCCCACGTTTAGTTTCAGTATTTATTTTGACCGCTTTGGCGTTTAACATATCCACTAAAACATCTTGCTTAATCATACAGAAATTCAAATTAGTTTTTCTGCAAGTTTACTCCAAAATTAAAAAGCAAGCCTTAAAAACAATATGATGTTAAATGTTTACAACTGTTAACGATATTTCAAACTCAATAATAAGAATAATTTAGTTCAACCAGTTAACACCTAGATGCATTGGTCATCACCTTAAAAAAGAAAAAAAAATACATAAAAAGTAAGTATTAATAGCACAAACATGTCAGGCCTGCACTGAACGAAAAAAGTTGAATAGATCACCTAAATTTTTGATGACTGATGTTTAGCCAACTAAACACAATGACGAACTAGTGAATTCAGCTACTTATACCTATTAAGTAGTTACTTTAAAAAAATTTACTATAAATATCAAGGATAATAAGTATTTGTATAATCAAAAATAATTTCCTAAAATGCGGTCTGAGATACACAGCTGTGGTGAAGGACCCTCTATACTTATTGCTAGCTAAATATTAAATCTGTGGCATTTATACTTTAAGAGAAAAACAAGTAGTCCCAAAAAATTGGGACAGTCGATGTATAATTTGTTAGCCAAACATTAATAAAATCAATAATTAATATAGTTGGTTTATAAATACCTTTTACATCTTTAACTATTTGCGGTTCAGTACCGCATTGTAACTAATAGTCAGTATATTATTTCGAGTTTCTTAAAACAAACATATGTTTTAACATATTTACATCGATAATTGATAATAAACAAACCTTCCGACAAATTTGTTTTATTTCGTTTTTTATCATTAACATCTATTTTAGAGAGGATTTGAATTTTTTCGGAGAATGTTTTCCATTTTACATATTTATTAATTTAAATGAGTAAATTATTTTTCGATTAAAAGCGTTTTAGAATTAAAACATGTATCTGGCGAATAAAATTTAAAATTTTTCAAATGATGGTGAAATAAAAACTATTGTTATTCGATTGTTATTATTAAATGATTCATGTTAAAGAACACAACATTGATTCCACTTATTTGTTTTAAAGTGAAATTGTACACAAACATTGTTGTCAAAAGTTGTTTCATCAATAATTTATTATGTTAATTTAATCTTTCTTAAAATCTACTCAATAAAAATTTTTCTAAGAATAAATGATACAAAAAACTTCTTTGTAATAAAAAATATTCAAAATTAAATTATGCAACCAACTAATTTAGTATACCAAGTAGTGCTGGGAACAGTATCAATACTTGTCGATGTTTTCGATACCTACTTCAGTATCGATACTCGATATCAATAAAGTATCAAAATATCAAAAAAATCGAAAATTTTTTTTAAGTATATTATAATAATATATTTTTAAATATACAAAATTGCGTTTACAATATATTTAAAGGAGTGATTCTATATAAAAATATTAAGAAAAATTTACATAGAGATGTATCCTAAAATGCTTCAAGGGAGCTAAAATACTTTGAAGATGACCATCAATGTGTTATTCCTCATTACTTCAAAACATGTTAGGGTAACGAGTATGATGACGAAAGTTATCAAGAACATATGGGGGAATAAGGGTTCGGATGCGCAATTTATTTGTTTTTGTTTTTACTTTTATTATTTTTAAGAAAAATATATAAAAAATGTACTTATTATGTTCTTAGTGTATTATTAAAATATTGTTTCCAATAATTCGATACTTCAATAGTTTCGATGCTTCGATACTTTCGATACTTTGAATAGTATCGATATTACGAAGATATCGATACTCGATTCCTTATTTAAGGTATCGCTCAGCCTTCATACCCACTAGTCATTTTTCTACTAAATTATGCTGAACAATTTGAGTTACGACATCTTTCTAAACGCGGTTTTTAATCCTCAAGAAAATATAAGATGTTAGGTATCGAGCTATTTCAAAAAGCTGATAAGTTTGTCAGCTTGTATATAGCAACCCAAATACATAAAAAAAATTATAATAACTTACCTGTAACGACTTCCAAATACCAAAATACATCGCTCCATAACGATATTAACCTTACCTTAAAAATCGCTAATTAACTCTGGAACAATCCACCTCGTTAACAAAGTTGCAACAAAACCTTCTAAATGAGTTAAAGTTAAAATGTAGATTGTGATCCATTTTACCAGTTATTCTAATGTGGTATTTGAAAACAATGTTGTACTTATTAACTGGTCTTTATTATAGAAAAATGTCTAACTAGTTTCGGCCGAAGCCATCTTCAGAGACTCTACAATCAATTAATACTCAAATTACAACGTTATCCTTAAGCTAAGTGTTATTACAAGTTTATTCTTAAAATATACTTACAAAGTCATACTACAAGAAAACAACACTCAAATTTGACAGAGTTGTACATTTATTTGGTTCCATAAGCTTGTAGACGTTAAAATATCAGAAATTTTAATTAAAAATCGTAAATTATAAAGACGTTATGAAATGAAAAGAAATGAAAACACATGTCAAACTGACATCTTATTTTCATAAAAGTAACAAATCAGGCCCACGCAGTTTGTCCCCACCAAGAGGAAAGCCAAACTGCGCAAGTGCGAAAAGAAAAATAATAAAAATGTTCAAAACTTCCAAAGGATTGAATATAGGATTGAAGTTTTGGACCAAAATGGTGTATATAAATTAGATTGTAATACTTGCGGTGCTACTTATTTTGGCGAAACAGGCAGATCACTAAAAACTAGAATAAAAGAACATCAGAAAAACGAAAGATCCAATTTTGGTAGACACATGGTGTTGAGTGGTCATGCTTTCGATCCAAAAGAAAATATAAAACTACTTCATAAAGAGAATAAAGGTTTCAAGCTTAATCTTTTAGAAATATACGAAATAGAAAAATTTAAAAACACAATTACAAACATAGATTGCCTTAATGACCAAGTCCACACTAGAAAAACACCTCTATATAAATTCCTAACCAATCCCTTTCCCCAAAGAACAGAGGATTAGTACATTCGGTCCGCGTGTACTTCTCGCACTCTTTGGGGTCCTAGCGGCCATTCCTCAATTCCTACATATATCCCATCCCTTTACCCTATTCCTATCTAGATTATTTTATATAAAACCAATATAATTTTCTCCTCCTCAATACATTTTTATATTTAATTTACATTCAATACTTTTTGATTGAGTTTGGAAGTTTTGAACATTTTTATTATTTTTCTTTTCGCACTTGCGCAGTTTGGCTTTCCTCTTGGTGGGGACAAACTGCGTGGGCCTGATTTGTTACTTTTATGAAAATAAGATGTCAGTTTGACATGTGTTTTCATTTCTTTTCATTTCATAACGTCTTTATAATTTACGATTTTTAATTAAAATTTCTGATATTTTAACGTCTACAAGCTTATGGAACCAAATAAATGTACAACTCTGTCAAATTTGAGTGTTGTTTTCTTGTAGTATGACTTTGTAAGTATATTTTAAGAATAAACTTGTAATAACACTTAGCTTAAGGATAACGTTGTAATTTGAGTATTAATTGATTGTAGAGTCTCTGAAGATGGCTTCGGCCGAAACTAGTTAGACATTTTTCTATAATAAAGACCAGTTAATAAGTACAACATTGTTTTCAAATACCACAAAACCTTCTAACACTTCCTCTTCTACCACTGGATGCATTGCATGCACTGGATGTATTATTGAGTCTTCCGACACTATTATATTATTTATTTTAATATTTGCATTACTAGCTACATCCTATACGAATGAGACCGAAGCGGGGGTTTTAGGTGGCGTCATTTTTAACGGCAAGACGACGCCAATAAAAATTATCTATAAATTATAGTAATTTCACCTAATGTAGTAGTTATGTTAAATAATATAATTTTTTAGGTTATTTAAACGGTTATATAGATAATATGCACATAACACTTTTTATTAGTTAAAATACATGACTGAAATGGTTAAAACGCTTACTTTTATAAATCATTAAAAAATAAATGTAACTAAATATTGAATATCATTACTATCGATATAACAACATTTTATGTAATAGCGATATCATCTAATATTTAGATGAAATTTTTCTATATTTTCGAAGTTATACTTAAAGAAATGGATAAATAAAGAATTGCTATTTTAACTAATTTAAAAAAGTTGTAATACCAATCCACAGTTAGTAGTAAAACTAATACATTATACACTTTATCTACTTTTTCAGCAAGATATGTGAAATAGTCGTTTTTTCGTATTATTTTTCTCTGTGTGCAGTGACTAATACACTTCTTTAATAAAAAGAAAATTCAACCCCCTTTTTACACCTTTCGTATTTAGTTATAGCTTTAATGGAGGTGGACAATTTATTATATAGTTTAGTAAAATAATAGACTTCTTGAAGAATGTCGAGGAGTGATGCTTCAAAACAAATAATTTAGTATATTTCGTTTCATTATCATGGTTAGGAACTTGAAAGCGGTATAGGTGACGATATGTTTGGATGATATCTTTCCCGCACAAAAATAGGGACGACAAGACACCATTAGGCAACAAACATCGTTAGCCACACAGTAGCTCTTCCCCAAATGAGAGTATTATATGCTAAAACTGAGTGCGCAAGGGCATGATATGCACTCAAATCCGAACTCCAAAGAGCCTTTTAACTTTGCGTAGTCAACATGATTACGTAGACTACTTTGCTATCAATTATTACATCTAAGAATTTAGCTGTAGTTTCCAATTTAATATTATCTATTGTTCAAATCGAACATTAACTATCTTGTTCAAATTCAAGGTCAAATGATAGGTATCGTACTACTTCATAAAAGCATCATCTATATCTGTGGGTAATATCTGTAATGACTCCGGAGTATCTAGCAGCCAACCCACTGCTAGTATCATCAGCATACATTACAACATGCACATCAGTCAAAAAAACGGCAATCATTAATGAGAAGTAGAAATATCATATCATATGGAGCCGTCTATATTTTAGGTCTTGCGGTATTCTAGGAAATACCGGAGAACTTAAAATTGTGCAAAAAGAAAGGTGATAAAACTCAGGATCCTACAGTCGGTGCTCCCATCTCATGCCGGATCTTGTTTGAACTACACGTTTAGGTTCATTCGCAAAGAAATTACAAAAGTCATTTACAACCTGACTAACGTCATCCACCACAGATTCCCCCCACCTTGAGGTTATGAAATTCCCCATTATTTATTCAGAGTCGTAATAATAATTAAAGCATTTAAGTGTGTTGAAGAACATCGTCGTACGCTATAAAAGATATAAACAAGACAATTTTAACAAAAGCATAGAATAGTAAATAAAAAACACAATACATGATATAAATAATCAAAATTGCGACAATAAATATGAGCGTTTTCTGCTTGTTTAAATATACTAGAAAATATTTAACGTTCCAACTTGTATATTATATATGTATCGGTTTTATAGCAAGTAAGCGATGTTATTACTCGTAAATAAATGTGAAAAAGTGGACAATATTATTCTTCTTTTTCCAGCACACACTCTCCAGGTTTGTATTTCCTTGTATGATGATAATTGCTTGACCTCAATGTATTTAAATTACTTTCTTGAACATCATCATTGTTTTTTGCAAAATTATATAATGAATTTGGCATGTAACTTAAAATTTACCCCTTTTATTGAATCGCAAACTATGTTTCATAAAATATTGATCACACAGGACAAGATTGGTATCAACACAAAGAACGCTGTTAATTAAAAAATCGTATTAATCGTAGGTTAAAAACCTACGATTAAAAACCTATTTTTCAAGTTAAAGATAAAATTATTTAGAACAAGTCTTCCTTTCGAATATGGAGTTGAAAGAAGAATAACGTTTACAAATCTCACGCTCCAACACCAGAGCATGTTTCAGCGCTCAGCTTTTCATTTGTAAGTTCGTCATTGGTACGACCAACAATAACAATGTAATCAGAAAACGTCAAACCTTCACATTGTGTTTCAATTCATCACCGAATATAGCATTAGGTTTAATTGTGTTTATTAGTTTAAATTTTTGCAACATAAGTACTTAGTTAAGCTCCTCTCTGAGGCTGCAAGCTTAACTATCACCGTAGAAACATATCTTATTAATATTTTAGTTTTGTCGTAGTTCTGATCACCATTACAGATACTTTGCTTTTGTGTAGAGTCAACATTATTCGTTGTTTCCCTGAATATTGTATCGCAGCTTCGTACTTTAATTAAATCTTGTTTACAATAAGAATTAGCTTCTTTTATGTTACGTTCGCAATATTTTCGCAATTTTGAATAATGAACGCTCAGATTCAAGAGATTCTCCTCAAGCTTTTTAATACGATTTAGAAGGGAAGTGTACCGTATCGCAATTTTAAATGTCTTTTACTTTGTTTTGGACTACGGAATTGAGTATTCACCACGTCGTTTTTATTTTTAATGTAGTTGCAATTTAGTACAGTTTTTAAGCGTAATGCAAGTTGGTTAAAACGGCTTACCTGTAAATGATTCTTTAAATCATACACCTTGAGTTGATCAATCTTTAGCATTTTAAATGTATTCAATGTAACCTATTTCTCAAGAAACAAATAGAAAAATACCAGGTGCCAGAAGACAAAAATAAAGCAACGATTAAATTATATTAAATATAATATTATCAAAATCTTTCATTAACTAGAACATCAGATTCTCACGCATATCTCAACACCTCCACCTCTCAACGAATACTTCTCATAACTATTGCTGAATTAATTATTGAATTGAGCAAAAAAGAATAATAAATGGCATTTAATGAATTTTTTAGTTGGTTAAAATTACATCAATGGGATTTTATGCAATCGAACTTTATTGAAATTTTATTTAATTGTGTTTGATTCGTATTATATTCAGTTTGAAATTTTCGGATCGTCAGTTTCTCATTTCGGGTTACTATTACCTTTGACCTATTTGCGTCTTGAAGCGAATATTTGAAATAGCCACTCGATGCGGCTTCGTCGACCTTACCAATCGAATTTTGACCATCCCAATTCCTGATTTCTAGTATTAAATGATTAAAGATCTTTACTTACTGGTAATCCTTGGAACAGCCAGTTCGAACTTAATTCCTACAACAATTTCTGATTGTTTGATTAAACCTTGGAACAGCCAGTTCTGACTTAATTCCTACAACAATTTCTGATTGTTTGATTAAAAATTGAAACTATTGCATAAAAGGGAAATGTTTCCTTTCAATAAGCTTTAGGTTTATCTACAATTATTTAGTTTATGCGGGATTAGTTCAGTTGATGCATTCGTACATGTGATTAGGGATACCTTTGACTTTTTTAAGCTCTTTGTACGGTCCGCTAGAATTTTAATCAAAGCGTTGACTGGGTGCGCTTGTTTTTTAATTATCCGTCCGTTTGCGGGGGAATTAATTACGTCCATGAAGGGTATATTTTTATTTTCAACGGTGGCAATTTTTTTGAACGTTAATTGATTACTATTCAAAATAGATTGTGGCTTTTGATTTTCAATTGATTGTCTCATTATCATCACCTTATATATGGATATTTCTTTTAAGTTGCGTTACATCTTTTAACTAGCTCACATTAATTCATAAATAGTTTGCACCCAGACATCAACAATCTGTGCGATTGTAGTTTAAGCGTTTCTTTGTCAATGGTAAAAGAAAAGATGAGAAGTAAGTGCTAAAAACCTACTTCCACTGACAGTGAAAATATATTAACATGGAAGGAAAGGGAGATAAGTATTGATATCAAACCCCATTGCAACTAATGAATCCTTGCAACCAAGTGTCGGCGATGTAATAAATGACAGGGATATGTTATAATACATATAGTAATAAAGATAACGTTCAGCAAGATAAATTTTTGACACGATGTATTGCAGTCTATAAAACACAATGCATCGTACATCAACACCCCAAAAAACGCAAACAGGATACATTTTCGTGTACATACTTTGTTGTAAGCTAAAAAACAAAATGTGTTCTGAAGCTTTCCTTTAAATGAGAGTTTACTTCTCATATGATATCACTATTACAAAATTAAGAATAACCTTCCATAAGTTTGAGTATACGAAACTTTTTTTTTGAAAATGTATCATACTTTAAGTAATGAATTTTTAAGTCAAAGACATAATGTGTGTTCAACGTGCTAAATAACATGATAAAATCAAAAAAAAGTAGTTGAAATGTTATAAATATGGTTCAGCCCCATATCGTAGCGTAGATAAATTGAGAGCCAACAAATGTTATTATTAAATATCATTACTAAAAGTAAACTATTTACAACTTTTTCACTGTAAGTAGTTTACTGCCAATATTTTCAAATTGTAGGTGCTTAATTCTTGTATTTTCAGTATTTAGCTTAAGATGTACTGGATAATTTTTACTTGTTTGACGTAAGAAGTACCTAAAGAACCAGTTGTTTACTCCAAGTAAATCATCTACTTCCAGTACTTAATAGTTCCAGTATTTATCTGTTTTACAGGAAGAGTAGTAGATGGAACAATATATTCTATATTAACCAATAGTAATCAAAATTTCGATGAATAGTAGATCAAATACTCCTGATCCGATCAAATAGTCGGATGATACAGGTCTTCCTGTAAGTCTTAGCATACTGTTAATGACAAATGATGAAGTCTATTCACTTGAATAGAACCCTTTTACTTAAAAGGGTTTAGACCATAAGCAGCTAAGATGAATATGATTTGTTTTAAGAAGATAAAATGTGATAAATAGGAGAATGTTATTTGTATATGTTTTTCCTTAAATCATCTTTAAAACAATAAAAATGATTATGTAAATAGTTTATTGCATCTTGGTTTCGTTATACTTTCTAACTGAATTTTTTTATGACTATTCCAGAGGAGACTAATAAAATCAAAATAGACAAATACGATGAAAAAAAATTAATCTTTGGTTTTCTCCAGTTATGTGATGGTGATTATCTACGTCAAAGAATTAACTTTTATGTGAAAAATATATAACTATTGAAAGTTTTGTTTATTAAACTTGTAGTAAATACAAATTTATAAATTTTTGTCATACTAAAGCATTTTGGATGCAAATGCACATTACATTTTTTACAAATAAATGCAGTACGCACATAGGATACTTTGCAACGATGTTGGATTTTGATATTTGACTGAATATGATTTTTCTTTCTTGCACTTGAAAATGATAAATGTGATATACGAAACTAGCTAGAGAATCAGTATCACCCATTAACAAATCAGCGGTCATTAGAAGATATATTGGTAAAGCACTTCTAAATGTTATGTTTTGTAAATGATGTATTACTAGAGCCTTTTCATAGTTTGCAAATAATAGTTATAATTTCCATGCATTTACTAACATATTTGGAAGTATTTGCGAAAATATGTCATCACCACTTTTTACACAAATGTCAATCATCAGTCATGAAGATCTACACCGGTCACTGACTACTATATTTTTTGCTTTTCTATCATATCCTCTTGTAATTCCAATCGGTAAAACAGAAAGGAATTAGATAGTACGCTAGAATTGGCACTATCTTTCCATCGACTTATAGTAATTTCATTATTTGGGTCATATATAATAGCATATTCTCTTTTTCCTTTAATGTAGATTTGCCAAATCTATTTGAACGAACACTTCTAGTTTGCAAAGTACTTTTTAATCGCTACATAATCACATCAGCACCAAAACCAATCGTTTTCTCCACCACATGGCATTGTTTGAAGTAAACGATTTGATGAACAGAGATGTCACGTTCTGAAACTAAACCAATTGGTTTGCCACGAATATACATCTTGCAAAATTGGCATTCTTTACTAGGAATGAAAGAATGCCGAAATAACACCACGACATATCGAAAGACGTATGTTTGGCTTTTAATTACAGGTAACAAACATATAGCTTAGGTAAGTTAAAATATAAAAGTATACATTGATACTACGGCTAAAACACTCTATTACCATTTATTATTATTTCGATTTGATAAAAAAATCTTTAAAAATTTACATTATTTAATATTTATAGTTTGCCTCCAAAAAGAGTGACATTTAATATCTTACCCATCTAATATCTGCCAACTACTCTTTATTAGTTTTTATGTATTTATAACATTTTTCGTCTGTCTAAAATAAAGTAGAATAGCTTAATATTATAGTTTTTAATAGTTAAACATCAGCTTAAAGTCACCGTGTGGCAAAATATGTAAGTATAATATTAAGATAATTTACACTCTCAGAAATTTTTAATGATACGCATCGTATTAGAGTTATTCTTAAAAGGATACAACAAAACGTAAGAATAAAAAAAAAGTAAATAAACTAAAAAAGTAAATTTGACAATTACAACAATTAAAGTATGTTAGAGCAATTCGGTGGTGATCTTAAACGATTTCTTATGATAATATTGCATCATAAATCATATAAAATATTGAAAACAATGTTCCAAAACTTCTTATCTTTGATTTATGGATTAAGACCAGGGATGCACAAACTTATAGGAAATAGGGCCACCCGCGAAAATTATAAACCAAGGACGGACCACTACAAAGAATATTTGTTAACAAAGATATTTTTATTTTTAAATAAATAATAATACAACGAACATTCAGAAACGTTTGTTGTAATTATGTAATCGTAATGTAATCTAAGTCTTAATAGTAATGATAAAAAAATTCCAGATTTTCATTTGATGGACGCTTTTGTTATTTTGTTTTAAGTTTCATCACTGAAAACGTTTGCTCATAGATATACGTCGATGCAAATAAGCTTGCGCGTTTCAATGCAATTATTCCCAACTGTTCATATGCGGTTTTGTCAACGCAACGGCAAAAGTTGAGTATTAAACTTGTTTCGTAAATTATCATCATTTTGAATGTCGCTTATTTCCAGCAGTATTGATTTCGAGTGAAATGTTGAATAGATTGCTGAAAATGACCAATAGAGGTCTGACTGAAAATATCTATATTTTCAACATAAGGGAAATTGAAATCAGTTTTATTGAATTTCGCAATTTTTTGTAGTTCGAAACATGACTGTAATTGGTTGAATTGATTTGTGTCCTGAAATGACTCAACGATTTGTGATGTCTACAAGAAACGCTAAGTCACACAGCCAATCAGGGTTTTCGAGTTCGGGGACATCCCTTTTCTGTTCCGCCAGAAGTATTTTGATTTCAATGAAGGGGTCCAATGAAGGACGTTTCGCTACCTCTTGTCCGCGTTCTCGTTACCTTCACTGTCACCCGAACCCACCGTAGAATAACATCATTTCTTCTAGCGAATTCTTTCATAAATATATAATATTGCTGATATATTACCTGATTAGTGCAGAGCCATGCATAAAGGACTGATTTGTTATCAGCGCGGCTAAACAGTCTGTAAAAGTAAAAATGTTTATGGATGCACCTATTTGTCCCTTTTGGAGATTCAAACCGATGTAGAAATTTATAGCAAGAACCTCTGAGTAACAGTTTAATAGGCTATTCGGACCGCTGATGACCATACCTACTTCGTATCTCACTGTCTTTGAAGCATTGGTGTACCAGTAAAGGGCTCCTCTTATTAGTTGAGGCTCGCCCTTCGTTCAATCACCTGCTTCTATAAATGAGCTTGTATGCTTAGTCGAAGTTGTATTCTGTCGGAATAAGACCCATTAATTTCGATCAAGTGATTTAGAGTAGAATCCTTTAGAATTTCTAGGTGTTCTTTAAGGTTACCCTGCACCAAAGGTCTAATTATTGCTATGTAGGACTAATGAGGTTTTAGACCCCAATTCGGTTAATGGAGCGTACGGCAGATCTGGTTGGTCATGACGGCCTTTTCCTTACCTTATCTAAGCCAACTACCTTACTTCAATGTGATACAGATCACCATATTCGCTTTCAATATCCTTAGAAATAGTTGGAATTGTGGTGATTGGGATAATAAACTGTTAGTACTAAAACTTTTATCACATTTTTAAATCCCAATAATTTTGATTTGAACAGAGGGGCTCTTGACGTATAATGGAATGAAACTGCTTTAATTCTTTAGTATATATGTTGTTAGTTTATAGATACTTTTTTAACATACCATATTCGTTCGAACCATATACGCACTATCTTTGTCACACAGATGTTTCCGATAATGGGGTGTATCTTATAATCGGGTGCGTTTTAAATTCGGACCTATTTCGAATACATATATTTCAAAAATATAAGTTAAAAAAATAAATTATGGTTGGTACTACCTAACTTGCTCACAAAGTTGAAAATATTTGAATAGATAATAAAAACAATACTGTAAACATTGGAGGCGGTGGATGAAGGATATGAGAAAGACCTTGGGAAGACGAAGGTGATAAAGTTTTGTAAGGGCGGCAGAAAGCTGGAGATGGTAGGGAAAGGAGAAAAAAAGCGAATAAGGTGGTGAGACAAGCATGGGGTTGAATAGAGAGAATCTTTGGAAGAAATGTGGCAACGAGGAAGATTATGTATGAAGATTTGGTTAGCAGTGTAACGATGTATGGGGCAGAGGTATGGGGATGGATGGGGCAAGGAATGCTGGAGGAAGTGTTAGCTAGATATTGGAGATGGGTACTTGGGGTTGCTGGAGAAACACCGGGGTATATAGTGAGGGAAGAGATGAAGGTGGATGAGGTCATAGTGGAGGCGGGCAGGAGGACAGTGAAACATGAAGAAGGAATAGAAGGGTGGCCGAACTGCGAAATCTTGGGGGAGTGTTGGGGGGAAATTAGAGAGGGAAAGGTCAGATATGGGAAAGGAAACAGAGACAATTATTACAGGAGAGTGTTCTATTCGGTAACTGAGATAAATTGTAGACGAAAGGTGGATAGGGAGATGTGGAGAGAGTTGAGAGATTGGGACCGAAATCTTCAGAGATAGGAAAGAAGGACACAAGTAAAATAGGGAAAGTATAACGAAGGGTATGGGGGCATAATTACGAAGGGAATGCCTAGACACTTGGTATTGGAAGGAGATAAGGAAGGGAAAAAGTTGGTGGCTAGGTTTCGATATTGAAACGAGGAGAAGCGAATAGAAGATAGAAAGAAGATAATGGATGACCGATGAGGAGAGGTGGTGTAGGCTATGCAGGAAAGAATGGGAAACATTGCAACATATGTTGAGTAGGTGCAGAGAGTTATGGGAGGAATGGATGGATCTAGGTGTAGAGGAAAGAGGGGAAACGATGGATGGGTGGTTGAGGTGAGGATACAAAAACCTGCTGGGGGCGCAGAATAATAGTGTAGGGGGTGATTGGGCCGAGGAGTGGACTCCCTCGGGAGAGTTTACTCAGAGTATTGAGCATACTAGTCACTTGCACTTTAGGCAATTGCGAGCATTAGTGGTTTTAAGAAACTTTGACACCACATACAAAAGCACACAACCATTATTAAAATTATTTACAATATATTAATTCAAAATCCAAATAACTGGATTTAGTAAGGTCTTTTTCGGCAAAATCTAGGCAACTTAAAATATCCGGTTGTAGTTACGAGAATTCTTCTGATGTAAGAGATACCTACTTTTAATCTGATTGAGCGCGACCAACTAGAACATCATACGAATCATGTAGTTATAGTATTAGAAAGACTTGAATCATGCCGTTGCAAGCCACTATGTAATGTTATTTTGAAAAAAATTCATGTTATCTGGTTGTTATACTAAATCTACGATATATTGTGGTAATTACGCTTTTTAACAGTTTTTATACAGATGATACCTTTTTTTTATCAAGTTGGTACGTCTTGATATCTACTGTTAATTGATGTTTCTGCTATTTCATAATGGTGGTCATAATGGTGTTCTATCACTGAACAAATTTTCAATTGCAGATGTATAAATTCAACTACCAACTGTTTCAGATATAAATTGTAATTAAAATTCAGATATATTCATCGAGGTCAAATGTATCGTTCCAGTTGTGCGCAGATAAAGTAATTTCAGGACTAATGTCTCCCATGTTCAAAAGGGCTTAAACAAATACCTAGTCCACCTTTTGATGCACTCATACTTACCTATACTTATTAAAGCGGCAAGTTATTGTACTTACGGTGTATTTGTCATTGGTATTGTATTTGCCTTCTCAAACATGGTTTAAATTGATTAACGCATTTTCAAGATATAAAAAATATCAAAATTTTCTTTGCAAACTTTGAAATCCTCTAATGGCGAAACGAAGCAACTTTGGATACAGGTAACATAATTTAATTAATTATAACTAACAGTAATATTATAAGCTTTAATGAACAAATCATCCCGACCCAAACACCAATCTATAGTTGCCTTAGAGATCCATACCTAAAATACAAAAATAAAGAACACAAACAAACATAACTATTTCATGTACAAGGGGAAGAGAGTTATGTGTTTGATGGCGGTGTTTGGCAACATAATAATAATTAAATTTTGGGTCGTTTACTCTGTTAAATTTTCAAATTTTGTTTTAACGTTCTATATTACCAACTAACGTCACATATAACGTTTGACATACATTTTGAAAAATTTTAATTAATTTTTCTAATTCTTTAATAATTACGTAAGATTGCACTATTGTATTAATATGTATCATTTATGTTTCATATGTTGTAAACTTGTAGCTCGAAACTAGTTTAGAATAAATAAATTTGAATATCACCAAAAGTAAATTAAAAAAAACCCTAAACAATTATATAATGCGTTGAAATAGAGAAGTATTTTTCGGTACAAAAATGTCATCAAACTATTAATTTTCATCTTTTATCGTTTATCCAAATCGAATTTGATATGATATTGTTCAGGACCTTCACTTGTCCGTAGTTAAATCTTAACTGCTCCGATAGCGGTAAAAAGCAAGAAAGTATATCTTATTATCGCAAACGTTAGAATAAATCAAAATATTAAGCAATATGATTTGAATGAATTTTTTAATCTACTTTTGTAGTTTTAATAACGACCTAAAAAGGTTATTACAATGTTTCTTTTCAAGCCATAATTTGATAACTTTTCTTGGTACTGTTCTAGTTACATTCCTCAAGACCCCACATTGTTATCTCAATAAAATCGGATAAAACATTAAACCTACTTACCGTGTATATTTAACTCTGATGTCCGAGTTTAGTTATTTTAATTTTTTTATTATTTAATGTAACTGAAAGGATTTTTTTTGTATATAGGACAAAAATGATGTGTAAGTGAGGGATTAAAAATAAAACACATTTAATACTTAACAGGAACGTACGTTTATTTTTGCACTGAGCAGAATGCAAGCTAGCGTACGAATTCTCGCCGACTGATGATTTTTCTGTATGACGCACATTTAAGATTAACTTTTTTTTCTTCACAAAGAGAAAAACAAATATTTCAAATAGAAACTTCGAGAAAAAGAGACGCAACCGTGGAAAATGATGACCTCCAGGGTCACATCTTTTTGCATCGTCCCCGCAAACGTCTCGTTTTCCCGTTACACGTAGATGCTTTTTTTACATATATTAATAAGACTTTAAAAACTTTAAAAATAAATTATATACACGCTACAAAAATTTCTTTACATAGAATTCTGTTTCTTTTTTTTTGGTATGTTAACACTCCATTTCCGTTTACTTATCCTCAACTACATCGTATCACCCCGTTTATCCCAAACTTTGATTTTAAAAATTTTGATTTTTTTGAAAAGCCATTATCAAAGTTTGGTCTTTTTCGTTTTTTTAAGATATATTTACAATCGCTGAATTCCATCGATTTAATTAATCAAAATATATATATTACTATAAAGACTTGAAATTTAAAAAGATAAAAACATCTTTATTAATTTTTTACATATACATCAACTTTTTAATTTTTACGTTTTTCTTAAATTTTTTTGGTATGTTCGCCAACAACTCTTCCCGTACCGAACCGACCTCTATCGGAGTCGGCGAGATATAAACCGAAGGAAAAAAAGTAAGTAAAAAGATAGACACATGGAGCCCACGGCGAGTATACACCGATTTAGTTCTCTTTTTTTTAGTTTTGAAAAAAACTTATATGGCACCGACGCGGTCGCTTTAATAACGGTGTAAACGCGCCTTTCGCCCCACCACATTTATAACAATAATTTGGGAGACGACACGTAATTAATAACATTTAGGCTGAAGACAATCAACTTGTCGATCTCTATAAGAAACAGTTTCGTTTTTTTACGTTCTTCTCCATCCTTCGTACCTCTTTTTTTCTCGTAACAAAATCGCGTCGATTTGATCACTTCTAGACTATTGCGGAGTTCGGGGAATAGAAAAATTGTAGAAAAAATCAATTCCTTCTTCGTCAAAGTCCAATTGTACCTCAGTATAAAATTTTTTTATTTCGAAACGACGCGGTTCGGTTACAATCGTGCGACTTTTTTTTTAAGCGAACGAAAAGATATATTTAGCAAGTAAATCTAAAAAAAAGATAGGAGAAACGCGTTAGAAATTATTATTAGATGTTAATTTTGACTAGGTTTTTGTTTAAATATTTTGTTCTTTACTTTTTAGGCATCGAATAAACCTGCAAGTACGCTATTAACAGGTACTCTTTTACGTATATTATTTTAGTTTTAAATAAAAATTGTTAAAGAATTTTTTTATATATCAAGGCCAAAAAGTTATTTTTAAGATGAATCGTAGCCGAGATATACATAACGTTTTTTTAGGCAATCGCATAAATTAATTTTAATTTTAGTCGTCACTAAAAATCAGATTTAGATGGAGAAACTTGATTCAAATAAAACGTTGTATTTACAAAATTTACAAATATGAAAATTGACATGACAGAATGTATAATAACAGAGATTGCGCTATCTCTTAACTGACATTTTTGTTCAATCTGGCAAATTAATCAAGTTTTGTTTGTTTAACAAGGTTAAAATACAGATTAAAAAAAGTTGAGAGATAACTTAAAAGGTTTCTAAAAGAATTAATGCGATATGATAATTAGGGGTTGGTAAGGAATGGGGTGTAAGTGTTGGGATGAAGAAAATTGATGGAGAGGTCTTGATGCCGGGTTTGTAAAGGGTTAATGCTGGACAGAGATCCATCAACCCCAAACCTCTGCACTCCTAGACAACAGGACAACATTCTGCACCCAGGAAATGATCACATATAATAGAGGGAGTACTTGGGAAAGGATGTCTCCCGAAAATGAAATACTTTTGAAAATGTAAAGTGAGGATAATAATAAACGAGACGAACGGACGTGTGATTTAAATTGAGTAAATGGTAAACGATGATTTTGAAAATGATGTAGTTGTAAAAAGAAATATATTTGATGTGGAAGCTAGAATAAGTTAAAATTGAATGCAGGTTAATATTCAGTAGAAAATAAACGATTGCAAGAAATGATGTGAATGTAAATGAAATGAGAAACGTGAAAGGGAGAGATCTTATATGACGTGGAATTACGACTGGGTAGATAAACATGGAAAAACTGTTTTTGAACCTGGGGGAATAACTCGAGAAGATTTCGCCTGATGGATACGAAGAGAGATTGTGTGTGTGCGAAGTAGATGACGACAACGGGAAGGAAGTAATTTTGGATAGGAAGACAACCTAGAAAAGGAGGGCAATAACCCAATTATTTTTATCTTTGAAGTTCAATAATCACTGTCTTTGATGGCATTTATTTGTGTTAGGTGAGGTTGAAATAATTCCTTATTAAATTTGAAATTTTTTATTCCTATGTCTATAATTTCGTTGTATTTTTGCATTATCGATTTCAATATTAAAACGAACACTCTTATCTTAATAAATTTCGAAGACAAAAAGCTAGTAATTAATCGATTTTTTACATAACTTTATTGTTTATCAAATAAATCAGAAAATTTTGGAAATTGTAATAAATTTCGATCATCCTTCACGAATCGAGATTTTTTAAAACAGATTGCAGTAATAAAAACATCAAAAATCTTTAAAAATTTCCGCATAATTCAGAAAAAGTGATAAATCGATTTTGTAAACTATGAATCTGGCACACAGCAAAGTGTATGTGATATGTTACAAAGCCATGTATAAATATTTGTATTGGAATGATTCTACGTTTTTATTGGTTTCTTCATAATTGAGTAAACATTACATACATTTTTAAATTGTTTTTCACTAATTAAAAACTTCAAATACTGTTTGGGCACTTTATAACAAAAATCTCAAAGAAATCTGTCCATACATAAGTAGTTAATGGATATTTGAACTTCAGAAGATAAAATTTGGATTTCTATGCATTGCATATTTCTATATATTTTGTTTTGATACGATAAACATTATCGTACATTTTTTGAAAGACTCAGATATTACGTACAGCATTGCAGGCAATGATCAATTATATCAATAATAATAAACAGATAATATGGATAAAGAAGACTTTAATAATTTTGAAACCATAAGAAATTCTGCCTAAAAGGTATAGATATAAGAAATTACCAATCATGGTTCCAGTTTATTTTTAGTTGCGTGCTTGGGATGAGAAACAAGTCAAGATAAAAGAAAATCAAAACATTTTGATAAGATGCGGTTTAGCTATATGTCTTGCAAGTAATTTATTAGGTTTCCATAAATTCCCCAAGACGTAGTTAAAAGTATTTATTGTAATCAATCTTTACATGATGAGTCAAAAGTTGTGTCTAATCGTTGTGCTAGAATTATGGAAATTATTCAGTACACCTACATCAAAAACCACATTATCTCAATATTGCAATAGGTAAACTCACAATCAGCATTGGCTACAAGAATTAAGCTTAGATCACTTCTTTGGAACAGAGCAATATATACTTTAAGATGTTTTCCAAATGCTATCATGTGGTAAATACGAGTTTGCACCAAAGTATCTTGCTTTTTGATTGTATGGTGTTAAGCTTGCCAAATTTAAACAAGAGGTTGTATGTTTTAACTTATCTCCTAACGTAATTATTTCAACAGTCATAGACTCGGTGTCGATTCAAATTTGTTTTCACAAATTCGGTTTCCAGGTTAAGCAGGTTTGCAGAAAATGTTGAATTTTGCCTTAACAACACATTAAGAGATTTAGACTAGATTTATACTTTCCATGACAAGAAAGGTTGTAGATGGCTGCTTTCGAATAGCGAGACGTTATTAATCAAAAAAGTTCTAATCTAATCATGATTTATATTTACTATTTTAACTTAATATTTTAATTGAGAACGATATTTGTTCAAATTATTTTATTGATTCATAAATTAGAACTATATTGTTTACAAAATCATGGATCTCTGTCCTGCAAAAAATTGATCGATATGGAACGAATGTTTGCGAGAACAAAAATGCTTTTTCTTTTAAGTGTTCGAGGTTCTACCCTCTCCGCAGAGCTTAGCCGTGGATGATTGGGGAAGAAATCAATCGAGGGTGATATGCAAGTTTGCTCAATCATTATGTTGTTTTACTAAAGGGGAAATGTGCGTTTTCAACAAGGGTATTTTCGGGGTGGTAATCCATCGTTATTAAAAAGGACTGAATCCGTGATAAAATTAAAAGAGTAAAGAAATTAATTAAGCCTTTAAGAAACGTTGTTACATGATTGAGTGGGATTCTAAACACAACCTTCCAACAAAAGCTTTTCAAACACACCAAGATTTATTTTGTTTTTTCGAATCTTGTTGAATACAAATAGAAGTAATATTTTCTTTCAATTTCTTTTTCGTCTCAACAAAGAAAAAATAAAATCGTTGTACCATATATATGTTGATCGCCCTACCTTTTCGATACTATTACAACTAATGCAAAGAAAACAAGAAAATATAAAATTATAGGTTCAAATATTTCATGATTCGTAACAGAAGTAATCTTCAATTTGTCATGGAAAACTTATTATAATTCGCATTGTTTTTCATTGTAAGAAAATGTTGCTAATGAAAACTTTATTTAAAAAAATATGTGCTACCTTGTACAGAATAAATTTAACATTTACATTTTTATTGGAAGCAAGTTTCTCCAACTTAACTATTTATTTATATAAATCTATTATCTATTAAAACAACTTACCTATTTGCGATCACCTAAAAACGTTATTTACTTTTTTTTAATATTATCACATTTAACAATAATTTTTGTTCTTTTTTCAAATGTTGTTCGTAAATATATTAAACTTAATTAAAATTTCTAACACATTTCTCTTGTGCAACAATAAAAAATTACAATAAAATTGAACATCAACACTCGCTCTAGCAAGTAAAAAAATCGATTATACACTAAATTCCATTTCTCTCTCTTCTTTTTCATTAATATATTACTCTGTAAACTACGACTAAGGAAGAACAATGAAACGAATTCTTTCGCACGCACACTCAAGCCAAAAAGAAAAAGAATAAAGGGCACACGCACAGCTGTTCTCAAATATTTTTACTCTTTACGGTTTTTTATTTCATCGACCACGATTAAAAATCAAAATTAGAAGCATGCAACTATACAAAAACGCTCAGAAACGTTTTATTTTCTTCATCTTCATTTATTTAAAGAACACTAAAGAGTTTCTCCTTTTCTTCTTATCACACACAGACATTCACTCTATATATAATATACCTAGACAACATGACGAGTAAAAATATATAGAATGCGGTAATAAGGAATGCGTATTTTTTGTATTAATTTTTTTTATTTTGGGAAGCAGGCCGAATTTCTGGTTCCGCCTATTCGATTCACTTCGGTACATTTTTTTCCTAACATTTTTCTACCTAAAAAACGATTATACTAATTTTCAAAAATTTTCTATACCATCCGAAGCGATTAACAGGTGGAACCGCGTGTACTTTGTACAAAAAGGGCCGTCGCAATTGCTGCTACGTTTTATCATTATTATTATTTTTTTTCATTTTAATTTACGTCGTTGCATTTTTGAAAAAAGTAGATTTTCATCCAAGGTCACTTTCTCAAAAATATAATTACCTATTTCTTTAATAATACTTTCAGTTTTATTATTTCGAAAAAACGCGCGTGTGTGTGTGTGTTTCGGGTATGTGTACATTTAAGACCTAAAATTCTAAATCCTTATATTTATTAGTTTTCTTGTATTTTTTTTTAATTTCTCTTAATTCTCCTCGATATTCCCATTGTGTATGTGTGTGTGTTTTTTCATTTTATTTTATTTTCTTTTTGATTCTTCGGGCTTACAGCCTATCGTAGCGCTTTCGGCACGTGCGCCAGCACAGTCTTTGTTTTAATACTTTTGACACATTCGTACGGTGACTATCTAAAGATGAAAACACAACGCAAGAGAAGAATCAGCTAGAAAAAAAAATGTTCATCGCGACTCCTTCTCATCCTTCTTTTTCAATTTTTAGCAGACCATCAAATTGCACACGTCACCATGGAAACAAAAGCGTATCGCCTGCGGTTGCAAAACCGTTATTGCTTTGTTTTCATCAAAAAGCATACCTTGTCCGACCCCCGTTTCGTACATGGATATAATTATCTATAAACATGTACTGTTAATTAGTATTGGGTTGTGCTCGACATCGCGCTTTACACTAATTTCTAATCAAGAGTAACTCGAACTCACTGACGTTTATATTTTGTTTATTGTCGTTTTGTTGTAATTTGAGAAAATTAATGCTTTCAATTATACAAATTGTTCTTGAAGTTATAATAATACATACAAAAAAAGAGAATTGTATTCAGCAAGTTCTTAATTCCAATATAAATAAAGCTTTACGTTTTTTGCTTCCATTATCATATAGATATTGCACCATTTTGACTCGTATTTTTAAATCTCAATCAATTGATGGTGTGTTGTAGATGAAGAAGGTAAGAAGAACTCGCGACGATAGTTTATAACTACTAAAAGGTCGATAATAAACACTCTTTCTCTCTAATATGTGTTATTTTATGTATGTAATCCGTTGTCGATCACAGGATTGAACATCACTGAGGAAAGATCCTCGCTCTATATGTGTGAAAACAAGACGGAAACGAACCAGACAAAAACGAACGGACGATCGGCGTCCCGTCGCGCACGAGCAACGTCCACACACCCTTCCTAAGAACTATGTACAAATCTATCGGTAACTTGGCAGTGGTTCGGCGATCGATTTTCTTCGATCGCCTAATTGTGACGCTTCATGTGTAGGGCCAAGTGATCCGAACGACTGAAGCAACGATCGCAGTGGCGGCATTTGAACGGTTTCGCACCCGTGTGTTTGCGGTAGTGACGGGTTAATTCGTCCGATCTCGCGAATCTCCACTCGCAACCCTCCCACGAACACTTGTAAGGTTTCTCGCCTGTAACACAAAGAGAAAAAGAATTAGTTTAGTTTCAGTTAAACGTACGGTTGGGTTTAAAGGAAACCCCATGTGGAGGAAATAGGAAGTAATTACGATGTGAGACAATTAAACGAGCCCACATAAACACCCAATTCCGGTTAAAATCCGGCGTCGTCGGCGAAAGGCCATACAAAGAGGCCAATTTTTCATCCCCAAAATCTCTCCCTTGCCCATTAATAACGCGACCCGGATCCGTCACGGGAACTCGGCCCCCGGCAACAAACCCCCCCGCGGATAATGCAACCCCAAGCATCACCCCACCCCCCTTGTGTCTCCTCCACCCCCCGGACGTGTGCGTCGCGAGATTCGCACTAAACCCTGACGCCTGACTGATGGCGTCCATTTGGTGTCGCGCATTCTGAACAACCGCGCATAATGAAATCTCTCCGGACATTCGTAGGGGGCGGATAAATCCCCCTAACCCGTCCCCGTTTCGATCCCCCCTTCCCGCCCACGACTCAACTCTGAAGTTCGATATTGGGATTCCTGTGATGTTGATAAAATTCGGCAATATACCCGGGCGACAACGGCCGTTTTATTATCCTAGGGGATGTGCGAGCGTAAATCGCCGATTGTAAACAAGGGATGTTGGAAGAAGGGCATAATCCAGAAAGTAGCTCATTTGTTACGACCTGCTTTTTAATAAATTACTTCTTCTCGATCGAATAAGGTTATAATAAAACAGAATCGTGATACTTTGTGATCTTTAAGTTATTTCTAGGAATGATATAGGGTAAACATGTCCAAAGTTAACCACCATCTGAACATCGTAAAAGTTATTTTTTTAAATTTAATATATTCGTTGTTGATTTAATTATAAATCGACCCACATTAGCAATACTCACCATGACCTGATCTTGAGGAAACTAATGTTTCTAACTAATTGATAACATGTACTCAAATGGGACAATTTTGCAAATACGTACTAAATATTCAAACTGTTCCATGTTTAACAATATTCTCGACAAACCAATCGTTACCTCAGCAACACCTTCATCCTAGCATGTTCAGAGTTGTCAGTACTTAGCGTTAGTGCTAATAATTATGAAGACGAATATAGATTTACTTCACGCAAACTTACGAAGCATTCCTTAATATATATAAAACCTACAAAATAAGTTAAACTAAAATGTCTGAACTACTAAATAAAGCATATGGTAAAATTATGCATATGAACGGCTTCTTGTTTCTAGAATTTAACCAGTCGATTTTTTGGGAGTGTAGTATTTTTTCGTGGTAAATCGATTTTTGTTCCTGGATGACTAACCAACATGTTTCAAATGAATCTAGAAGGAAACCTTATAACAGAAAGACGTGATCAAATGATGCTTAAGATGTAAGTTGTGAATACCAACGCTGCGTGTACATATGCTGTTGCAGCAAGTTTTAAACTAAATGTAGAGTGAATATAAGTTTTAGCTTAGTTTTGGAAGATTCCAAACTATTGATCAAGTACAAATTCGATATCAAGTTTTTTTTAATCAGACCGTGGAAAAATTTAGGTGAGTAATTGTATCATTTTCGAAAAATTTCAATATAAGCTATATGGTTGCTATAACCTAAAAATCCCTATACACATTTTTGGGTTAATCTTTGCACCCATTAAAAAATACATATATCTTTACCTTATTTCATAAATTCGTATTTTGGTAATACTTTCGACTGAAATTGTTTATAAAGCAGTAAAATTACTTTATTTTTAAGTTAGATCAGAAGAAAAAAGTTGCGGAAGTTCCCCGAATTTCGACATTATTATTTGCACTGATTGGTGGGAAGACATATAATACTGTAACTAAATAAGCTTTAACGATACGCTATTATTTATGCTGTAAAACATCGAGAGTTCACCAACTTATCAGAAAAGAATGAAGTAAACTCGGCATCATTACAACAGGGCATATCTATTCTCCATGCAAAGATACGCATGTTTGAGTCGATTCTTCACTTATCGTATAGAATTCTAATCCTAAAATGGCAAGCAAGATTTGATGAAGGTATAAGAATTATGACAGTGACGCAAAAAATATTCAAGAAACATTTAGGAACGAGATGGGCCTCGATATTCCAAAATTGGCAGGTTAGATTACCGGAATAGACAAAACATTGATTGAAAGGTTAAAAACAGTATTGGAGGTCATATCTAGCGGATATGAAATCAATATTTCAAAATTTGAAAAATATGCTATAGAAACAACTAAACTGAACGTAAGTTTATACAGCTGGCACCCGATGACACCAACTATGCACAAAGTTTTAGTTCATGCTTTCGATATCACTTCGTATGCATAGTTACCGATTGGACAACTTTCGGAGGAAGCTACTGAAGCCAAATATAAGTATTTTCGAACATATCGGCAAGGTTTCGCAAGAAAATTTTCACGAGAGGTGTTCAATAGAGATATTATAAATCGTTTATAATTGAGATTAGACACTCTGTTGACAAGTATATACCGATTACCGAAAAAAATCGAAGCCTTTTTCAAAGAAACGATTGAACTTTTTCTATCATCATCTTTTCATGAACACGATTGTTCTGACAATTCATGCAATGAATCCGATTAATATTAAAAATATAACTTATAATTTGTAGTTTTATGTAGGCTTTACATTCTTTACTAATGATTTTAAATACATAAAATCACAACAAAAAAGTTGATCGGCAATTTGTATCGAATACTCCTATGTACGTGATTTAAGGTTTAAATTGTACCCATAATTGTTAATATTAGTTAATTAACAGATGTTTTCATGATGTTTAACATTAGCAAAAGTGGCAAAATACTTTTTGACGGATTTAAAGAATCCTTTTTACTTTTGAATACAGTGTTACGTGAAGTTATGGGCTAAACAATGGGCAACGAGACTATAATGCCTCCTCTTCACTATGGTTAATCATGGACCACTGCGAGCCAATATGTAGAAGAATGATGACCTGAAGTGGAAACAAGTGGTGGATAATGAGGACGATAATGGCAGAGAATGGGTTTGGGAGCGCTTGGATACCACACATCAAAGAGCGCCATCATGAGTAGCTAAATGACATGTCCACACAGTGTCAAAACAAATTTGGAGTGGCCCATTGGGTGGGCCATCTAGACTTTAGACTATACCACTGTTTAGAACCAAACATTCTAGCAAACATCAATGATGATCTTGGCTACCATTCTAGTGGGCCATTATGAACCATGTTGAAGAGGGGTCATAAGAAATACTATAAAAACCAAAAGATGGATACCTAATATCAAAACGATATATATGAGCATGTAGCAGATATTTATATTGTTATTTTGACTCAGCCGATAGGTTTATAGTATCGACATCTTCGAAAGGTTAAGTATTTCGGTGATTAGGATTTATCTAAACAAATACAAAATGTACAAACTATTAACCATCAGCTGTATATTTAACACATATTGAAGATGTAGAAAACATGGAAACGGAAATAATCGTAAGTGTCAAAGAAAAAACTAAACAATTTTAACGAACTTGATTTTTGTTCCATGTCGAATACAATAACATTCCGTAAATGGAAGCTAAAATTGCCTTATTTGTATGGAATTCGCATAACATAGTTATGAGAAAGTACGAGTTAAGGATAAGTATTTATCCCAATTTAGCCTAAATTGAGTCAATTTGTTCAACAGTTCCCCCTCACCCTTACTTTAGACTTACCTCTCGGTATTCTTGAAACCAATTTCAGACTTTCAAAACAAATTATTTTGTCAATCTTAATTTAAGACGATCTCTTTAATTATGCCTTTTACAAGCTCATGAATATAAAATTTGGTTTTTGAGTAGTCTTAAGGGTGTTTATCCTAGTTATCGTAAAGAAATAGTCGTGAAAAAATGTTTAATCCAAAACTAGAATGCATATATGTAGGTTCCCCAATTACCCCACCTTTGATATGCATATCGGATTGTATGGTATACGGAAAAACCAATTACTAACAAAAATTACGTTCACCAAAATATTAATGGTGAATCCAGAATTTGAAATTCAAAATACGAAAATGTTGGAAATGAGTGGCTTCGCGAGATGCCGTTTGGAGGATGCGACACCGTCGCGCGTGTTCCACATATTTAAAAAGGATGAAGCCCTTCGACAAATTTCCGACTCGCATGCAAATTTTCCGTATTATCATGTAAACAAGAATCCAATACGGGGTCGCACGAACGAAACCGAGAAAGAGCTCGGTGTACAATGAACATTTTAATAACGCCACGATCCAGTTTAATTTCGTTTGGGTCGTAGAGGACCACATTAATATTCCTTTATCTTTATTTGTCGCGTTATCGTGCCCATAGCCTGGCAATTATAGTTGAAAGACGAGCTGGTTTCGCGGCAGTAGCAGAAATTATCCGCCGCCAACGAAGACGTATTGTTTCGAAGGCAGACGGCGACGGTCGTCCTCGGGGCCTTTCATGTCGCGGACCGCCGGAGATACTACTTTGTAAGCGCTTTGAGTGGCTGCCCGTGTTTAATGAAACATGCTGAACATAGAAGAGACCGTCGCATCGGTAGCTAGCTTCTCCCATTTCCGGGATATCTACAATTTTCTCGTTGTCGTTTTATTACGTAAATTTTAATTAAGTCATATTTTGAAACACTTTGAATTCGAAATTTAGACCGTAATACCTGCCGGAGGGTGGAATCGCCCAAAAGGGAAACGAGAGACGAAGGGGTTGTTGGGAGTGGGAGAGACGATCGATTACCCTGGACGTTTTTGAATTACGAGGATAGCGCCGCAGGAAACGGATATGCACAGGAATTGGTATAAGGTATGTAGATGTGGACGCCGTTCATCTCGAACCCAGATGAGCCCCATCTGCATTGCTAAAGGGCTTCGACGTTACAACCGCCCACCGCCGCCACCGCCGATTCCCAAACCGAACTCTCCTCCCCTTACTTCCACTCTTCCGACTCCCATCTCACCATCTCTATATATATGTACAACCACTTCGAATTCGGGAAATCCATTCCTTGTTATACTAGTTATGTTAAATCAAAGACCATTTGCAGTTTCTAAGTGTAAGTCGGTTTGTTATGACTCATTGTTCCAGCGTTCTCGTTCCCTCAAACCATTCTATTACCACGATTCTCGATGATTCTTGTTCGAAATTGCACCTACCGTTTTTATTTATGGTAAGCTTTGTTATCGGTTTGTTCTAGTTTAAACCGATCTTCTATATACACAAGATTCCGTTGCCCCGTATCTGTTTATCCCAATTGATCCCAATGCGCTAGTGCAATCGCAGTGGGGACAAGAAGCGGATAAATCTGGAAACGGCTGCAAAAAGATCTCGGCAACACCAACGTCGGCTTCCCGGGAAGCAGGGACGCGATTACTGGCGGAATCCCTAATGGATATCTGCCGGGGAGCTATCGAACGTCGTTACACACCCCGCTGGGCTCAGGATTGCGTGATTACTTAAACTTTGATCAATGGAGGGCGCGGAATGGTTCCGAAAACGCAATTACGACATCGAACGTTCCTTTTTTACTCTTATCACGTTATGTTATTTAAAAATCAATAAAATTTCAAAGTTAAAAATAATTTACAATTTTAAAAATTCGGTGCAGTAGCAAGTATTCCAGATGCTTTTAAAACTCGTGAATATCAATTTTACGCAAACTTTCAGCCGTCGACAAAGCGACGCCAACCGTATTATCCAGCGTGTTATCCGACGCTCGGACGAAACGATGCCCGAGGCACTTGCCTCGTTCAGTTCACTCAGTATTCGAAAATCCAATTTATAGCATCGGCAGTCAGGGTACTCCGGGTACTTGACGGTCAGTCGCTCTCCCAATAGGAGTACTTGGTATATTGTTCCAGAGACGAACGCTTTTCTAATGCAAATTTCACTTCGCCGCGTAGGCCTACGTGGCTTTATAGGGTATCGGAACCGAAACCTTAACTTTAGGCCCTAGATTAAAACTTTGCCAAAGTCTCGTAAATTCGCGTATCACCGAAAGGGTGACTACGTCAGTTTTCAATGCTTCTCAGGCTGATTGTTATTCGCGACATCAATTAGAGGCGACGCTCGCAAAATTGAAACAATAAAGTAAACATCAGGCGGGCAAATAGGATTTCCATAAAACGGGCAGGTATGGGCGCGGAGGCAACGGGAATTGAATTTTCTGGAATATAAAAGCTGTCTCTGGGGAGTCGTACTCGGAACGCAACGCCGCGGCAATCTGGTGCGTAATGAATCGGCAACACCACCCGCCTCCGTAGTAGATTAATGCGCCCTCTCTTTTCTCTCTATAAGGAAAGATCCCTTCCCTTTAGATGCTAAGGAACTCGTTAAGTGTTGTGTTTCCTTTTTATAATTTAATGCGATGAAAAAAACAATTCTTTGAGCCTACATCAAATACAAAATCCATTAAGAATTAGACTACAATTTTAAAACTTCAGTAAATAATGCTTTATTATTAATTAAGAAACCATGAATGTTTAGATGAAAAAACAAATATTAACATTTTTCAAGGAAGAGCTTGTAGTGGATTGCATCCCCACGCGCAGCTATGTGTGCATAATACCAACGACCCATGCTTTTCATTAAGTAGTCGATGTCCTCCTGGGGTCTCTCGTTCCATTCAACGAAGTACATTCAGATTCTCAGGAAGCCTGAGCACTTGTGTTAGTCGCCGCCTCATCATATCTCAGATATGTTCATTCGGCGACAAGTCCGGTGACCGTGCTGGCCAATCTGCAATCTAACCTGCTCCACGAACCTTCTTGTAATCACAACAAGTCTGGCTGCTTTATGGCGTGATGTTACCCCTTCAGTACACAAGCCAAGTTATCGCATTAATTAAATTTATATTAATTAAAGACCCTTTTTTCTATGGCATCACAAGCTTGGACTTCTGGGTATGGCCATAGTAGATTGACTTTCGAAGAAAATGCAAAATCCTCTAATATTACATATGGTGTGATAATATTTGAATTTGGTAATATTGTAGGGTTGAAAATATTTAAACTGCTATCTTCTAACCGTTTTCCTAAACCAGATTTAGCAAAAATACTCCCATTGCTATTTTTTTCCGTATGACCCAATATCAACGAAAATAAATTTGTAGTCAGCATCAACTAAAGCAAGCAAAACAACAGACATTTTTTTAAATAAAATAATTTGAATCGCTTTTTGGAGAACTTATGATTTGAACGTGTTTACCATCCAATGCTCATCATATACAGTTCGGAAAGTTCCAATACATCCAAAATTTTTTGGCAATATCGTGCTAATCATAGAAAATTTGCGCAATTTTTATTAAACTTGATGTTCACAACATGTTTTCACTAGTGTGAATGTATTGAAATCTTGACTGGAGCGCGACCGATTCGTGACTTGACTAGTAGATCGATAGTGTGAATAGGCCTTAAGTGAAGTTTTACTTGAGTGATTTATTATGATTATTTTTACATTATAGAAAGTATTTCGAAATACGCAGTAGCGAAATAGCCAAGTTTTGACTTTATGGAAGTGGTAAAGCATTATTAAAAGAAGTCAAATAACCATAGGTCCGAAAATAGATCATTGTTGTGATATTTAAAGTTTTGTTTCCCTTCACATCCACGCTGAATCAATCCAGCAACTTTTTATTGTTAAATGTTAGTCAAATAAGTACAAATATATGATTTCATAAAAAAAGATTTTTTTAATACATTAAAATAGGTGCATGAAATGATTAATGGTCACATATTTAGCAGACTATTTCTCTGATTAAAAGAAAGAGTAAATGTAACCTACAGCTATTCCTCGGAAAGTTATTACACAAGGCTGGTGATATTAAAAGAAGCTGTTTTATGAAGAATTGTTAAAAATGACTCAATCAATATTAGATGGATTTCTGGATAAGAAGTACTAATCGTTGTAATTCCCATAGCCATTATATTTGTGTATGAAGCAACATTTACTCAAAATGGAATTTAAACACGTTTGGAGTGACGAAAATCTTCACGCAATATTAGAAACTCATCATCAGTGACAATTCGGTGTTAACGTATGGGATGGAGTATACGTGACCAGTCTTGAGTCGATTTTGTTTCATTCATAGAAATTGTTGTTGATAGTTGATGTTTAGAATGTTTTTTTTACAAAATAAGCATTTGATAAATACAACCAATTTATGGAACTCACACTTTATCCACCTTAACTCGCACGATGGAACTCCAGTACTTTATGCATGCGCTACTGGAGCATGTTTAAATGACACATTTGGCATTCAGTGGATAAACTTATCAAACTAAAACTTTGAATATTATATATTCACGGACAATTTTTGAAGCTATGCTTATTTGACTTTTTTGTCTATTTTAGACCAGATAATACGCTAGTGCAGTATTGTATAATCGTTGCAGGATACCTGCATAAACACAATCTCAAATGGGTTGTAACCAGTTTTACAATCTGTCGATCTAGTTATATCGTCAAATCTTATATATCTAACAATCTCCACTCCACCATCGTTTGTTCGTTTGAAATTGTTTCTAATGGTATGATATTTAAATATTTCAGCATAACAAAACAAGTCAATAAAAGCTTGCAACTCCACGTTAGTGGTTGGGCGAACATCGCTATTACGGGTATTTTCGGCCAACATATGAATAAATAAATTTGTATTTCTTATTATTCAAGATATCACTTAGGTATTATTTCCATATTTGTAGAGAGTTTTTAGATTGATCGGAAATTGTACGTTTGCTAGAAATATGTTCTCTACCCTAGCCCCTTCTGTCCTATTTGGTATATGAGTCGGAACTATCGTCAGAACCCTGGTCGTCTTGTTCTTCCATGGTTTGAATTACTTCATTTTTCTCGTTATCCGATGCAGTATCGTTTCCATCATTTTAACATTAATCCTACAAACATTAATAATTTTAACATTAAAACTAGAACTAGAAGCTTTCAGGCTTTGCAGAGCGACTTTTGAAAAGGTGTTTGACGTTTCAGATGCCATGTTACAACCTTTCAATGTAGTTATTTCGATCCCTCAAGCAACTTTTCAGAGGAAGGACAGCAAAATCGGATTTCCAGTATTACTTCTAGTATTAGTCGTAGTAATAATTCTAGTGTTGGTGGTAGTATTGGTTCTAGTTTTCACTGAATTGATATCAACTGTGAAAAAATGCATAGGTATATGTTTACCACAAATATAATTTACAGTATATACCGAACTCCCTGGCCTCACACACTTCGATTGTAGCGTTAAATTGTAGAGTCACCACACTGAAATGCACTCTATCCCACGCCTCGTATCCCAATTATTCTTATTTCGCGACCCATAAAACGCATGAAAAAAGTTACAACATCCACAATCCGAAATTTTTGACAAGTAATATCTAATACACGAATTGGTTTTGCACAAGTTAACAAGAAAAGAAAATGTCGTTTTGCTTTATGTATTGGTAACTTTATGGAATGCTACAAATTTAGGTTGAGTTCAAAAATTGATATCTCGAAAACAATGTGAGATATTCAAGAATCATTTTGATTGATAAAAATTCAAAATATCTTAAAAATTGTGCCGATTTTGCAAAAATGGTTAAGGAGCTTTTCAATTTTATAAAATCCTATAAATTTAGGTTGAGTTCAAAAGTTGATGTCTCAAAAACTAATTGAGATACTCATGGATGTATTTGTTTTCGCGAAAGTGGATACTTCTCTTTATAAATCAAAAACAAAAATCATCCATTATTACAATTTGTTAATGATTAAGGAAATTTTTATTTTATAAAATGACAGAAATATAGGATGAGTTCAAAACGTGATATCTCAAAAACGAATAGAGATACGCGAAGATATACATTTGTTTTTGAAAAACTGCACACTTTCCTTTATTAACCACAAAAAAAAATTATCAAGATATCTTAAGAATACACTGTTTTAAGATTTATTTTTACACCAATTTGAGAACGTACCTCTCATATAA
The DNA here is from genome assembly GCA_036711965.1 of Onthophagus sagittarius. NCBI lineage: Eukaryota > Metazoa > Arthropoda > Insecta > Coleoptera > Scarabaeidae > Onthophagus > Onthophagus sagittarius. Next base: position 41,996,589 of record JASERS010000003.1, on the reverse strand, counting down.
GAACAGAATTAGGTGTAATTGTTTCACTCTACAAAGTTTCCAACTGCTCAACTATAATAATATATTGCCTATAGGTACTGTAAAAGACGTAATCGTTAAGAGGGATTAATGGAGGCCCAATCGACCTTGTTTGAAATTAATCCCTGGTAGCCATCCGCCTAAGAAACCTTCATGTGCGTTGCTTCTTTGGGCGAGTCTTCCACAAGGACGTCACCTCTAAATACCTTCTTCGGATCATAAAAATCATATTTGAGCAACTGTAGCATAGTCCCGATTCAGCCTTCTCCCAATCTCTCGTATTGAAAGACCCGATATTCATACCGATATTTCGGCCCCTATCATAGTCATTGATGTGAGCAAAATTTCGACGACGTCGCCCTGGGGGCATTACAAGGCATCTACTTGGCAATTCGACAATCAAACTGGCATTTTGTGGGTAGAAATTCATCAACTGTTATGAAAAAAATATTGAAACCGGGAGATAACATTTTTTCTGCAGAAATTTTCATAGATTCTTAGTTGATAATGAAGCATCATTTTACCGAAGTTTAAAATTGTAGTTGAAATTTTAGTGGATGATAAATTTCATACGAAAGTGAGCATATTTATATCAATTTTCACAAAACGTAACATGTTTCATAATATGAACTAAGTTTTCGTTACGACGAACACATTACTCCATTTAAAGATGGAAATATGGTTAATAAAGTAATCCTGAACATACTTCCCTTCGCAATTACCTGATCGTGTCGCTCGTGTTATAAAGTTTTCGAAACCGCCACGACGACGACGACGTCGACGTCTTCATCTCTTTTTTTTCTTCTCGTGAACTTTCGTCGAATTAAGGGGTGCCGTAAATCACGTACCGACGGTGGAAAATTCGCGCGCAAATTCATAACTGAATCAGTCGGGGAAGTTTTCGGTGCTAGCCGCACAATGGTGGGTCGCGAATAAAGGAATCGGAGGAAAGTTTAAATACCGCACGCCTGATTTGAGAAGGAGATGGCAGTCGCTTGGAAGAAATGCCCTTTGCGAGTCGAGGAGCGACGCAAAGGAATTAGGTATGAAAAGAGGCGGGAGAGAGAGATGAAAATATACGTAAACAGTTTTCAGTTGAATTGAGACGTTGGAAAATTGTAGGAAAAGGATTTTCTTCAACACTGATTATAAGTCAATAAATTGGAGTTATGATTACGAGATATTTATGCTTAAGTAAATCCGATGTTAATTTAGTAAATGTACTTCAATTATCGAAGCGATTATAACCTTATATTAGGTGATAAATGTCGTGCGAATCTAATGGAGAGGACCCGGGCCGTAAACCTCCCATTTGCCTCCCGTAATTATACTTTACAAGCACTTTAACGCGCACACTAAAACTAAATAGCTCACGGCGACGACGAAGGTCCAAAGGGTCTCGTTAGTCGACCCGGAGTTCTGCATTTCCGGTTTATTGTTAGCGTTTTTACTGCCGCTAATCAACTAATTGCGATGACGCAAAAGTAAGGCGGTGGCTCAGAAGCGCGATTGATTTATTCGCGACGCGCCGTAATTGGTTCCCATCTAGCGGCGAGTTTTGACAAATTGCCGCGCTGGCAACGAACCCTCGGCGACGAGGCCCGGAAATGCGATATCGTCATTAACGGAGACGTTGATTGTGAATTATTGTGCAAACGAATTTGACTCGAAGTCTACAGTGATAAAGAGCTAAGGTGTCTTTTCAAGGATCACAACACAGTCGCATTAGTGTAACTAATCATTATATCCAATGTAAACGAAAATATTTTGATAGTAAAACTTATTCAATATCAAATCTTGTTGAAGACATCACAATCAGAGGCAAATTAAAACTGATTTATTGGCAACCATCGATGAAATACTAGGCTAATCATTTCCAGTTTACCATCGACACCTTAACTGCTAAGTATGTGTTGGCTTTATGAAGAATTGTACCAGTATAAGATGATGTGTTATGATTAATCAACCTGGATAATATACTCAACTTGTATAAGTGATATATTTCCAGACTTGAGTAGTTGATAATTGAGTGTAGATCAAAGAAGTTCATTAAATAATAATGATTGTTAATTGTTTCAATCCTTCTCAACTGACTTAGTAATACATAGAAATCTGAAAATTTTACAGAAAATATTTTAGATCGAAAAATAAAATAGTAATCGATTTGACATCGTTTGGTAATTAGTTAAATATTTTGGCACACGAGTAGAGCAGTGAGTTTTTATACAATGCCGAATTATGTAAGTTTAAAATTAATATATTGTTGTTTCTTGCATTATATGAGTGGTGGGATGCTATGGGTTAAATTTGTCGCTAGTAGATTTCACATAGAAATCACAGAACGACAGGAATCCCTCTGTCTTAAGTTAGATATTAACTGTAAGAAATATGGGAATATAGGAGCAACTAATATATAAGCTACTACTATAAAAGTATCTTCGATCATAAGATTAACATAGCATACTAACACAGAACAATTTTTTACATACATACTGGTGGCTACACTAATATTAAGAGTGGTAAGTTGTTCCTTACCAAAGTATAAACATTGAGCTTTTGCTACATTCAATATTAGTTATTTTATTAGTTTATTTTTATAGCACCATGTGGCGAATTCTTTTATAACGCTTGATACATAACTCTAGTAACGTAACAACGGGAGCCTTAATTATTATGGAAGAGTCTTATCAATCTATACTATATTACGATGACTTCAAAATTACTTGAACCAACTTAAAGTGACAAGAAATGTGACATCTACACTGTCAAATGCAAGAGATACATCAAAAAATAATGCTGTTATTTAACCGATAACCGATAGGAGTAGTAAATCTACACATGTAAACATAGGTGATCTACCAATTCTAAATCAATGTTGAAAATTATTATTAATGTTGGATTACGATGTTCTCAACAATTTTTGATATTGTATTTTGTATACTTATAGGTTTGTAATTTGCTATGTCCGAGAGGGGTAACAACAGATTTTTTCAATTTTTTATATTGGAGAATACACCTTCGCTAATCGACAGACTTAAAAGTTCGCTAATGGATTTCGCTGTTATATTAGTTAGCTATGGCCTTCAGCAATGATGGCTGATAAGTTTATTTTTAAATTTTATGTAGGTTGTATATAGGTTTGCGTCATTAAGACGTTGACGATTATTTAGTCTTTGTGGTTTATAGTCATTACCTTCGGCGGTGTTTATATTTTTTATTGTCTACTAAAGATTTGTTAGTGATATACTCGTATGTTTTATTCTGTCGATTATCCATGGTTTTTTTTTGGTTTGCGTTATTGTATGTTCTTTGTCGGATACGCGTAGTTATATATTGTAGTTCATGTTTTGTGAAACCAGTGGAATTTATCCTGTAAAGTAATTGATGGGTAATATGTCATACTCCAATCTATCTCTCGGAGCAATGTGTATAGTCTATTTAGGTTTTTAGGCGATAAATTGCGAATATATCTAGTGATATTCTTTGGGATTTCGGTATTAGAGCAAATAGTTACAATGTAATCAATGCATGTAGCTGATATATGACCATTTGGAAATGTTTGTATTCTAGTGGTAGTGCCTTTTAGTTTATTTGCAAAATTGAAGGTGTCGAATATATCGTGGGGCGCTATTGAGTGTTGCGATTGCGATAGGCCATCAATGTTAGGATCGCCACAAGAGATTATATTGTTCGATTTTTTAGGAACGATATTCAGAGCCTTACTTAAGTTTTAATGTATAACTACTAACATTAACCTTTTTGTGCATATTAAGAGCATAATGTAGACCTTTTTTTCTTTTGGAGAGACCAGCATCCCTGCATCTTTTCATCTACGGCAATCTACGTTATCATATATCGGTTTATAAATACATCTTCTATGTCTGTAGATTTAATGTTAATCGGCGGGGTGATTTACATTCGCGTCTGTGTGTAAATAACCCGTTAAAGGTTATTTATTTCTCAACTCGCTATTAAAGGTTAAAGCTGAAAACCACCGATTGATATCCCAAAAGTTGCTGACTCCTTTGCCTTCTTTCTTTCTCTTTATGTTGTAACCATTCCCTCAATGTCTCAATTTAATCACAACGTCCTCATACAGGTCGCACTTCTGGATTCGGATTCATCCTTACGTTATTATTAGTTAAGAATTGAGAAAAAAGAGTTTCAGCAAAAAATCCCCTATGTTGTAGACACTGCAGTACTTTAAATCAGAACATTCGACGAAGTTGCGATTTGTATTTAAAGCAACTTATGGTACACTTCAAGTATATATGGTTATAGATATGTATGTAAACAACTCATAACAATTGTACATTTATTATTAATGCAGTTCTTAAAAATGTAAGTTTTATAATATATAAAAGTGGTTTATCAAAAAATAATGTGGATAAAAAATCTAGATTGGAACCAATAATTCCAACAGACAACAGTTGATATATCGATGGTAAACTGAAATTTTAACTGCATATCACAAAGTTTGAAGCTACATAAACATCATGTCTGCATCACACGAACATAGGAAACTCGAGTAAATGAAAATCCCACTATCAAAAGTACGGAAAATTAGTAAATTAGTGAAGTTAAAAGATAAATAATATAAAATGGCTTCACTATGATCTATAGACAACCATAAGGACTTAAATACTAGACATATCGAATAGCATTATTCACCTCTAAATAAAGTCAATAATAGTTTTTTCTATAGTAACAGAGTTATGCAACATAATCGGCTTCACACTTATTGGCCAGCGTGTTAATCATAGTGAGATATTTTGTCAAATAGCAAGAGAGTCACAATTTTTCGAATTCGACACGAATTTTCCGTGTAAAGCCACAAGCTCATAGAACAGGTAATGAGGAGCGTGAATTTCGAAAACAGCTCCATTGATATTTATATACCATTATTTCGAATGGTATATTATACCATTCGAAGAACAGTGAAGATAGATGAGAACGATGTGATCATTAATAAGATACAACCTAACAACATGATCATAAAAGAACTGAGAATATCACAGATATGCAACATCCAAGATGTTATTGGGTTCGAAAGGGGGCTATCTTTGCCCCTTCACGGTTACAAATGGTTACAGATCTTCCAGAAGACAATGTTATCAAGTACTAACCTTATAAGGTTTACCTTACCAAATTACCTTTTTGATGCATGTTACGAAGAATTAAGGAACAAGACAGCTGCCTAAAAGTAATAAGGAGAATGTGAGTTATTTTGGAATTAAATTAGAAATCGCATAGTCAAGAGTGTGTAATCCATTATTAAGAGAGTTAAAATTATTATTTCGATTCAAATTAATTCTTTCTCACATCCAAAACACAACTTAGCCTTATCTGTATATCCCAACTCAAAACTATCTCTAATTAAAGAGTATCGTAAGTGCACCTAATATTCTGCAAATTCTTCATCTCAAAGGTAATCATTTTTTGTTTCGTCGGCAATTCGAAGAAAGAAATTAAATAATATTTAGTGTATTACCTAATTTTGTTTCATTTCCACATCAAACAATAAAACATATATTTAATATATTAAGTTTTGTTGGTTATCATACTTCGATAAGCAATTTCTTGCCAATACCTAAATGTTCCATTGTTCCACAATACAGTTTTGTTATTAATCCCTAAATACCAGAGCAGTGGCGGAATGTTGCCATCTATCAATAGAACTAAATAGCTGTAATCTGTAATACGCCTAAAACGTCCATTCGACATTTATTGCTTTGTTCAATAGTTTAACTTAATTTAAGCTAATAAAGTTTTAAAAGATTCGTAAACCATTACTATAAAATGTTATTAAATAATGTAAAAATATTTCTTAACCTTCATCACGAAACATACGAATACGAGTATTAACATACTTCATATCTGGCTTCTTTAACTTCAACCAATTAGGACTTAATCACCATACCACCAATAACATCCAGTATTTTGCATCATAGATATGCGAATCCAACTATTTGCTCTGATTATTCCCTGAATCATGGAAACTACGTTTGGTTTAGATTTACCTCGGTAACTACGTTTACCGCGAACGCTTTAAGCCTATTTAGTAACGTGTTTAACCATGATAGATCATCGTTTCAATTCAATGCCATCGTCAAATTTCATACATAAAGCTCCAATTGAACTGGTAATTAAGTATCCTAATAATTTACCAGCATAGAATTCAAAGTCGAGAAGTGAATATTACGTTTAATGGTGCTCCCTTTAACTTGGCTGCCAATATTGTACCGTAATTTTCTCATCAGCTCTTTCGCTTCATACATAAACAAAGGCTTTATACGCTAGGATAAATAGAGCGTCGAAAAGCCACGAGTTTGGACGTGTATTATGTTTGATAATAATGTTTGTAATATGTATCTCCACAGCACGCTGATTTTGACATGCCTTTTATAACCTTTGAGTATAAATACTTTTGAATAAAACCTTAATGATCAAAAACTGTTTAATAATAACTTACTAAATGATGATTTGTGATATTAACTCGAGGAAATGAAAAATATGTGAAATTTTTTCATTAACCATACAATTTACGAATTTTCACTTAAAAAATGGTGCTTGCATACAGAATATGACATCATCAAAAATTATAAAGCTGATAAGATAGATTATAACCTTGAAAATTGAAAGACTGCTCCTCGAAATGTTCCAGATCATAATGGGATCACCACCCATCATTATTCATGATAGAAAAAATCAAAGTTGTAAATTGAATACGCGGTAAGCACCACATAAAACTTGATGACATAAAAAATACCTTACACTGAAAAAAAATCGTATTAATGCAATTGAACGATGTTATCATCTTCAAAAAAACTATTGATTCAACCCTCAAGTTTTAAAAAGTTGCGATGATATTTATTCTAAGCTACACATAAACATTAATTCTATAACAACAAATAATTTTAAATAAATAATTCAATAATTTTGTACCAAATAATTTTAAGGTCGAAGTCCAAAGAAGTGTTTCAAAATAGAAAAAAATTGCTTGACAAATTGTTACATGTTCAGCGTTCGAATTTCTAAGAACCCATTACCTTTACAAGCGAACGCTTTTGAAGTTGCGTGGAGAATATCTAAAAGACTTTCTGGGTTGGTACCGCAAAGGTATGATACGGGAATGCATAAAAAAACATCTCTCCATTTTCATTGCTCGATTTCTGACGAATGATTTATTCTACAAACAAACAATAGTAAGTAACATGCGATATTGTCGGGTATAATTGTTTATTTTGGAAGGCAAAAATGTGAATTAATGTGTACTTAGAAACGACAGTTCATTTTTAATATAAAATTTACCAATATAAAGTCGAATTTCACTATATGGCACGATATCCAAGAAAGAAGAAAAAAGTGGCAATTCTAATTTTGCTCAGTTGTTCCTTTGCTTTACTGTGATTTAAGTTTCGATTTATTATGATTTATTGAAAAGAATGTTATAAAACCTTTAGTTCAATTATTCTGCCCTCCAATACAGCTGAACAATCGCAGTAAGTATGAGTACTGTGTTTTGGACAAATAGATTGGGTTGGGTTGGGCGTTCAAGAACTACAATTCTTCTATATTTTTGTATGCTTTCTATGAGAGCACACGTAGCAAAACCTTCCATTTACTTCCTGCGATTGATTGCAATTTTCATTTGAAACTTCAACTATTCTCACTGTTCGTAAATTGATTAAGAGCTTAGTTTTGCAGGTTCTTAAGACTGTTTTAAATTGTTGTATGCATTACTAACTACACAGTACCACTATTTAGAGGTGTTATGATGTTAATCTGTAACATATTGTCCACCATGGGATAACAATTGCCTATATGGTAATTTCCTTCATAATGGTCAACGAATTCGTCGACTTTTTTCTTATTGGGTGTCTAATTGTCCAAAATACGTCGATGAAGTTGAATTGCATGTTAAATTTAGAGTTTAGTTGAATTCAATCGACTTTTGCATCATTTACGAATAATACTTAGCAATGGAGTTATTTTTAGTAAAAGATTTCACATTTGGCAAATATATCACCTAATTATGCCTCCTAGTTGATACTTCCCCAGAAGAAATGTGTGAGCCTCAGTGTTACTTCATCTTATTTACGGTTAATGACGAGTCATTTTCAGTCGTAGACCTAGAAGTATGAGATAATTCTATACTACGGACACTATGTTCACGTTGACCGTCACTTTTTGCACCATTCAGCTCAATTTTACCTTTGAGATTAAGTTCATTATCTCCGCATATTGCTGAATGAATAATGCAACAATTGTCCATAAATGTCTCAACAGCCTGATTTTATTATTAGTATCTACAAAATATAGCATTTCTGCAACAACGCTAAGAGTTGATGGATATAGGTTAAATATAGGTAATTCTTACTTGATACTTCCCTAGAAGAAATATCTGAGCCTCTGTGTTACTTCATCTTATTCACGAAAAATGACAAGTTGTTTTCACTCATAGATCCAGAAGTGTGAGATTTTGAATGAATAATTGTCTAGAAATATCTCAATAGCCTGATTTTATTTTTAGTATCTACAAAATATAGCATTTCTGCAACGACGCTAAGTTGGTGGATATAGGTTGAATATAGGAGTGGAGAGAGCAAGAATCATCTCGTCAACCATAATAATCCAATCTTATAATAATAGCATAATCCCACCTCATAAGTAATTCAAGATTGTTTCACCCCGGGCAAATTTATCATGAATGATTTAATAAAATTGAGAAATATTTTTGCATCTTTTTCCCTTCATTCTTCTTTTCCTTATTTTTTAAATTCTAAAAATTATCCTACTTAATTATTGGCTTGTTTTTAATTCCTTTCGCAGAAATTGACAAAGTAATTCCTTGAATGTCCTTCCTTCATTATTTTGTCTTCCTTTGTGCATTCCTGATTAAATGGGATTTACTTTTACAATTTTCTTCTTGAAGTATAATTTTCTATGTTTTATAGTGTTCTGTATATTAATCAATACACACAAAGGAAACACACGTGTTAGTCTACAATTTAGATCAACATTTTGATAACTGTTTATTCAGACTCAATTTCAACTAATCTAAACACTATGTATTGAAAAAATAAAGAGGTTTGTGTTAAGGAACATTTTATTAATTGAATGTTTTAAATTCTTAATTATAACATAATTATATTTATATAATTATCTACATGGACTAAGACTGTGATATTTTTATTTGAAAAAGTTTGGGGTTGAATGAAGTACTTTTACCTTGGTAAAAGTTATGGATTGTGATTAAGTTGTAAGAGTGGTCCGAAACAACATTTTTACGACGCTTAAAATATATTAACCGCGACGACAAGCTCGCTGTACCGAAAGCGGGGGCGATTTTAGTATTCATAACGGGCGCACCGTAAAATTAAAGCCATCGCGACGGTGCTGCCGCCGTTGGCGTCGACGTCGCCGCCGCTTTCTATGCAATAAATCTGCACGGGAACCGCTCCCGCGGACGCTGTGATTAAAATTAGCAAGGAAAAAGTCTCTTTGTTACGAAAATTATTAGGGGTAATGTCAAAGATTTCGTATTTTAATGTTTTAAAAGAATGCTTTTGTGTGGTTCGTTTTTATACACGAGCTTTTACCAAATACGTTGTAAATACTGATGGTGCTATTTAAATTAAATATCCGGAAAATTAGAGGGGTGACCAAGGTGTAGGGGATCTAATTCCCGGTTTAGTCTCGTTGGGAACGTGTATTTGCCGGTAACCTCAATTAGAAAGGTGCGTGGCACTCCGGTCTTAATGAAGCCCCGTCCCGTTAAAGTGGATTAGAATGCCGGACACGATCGGATGCCTCGATGGCATGCGGCGCACGTCGTCGTCGAATTTATTCGGTCGTTCCCGTTTCATAAAGTGACTGACACCGTCTGTTTTCCCAATTGGAGAATGTCACCTCTGAGATATCCACAAATAATGAACATTATTATCACTATTTTTAACCCTATTTATTGATGATTCATCTGGTTCAATAAGAATGTAATGGAAGCTTCGTGAGATATTAGTAGATGTAGGGATTATAAATAAAAGCCACATAATGTCCTTTGAAGCCTGGACCCTTTAAACTATCTATACTCACTAAAGTTGCTACGGCACGATTTATAGCAATTGCAACCACTTTACGGGGAGGAAAGAATTTAATTTTGATCGCTAGAGCTTTCGAGGACCATTTAGATACCAATCGAAAAAAATCAATCGAAACCCCGTTTAGGTACAGACTTTTCTGCCGTTTTCACCGTCGTCGAGAAACGGCGACGTTTCGGCGCCGTCCAACCCAGTTTATCGACGCTTTTATAGTTTAATAACTGTTTTTATAGTCGATGACAATACGGCTGTGATGCGACCTTCAATCATGTATAAAACTGAAAGAATATTCGAATTTCCATATTTTTATTTTATTTTTCTAACATATTTATGAACGTACAATAATCATACAATTTACAAATTTAGAAATATTTCCTTATTAATCGTCCATTTACTCTAAACCGTGACGTGACGTGACAGTGATGTGACTGTAACGTGCTCCTGCCGACCAAAATAAAAAAGCGCTTCTAGGAATTTTAGATGAGTATGTGTGAGTATGTTTCCACTAGCCCGGCGTGAATCCGTGGCATGTCGTGACAGTACAGTTCAGTACCGTTGCTGAACCGTAATCGTTCTGACGATATTGCGAATTTTTTAACATGGAAAAATTAATGACGACATTCCTTCCATCTTCTATCAATTTCTGGTACAGAGTGACAAATTTACCTTTTGTATCCCTTTAATCCCTTGCGTTGGTGACCCACATACGCTTTCTTTTGATGTTCTCCTCCATTTCATCGTCCAAAACCAAAACAACTATGGTCATCCTCTGAAAGCGTTACCATTTCGACTGTATGCACTGCCAAACAATCACATTCACAAGAATTATGAACTTCAGATTACAGCCAGTAAAATTACTGTCATGTGTAAATCTTCAGATTATGGCCTTGAAGTACGATCACGTCACTGCTTAGTGTAAATGGATCTTAACCCTTGTACGACCAAAATTGGGTCGATAATGACCCGAAAACAATAATTGTTTACATAACATACGAAATCAAAGTTGGATGTTGTTGTCCTTTCATATATTATTTTGTATTACTATTCTCATGCTATATGCAAGTTTATACAAAAATAATTAGTTTATGTTTTCATATATCAGGCCATAATGGATTCGATTGTGATCGTCAGACATTTTTAAAACTAAAAAAAAAAAAACTTTTTATATAAAAGTTGTTTGTTATTTTATTTGCCATAATAAAACAGTATTCCAATGTTTTTAATTCATAATTAAATGATCAACAAATATTAGACTCATTTGATAGGGATTTTCGTTTCTTTATGACAACGTAAAATGTTAATACCCTTATACCAGAACATTTTTGAAAAAATATCATAGTTCTTTATTAATTTAATTTTACCAATAATATAAATCAAGATACCCAATTGTCTTAACTATTGAATCTAATCCATTAAGGCCCATTTTTAGCAACCTCCAGTTAAACTAACTTGCGGTGGTTATAGCGATTTTAAGCGCTGCCAATTGGCTATGAGCCGGTTTTTAACTGTTATATAAATTAATCAAGAGGTGGTAAAAGTGGCCCTAAAAATGATAGAACCTTATTTTATTAAATAAGTAAGTAAATGAAAAACAAAAAATGATTAACAGAACGGTTAGAAATTTTAATTATGAACAGTTATGGAGGTCGTAAAGGAACATAATTAGAAGTATGTGAAACTTTTAATGAGCGTTGTTCACATCGAGAACTAATTACCCAATCAGTGATTAGCAAAACTTTGAAATGGTTTAGGGAAACTTGCAATGTTAAAGATCTGCCGAAAACTGATCCGTAGATAACTGCAAGAAATCAAGACAAAAGCTCGATTTTTTCATAAAAATCGAAGGAAATCCAAGCACTTCCATTCGTCACTTATGTTTAAATCATGTTGTAAGTAAAGATTTTAAAATCTAAAAAAGGTACACGAAAAGGTATTTCACCACCATTGTATAAGTAGAAGAAGATCTGTGGAATAGCCACCCCGATTTCCGGATCTTACACCTTCCGATTTTTTCTTTTGGGGATATTTAAAATCAAAGGTGTATTCAAATCGACACTCAAAATCTAACCGTATTGAAGCAGCGGGTGAAAGATGAAGTTCAAAAGTTCTCCTAGATCACTTAGAAATTTGTTGTTAACGGGGAACATGTTATACGTACTCAATTATTTTATTTTTAAATATAGATTTTATTTGCGGTTAATTGGTGAATTTAGACATTTAATATTTTACGTTGTCGTGAAAATTTAAAAAAATGAACTGCCATTCGTTGCTCATTGATATTTTGAATTAAAAACATTTGAATACTGTCTTATGGCAAATTAAACTCTATACAACTTTTGTATACATTTTTTTTTATGAAATGGATATTTACAAAGATATATACTATATTCCATAAATATGGGTTCTAACAGCTTAATATCTGCAAATAATTACGGTATGAAGTTATGTGTTAAGGTCTTTTAAGAACAAGGATATATCATATACAGTTGTTTTGAAGTCTTTGCAATTTCTGTAAAAATCTTCTGTAAAAAATATATAATCTTCAATTATCAGTATCTAGTTTTCTGCTAACAGTGTCTAGACTTCTGCTAGCACTTTCTAACTAAGAGGTTAGATATATGTTAGATACAATGTGTGTATCATTTATTGCTGTATTGCATACCCCTATTTAATAATCACATAAACTTTTGTAACTTTTGTAATATTTACTTCTCTAGAACGGTACATTTCATTCAATAATAAATAACAAATTTAAATAAATATATCGAGAATGGATATACCCAAAGTTGATCAAAAAAGAGGTGGAGACCAAATATCTTTTAAATCGGTGTTAGATAAACAACAGTATTTGAAGTATTTTTGTTTGTTGTTTGTTTGGTCATAATTCAAGGGGGCTGAGTAATTCGGTGTCAAAATCGATCGACATTGTTTCAGAGCACCTAAGGCTTTAATTACCAGCCGAAACCGAGCCAATTAATCGGGATCCGTCGGCGAGATGCCCCAGGCACGGATTTATCGTTTTTGTCCATCCCCCGTTAATGAAACATTCCGTTATCGCAGCGGCGTCGACGGACGCCGTTTCCGCCGGATTCCACCGATAGCGCGGCTGCTGCTGGTCTTCCTCTTGGCACCGGTGATTTGTGGCCGTTGATCGTGAAGGATTGATAAGACAGGAGAGCTCGTGTTTTTTTCAAACTATCACAAACTTAAATTAACGAAACTTCACGTCGACGAAGAGCGAACCAAGAGTAAGTGTAGTTTGGGAGAGGTGAAGTTTGGCGTTATGCCACCCTCCTTCGTAAAATGTTATCTCCGAAGCTAAAGAAGCATCGTCAACTCTTAAACGCACCGAGTTCGCGGCTACGAGTTCTGGAAGCGCCGCATCGGTATCTACACGGTACTTTTGCAGATACCGCGATTACCGCTAAAGGACTATCAACGCAAATAGACCATAATATGCACTCGAGGTCGTCGAGTACACGGCGATAAGAACATCGAGGACCCTTTCACCTTTGGCCGTAAAGAGCCCGCGGCGCGGCGTCTCCCGTCTAAAAAAAACCGTCACGATGCCGCCGCCACCGCTGCCGCCGCCCTTGGAACGCTCGAAATTAATTACCATAAAAAGCGACGCTTGTGTACCGGAGGCTTGTAGCGTCGGCGTCGGGATGCGAGTGCTCTTGACGGTGTCTGCCGGCAACATGTTCTCATACAATATTGCTCCAAGGTGGTGCTGGTTTTTTGCTGTTACGCCCTCTGTATACTGTCGTGTCGAAGGCCATACAAAGGGCGTTTTCTTTTGCAAGAGTCACTCGAATATAATTACGTATTTACTCTTTTTTGTGCTTGTCAATTCAGAGCAAAGGAATTGTTCTTGAGAGAAAACTCTTTTCTAAACCCTTTAAACGTCGACGTTTACTCTAGTTATTAAGGAATTTGCGAGGCACGCTTTGACCTCTTCTCTATGTTACCTGTAAGTTATCACTCGAAACCAACCAGGAATTTATATACAAACGGTGCAAGTAATGTTAGGCATTTACACTTAAAATAAAAGTTTATGTAAAATATTATTTTATATAAGACATTTTTTTCAATATCATAGTTCAAAAGAAGTTTCAGGCTGTATTGTTAATTTCTCATTGATTTAAAACGATTACATAATATGACTTTGTGATAAATAAAGAGACACTACAGCAGGGACAAAGAAATGCTGTTATGCTGCGAATATTAAGATAACGAGGCTGGCACCGCTAATAGATCTTCTTGCACCTACTACACAGTGTCTGGCGTACATGCAAGCTCATATAATATTACAGTGTGTTTCGGTGGACTCCGATGTTATCAAACTTTAACGTAAATGGAGCCTAGATGCTAGCGGTAAACGTAGTAATTCAACATGTTTTATGTACGATTATGACACTATAAATATGTGAATTTAATGAAAATGAGTAAACGCATTAAAAAGATTCAAATGAAATAAAATTATTGAAACATACTTGTATACAAACGAAAGAATTGTTTCGAAATAGTAATATAGAGAAAATGTAATAGCTGAGATCAAAACTACTTTCGAATTACCTATAATAAAATACATATGCAATTATTAAACTGAATTACATAAATAACATAAAGATAAATACTTAACTTTAAATAGAAAGGAAATAAAAAATTAATTCAACTACAGTTAGCCCGAGAGGATTGTTCTGAGATTTACCTGAGATAGCATCTACATGCATCAATTTGAAGCTTGTTTCCCTTACAAGATATGTAAATTCAATTGAAACACGGTTCCGAACGATACGATTTTGACGCAAATAAAAAGTACCCTTACTTTGATTCAAGAAATCTATCATAGAACCAATAATGAAGACTTCAGAACTATGTACAATAGCTACAAAATCTTTTATTTGAAAGAAATTGAACAATTCAAAAGAGAAAAACTTAAGGAAAGAATTGTTGCTTCGGAAAATAAAACTAAAATAACATGAAATATAATAAATTTTGACACTCTATGAAAAAGATATTCAATGTCTTTATCTAACTCTTTAATCAGTTCTTTTTTAATATTCCTAAAAGTACACTTTGCCATTTATCCAAATTCAACCTGAAGATTATCTATGTCGGATTCAGAAAAAAAAATGAATCAGTAAAAGATTGAATTTCTGATATTATAAACTGATCAATTAGTGCTCAGGGTAGCATCTTAAGGCCTCTATTCTTTGTTACCTATATTGATGTCTTACCCATTAGTATTAACTGGTTTACTCTCCTGTTTGTAGATGATACAATAACGATGGTTTCGGGCCGAGGAAAAGAACATCTAGATAGTAAAGACTTTAGACCTTGCACATCTATAACTAACTGGTTTTCTACCAATAAACTTCTTGTAACAGATTAAGTCGTCAACTATATGCGATTCGAAGAGTGTCCCAATTAATTGATAACGAGGAAGCCAGAACAGTTTACTTTACTTTATTTCATAGTTCTATACTCTTTAGAATTGCCATATGGAGTAACTCTTTCCATGCTCAAAGATTTCTCCGTCTACAAAAAGGAGCTGTTCGGGGAATTGATAGAGTAAGCTCCTATTTATCAAACACAATATAATGACGCTACCACCTGGCTGTATATATACGAGAAGTTGCTGGACCTTAATAATATCATTCCATAATTCCATTTTTATGGAAGAGGCCTCACTAGATATGATGATAGATATACAGATAGGTAAGATGAATATGTATGTTACAGTTAAAGCATTCGTTCCGTGAATGTACACATCTGGACAATGGATACATTAACTAATTTACCTAAAGTGTATATAAAATAGGAAATGTAAACTTTTGCTAGTTGGTATATACAATTACTAATGATGCTCAGTTAAAGTTTACAGCACATTTAATAATATTTTACAAAATGAAAGTTGTAAAAGTTGTTTTATATGGAAAACGAATCGAAAATCCTGAAATGTAGAAAATCAATACTACATATAACTCAAAACTTTCGATCGATAGACCACGTTAGATAACCAAACAAGCAACATAACCTATTCCTTAACATTTGTTGTCTTGAATGATAAAATAGGTTAGGTATTACTTGTTTGTAAAATATAACAACAGTAGTTCTTAGCAAATTTCAAAATATGTCATTATCATTCGGTTAAGTTAGTAAAATTTAAAAAATGGATTAAAATTAAATTTCATAAATATATTGAAAAATATTCGCAAAAAAGTAATTGTTTTATTAAAATATCGTAATTTAGTAGATGAAATAAAAATTGCAAAAATCTCATCTCGGAAGGCAACCCGTCATTTTGGTTGCTAAAACCTTAAGGTGTTACAACTAATAGTGGGTTTAGTTGTCATACATAAAGGTTGTAACCATAACCGTTGCAGTAGTTGTTGCAGTAAAAAAAGTTAAATCATATTCGTTCAGTTGCTCCGTTTAGGCAACCGCCTACAGCCGCTTAAGCATAAAGCCTAAAACCTAAAGTTGACCAACTTTTAACTTCTTATGTTTAAGACAAAATTTGAGCATGCGTACTAATGCGAATGGTCAATGTTAAACATGGCAACGTACAGCTGTTTTCTATTTACATGTTTACATCACGGACGGGTGTTTCAGTCGTCATCTATTTTACAGTAAAAAATATAATACAATGCCGAGATTTCCGGAACAATTTGACGCAAAATTAATTGAACTTGTACAATGTAATGAGTGTCTGCATGACCCATTATCAAAAACCTTTAGGTAGATTTTTTTTGAGAAAAGTGTTCGGCGTTTCTCTTGATCTCGATTCTCTAGATCTTGCTCATCGTCGGATATTATAGTAACTTTGCTTCTGCATGTAGAATCATGAAAGGAACAAATCATCTCGAACTGTGACATATAAATAAACTTAAATTTCTAAAGAAAATAGTCATAATAACTAATAATCAAAAAAAAAAATCGCTAATACTAACGTATTGCATGGCTTCTAGCGCATTCATCATAACATGTCACATATACTTTAAGAAAAATAATATGTTGACAAAGAAATCATTCTAATGTTCAAACTACTGAGTTAATCATGATAGATAGTTAACTCTAATGCAGTTGCGAGTATAGCATATGGAATCATATGGAAACCCGTAAACATAATCGGCTTACTGACATCAGGGTATTCAAACTAGACAATTTAGAAAACATAACCAGCTGGGTAAAAAGCATAAGTTAATTCTAAAAGAATGTGATTTTTGTTAGATTGTTATCATTTGAATATATGTTTCTTTTGGGAAAAAATAAGAAAACTTTTTTTAAAAAAACAATAACTAAACATAAGTTTACAACAGAAAAATGTAAAATTAGGAATACTCTCTTCATATTTCTGCCTTTTTATTTTAGATTTTATGTGGAAAAAATTTATGAAAAATTTACACATGACATCAAAGTCTATGCAAACAAAATTCTTAAACGTATAAGAAGTTGGGTCCCGAAAAAAATTTAATATGCACATGATTTTTTGCGCAATCTTACACCAAACTTATGTGAATCTTTCATCACACGTTTTTCAAGTTACCGTCTCAGAGAAAAGTGCTGACACGACATCGTCAGCTCTAGACCGTACCTATAGGGTTTTAATACCGTTTCGAAAACATAATCGTATAAATTGAAGGTTGCAGCGCGAGGTACGGTCAGCGAAATATCCCTTGCTAGTCGGGACGTGCCCCGTCGTTCCCTGAATCCCAATTTTCGCCCTCGATACGTGCTTCCGTTCGCGCACGTGATCCGATCTGGCTCTTCTTCTACTTCTACGCCATTTCTTAAAGTTCATTTTCCACCCTCAGTTTTACTTTACAGAAGACTTTATTTTCTCCAATGGAAATAACACCAACAAAAATGTATAAGACTAGATTCTTTACTAAGCCAGAAAAAAAAAACAAAACGAAATTTCGCAATACAATTTTTGTTTGATGTCGATGAAACAAAAGCTTTCATTCATATGAAGGGTGAGAAACGTTTTTGCTCTCCATCAAATAACGTTCGAAAATAAAACTTGGGGACAATCATGGTTTAGATCGCGCCCGAAAGATTCTTTTATTTCCCCTCTATTATTCCTTGTCTCCATCGGATTATAAGACCGTGATGAATCGATGAGCTGAAGATTTTCTCCCTCGCAGTTTGAGGTATTTAAGAAAGTCCGATGTTGCGTGTTTGCAGGTTTGTTTTGTATTTTATTTTCGGTATTTTCTCGAATGCGTTATTAATATCGCTTCCTTTATTATTCAATCTCTGAGAAACCGAATCCGATATCGTTTTGAATAACGTAGCATGGACTTGGAGGATAGATTTCGTTTCCACACCCCCCTTCTTTCGTTTATCCTTTCGTCGGCGGTGCGCTTCGATGCGGATTACTTTAATCTTCTCCAATTTAAACGAAAACGTTGAAAATGATTTATGAAGAACGAAGCATCAATGTGTATGAAAAGATATTTTTTTATTATTTTTCTTCCTTTTCAACTGACCCAATAATTGTCTTTGCGTTAGTTATTCGTAACGAGTTTCCATTGTGGGACTTTATAATTTAATATATTAGCAGATGGGTCGATATTACTGCCCTCAGCGAGGAAATCTGAATGGGAACGTAAATCCCAATTTGCCTCATTTTCAATCAGGCCACGCGACAAATTAGATTATGTAATTAGGGCTCGATTCGTTAACAAGAAGGCGCACGTTCGACGGCGACCACGCTAATTAATCATAGTAATTGGCGTGGTCCATAAGCACTGCCGTCGTTCACTCATCGATGTTTGCTTTGTATCGATGACGATCTGTTCTAATTTTATGTTTGTACATTGTGACAATATTTACCACTGTCAGTGCTAAATGATAAATAAATATCCAAAAATTCGCACAGGATTCATGAAAATTTTGTTATTACATAAACATCAAATTTCACCTGATTATTGGATCGAGAATTAGATTCATATTAGCTGTTAGTGCGTTAATGCTACTCGTATTGTAGTCTCGCAAATCGTTTGTGATGGTCTAACGAGCCAGTAATAGCATAAACAAACAATCGGCGAATTTTAATGGCAACTATTGGTTGTTAGGCGGGATTTGATCTGCTTTAGCTGGTATTGATAGCATTAATAACACATTGTGGTATTACATTAACGATGGCTATAATATCCTGTTTCAGGAAATAACTAAATTTGTATATCGGATTTCATTGAAAATAGATTTACATAGAGATTATTTAAATTGTTTTATCATAACGAACTTATTACTATTTTTGAAATTTTTTGATTTAAACAGTTCCCATTTATCACAAAAAACTTACAGGGTACTGAGTGAAGCAAGTTTTCGTCGTAATCTAAAACGCGAAATTGCCGAAATCCGTCTAGTGTAAAAAAGATAATTCTGAAGTGCATCCGAGATCCGAAAAAGTCACGGTAAAGTTTTCGCGGGCAGCGTACAAACTAAATGTACCGTCGTAATGGGGTGATTTTAAAGGGAGCATGCGAGAGAGAAAGAGACGAAAAAGCTCTCGTCGACCTCGTTCACAGTTTTTAACGACCAACTTTTTCATTTCGGACGCAAGGCTGCAGTAAAGCTGTCATAAGTGGGCGGCATATTGTCACGGACACCGAGCGGCGAAACTAAATTCCAAACTACTTCGACGACGACGACGCCGAGCGTCGCTAGATTTTCGACGGTCGGGACGACGAGAAACTTTCGCGAAGCTTTAATCGTAAATTAATTAAACGGACTTGTTAATTTAGGTTTTTCAGAACGGCTCGCCAGCTCCGGGGAACTCGCTCGTGATCGGCGCTTTAGCACAATTTTAAAACGGCCGAGAACTTTAAATTAACGTTCACCTGCAACAAAACGCTTTTCTTTGCGTTTTTATTTCTTCTTTTGACTAACGACCGGACGAAGAAGTCGCGAACCCGAAACAACTTGCCCAATTAATCGCTATGCCGTCCAAACCATGACGTTAAAACGTAAAAATGACCGCGATTTTTAAACGTCGTGATAAAAAAAAGTGATTTGTCACGGAATAAAAGGGAAAAGGGGAATTACAACAGGAAAGAGACGTTAAGTGAACACTTTAGAAATGGATAGGAAAAAACGAAGATGATATAACTTGAAAATTTTCTACTAAGTTTAATCGTTTAAACAATAAAATCTCTTCGTAATAATACTAACAACCTTTTAGAATTTTTTGGCCAACCTCTATTCTTTTAGTATACAAAAAATATATCAAAAATAGCTCAATTTAATCATAGCATTAACTTTTTTAATACCAAATTAAGGAATGCGGCTTAATATCTTAAAAGCAAACTTAATAAAGAAACTTTTATAACAAAAGTTGTAGCAAATTTTATTCTCAACAACATTATTCTCTGGCATTCTCCTTCTTAGATTCACACATATTGAGAGAAATCAGAAAACAATTGCCTTTTGTAAAGCTGTCCGACCGAAATTTCGGTTCGGTTAGTTAGGCAATACGAGTCGAGCTGGTACACCTCGCAGAAACGAAAATCACATCCCAAAGACGCGGCACCTGATACGAAAATGAATGTTGAAACCTAGTGCTAACAGATAAGCCCATACACTAACAAAAAATAATAAAACACAAATCTCTCTCTCATAGCAAGCCAAATACTATCTAACAAAGCCTGAGGAATATGATCACTCGTTCGAAGATTATAAATGAAGCGAAGACACGAGTTCTGCACAACCTGAATCTTTCGCAAACTTCAGGATAGCTAATAAAAGGTGATTCAATATGTCAGACGCTTTACTGAAGTTAAGCAACACAAGTATAGTTGACCTATCCATATCAAGTGATTTAAATATATCGTCTGCTACGTCAAGAAGCGCCGTGATAGTTAGAATATTGTACGTATCCAGGAAGCTTTTTAACTGTTCCACCATAATCCTTGCGCACACCTTAGATAGGACTGGAAGAATGGTAGTAGGCTCCAGGTCTTTAAACTCCTTAACTAATTTGGTGTTAGAAACTGGAGTTAGTAATCCCAACTTCATAAAAACATGACAAAGAACATTAAAAATTCTAGAACAAAACAATCTAACCATATCTAAAGAATTTCCATCCGATCCAACGCTAGTACCCTTCAATAATAGTAGAAGCCTCTCAATTTGTTAGTATCAACCCAAAATTAAATCTAGAATTAACATGAAACAGATATTTTATATTTCTTAATTTGGTTTTAATTAATGAATTCGATTTATCCGAATAACAGCTAAAAGTAGAGGTAATACCAAGACTAAAGCCAACATTAGGTCTACAACTAAAAGCATTTGGGTTTAGCTACACGTCTCTTAAGCCCGCTTTTACCAACCTCCAGTTAAACTAACTACTGGTGATTCTATTGATTTTAAGCGCTTCCATTGGTTATGAGTCGGTTTTTAACTGTTAGATAAATTTATCAGGAGGTGCTAAAAGTGACCCTTAGTATGGTTAAACCCAAATGTTTCTAGTTACATGTCTAATGTTAATTCTAGTTTTAGTATTGGTTCTAATGTTAATAAATTCTCTTTTTCACGGCCTTTAACGATTAACATCGTATGGAAAAAATTAATTGTATGATTTCTATGGTTACATATGTACCAATTCCTTCATTTAAAAAAAGTTTCGGTTTCAGTTTCTTCCGAAACTACGACTATAGCCGAATCTTGGTTTCAGTTTCGGCTCAAAATTTAGTTTCGGTCGGATACTAGAAATTAGCAAACAAAGCTTTGTATCAACCGTTGAAAAAATCGAATTGTTTCTTTTCGATTTTGAATATTTGAAATAACAGTTTCCAATTTATTTAATGTGTATCTTATGAATGTAAATAGTATAGTTAAAATATAATAAACTGAAAGACTAGTAAGTAATTTATTTATGTAAATGTAACAAACCGCATTTCATTTTTCCTTAGTGTTGAGATAATTTAGTATTAGATATTTTCAAGTGTTGGAATTTCAAACCTGAAGTGCTGAAATGCTGTCGTCATTTAAAGTGTTGAGACGAAAGGTGACGACGACACGGGTAAAGGATAAAATCTCGGAGGTTTTCAAATTTCGGAGAGAACGTTTTGAGTTGCGAGAGGGTGTACATTGAAGCTGCGAAGGTTTGGTGTAGGATTGCCAATCGAAATAGAAGAAACCCAAAATAAGAGTCTTCAGGTATGTCGAATATAATCATTGTTGATCTTTCTTTTTATATTATTATTTCTTTGCCAATTTTTAAACAAACCTATTTTTTAACAACATCCCATGCTTTAAAACAGCTTTTGAACTGTTTAAAACAAATTTGGTTTTAAACAAACTATACACTGTTTTAAACATGTTTTAAAATAACAATCTGTTTTAAACATGTAAATTTCCAAGAAAAATTTCGAGGTCTGCTCAAATTTAGACAACTCGCATGGTGATATATAGACATCATCTAATGACTTGTACAAAGAATGCAAGTTATATAAGTGCAAAAAAAGCTAGATATTTTTCAGTATTATCTATTGAGGCTACAGATGTATCAAAATTAGAACAATTTTCACCCTGTGTAAGGTACACAAAAAATAATAATGGTGTGGGAAGATCGGGAATCATCATGTGGCGCAACATTGTTCAAAAATTCTTTAGGTTCTTTTGAATTTATGTTGTCTTGTTTAGTTATGGAAGTTGTTTTTGTATACATACTACCCCTATCAAAATTACTTCAAATGATAAATATCGAGTTGTTTCAAGCAATTTTCCTTGCAGACAATTGTATAGAAAAACTAAAAAATTGCGAAACAATAAATATAAATGTAACAACCAAGAAAAAACCAAGAAAGAAACCAAGACTAGTATTTAGGCAAAGAAATAGAGCAAATTTTTAAACAAAAACTATAAAAGATTATTACAAAATGTCAGTTTACATTCCATTGTTGGACAACGTCATTATGCAATTAGATGACAAATTTATGACACATAAACATATCTGAGTAACTGTTAGTTCCATCAGCATAAACAAATAAAAAATTTAGAAAGACAACTACTAAAATTTGAACAGCTAGTGGAATTTTATAAACATGATGTAGATGACGTCTCATATCCTGTTGCAGCTGGTTAATTTAAAGTTTATACAGAAGATTTTACAACAGTTTACCAGAAGAAGTTCCTAATAGTCAATTTGCGATTCAATTATATTTCCTTATAGCACAGGTACTTCCGACAGAACATTTTCAACTCGAAAATTGTTGAAAACATTTAAGATATACTATAAGTGAGGATAGATTAGTAAAATAAGTATTAGAAGAACTTAAAGAACTGGATTTTGTTTTGTAGATTATCAGTAAAAATATATAAGTACTTATCAGTTTAATGTGATAACAAAAAGTTAGTATTCTTCATTTGCTAGGAGTATAAATTGTTTAATAAACACATTAAAATTTTTTGTGTGCATATCAATCATGATCAATGTTTTGCACCCCAGATACCCTATGATGACACTACAAAAGTTGTAACAAATTTTAAAAATACGAAAATATGAAAATTTGATAAATTTTGTTGCCTCACAAGATCTCAACGATAACAGTTGGTAATCGATATAAACTATAAAAAACATTTAAAATAATACTTGAAGGAAATTTTATCCTCATCAATATTGGTAAGGGTAAATTTGATAAGGGTCACATTTGGGAATCGAACGATGTTACAAAAAACTATTAGAAGAAAAATTGTGACAAATTTCATTCTCAACAATATTCCTCTTTACCATTCCTTTCCTTCATCAATTTAAGAAATTGACCTAACAATCGAAAAACACAATTTTAACCATACAAAACATTTTATCCCGTTATATGACGAAATTTTTATCTGAAACTTTTTTTGATAAACTTTCTGATGATATAAGTTAATATGTATAATATAATTATAGGTTATAAGGTCGTCACGTTAAATCACTATCCGTTCCATCACTAGTTTATTTGTTATACATGGTACTACAATGTTTTCAATTAAGTTTGGTCTATGAGACATTCGAATTTGCTCATCAAATCCACATTAATTGAGCTGGTAAGTGCATATAGCATGCTATTACTGCTACTGTTAACTACACCACAACTAAATCGAATGTAGATTTAGTGAACCGAAGTTCTACGTATTAGTTTTATCAATTTGCATTTTGGTTAAAAAATTAATTAGAATGAGGCCTATATTAAACTTTTTCGTTTTTTCAGGTAGTTAAACAGAATAAAAAGCGACAAGCTGTCATCTAATTACACAAATTCAATAAAAAAGCGCTGTATATTCAATATACGATTAATTCCAAAAATTTTTGAAAATTATCGACAAACTCAATTTCGATAATTACCAAGTTAATGCCTGTTGAATAAACTGGAAGCATGTGATAACAAAATAATTTTTAACTCAAAATAAAAATTTGTTGATGAGAGCAGTATTAATATATTATATTATTCATAATAAATTGCAAAATCATAATGTATAAACGAATTTGTTGACATTTTTGAATACAAATTTTATTATATTTCACAACCTAAAAATGCAAGAAAACATGTTGCTTTTTGAATTCTTAAATATAAATTAAAAGCTCTCTAAATTGATGTTTTCGGGTAGAACTTTCAAAGTACTGAAAACTGAAAATGTTTTGAGGAAATATTAAGCAAAGATATCGAATTTAAACATCCAAAAATTACATTTGATGTATTTACTTTGATAATAATTGTTAATACAAAAATTAGGAATTATAGATAAAAATTATATTAATAGAAATTATTAATATTTAATCACAAAATCATAATCTATCAACAAGATCCACAAACAATATATAATTTTTAGATAAACACCATAAATCCCAAAAATCTCTATCTTAATGTTTTTTGATACAATTCTTTTGTTAAGTCAAAAATTAAAAATATTTTGGGAAATGTTGCGCATAAATATTGTTGATAATGAACCGCAAACAAACATTATAAACCTATAGTTGCTACCAACCTAACGAATTTAAAGCCATAAACATATCAAATTTAAGGTATTTAATATCTAAATGGCTATTACATCAAAATTTAAGAACTATCGATGTGAAAGATATTAATCAAAATTGTTCATAATAAATCACAAAATCATAATCTATTAACGATTTCCTTCCATTTATTGAGTGTTTTTAATTAAAAGTTATAAATTCTGAATCTATAAATAATGTTCATAATGAGTTAAGAAAACATTATCCGTGGAGAATTATAGCCCACCTAGAATTATTAACAATCTAGCGAATTTAAAACCATAAACATATCAAATTTGAGGTATTTAACGTCAGAATGGTTATTACCACAAAATTTAAGAACTACCCATGCGAAAGATATTAATCAAAATTATTCATAATAAATCACAAAATCATAACCCATTAACGATTTCATTCCAACTATTTGGGATTTTTAATTAAAACCCATAAATTCTAAATCCCCCCTAAATAAACGATTTCGGAGAGGATTTGTAATTATAAATCGAAATCTAATATGCTCGAATGAAATATTGTGGTGATGTGTTAACAAAACACGATCCGTAGAAGGATTATATATGATTGTTATCAACTTAACCGAATTCGATATTTGTAGGTATGTAAAGTGAAAATGGTAATTTATAAAAATAGTGATATTCGAGATTTAATAATAAAGATTAAATCTTATTAACAAAAATTGTTCAAAAAATTTGATTCTCTTCTAATTATTTCATATTTTTAATAAGAAACCATAAATTTCGAAATTCTCTAAACAAACTATTTCGGAGAGGTGTGTAATCGACATCTAAAATATTGTATACCGGATGTTCGTAAATCAGCAGATAACCTACTTGTAGCGACATTCTTGGATAGTCTATGAATCCAAAACCTTGATGTTAATATGTTTTATCATGCTTCGTATAGTTTCAGCTTTTAGATGCTGTAATATTTTCTAAAAATCAATTTCTCGTCAATTCTTAAAGTAATAATCAAAATTGCAACATTATTAATTAAATTTATTAAAAAATAATAATTTCCATTCTTTTAAAAAATTTTAATGACTTGTATGACGAAACTGTAAACGATGTTGTCAAGTGTATAGTAATATATGTTAATTAGGAAATGTTAAAAACAAATTTTAAAACCTAAATAAAATAAGTCGAATAAGAAAATCAATTTAAAGTTCATTATACACTAAATTTCAGCCGCTTCGGTCAACAGATGGTGAATATTAATGGTTATTTATAGACAAATTATTCAATTTCTAAACACCCTGTATATACATAAATTGTTGTACGAAAATATTTTTCTTAACATCCCATAACACACTCCGTAAGTAATTATAACCCGTATATGATTGTTACATAGAGGATTTAAAATCCCAACTAATTCAATTAGAAGATTTTAACAACGATCGATTCTCATCTCCGATTGATTAATTAAGGATTAAAAATTGGAGATGAGGCTGATGTTAATGTAAATTGTTTATAATAAAAGAGAAAATATTTAACAGTTTCGCATAATAAGTTGTAATATAAGCTACAAATTGCAAAATATCGTAATTGACGTTATTGAATAAAGTTGTATGAAATTTTGTTACAAATAAAAAATGAAGCATATTAAGGGAACTTTATTCATGGATATTGATTGTAATGTGCTAACAAAATAGTATCCGCAAGAGATTAAACTCACGTACAATTGTTACCAACCTAGGGGATTTAAAATCCCAAATATTTCAATTTAATGATGTTAACAACGCATTGATCGTTAATTTTAAAATTAAAATTGGTAGATGAAAACGACGTTAATAAAAATTTGTTAAAAAAAACAGAAAATCATAATTCACAAATTATTTCAATTGTTTCACATTCTTAGCCACAAGCTACGAATTTGCAAAGTGACGTAATTGGCGTTTTTGTTTCAGATTTGGATGAATTTTTGCTGTAACTCGAAATTGAAACATATTAGGGGAAAGCATTATTCATGAATATTGATTGTAATGTGTCAACAAAATATTATCTGGTAATGATTATAGCCCATATATAATTATAACTAACCAGGCAAATGTAAAATTTAAAATAATTTTAATGACTAATTCATTTTTAATTGAAAAATTAAAAGCTATTGATCTGAATAATATTAGCAATAATAAATCATAAATAATGTTTATATAAATCACAATATCAAAATCCATAAATGCATTCCTTCCAATTATTTCGCATTATTTCATTTTTAATTATAAACTTTAAATTCCAATAGTTTCAAAATTGATGCTTTCAAACAATTTTTATTATAAATAGAAAGGTAAAAATGGGGGGAATATAATTCTGTATGGGAGTTTTTAACCACAACAAAAACATTTTTTCATCGATCCAATTTTTTAAAACAATTTCCATGTTGCAAAATATAGGTGTCTAACGGGAGTGTAACATCGTGTACTATAAAAAAGGTCTGTTTTAGATATTAGATTGTATGTATTTACAAAGAAATAATAAGCACATCTACTTTGAAAAACATATTTTTAATAGTTTTATTTTTATTAGTTAAATATATCCTTAAAAAGTCTTGTTCACTTCCATATATGAAATATTTAAAATTCATGGCACATACGTAACTTTTAATAATATTAGAATATTCTACAATGTTTTAGTGCCATTTCAAGAAATAATAAGTTTCAAATTAATGTTATATTTAAATTTAACATGAACCTATGTTATTTGCAGAACCTGTATGGTAGTAGATTAGAGACCTCTGCGCCGTAGAGGTGAATTTAATGCATAAATCACAATCGAGCATAACGAATGGCATCAGTACGTCTCCCAAAGCGAACGTATAGACCGTATCTACCAGTAGCAGAACCCCTGCACAGTTAACCAATCGACAGATAAATGTTGGGTGATTTAATGAAATAAAAAGCAATTAAATCCCGATAATTTCATTTACCTACCGGTGGCAGTTAATTTCGCGTCACTTATTGAAAATGTCGCGACACTAAAAGCGTCGGCTCGTTAATGTGAAAAAATAATAACAGCGCTTTACGAAGCGGTGGCAAGAACTTTTTTTCTATTTTTGTTTCCTTCTTTTGCAAGGGTGGCGCGGCGTCGAGTCGTTTGTATTAATAATAAAGGGTGGAACGCTTTCAGAGCGGGCGCTGGCGACGAGATGTAAATTGTTTAGCTGAAACACTGTTAATTTTTGTTCAAATCTAACGGAATTACGAGACAAGCGAGTAGTTTACGTCGCCGATCAGATTCTACCAGACAATTTAAAAACAAAATTTATTTAGAATTTTATTAAAAGTTATTTCATTATATGAACCATGTATACCAGAAAGGGATAAACTAACAAAATATGTTAGTTTAAAAAATGGTAGGACATCATTCCAAAATTAAAACATTATATTCAAATCACTAAATCGCACAAATTTTATACTCTTAATGTTAAAATTATCCAATTAATCTTATTTTCATGTAAAAATTGAATTATTTATTCTAAATTAAAAATTTTTCAAGTGATATTGTCTTGAATCTAATTAGAATTTGAAGTAATTACCACATCAATTAATGACCACCAGACGGAAGAAGAGGGCCTACAATGTCAACATGGATATATTCTAAACGACCTTTAAGAATATCAATCATCATAATTGAAGATTTTGCATATCCTTGAATTTTTTAAATTTGATGATTTTGTCCAAAGAATTATATCTAAATTCATATAAGGCCATTTTTTAAAAGCTCTTATACCGCGATGAGAGATATCATGTAAATCATTGAAGATAGAAGGAGGAAATTTTTCTTGAATGTTAATAGGAAGGGGAAGAAAGTTCACACCAAATATAGTAAAGTATAAAGTATTTAAAGTTGCGGCTACTATTTTCAGCTTGCTGCAAAGTGCGAAGATTCAGTAACTTAAATTCAAAACAATTAATATTGTTGCCCTATTCAACAATCTGAAGAGGCAACAGAAGCTTCAGACGTTGGAACACATTGCCAGAAAATTTTCGAAATAGTCTTGTAATAAAGATATATTCAACCGACGTCTCTTGATCTAAAATCCCTTTATCAGTAGAATAAGGATTAAAAAAAAAGAAAACTTACTTCGCTTCTTTCTGAAATCATCAATATTCTTCTTTCAGCATAGCCAAACCCATTTTTCCTTCAAAAAATACCAAAGAGCGAGTTATTTCTGGAGAAGATTAATTCGTAATTTTTTCCGTCCTCAAAAAAAAAGTGTTGTTATATATATCACTAGCAATCTAAGCCCGTATGTCGCATAGCTTGATACCATTACGTCTGTTTTTATAAAACTGTGAGTTGGTCTGTTTCTGATAAACATGGTCAACTTCCTACTTTAGGGTACTTTGTGTCTCTTCGAAGACAGAAATATCAATGTTACGGCAATTCTAATAATAAAAAATGTATCCTCTGTCGTTAAGTTGTCACATAGTATCGGATCAATTAGCCTGTCGGGATTTGTTTACCTCGATGTCAGGTTGTATCGACCTGATGTCATCGTTCAACAGGTGACTTCAGGGCAGGTGAACGCGTGATTTCGTAGTCATTGGCGTTGACGTGCATAAGGACGGAAAGTGGGTGGGAAAAAAGGAGGGTGCGTCAATGAATCGATCACAATTCGGCGTTGAAAATGAGTAAGGGTTGTGGACGAGAGAACCAGTCGATTGTTCCAGTGTAAACGTCGAAGCGAAGTTGAGGAAATTGGATGGGGAAGGCTAATTGAACGAAAAGTTTACGCCCTCGTCGGTGGTTTTTTCGAAAGTTCTCTCCGAACGAACGAACACGTTCCGCGTCGTGTTCGTTTCGTACCCTCGCGTAATTGGGGTGCCGCGAAAAATAAATTTTCCGCGGAAAAAGAATGACTGGAAATTATTACCTCAATTCACGACCTGGTAACCTTATTTTACGGTATTTTTTAATATCTTGATGTAGATTGTAAATAACTTATTTTTGATAAAGTGGACGAAACGTTTAAAATGTACGGTGAATTTTAAAATTTTAAAATTTATGAAGTGCACGCGTCTGCATTGAGATTTCCAAGGCGAACGGTTCCCCCGATGTGGACGCAAATTTAATTCTGCAGGAGTCGGTGGGAATTTATTAGATCTGTTTGCCTGCCCGAACCACCAAACCAGCGTCTGAAAGGACGCGATCTCATGAATAAACATAGTTGCCAACGGCATCTTCGTCTTATATCCTCTTTCAAAAGAAGAGGGCGAATCGTAGAGAGGACATTTCGATGCTCTTGATGCAAAGATCTAAATTTTATGTTTCATGTCAACTCAATTTACACGTTTTTTAAGAGTAAATGCGCATACAAAGATCGCCTAACGTAAATATTTAAAGAGATCGATTTCATTTTTGCTTCCCTGGTAGTAAAAATGGTAGTAAAACCGCCGCCGGAATCAATATCCGGGGCATTTCCGGATCGCCCGTTAAATATTAACTGGTTTTGTTCGCGATTCTCAGTCGAAGGGCCTCTTCGCGCTGCTCCGAAGAAATTTCCTTCTCCTTTTGTCGACTGCTTTAATATTTGAAGTAGACTTCCGGCGCAACGGTATGCTCGCCCGGAAATACGGACGCGGTCTCGGCGTTGATTTCGCCCTACCCCGGTTTACTATAAATATTCAACCCCGGTTGATTTATGAATTGACCGCCTCCTATCGATTCGAACGAATTAGTTTTTCTTCTCTTCTCTTTTTCCTGTTCCGTCTACGGCGGACGATGTTCGGTCAGCGAATGTTTGTTTTAGAGTCTTCTTGTAAATATTGGTTCTCGTCGACGAATCGGCCGCTCTCCGTGTTCAAATTGAGTATCCTCTTGCTGTTTACTGTCAAGTTTCGAACATGGAAACATTTAATTCCGATGGAAAAACTCGTTTCTGATCGTTTTTCGAACTAAATAAAATTTCCACGAATTCAACTTTAAATTAAACATTATATTGCAAAAAAAATTGAATATAATAAATTCTCGTTACGACGGAGATCAAAGTATAATTGATATCGAAAATAACAAATCTGCTAACAGCAGACTCATCTTAAAGCATTTCAAGTCTTTTGGAAGCAGCATCACGTTTCCTGGGAGCAGTATTAAGTCTCCTAGAAGCAGTATTAAGTCTCAGTTCAAAATACGTGCTCTATAGAAAAAAAAAACGTTCACAGTAGATGCTGCGACTGCATTGGAAAGAAAAAACTCAATAGTATATTAAAATTTAAAAAAATAATTGAAAATGGTAACTTCAATCCAGATAAAACCATTAACAATTCTGTATGGGTGCTTTTGTATCCAGATGTATTTGGTGCCTCTTCCTATTAGTAATCTGTACCCATTAAAAATTTTCTATGAGAGCACTAGTGCTGGGCAAAGTATAGATACTTGTTAATGACATCGGTATCGATATTCGATTCCAGCAAAGTATTGGTATCTAAATATCGAAAGTATCGAAGTACCGAATGTATCAAAGCATCGAAAGTATGGAAAGTAAAATGTTTTTGAATAGGAAACTAACAGCACTATAGAAACGTTAAAAAAATAAGCATTTTCTAAATTAAAGTGTGAAATAGCAGCTGTTTTCCTCTGCTTGATATCACGAAGGGGTCTTCGAGCTATATATCTTATATCTTTTGCAGACGGAGCCATTCGTCATAGACGGGTATCAGACTCAATTGTAGGAAAACGTACGCTTCAATGCATCTCATCGATTTTTAAAAAGAAATCTGTACATGGCGACGCAACGTCGCGATTTCATCTAAACATGCGTTCTGCATACCGTTTAGTTGGATGAGAGGTTGATAGGCTGGTGAAGCTTCAGCAATTAATTAAAAATTAGCAAGGCATACATAATCATACTTTATGTTTCAAAATTGACTCGTAGAACACACAAAGAAGCGAAAAGTATGATAACCCCATCGCAAAACAAAGCTATTATGTCTCAGCAAAAGGAATTCCAATGATGCACCACTCAAATACCATTTTTTCATAATGGACAAGATGATTAAACTTGTAACGGTACTTTGTAACGATAAGTCAAAAATAGCTAAACATATACTGTGTTATTGCGTTTCCACAGATCGCCTAAGACACAAAATTTTCGGTAAAGCTCTCATGACACCTACCGATATAAAGCTTTCAACTTTGGAGCAATTTTAAGGTTAATCAAGGACCTACATTTGCCCTAAACCTCTGAAGAGGTAAATTACAATAGATTACATTATCTTAGGACGCGGCGACGAAATGGGTCGCTCCTCTTAACCCGGCTATAATACTAGTGTCTACTTTGTTAGCTTATATCTTCCTTATAAAGCTTATTAGGGACAGCTCTAAATAAAATCAAAAAGTAAATGCGCCGTTTGAAAGCTTTGGCAAGTCTTCTTTAGTTTTTATTACTATTATTACACTTCTCATTATAAATACAAAAATGGTTTAACCCTGGAGTACTCACGCTATGAGAATTTCTCTCACGACTTCCACTAATCTGAAGATTCTATGAACGGTAACAATCTGATACAGAAATTAAAGAGTTTGAATCTGAAATTGATGAGGATGCTACAAATGGTTTGAGATATCACTTTTCTGGAAAAGATCTAAAACGTTATTGGATAACTCATCGTGAAACTCATTCTCAGAACAAAAAGAATTAACTTCCTCCTATATTCATACATTTTAAAAAGCCCGTACTTAATAGCATGTTTAGCTTCTAAAAGTATTGTTATTCTACAAACCAAAAAATCTCAGAAAAACGTATTGATCTTATCTACATTTAATTCTAGAGACCAAATCGATCCTGAGTCTGGCGGTATGGAAAAACCTGAAATAATTACTGTTATTGTTGATGCAGTTATCTATTAACTAATTGATGAACGCAACTTATTCAGTTTCCAGATTTTGTTGTGGTTGTCTTTTAGAAATGTGTTTGTAATTTTAGTCGTTGGAGCAATAAATTGTCATATTATCTGTGAAAGTAATGCTGAAAAATAAAAAGAAAAATTATAACATTGAACAATATCTGGAAGAGATAGTAATTTCTCAGGGCGTGAGTGCTGTAGGGTTAAAAATAGCTGGCAGGATTGCTATCATAGTCATATGATTCCAGAAAAAAATCTTATTAAATAAACTTGATTTTTAATAGACCAAAAAATGAAATCCAAAATTTCGTCGTTGTCAAAGTCATGTGTTGAAGAGCAACACACGACCTAATTTGAAAATCCGAAAAATGTCTCCATCATGTATATACGCATTATATTGTTGTAACTAGCTCATCAGAATCGTAATAGCCAAAGAAATTAACATGTATCTGGAAGTGGGATATTCGCCAATTGTTGCGAATAGTTTTGAATTTACTATTTATATCAATCGTACCTTATATGGTCCAATCTTCACCCATCTTCAACACATTCTTCTTCAATAACTGCAAAGATTGCTTCTAAAACTGAATAAAATACGTTTGCATATCTTTAGGTGTATAAGAAACGTTGCTCATAGGTACTTCATATATTTACAGCTCAAATATAGTAGTATACATATATTTTCTATATGAATGAATTTATCTAACAACAAGCAATTCATTGTATTGTAACTAATGTATATAACTTCAATTTTTAAAGTTGAGAATAAGATAAATACGGGACAGGAAAGGGATTCTATAAACTGTTAGCTGTCAAAACAATAGCAGCTCGATGTCCGTTCTACCGTCAAGGGGTTGGTATTTATCTCGTCTGCTTCGTCGGCAAAAGCCGCTAACGTGTATTATCGGTTGGTTGGCCGTCGTCGAATAACCAACGTGGACGGCGGCGACGTCGCCTCCGTTACCTCTCCAGACCAGATATCGCGCCGCTCTTCATTATTTGATTAACAAGACCGTTAACGTCCGAATAAACGGCACAATCCTGCGGCGACGCCGAGCTTCACTATAGGAATTAACGGCGCGATGAAAATGCATCCCGACAAGGACCCCGCGGGGGCGGAGTTCCAACCGGGACGGTTTAATTTATGTCCGACGGGTGCCGTTCTTGCGGCCGCTAGAAATGCAATTAAGGGCCGCAATTATGGACGGCCGTTATGAACAAGCGAGCCCCTCTGCTGTGTCCGCGCAAAACAAGCACAACGTTCAGTCCGTAATTGCACCCGCTGATTTACCGGCAAGGCGCAGTCGTTCGGACGAAAAGCTAGGAGGCGGAGGCGGCACCGTCGAGATTAAAGTTTACGTTTGCGTCTACGCGATCTCTTAAGTACACATCCCCGACATCAATAGCCGCATTAAATTCCCCGGATCATTGCATTATGTATAGTATTACGCGACCGGATAGGTAAAGCAGCTCTGGCAAATCCTTGGGGTATTATGGGGGGAGGAGATCCGACGTGGCGTGGCGGTTACCGACGCCCAATCTAACTTTACGAGAACGTATGCCAAAAAGAACACGACGCACACATTGTACCCGAGACAACCCGCCTCCGACAGCGTCACGTGTCGTTGCTATCCCATCAATATTTGTCGGTTTATATTACTCTTGCTTGGTCTTGATTTATTATTTCTGATACGACGAGCAGTGTATTATAATCCCCAGGGATATCCTAAGACATTAACTATAGACGATAAAGACCGCTACTTGTAAATGTCTTAGAATATAAACTTTGGAATTTTAGCGGTAATCGACTATTTATATAACAATGTGTAAACACAACGTATTAACAACAGTGTTAGCCACGGGACTTAAAGACTTAATACCTAAATTGTATGGTCAGAGTTAATCCTAATTTGAATAGGGATTTGGGGAATAGGAAATGGTAAACAGGAACCAAACGTAGTGTGTATCTCTAGTAATGTTATATAACGTTACGTTATAACTAAGGACCGGATTTATATGCGACAGAAATAAGCAAACTAAAGTTTTATATGCGTTTAAAATTGGTCAAAATATGCAGTAATATATTGAAAATATGGACAACATTATGCCGCAAAAAAAATACTTCCATTACAAAAATATTTCTTTTAATATTGTAATGTAACAAATAGTATACCACCTGTAGGTTTCAAATTTTTGTAAGACTTTAATAGTCACACATCTTTTGTTTGAAGACGCACGAGTTAAACCCGAATGATTCTACTTCTAGGTTTAGGTTAGTTCTAGTTTTACTTTAATTCAAATATACAAAGTTGCCAAATCAATTTGTAAAGTATTCTGTTTCAAAAACTATTCATTGTAGGGGCCTTTGTTAAAAAAATATCTTCAGATGCATGACCAAACCCAACCCAACCCAACCCTGTATATTTGAACTAAAATGAAACTAGGCATTCGATTTTTGTATTGCAAGGTCCGAGAAATTGTTAGTTAAACGCAAATGCCCTATTTTTTTTGTTACATGTAGAGGAAGAGTTGAATGTCCAGGCTCATTTAATTGAAGTCAAGGGAACCATTCATTAGGTTCCAGTTACCCCGAATATTCAAACATCAATGGGAAACTGGACGCCATGCTTGGGGCGACTGAATTTCGATGTAGTCCAGTTACAGTTTCAAAGTTTTCGGCTATGTAATGGTAATCATTTGTTCAAAGCGAAAGTAAAAAGTAACTGTTCTAAGAGAAATTAAAATATCTAAAAAATAAGAATCAATCCTAAGAAATCAGAAGAAGATTGTCAACGCTGATCGCATCCTGATACTGAAGATGTGCCTCTAAGTTTGCTGAAGATGCTGATATCAACGATATACTAAAATCTATAGATTACATTGGTGACTTTCATTTCTTTAATGTTAAATACAAGTTCTTACATATTCATTTGATAAACATTAAATAGAGTATCTAAAAAGCATGTTTTTCATCATCTTTTAGGAGTGCAATAAATCATATGAAATATATAGGAGGAAGTAATAGTTACCCCTTTCCATGGAACAGCTGGACCTTCCAGCTCAATTTTTTAAATTATTTTTATCAAAAGTTAACCGTTGTAGTCAGATTTGTGGCTATTCCTGCCTTTAGAATAAAGATACTTAAACTGGCATGAAGCATAAGTGAAATTATTCAATTGAAAGGTGGACAAATTAAATCTAAAAAAGGCTTTGCGAGATAGGAGATGAAGGAACATAATCAAAGTTCTCATTTGTCCAGTTGTTATTATCAGGTTAACTCTGTTATAAATACAAAAGCAAAGAAGCAAAGAAATGATATTCAAAGAAATGGCATTCAAGAACGGAACGTTTTTTTTTTCATTTTTACAAGTACTACAAATATATTATTATAAATTTGCATTTAAATATGAAATAAGTAGTTAGGTAATAAGGTGTCTGCCAGGAATATCATTGTATTTGTTGTGCTCATTGTATACAGGGTGGCCAAATAAAGTTGAAAGCTACAAACTTTAAAATATCGTATCTCAAGAACGGACTGATATCCTTATGAAATAAACATCATTTTGGGTTAAGTTTTTTAATAATAAAGGTATCATGAATAAATTCTTAATTTCTATATACATCGATATTATGAACTTTTCATTTCAATCCTGCATGTTTTATTGTAATAGATTTAAAACACAAATTTTAAAATATCATATCTCAAGGACGAATTGAGATATCATCATGAACTAAAGATCATTTCGAAGTAAATTTAACAAAGAATTGATGCACCATAATTAAATTCATAATTCCCATAAACATCGATATTATGGGGTTTTCACACTAACTGCACGTTTTATTGTTATAGATTTAAAATACAAACTTTGAAATATTGTATCTCAAGAACGAATTGAGATATTATGTAATAAAGATCATTGTGAAGCAAATTTGATGAATAATGAAACTACTATGAGTAAATTCTTAATTATTATAAATATTGATTTTATAGTTTTTTATTCAACATGTTTTATAATATTACAGTTGAATCTTTAAGACTTAAAATCGTTCATAAACGTTTTATTATTTCATTTTTATATGTACAAGGTGGTTTAAAATGGATGTCCAAATAGGACAAAAAATTTATTATTACCCGACATCGAATCTAAACAACTTTGTATAAGACTCATTTTTGCTTAATTAGGTTGGTAGGTGATGATCGATTTATAGATGAAACTTTTGGTGATAACGAGGGTCTTATAATACAGTTTAAGGTTCCTAATAAGCGCATACAATAAAACGTTTTGTTGATAGGGCCCTCCTATTTGCAAAGAAATGTCAAATGTCTAAAAAACAAGCATTATGATATCCATACATCTATACATAAAGCGGTACTAAAAATCTATTTGATTCAGTTAATTTTAAAGAGAAAATTTAGTTAACTTTAAAAAAAACTTAGATTATTAGACAGTGCGTCGCAAAAGTAACTGATAATTCGATAAAACCATTAAAAAACGATTTATGGATAAATAGAATCTGCAATAAGTTTTGAGTAAAGTGTTTTTTGATTACAATAATTTTTGATATTGGTTTATAGAGGTGTGCAAAAAGTTGCTATACGTATACACAGCCCAATTGAATGAAGATATTACAATTTTTTCATTAAGAAAATCGGTTTTAAATAGAATTCACAACATTGATGTATACCTATAATAAAAATTATTGTACTTATATGTAGCCCTATCTAGCGAAGATACTAAAATTCTTTATTAGGCGAGTTTATTAAAGTCTAAAGTTGAGCAACTTTTTATTAAAGTAATTTTTGATTACAACGATTTTTTACATTTATGTATGCAGGCATGCAAAAAATTCTTTTCTATTTCATAAAACCCACCTTTACAAGCGTTGGGTTAATAATTACGAATTTTCTCCAGTAACAGGGTTCCAATTACCTCATTTCTTCTTAATAAGCGGAAATGACAAACTTATAATTAAAGAATTCTAATAGCGAGATATCGTTGTTTCTGCATTAATTTTGAGCAACTTTCGGAAACTTGGGGAGGGTCTCCGTACGTCGATCGATCAAAACACAAATCAAAACAGGCGTATGGCCATATTCGACCCAGACACCTGACTTTTTGACCATGGGCAAGAAAGGTGGTGTTTTATCACTTGTTAACAGAAATGAAATGCCAATTTTTTTCACGTTAGAGAAAAACGTATTTATTATTTCTGATAATCATTGTCAATTTATTGTTTGCCCTCGCAGTACATTAGATTTCTTTCCATACGATGAGAGCATTGTTATTTGGGTTGCATGCACTATAGCCGAATACAATGCACTTTTAATGCTCGAGCCGAACAACGTCGCGACCGACAGCAAAAACGCTGAAATAAATCAAGTGCGCCTGAGCACGGAGCGTGACTTAAAACAAAAGAAAGCAACCGCCGCCGCCGTTGCTCGCAAAATTTACGGCATTCTCTAAATTGCGTTATTGTTGGCAGGCGTGAGCGTAAATATTTTTGACGCCTTTTTCGAAAATGCGTGCTTTGTTCAAATGGTCGGCTCAAATTGGGGGGTATCTATCACGTCGATTGTACGGTTCCCCACTTGGAATTTTTATAACCCAATTTCGTAATTGAAACGACCTTCGCTTTTTCACGTTTTGGCAACAGTATGAAACCGATATCGATAGCGTCGCCTAACCGAATGGGCGGAAATGATGAAAAGAAAGAACGTTAAGGGGGCGGAAGACACCAAAAATTTTAGGATGCCTTTCTTCGTTCCGGAATTTATCTGGGCGATAGGAGCCCGCGAGCGCTTGCCAAGTGGGGAAGTTATATTGTCTGAAACAGATGAGAAGATTTACCGTGGTACAGTTCCGGATCCGAGCACCCCCGCTGATTCCCTTCCGGGGCACCATCTTCGCTCGTCGAATGCATAGAAAGCAAATATATTCGGCCGGGCCAATATATTATTTTTATTCCTAGGATTTCGCGAGTCAAGTGCTGCCAGGATATGTGGGGATTTGCTTCGAGACCCGTGCCGGTTCCGTATCTACCCACCGATTTCTCACATGCTAAAACGTGTGCCTTCACGACCGGTCGAAATTTGAATTTACGACCTTGTACTGTCTACAAAACTCTTAGAAAAACTTAATCCAAAAAAAAACCATCACACTTTTTATCATCAAAAATTTAAAAAAAAGGATTTGTAAACCATAATTTTGTTTCACAAGAATCTAACATGGAGACAGAACAGTAATTATGCGAAGAAAATAAAAAAAATTTAGTAAATTGCGATTTTTGTGAATTTATAATGTAAATCAAACTCGTTTTATTAGTATGAGTCTAGCTGTGGCGAAAGCAGTAATGATGATAAAAACGAAGGCGCACAGAAGTTGTTCTA
This sequence comes from Onthophagus sagittarius, assembly GCA_036711965.1. Lineage (NCBI taxonomy): Eukaryota > Metazoa > Arthropoda > Insecta > Coleoptera > Scarabaeidae > Onthophagus > Onthophagus sagittarius. Next base: position 41,957,233 of record JASERS010000003.1, on the reverse strand, counting down.
TTCATGGCTAAGGATGAGACAAAATGGAGTGTTAATCCACCAAAACCACTTCGTCAACTCCGGAGATAATGTGTACTAAACGATATGGAAAAGAGAAAATGTAAAATCGAGTACCGTCAAAAATATTGTAGATTGTTTATGAATTACGAAATGATCGATATTATAGTGAAAGCAAAAAGCTGAACAATTTTACAGCGAATATAACACTAAAAATCTCGAAAAGTAAAGGACCTTCATTCCAAAAGGTAGAGTTGAAATTCATGCTGTAATAGGTGTTCTATTTGCAATCGGGGTACTAAAAACAAAAAGAGAACAAGTGAGATTCTTGTGAGGCGAGAATCCTTTGTATTCTCGAATTAATAATTATCCGCCGCCATGTCCTGTGAAAAAATTCAGCAGCTTATATCATTTATGATTTATTTTATAAGTAGAAGAGAACGCCGAAATACAGACTAACTTGTAGCCATTAGAGAAGTCTTTGCGGCATACAAATATGAGCGAGCCCTTGTTGATGTAGAAAGTACATTTTCAATGAATTTGCACATGTACGTAGGAAAAATACATGATAAACTTGAAAAACAGCATGGAAATTGTGTTGTACTTGACTTGGTTGCATGCTTTGATCGACGTTATGGTATTACTACCGATAATTTCTTTACAACAACCTAAAAGTCACCTTACCTTGTGTGGCACACTCCTACAAAACAAAAGAGAAATTCCGCCAGCTCTGTTGTCCAATAAAAAAACCTCCGCTTCTGCTATATCAATAATATAACATTGACTTTTAACGCTAACTTTTAAAGGTAAATCGGTGATAGTACTCAGTACTAAGCATTATAACAATAAAATAGGAAATGAAGATAATCATATCAAGTCGGACATTATAGAGCATTGCGTCAAGAGCAAAGGCGCGGTAGATGCTGTGCATAAGATGATAAATAAATAATCAGTGAAAAGAGAAACGACACGATGGCCTTTTGATTATTTCAAATTATTTTGGATCAAAAACTAAACACAACTAAACATCCACTACAAAAGAGAAGTGAGTATAAGATAACTTTCTTATTAGATCTTGAGCAAAAACTTCTAAAGCCTAATGCCGCTGAAAGGCAACAAGACAAGCAATTGTCTAAAAGAATTGTGGAGGCGATCCGTATCTTAGTTCCTGTGTAAGAATTTGAAAACCAACAATTTTCGGTCCCATCTATATAGACTTATCTAAAACGTTGTACGATATGCCCAAGAAAAGCTGGTAAAAGGGTAAGATACGCTTGTTATAAATACAAATAATATGTTTGTTCCGCTCATTGTCTGGTGTCAAAAAGAATAATTTGTACCATTTGTCAAGAGAGGGAAATGTTCGTAACAACATTTTAATTTACTCATTTCATTTAAAAGACTTTTTTGGCAATTTTGGTGATAACCAAAATTGCAACTCAAAATCCTCACAAATAACAAAATCACATCACAAGTACATAAAATAAATTGTAAAAAATTTTAGAACGTAATAATTTCTTTGTTCATAACGATTAAATAAATGTCAATTTTTTCCGATTTCTCTTATTAATTTTGTAGTATATACAATATATTTCCTTGGGATACATTTGTATTCCACATCAGACTCCGTGAAAATGTCAGACTCCGTATCAGAAAGGTTAATAAAACAGAAATTTATTTTAAATACTTGATACTCTATGAATAAGAAATTATCTTTGTTTAATTCAGCTTTGGATTTAGATATGAACTCATCCAAATTTAACAGTCCGTCCCTGGTTTAATTCGTACCGATAATATAGTCGCTGTGTAGCCATATTTCCCACTTAAAATAAACTGTATAACCTTCTTGTACTTCGTTTTCTATGGTCTATGTTGTGTTATCTTGATAGATAGGTTATGTAGTAGAGAGAGGTTTCATGTATTTCACAAAGCGAAAAAAACCATTTATTAAAATAAAAAAATTTAACATTTATTTTTTTAACATTATGTCATCATTTTTATTTATGTATTAAATTTTAACTCCGTTTTTGTACAACCAACAATACTACGAGTTAAAATGTATTACTTTTTCTCTTGTAGAATAAAAAGCTATTTTTCTTTCACAGAGAAAAGGGGTAGTGAAATGTCACTTTTTTGTCCATGGGACAAAAGTACGTGTGTCCACGCCTACCTCATATATTATACTATATCCTATATTTTATAAATCAGTTTTCTAAAACACAATGGCTGTCTTTACTCACAGAGTGAATAATAGTGGTGAATAATCATTATTCAATAAGATAGACTAATATCTGTTAGGAATAACAAAATTTTATAAAGCTGATTTAAAAATTGATTTAGATATAAACTAAATAAAAACTCATAATTTTGTGTTAAATAATTACTGTCGTAAGTACCTTTGATTTCTTGTTTTGTTAATGTTAAATAAGTAAAGATAAATAAAGTTGTTTAAAATAAATTGATGGAATCAAATACAATATTCTACTCACATATTCTTGTTTCTAATTCTAGTTTCCCGCTTCAATTCAGGAGACAATACAACCTAATACTTTTTCCCCTTGTATAATAAATAACTATTTGTGCCATTAATTATAGTTTCATGATTGTATTCGAATACCTAATTAAATCGATACGCAAACTTGTAAGTGTGAAACGTCCAGTTCCAGTAACGAGGAAACTACGATGTGTTAAGTAGTGAAACTGAGTTGAACATCCTAACAGCCACTGACCTTTGACGTCGTCGTGAAAATGGTCTTTCTACTTCAACTGAAGCAGTTACGGTCGAAGCATTACCGCCGTAATAAAATTTCATCGTCGCCGCACTGACATCGCCCTTCGCGCCTCTATCAATTCTTAAATTAATTCGAAGAGAATGGCGCGTGAACCAATTTTCACGAAATTGTTGCAGTAAAATTTGATTGTACATCCATTCCAACGAAAAATTGACGTTGGAGGAGAAATTCCCACAACGTTTCACTTATTTGTTATATACCATATTTATTTTTAGACTTAATTTTTTAAGAGTTAAATCAAATTTAAGATTTTTATATAAAACGTCCTTTTCCTTTTCTTTCTGATCCCGTTATCTTACGACCGACGTCTGGGAAACTGAACATTTCGTTCAAAGCCACGATAACGACCCACATCTCCCTGAGGAGATGCAACTCGGACGTGGGCTGCATTTGGGATGCGATCTGAATTTCAATAGGGAACAAGGTGCTAAGATCTCAGGGAAACCTCTTCCCTTGAGAGTGATAACTAGATAACCGGGACTTCATTTCAGGTTAGCTGATTAATGAAGTCCGGTAGATATTTTCGCGCAACTATAACCCTCGGTACGACCTGTGGGACTCCGTCCAAGTAAATAATTCCGTTTAATATGCGAAACTGGAGCGAAACCGCATCCGGGCCTTCCCCAAATTAATTATGAACATAATTTTGAAGTATTACCGATGGAAATAAAGTTGCATAAAGATTTGTGTCAGTTTAAAACAAAAATTTTTGAGTGATAAGGCGGTTGGGATCTTATTGACGAGGGATCAAAACGAAAGTAGCACCATTGCATTCAACGCCAGAGGCAGATAAACATTTTTCCTTGGAACCATTATTTTCTCGTCAAGTTCCGGGAGACTTAGGGCGAAATCTGTTCGGGCCATCAATTCGAAGTTTCGAAGCCTCGCGGACGAGAAGCGAGTCGGAACATTTATCACCGCCTTTCGCGTGCCGCGTGTCGAATACGTTTTTAACTATAGTTTCTATCCCAACGGGCTCAGTTCTCGGATCTGTTCGAGACGCGCCCGATAAATTATTTATTACTTTGACAAAACTTAACAGCGAAACAGTATAAAACTTGAATAATTTTCCCAAATGGTGATAGAATATCGGAGATGGTATCTCCGTTAAAATTAGGTGATAAGAACTTCAAGCTCCATTAAAATTATTTGGGTCAGATTTCTCTACAGACGGAAATCGACCCAATTCACATAAAACCGGATTAGTATGGGTACTAGCAAGAATCTAATTTCCTAAATTGTTCCTCGGTTCCTCCTAATATACGATAGTAACGCCCCTCGAGATCTTGTACCTAGAAAACTTTGTGTTTTATTATTTTACCTGTGTGGGTTCGTTGGTGAGCCTTCAGATGCGAACTCTTCGTATAGACCTTCTTGCACCCGAGGAATTGGCACTTGTGTATCCTCCTCTTCGAGTCCGGTGAATGATCGAGCCTTGAGTGCTTGGTAACGCCGGACGCTGGTGAAGCGGGAGATGCACTCACCCTCGAAATCATCATGTAACCGAGACTCGGCACATGATGATGGTCTCTGCCCTTTAACCTCACCAGGTTACTCTTCGTCGAGTTGATCCGGTGCGTCGTTACGTCGACGTCGCTAGCACTAGAGCTTTCGTTGCTGTGTCCTTGCCCCGACTCGGGGCTACTCGGCGGTGTTAACGTCGACTTAAGGGCCCCTAGCCTGAGCTGAAGAGCTTCACTACTTTCCCTTCGGTGTCGTTCCTCGTAACCATCTTCAAAATCGTCGTCATCGTCGATAGGTTCCTGTTTGACGAGGACGTCGCACGAAAGTGACGCAAATGAGCACATCGAGCTTGTTGGACTTGTACTTAATGAATCTAGATGGTTGTGTCTTAATTCCTCCATTTGGATATCTACGGAATCCCAACCGCTACTACTCGATGTTAACCAGTTGTTCTTCTTGGGTTCATCTTGAAGGAACGCTTCCATTTCATAACATGTCTGTAAAAATAAAAAGAATACATTATAAAAAACTATTTATTTGAAATGAAGTAAGTTTGAAAATGCGGTTTTATCCGGGAAAACTCGATTTAACGCGATTACCATCCCGTGTTATTGTCCGATGGCAGTTCGCCTCGGTTTTAATTAAACTCCATCAGATTAGAGCGAAGCGTTCTTTCTAATTGCTTTCGTCGCGTCGCGAACAATGCCGGATTTGCATCCGGTGCTTTTATTAAAACTAAGGTAAAAACTCCTCAGGCGTTTCCCGTTTTTCCTCCGGATGAGTTTTGCGTTTGAGTGGCTTGGACCGTCGCTCGGTTGGTTAAAAGGGAGTTCGTCCTTCGCTTTTAGCGAAACTTCGAAGCAGTTACGTAATTCAGTTAGCCGGAATGACCGTTCAGATCCGTAATAAAATAGATTTATGACCCCGGGAAGCACCCTTCATGGGGTGCTACGCCCCACCGGAACGCCAGTTGTAATGGGACGCGGAATTGCGCTCAACGGTCGGCCACGTTGTCCGCGAATTTGTTCACATGTAAAACAGAAAAATGTTACTCATCTATCTTAATAACTTTGGCTGTCGATGACACCCATTATAAGCAAGAATTACTTATCGAGTTTAACGTTGCAAGTCAATTACGAAAGTATTTACATGGAGGAAATGAGATGAATTTCTACTATGTATCTTGGTAGAAAAGTTTTCTAACCACGCGGCAACTGCAGCTATCTCACAATCGAATAATATCAGGCTCTTCGTATGCCCCGAAACTCGACGGAAACCGCATTCCTCTTCTGTCAGAGTGGTATTTGTAGACGTTGCCGTCGCAAGTACGAAACAAACGGGACACGGATCTCGAATGCGACATTCGCATATTGAAACCCAAAGCCGTTCGCCAAATATCTCCGGGGAATTACAATATTCGTTACACATATCTAAGAAGGAAGCAAACACATCCGACAAGTTCAACACGAAGAATTAATAAACGAAGTAATATGTAACTGTATGACATTCTAAGCCAAAAATCTGTAAATGTTTGTCAATGCAAATTCATTAAGAACTTAAAGGGAGAACCTGGTTTAGACTAAAGATGTTCTCTATTTTTTCTTACTTTAAAAAGTATTTGTAGTTAAAACTTAACTTTTGAAGGATCTATACTATGTAACTGATAGCGTCTATTCTTTTTATCTGATAGGTCTAACAATAAATCAAAGATATTTTCAATCTTTATGAAATAATCTACTATGTAAACTAAGAAATAAAATTAAATTATGCGTCGAAAATTAATTTGTAACTTACATTTAATGATCATTTATGAAAAATGTGATCTAATATTTATTTCTTTTTTAGCTCAAATAAAAGCTTACTAATACGTTTTAAAATAAGCCATAGATAAAAATGTCCCCACCACCATCAAAAGTAAAGGGAAATCGTCGCCATATTAGAAATAGTCCTTTTCGCGAGATTTGAAATAAATACGAAAAAATTACAAGTGCACAATATTTATAATAGGTATATTTCAGATTTGTTTAACTAAACTGGATAACTGATTAATGATTTATTGACTGTAAATTAAAACAATTTTGTTTGGTTTTGTTTGAAAATTTAAAAAAGTAGTATATAGGATTCTTTAAAATTTATTTAAATAAACACTCTCATAATCATCATAATATCAACATCGTGTAAATTACTTATTAACAATCAGTAAATGAATAATTAATAATTTATTGGTTAGAAACTAAAACAATTTTGTTAAAATTTTGACGAATGGGCGAACGATCAGTGCAAATTAAATGTTTTGTGAATATAATGTAGTCTAATTTTTATGTACAAATGAGCAATATTTTTAAGAAGCACTACATGAATTGATACAAAGGCTTGGGGTCCTTTACATGTTCAGATAATGTTGTGAATGTCTGAAGGAATCTGAAGTAGATTCAGACTCAAGACTCAGGTTTCAAGCCGAAACATTCTAGTACTAGGTCCATTGTTAGTTCTAGTTTTAGTTATATGCAAGTATACAACAATTTAAAACTAAATAACAACTGAAAATACAGCCAAAAATTAACGCTGTATACATGAAGACAGTAAGACATTAAGTATACTAATATACTTAATGTCTTCAAAACAAGCCGCTATTGTGATGTATCTGAGTATATCCAACATTGTGTCTTTTTGGTGTTATTCCCACTACCGTCATATCCGCAGTCCATCTGTGTCGATGAAATAACCCAAAGTACATTAAAATACGTTTATTAAAACTCTTGTAATCGTATATTAAAAATGCAATTCCGAGAAAATCGCTTTTTCCACAAAATGTTATATTAAACATATATTTAATAAAAGATTTATGTTTTTGTTGTGGATAATATGATTGTTAATAGTATTTTTGACATACCATCTACCAACAACAATCTAAATATAATAAGTAAAATTATGAAAATTCCAAATATGTCTTATAAAATTATAAAAATAATTGGACCCCATCTATTAACTGACAAAAGAATAGTTAAATGATTCCCTTACAAAATAGGTTGTTGTTATAGTAATATTAAAGATAAAGATCCTCTAATATATAAATCGAATGTTATCTATCGTATAAATTGTAATGAATGTTGTGGATATCATATAAATCGGCGATTTACAATCTGTGGTACATGTAATTATTGCCGGTGATACACACAGAAGACAACGTAGTGGTGATTCGTTGATTTTTTTAATGTCAGGTTTTAATTTTAGTTTAAATTGTTTTTCGCTTGTACGTTGTAAATTTAATTGGTTTACTTACCCTGTTACTATAGAAAGAATTTTACATGTAATGTCATTTATTCTCTAGCTTTTAATGTTTCAAACGTTTCTTTCTAAATTTTTTAAGTGTTCCGTATCTAATCGCCTATTTCCTTTTTAATATAGGTGAGTTATACCGACAACCAACAAAGTGCTTCTTTCGTATAGAGTGTTAGAGATTCCCTTTCAATTGTACATCAAACAATGTGTTTCTAAATACAATTATCCTAAAATAAAGTTCAAAGTGCATACCCATTAACTACTGCATATGTATAATGTGGAAGTGAAGCAAAAATGTGCATTATCGCCTACTTGCATTTAATTCTGATTGTTAGAACAATTATAACTAGAACTAACACTATATCTATAACTGGAATCACATAGGTTTAGCTTTTCGTTTACGTTCTAGAGCTTAATCTGTTGTTAGTGAGTGATTGTGTTAGGTAACACCAAGTATCACAGAAGATTGTTCTATACTCTTATAATATATATTCTGGACGTTGAGTAAAATCTACCCAGAAAATTTCTTTCAAGGTTTATGAAGACAAATTAGTTCAGAAATTAATAAAATAAGCAAATTTGATAATATTATTACATTTAATAAAATTTTTCTCTTTTTCACTTAAAACAGTTCAATGTTAATTACCTCGTAAAGTAAGCAAAGCACTAAAACAAGCATAAAAGTTTCAATGCTGTTGGATTTCAATTAAATTGCTGCTAGATCAAAGCGCTTAAAACTCTATATTAAACTAAAAACCAACGGTTCGCTGTCCGTTTTTGAGTTGACAGTCACGGATTAGGTGAAGCACGGATTGTTCGATACGTGAACATGTTGAAGCGGTGAATGTGCGTGTGTAATCGCAAAAACCCCGGGGCATGTGTGGGGGTTGCTCGGCATCCACCGGTAATCGAATTTTCTTTAATCAAGTTCGATCGTACAAAGTCGCAATTTTGCCACAATAGGAGATCATTAGAGCGCACCACAATAGGACATGGATTTTTCAATAAAAATCATTCTATAAAACAAAATAATCTATACAAAATAAAATGAAAAAACTTTAAATTGAATTAATTTAATTTCGTGTTAATATCATATTTTATTTTCGTTTATAACAGCTGCCCTATAACAGTTGGGTTTGCTCTAATCGAGGTAAATGAATGTGATCAATTTATTCTCGATTCAATTGATTAATACAATGGATATTTAATTGTAGTGATCGCTTTTGTTGCACGTACAATATTAAACATTTGTTAATAAACATTAAAAACCTAAAACGTCGATAAACTTTCGTGATATATTTAAATATTTCGTTTTTAGCTTTTCAATGTTATTTAAACCAGGCAAATATAAATAAAACATAGCATCCCCAACCCCGATATAAATTTAGGGATAACGTTATTCTGGGATGACAGCGATTCGAAATTTGCGTCGCTGTAAATGAAAACCAAACAAACTTTTAATTCGGACTCAAAGGATAATCTGGGTACGCGGGTGGTCCGGAATTTTATTAATTCCACCCCATTAGCCTCCGGGTCTCAGCACGGCGTCGTTCAAAACCAATAAGAAAATGAGACGAAGACGGAACGAACGGCCCATCTCGGATTATTAATCCACGGACGACGTCCTGGCGGCGGACGATATCTAAATATTTGATCCGGGAAGTGCCTGTTTATGCTTTCCGATTTTACGGAATTTAATTTACTTAAACCTTAGGAAAAATAAAGGTACTTTTTATTCGAAACATATTATTTAATACAAAAATGGTAAAATCTAAAAAGCACAGATCAATGGCCCATTATATTATTCGTTTCAAACTTAATAAAGATTATAACAATCTCTTAAAACAGTTGGAATACTAAGCTTTTAGTTCTATGTATAGTGCATTTAGGTATAGTATCTGGATTTAGTCAACCTACATTCAATCTAATACTGAATAACAACTAAGACTAGATTTAACCAAAGTTATCAATAATCACATGATAAGTCAAATGACAAAAAAAGAAGAAAAACTACTCTATTGCATAATACTTTAGAAATAAAATGGAAAAACTGGCAAACTCCATCACCACGAACCAAGTAAAAGCATCAAACGCAGCTCGTGTAACTACAGCTTCAAATAATAAACCTGTTAAATTCTTAAACGTTTATCGAAAATCTTTAGGTAAGCAGGAAACGTGAAGGAAAGAAAAGCTGATGAATTCTTTCATATGATAGAATTCGAGTAGCTAAACGACGGTCCTACATTTCAAACGATGATGATAAAATTGTAAAGTTCGAATTTTTATTTAAATGGTTGAGTGGTGGAGCTTCTGTAGTTAATGAATATATGCAGTTGTTCAAAATAGAAGACTCAACAGCTTCGGAAGAAAATGAAAATGAAACAATAGTTTCTGCAAATAGTAGTATTTTTATGTTTTCTGCAGTACCTCTTCAATATCTTAGAATCACAAATGGTACCCAAGAAAATGTGATTCAAGGGGAAAACCCACACCCTTCTTCAACGAGTTATTGCCGTCCCATAACGCTTATTTTCGGAAAAGAAACTAAAAATGTAACAAAGGAGCAAGTAAATAAAGTGAATTGTAATTGATTTCAATAGTTTCACCGATTCTTCAGGTAATTACATATTTTGACTAAAATAACGTTTAAAGTAATTTTTGCTTTTTTTGGGGTTGGAGATATCCTATCTTCAGTAGAGATCCTATAGATGAAGAAAAATTTGACGAGTTTGCGACACCGCCCGGTTATTTATCGATTTGTATGGTTGGCACAGAATGCCACCTACTGTACGTAAGATGTTAGTGCATGGATCTCTTGCTATCAGACAAGCACTTGTGTCTATTAGGCAATTGTCTAAAACGGCCCAAGAACGGCCCATGAAACAAAGATTTTAAAAGATACCATCAGCACCATACTAGGAAACTAGCATACATTACTGATGATTTGTTGTCATAATTCTTATTTCGTTGAAGCCTGCAATAACCAACCTCGGGTCGCTTCTTTGTATACTGTGTAAAGAATTTGATCCTGAAACGCAGCAACTGCTTCAATAAGGAGCAAAAGCAAAGAAGTATAGCGAAGAAAGCCCAATAATTTTGAGTAGCAACCCAAAATTCAGATTTTAATTGCACCGTGCGGCGCAATGAAGCTACCTACGTCTATTTCTGTTCAACCAATCCAACGTAGTCAATTATGTGATATATGATCATACTTCCTAATCCCAAGAATAAATACTAAGCAAATATATTGTAGTCGCTGAATATGAAGCTGATACACCACATTGGCGAAATTAAATCAAGATGATCAAGACTTTATAGTTGCTACCAATGCTCGAAAAAGTTTGTTGCACAGCAAAGCTCCACTAATTCGTACACTCGCAAATCCCAATTCTCTTGTAACCCAAACAAAATTAGAAAATGTAAAATTTGCATTGTGTCCCTTGTAATTCGAATTGATAAAGGATTCGCCAATCAGAATTAACAGATTCTTTGTTGTCTGTGTCGAAATATCGTCTGTAGAACAAGGCGACATTTCGAAAATACTGCAGGGCTTCTTTAAAATTGCTGAGTTCATACTTTCTTATGTTTGCCACTCCTTGCGGCTAAATTTTGGATTTAACTGTGCGTCTTCAAACGGCATCAGATCTTTCCACTTCTATGTCTAGTATTAATTCTAGTTTTATATCATTAGACCTAATTATAAATCTAAAAGTAGAAACATTCGGGTTTAGCCGTACACTACGAATCGTTTTAGATGAACGATTTTAGACTAGTGTTAGTTCTAGTTTTACTTCAATTTAAATATACAGGGTTGGGTTGGGTTGGGTTCAGCAGTACATCTGAAGACATTTTGTAATTAAGGCCTCTGCAATGAATAGTTTCTGAAATAGAGTACATTACAAACTAATTTAACAATGCTGTATATTTGAATGGAAGTAAAACTAGAACTAACTCTAGATGTAGAACTAGATCCTTCTTTTTTAATTTTATATGAATAGCTTAGGACTGCTTAATATAACTTAGGACTGTAGTGAAGAGGAACCTCATAACGCCATTCCATTATCCATACAACAATTACAAGAAAACTATATTATGCTTCAGTATTTTAGGCAGTTCCCTTCATGAAGACGCTTGGACAAACGATTTGAAACGTTGATTAGTGTTGACTACTACAACTATGAAATAAGTGACTAACCGAAATTTGGGGAGAAGAGTAAAGATGCCAACTGGAACATATAAAATTCCTAAAGACCTCAACTGCAAGAATACTATGATATTGTAGCATTATCGCAGTTGTAACTTACACGACTTCTTAAACATAAGTGCACATCGACTTCTTAAACCTACATGAAACTTAATGTGTTTATGTATACATATAGATTTTAGTTATATATATGAATATGCAATCAATGTTGTACATACTTTTATGTTTTTTTCTAATTTAGTATGAATGTGTAAAGAGACAAAGATTGTGTTAATAACTTTTATTGGCAATAAACGAGCTGTGTACCGTGAAAAGACAAGGGTTGTTCGGGAGATTTCCCCCATCCCTAGAATGACGTATAATATAGCCTGTTGGACGCGCGGCGTTGTTTCCGCGTCCGGAACATTTAATCTCCGATTGGGGTTAGTCGACCCCTCTCGGTAAGATTCGGTAATTAATGTAGTCCGGGAATGAAGGGGGATTTCCCTGATGTTCCGTAGGATACCGAACCCCAAGCAGAGTACGCCGAAATTTATAAAAGCGGCGTCGTTGTCCTGGCGCACTTAAAATGCTCTCGGCTCAATTTATAAATGGAGTCGACGCGATGACTACGAGATAAGTGAATTAAGCTCGCCGTTGGTGAGTTCGGATTGGGATTTGCCATATTTTAATTAGGCTAAAACGTAAGGGCCCAATTACATTACCAGCCCTATATCTTTTCAATTGGACGAAGAGCGAGCGAAAGGCGCGACGTCGCCATCGCGTCCGGAATTTTTATACGGGGGTACCGTGAGTTACAAGCGCTAATTACGGACAAGAAGCATTTGCTACGGAGAAACGGCCAATTATCGAAGGGTACGAGATTAAATTGGATTTTCTAAACCCAAAAAGGAAATAAGAAGCGAGACCAAAACGCTGTAGTTAGATGATTTCTTAAAAATCGTTACATCTTAGTTATTTCCCACGCATCCTTTTCAACTGCCACTGTATAGGAAATCCCATTTCCCGGGTTGATGGCAACTTCGGTAGGGTTACGTAATCTAACCCCCGTCAATCCAGTACCGATTCCCGACCGTTAGACGGCGGAAGGCTCGTAAATTCGTGGGCCGACTCTCCCCCCCTGAATAAATCACCAGGTGTTTACGTCCTACGGTTATTCGTTACAACTGTCCCGCACGCCCTCTATTATGCAAGAAGCTTTTTCTTTTCCACCGTTCTCCTTTTTGTTTATTTGCCAGGACGATTTGTCATTTCAGCGGGTATCTCGTTAATATTTATTCGCGATTCGAATTAAGCCCGGCGACCGTCTGCCTCGCAGGTTCCCGCAGGAGTCAAAGCTGTATCGTATCCGAAACGCAATTAGATTTTAAAACGCTGGCGCTTACATCAAATAGGTATTACGAAATAAATTCATGAATACGAACTGGAGGGACCAGTTCCAGGTGATTTTTTTGATCTTTTACATGTTCTTTCAGATGGTGAAATTAATCAAAAAAATTGAATTACAGTGAGCACTTTTGTAGGTTCTAATTTTATAAATTTATGTTTATATGGGTAATAATTACACTTGACCAGCAATATCCATTAGTGGGTGTGCTATTAACACGTGTAGCAATAATGTCTACATTGTTTGATTTATTTCTTGATTCCTCCATTATCGTGGACACTATGTATTTATGTACACAATTCGATAGTAGACAACAAAAGATTACAAAAAGATTTTTCTTATCAAAAGATCTTAAGTGTTTCTTTTTTGAAAAATCGAAGCAACCCCAACGTTGCGGCCGGTTCCACTTAATTCACTTCGGAAGAGTGACGCAGCGTAAACACGCTACCCTCGCCGTTTTCTTCGGAAAAAATAATAAGTTTTGGGGTTGGAGAAGGAAGGGTCTCGAGTGGTACGTACGCGTTAACCAAAAACGTGACGTCGACCCGACACAATACGTCTAAATTACGACGGGAACTACATTAGCCGTGCAGCCGTCGTCGCCGTCTGCGAAGCACATCTCCAGATTTACGACTCCTATTATTTCCCTTTTTTGAATTACGGCGCGCCTAATCCGCGCGAATCATGATATACCGCAACGCGTATTTAATCGACTTAGGTCCGCGGGCCGCGTGCCTTGGGTCGACTGATTTAGGGTCGGCCGAATATAATTCCATCCGTAAATAACCGGCTCCAGAAATAAAGAAGGAGGACCTTGACATTACTTTCGTCTCAGGCGCGATCAAAGAGCGCGACTCGACGCGACGCCGTCGTCCTCTCTATTTCGGGAGCGCCGGGACAAAAAGGAAGTTAATTAAGGACTCCGCCGGTGGATCCCAGTCGAGAATATAAATTAGTATATTAGCTGAAGTGGAGCTATGGCGATCGGAGACCCCAAAACAAGTCATAAATATTCATGACCTGCGGGATATTACGGAAAAACCGCTAATGCTTCGATCACTCGGCTCGGCATGAACTTCAAACTCTAAGAGATCCTTGACTTAAGACCTCTTAAGACGCTCAATACGCCCCATCGCGTCGAGACGTTTTAATAAAATATCGTCTCTTAAAGAGTAAATCTTATAATTTCATGAAAATAATGTATTTCAATAATAAGTTTTAGTTAGTTAGTATTAATGTGGTTTCGTTATATCCATAATAGTTATTTAAGCCATAAGGAACGTAAGGACACTATAACGCGAGAGGAATGTAAGTTCTTACGGGCCGCCTGGCTTATTACGTTTATCTCACCAACAGAAGTGAATATCCTGCAAAATATTCAAAGTTTCCTTACCTGATATTAGTTCGTAAAAGCAGATAATTGAAAACCTGTCAGGTCTACAGTGACGCTTGTTGTCAAACAAATGGAAACGTTAAAACTAGTTAAGTATAGTGCTTTATGATGAAAAGAAAATGAATGTTGAAAAAATTATAGTTGCTTGTGAGAATTTATTGCCCTCCAAATGTCTAAAGTGTTCTGAAGGTACGTACAGTTATTTTAAAGATCAATTAATCAATTGATTGATTAAGAGCATGGCAATGTCAAAAACTGTCTCGTCCGACATATCGGCTTGACATTACCCAAGAATTAACAAATTTTAAGACCAAGTTTTTCTAAATAGTACAATTGAACAAAAGATGTTTTCTATTAACTTATATATGCCTTCGGCTCATGAAAAATTCAACGTACACGTTATTGAAAAATCTTAGTTTCCTCACTTGTATTGTAATACACTATTTTCCTATATTAGCTTGTATTGACTTCTGCTAGTGAGAAAAATGTAATAAGGCATGCGGCCCTTAAGGACTAACATAGAGTTTGTGAATATGGATTGGTTCGGCTAATGCTTCCTTCTTTCAGAGCAACATCTATCATGTTGATCTAAATTTGTTGAACTGACAGTAAAGTTCTTTTTTTCCCTTTCCCAATTCATATACAGTACATTCCAGTTAATTGGCCCACCGGCTAATGGGAATGTCCGCTTAATTGAGACTAAACATATAAGATGGAAATGTTTTCCATTCGTATATTAGATCTAATAATTCGGTTAATTGGTCTTACTTGTCTTATTTGTCTTAATATTATCTAAATTGATACACAACTTCACACATTTGAATTATAAACGCAATAATTCTTGTATAAAATAGCGATTATCATATATCGTTTTAAAAATGTTTCTTTATTAATTAATTCCTTTTTCCTTTATCTTCATTATTTTAGCCATGGCGATTTTTGTAAATTCTCCCATATTCATTATTTTAGTATTATCTAAATTGAAAAACTGTCTAACATACTTCAATTTTTATCTCAATAATGTTTGAATAAAAAAAGCAGTTGTTATGCATAACTTTAAAGCAGATATCTTCAATTTACGCCATAATTAGCCATTATTAAAGCCATGGCGAGTATTTAAAATTTAATTAATTTGAAACGCAACCTTACACATTTTAATTTTTATCCATTATCATATATCGTTTTAAAGAGGTCTTAGAAAGAGGGCTGATTATCGGACATCATCTACATTATTTTAGCCATGACTTGAATTTTGATCATTTTTGTTGGTGAGTATTTTTACAATCGGATACTTGGGACAATCATTTAACTGGGACAAGTTGCGTGTGGTCCAAAGTGTTCCATTTAACTGGAGTGCACTGTATATTCATTCCCATCTCTTCTTTCCCCTTAGATATTACATATATCTCAACAAGGTTTTTTATAATAAGATTTCAATAAATTTACATATACAATTTTGGATTTATTTTCTTCTACCAATTAGTTCTTTTAGTATTATATTGGTATCTGCTATTTTCTTTACTATAGCTTCCTTGGTAATTTATTCGTTCCAGATATTTCCAACAAAACAATGTATGGAGTACAAAACAATGCACCCCATACGATCAAGTAAAGTTCTTAGTGGATAAAACCATAACCACAAATCTAAGGCCATTTCTAACCAGATATAACTCCGCTTAATTTCCATTAGTTTGGCAATTTAAAATGTAAACTTTATACAAATAGATCTCAACATCTGCAGGATTTAGAAGATGACGATACGATTGATCAGATTTTTGTTGCATTACTTGGCATGGGAAATCACATTTGTAGCATGCACAACGAGTCAGGTGGCTTCTTGGAATGTTGCGTTTACGCATCTTTAGCGGTAAATAGGTTATAAATGAATAGTTACTTCTTTCAATATTAATTTCAATCTATACACTAAACATTTAAACAACAGGAACCTTCATCACGTTGATATAACATCATTGTTATATTGATTGCATACTTTTCGGGCGCGATAATTAACACTCTGTACAGCCCGTAGAGACTACGATTGGCTTTTAAGCAGGTGTATTCTTCACCACAATCAACAGATATTAACCCCACAGAACACGTGTGAGATTATTTAGACAAGGCCGTTAGAAAATATAAATAATAAGGAATTGTTAAAAGTTGTACTGAGAGCAGAAATGAAAAAATTCCGCTTTTTAATAGAGAAAATTTACACCCAAAGGCGAGAAAATTGAGTGCTGTATTAAAAGCGAATAGAGAACCTATGAAGTATTAGTGCTTCGCAGATTTCTTTTGTGAGGCTCCAACGAATAATCCTAAAGAATTATTAATTTATTTTGCAATTTTTTTTAGTTTTAGAGTTTTCACTTATAAATTTGATTGAAATGAACAATTAAACTAAAACTTTTACCTAAGATTTTATTTTAAAAATCACGCAAAATTTGTTGACTTGTATTTACCACGGACTGTAACAAAAACTAATACTAATATTAGTGTTAACACTAGACCTGGAGTTAGAAATATTAATTTAAATATACTGATATATTATTAAAAGTATGATCGACAATATTATCTATATATCCGTACGATTACGTTACGTTCTAACAAGGTCCGTTATATTGAGGATTTATTGTAATTTAATTTAAAAGATTAAATAAATAAAATACATACTTGTTTTAAAATTATTGGTAAACGTGTTTACTAGTTAATAATTGCACATTCCACTTTACTACTAAAATATTTACTAAACAATTCGTTTATTTTGATTCAATGTTCATATTAAATCGGGCCGAGGCATGTTTGTTTTTATTTTCATTGCTATTTTGTTATTAATTTCCAATTTATAAATAGCAATGTTTTTTTTTGTTTGTATATTCACATATATGATTGAAAATATTCAAAACTTAAAAAATAAAGAAATGGTTTATATAAATATATTACATGATGAAATCTGTTACGATACATATCGATACAATGATCATTTGTGTTTGTGGAAAATCAAAATATCGATATAAATTTGTGGACAAGCGATACCTGTTAATGTCAATATAAATTAATGGTTTGTCACGTATTAGTAGGTCGCGTATGGTGGAGCTAAACAAAGGCTTGGTTCCGAGGAGAGAGGAAGAGGACAACGCTCTCGGCGCTGTCGTAGTTGGACGGGGTCGGCTGCAGTTGACATAGCACTCCTGTCGGCCAGAACCGAACAATTTTAAACGTATTTGCAGCGGGAAATGTTTACTTAACGTCCGCCGTATTTCAATTTGCCAGCGCAGCGCGGACGAGCGAGGATATATTTCAAGTCCGGGTTCTCGGTTCGAACGGGGCCCGGCGCCTCCGCCGTAAACAACGAATGCAATTTTCCGTTTCCCCCATTGTTCGCTTTTAATTTATACCGCACCGTCTTCGCCCCCGCTTTTTGTACCCGCCCTTCGAATGCTTTATAGAGAATGCAGTCAAAAATTAACGTTCGAAAACGCGTATGGATGGTGACCGCCCCCGGTTTCGTGCGAAACTCGCGCTCCAAACGTGACCGGAATATTTCGTTCCGCGTCGTAAATCAAACGCATGGAGCCTGATTTATCGGCATGATTGCAAAACAAAAGTGCACACGCGTTGGACGGTCCGCGGGGATTTTTCACAATTACAACATCACGTTGATTTTTTCCCAAATAATTTTCATCCACCGTTAACAGGTTTTCAAATCCGATCTTATCGTAGGTATCCGATGTTTTTTTAATATTTATACTAATTTCCAAGACCCAGACTTTTGTTGAACGATTTTATTGAAATTCAATCGTCAACAATGTCATTAGAACAAACAAACGATTAAAACTTGAAAACAGGAGAACAAACAATAAAAAGTTTTTTTTTTCAATAAGTTGTCCCACTACGGTTTGTAATGAATGCTTCATTTAGACGACGTAGTATGCTATCAATGAAGTGATATCAAGTATATCAATCCAAGTTTTCTAGTCTATGAAGATATGGAAGCGCAACGAGTTCTAGCACATTGGCAATATAACAAGTTTAAGTTGCCATTAATGAAGACTAAGAGTGATCAGCTGCCGTAACATATTGCACCCCATATAGAGTTTTACGTTCTCCACGCATCCACCTGATCTCCCTAAGACTATGGTAGGCGCACAAGCAAAATCAGGTCTCGTAATCTAGACTGCATAGACAGTGAAGTGAAAAAAAGACTTATCTCACTATAAACAGATGACATTAACTACACCTCTTATCCAAAAATTTGCATTCTGAAAAAGTTACCTGTAGAACTGATGTGCATAATTTGAATTTAAGACACAAAAGTGTGATTTTCATTCCCACTTACCGTTACAAATTATTTAAATGTTCGTTTTCTTATTTTGCAGCTACAATTCTGAATAGTAGACCATTAGATTACCTCTGCAGAGCCAGTTTGGATTTAGAAAGAGAAAGTCTATTCCGCAAAAGTAATTTCATTTTGTGCGATCCAGTGCTCTCTTTTTTTAATTACAGGTATAATAATAGATATAACAATAGAAATTATATATCTTTATATTTTCTTATTCTTTCTTACTTTAATATATAATGTTTGTTCTTTACGTACGGGGTGGGTTTAAATTAGACTTGTCTATGCCACGTTTTTTGATGTCAAAATGCTAATTAGTTACAATGTGCAAATTGCCTTTCTCTTGTAAAATGATATTTGTTATTTTGTGACATCAATAAAGTGGTTATTATTATTATTATGATGTTATGTGTGATGCCACAATGACCTGTTGTGGCATCACTTTTTAGGACCATTTAGACTAACAGCTCAATACCGTTGTAACATTTCGGTTTACACGATGAGCAATCTAAAGGTAACTGCAAACTTGACAAGCATCTTTTTGTACAACCGTGAAAATTTTCAATTCGACACCACACGATACAAATATACTTGAACAAGCATCAGTTTGTGCTTGCACTATATAGAGCTCAGACGATGATGCACTCGCACGGGCTACTTGTTTTTACTTTATTTAGTTGCAAGTACATGTACAAGTTATAATTCGTCGAGCAATAATACTGTACCATGCTGAATTGATGAAATGGCGCAAGATGTTGAAGAATCGTTGTGTGGCTACTTAAAAACAACCCCGTTTTCTATTCAACTTGATGAAGCAAGTTTGTTTTAAACAAATTTTTTTAGAATTATTATTTGTTAAATATTTGCAAACTGAAACTAAAGAAGAATCAATATTAATGCTTTGAGTAAGTTTCTTAAAGAAATAGAAATACTTTTGAGTAAATTACAATATGTAATTAATGCTATCAACACAAGCAAAAGCAAATCATTGAATAACATATTATTTAAACAGTTTTGCATGGCGAACGACGAAGAATTTAATCACTTACTGTTTCATACAGAAATTCGTTGGTTGTCAAAGAGTGCCTATTTAGATAAGTTTTATAAGCATTAAGATGATGATATTTTGAAAATGAACATACCGATTGGATTTCGGATTTTCAAGTACAAATTTAAAAGAATCCCTTCAGTTAGAAGATCTGATGGAAGTAATTATAAATGATAAATTGGAATTTAAATTCAACAGTGGCTACTAGCATTTTGTATATATTTTTTTGTATTAAATTTTGTACTAATTTTGTATATTGATCTTCTTTTTTTAAAAGGAGAGCTTATCCTACAATATATCATAATTTCTCTTCTTATCTTCTATAGTTTCTTTTCTTACTCCATGACCAGATACAAATTATTGTTAGATATAAAAACTGTGTAGAAACACTTACAAAACCAGAATTAGGACAACTTTCAGATTAAGAATTAGAAAAAGCAGTGCATATAATACCCTTGCTATTAAAACATCTTTTGATCTCTGGCCTACCTGGTACAATACACTTTACTAACGATTTATGAAATAAAAATAACACAATTTTTTTAATTTTGTAATGTGGTTTCCCCCCTTAAGATTACTGCTAATGAAAATGGAGCCGAGGATTACTAAACTGGTAGCAGTATACCAGGTACATCCTTCTCATTCAAATATTTTAACATTTTTTGTATTACCTTTCTATTCTGACTTCATTAATACCTTTATAATTTCAAACTTTATTGTTTTTAAGATACGCTTTTCTTTACTATATTTTACGAAAATGATAGAAACATTAATACATGCATCTTTCAATTTAATTGCTGTTAATTGCGCTGAGTAATAATTTTTTTAGAAAGAGGGCAGTACACCAAATAAGTTTGAGAACCACCAGTGATTAGTAAATGAAAGAACATCCTAATCTTGTATTATACAACACCTTTAATTAAAATAAGTGTACGATCATGAGAAAGTCTATAAACCTAGATAAAATATTAACAGCAACATTACGATTTCTCGCGACCGGAAATATATACTAATATTATATATATAATTAATATATATATATAATTATAACACCTGAAATATTCAACTATAATTTCACCACCAAAGTGAAGGCTGACATAAATTATGTGTACCAACACCAGACCAACGATATACTTCGACATTTTTCTTCTCCCTTTTATAATTAATTAATCCTCAATTTTTAAATTTATTAATACCTTTATCAGCCTTGCTATAATTAATAATAATATAGATAATTAACACCACATTAATTAACCCACATTTAGTTAAAGCATATTAAAAGCTTCATCTCTTTTCATCCTTTCTTCATCCCTTGCACTTACATCCCTATGTGGCCAGCTCTGGGGTCCTTCCAGCTATTTTACCCTGGAGGTAAAGGCTATAATTTGTCCTGGTTAAGCTGCCCTGATTCCACATATGATCATAATTACTCATCATCAAGTAGATTGCACAAGCTAAATATTTGTGCAAAATTATCCTACAAACGCTCTAGCCTACTTACACCAATAGATTTATCATGCGAGGTGCAAAAAAGTAAGCACGTTCTTGGTACTGTTTCCCTTGCACAAGCGCGACTTGCACTTTTCAAATTCATTCTATTAGCAAGCGGCTTGTACAACCAAAATGTATGTACATAATTATTCTACAAAGTTATCTTTTGTACAAGAAGACATTAGTGTTTATCCCTACTTGTACAAAAGATTGATCATACATGATTGGCAGGTTTGCAGTTACAGGTGTAATAATAGGTCCATGTTCAAATCAGTTAATTAGGAAAAATGTTGGTGCTAACGTACTCTTGGTATAGTTCCCAAGTGTGGAACGAAATAGTGAACAAACAATTTGCAATTGACAGTTAATTACACACTGATTTGTTTATTTCTTCAAATTCATTGTTACTAAATGCAAAAGAAAAAACAAAAAAAACAAACTATTCTCTCTAAAATTCGTTCACGACAAATTCTAGGTGTTGCATTTTTTATTGAAGTCAACATACATATATTTGTATCTTAAGATTCGGTGTATATTCGGTTAATAAACCGGACAAGTTAATTGCATAAAATGAACTTGGAGACGGTCGCAACGATAAAGGCTGTTCGCAAAGGAACGCCGCTCGCAAACTTAATACAATAGCGCTCCCTTTTGGCTTAACGACAACTTGAACGCTTGCAACACGCTACACAATAATCCCCATCTTCCCCCTTCCGTTCAAAATCTTGTAACATCGCCTAGTTCATTAGATAGCGCGTGTGTGAGCCTTCGGCGAAATAGACGCCGAAACCAACAGCGTCTACGTGATCTGTATAGTTACAATTCAAAGACGAATTTAACAAATTTAGTGTACCCAAATTCAAACTATACAAAATTTCTTAGTTCCATTTGTAAACATATTAAAGCATACCCTCTGAAAAGGTAAGTTATTAACGTCGAATTAAGGAAAAACCCGCTGTTAAAGCTAAACAAGCCATTAGTTGAAGTAGCGACACTGTTTGTATTTCGTTTTCGTCCTTTCTTCCAACTCTCTATTTGCGTAACCTATAATGACCCTTAGTCAAATACCGTTTCTGAAAGAAGCGGTTATAGTAACGATAATCAGGTTAGAAGTTTACGTTGCCTAAGTTCTCGATGTTGACGCTGCCGCCTTTGTAACGATTCGATTATAAGTCGTGTGTTGTTGCATTTTAAGGCACCTCACATTCGTAATTTAATGTTGTACCGCCGTCTTAATGGAGGCGACCAAACTAAGTTACGTGGAGGCGACCCCGTTTTCACGTGAAAGCTCGAAATTTGGTTTACGGGGAAATTTGGGACCCGGCTATGAAGTTGCTATATTTACGGCAACGTTTTACGTAAAGGAACCGAAGCGTATTGACGTCGACATTACTCTCATAACTAACCTTAAGTAAAACACACGACCTTTATTAACCATTATTTATATTTACCTACACTAAGATATGATGTAGAATGTCGTAAAAAACATACGAAATTTGATCGTGAAGTTGTAAATAATAAAGTCATAATAGCTATTTTTTGTGTAAAACTATCTCCGTATTTACACGGTAAAAGATACTACTAGGTAATTAGTCTGTCTGTGCATTAAACCAGGCAACACATATCTACACAGGTAAATCATACCCGGTATCGCAACACTGACCCCTAGTTCATTTGTATGCAAATTCAAAGCGTAAACACCGCGACCCTCTTTGATAATAGCAATATCGGAAATTTTACGGGAGAATACACTAATCGATTTCGATCCATAGTCGACCACCGATGAAGAATAAGTAATTTACGCGGTTGCGTATGTTGTTTAAATAGAGGAACGCTTCGAGCTGTAAATCACCGGACCCTATCTATTTATCTCATCTCGTAAATGCGAATTAACGCGACCGAGTCGGTTATATCGCTCTCTAGGGGTTCACGAGATTTGAGATTCGGTCTCATAGATATCAAACGGAATTCAATTTTAATGAAATGTTCACCACATTTTTAAATATGCATTAGTTGATATAGAGCGATACACAATTAGATAGTAAAATATATTGTCATGTAAAATACATATTTATTATTTATTTAGTTACCTCTCTTATTGTATATAGAGGCTTTCTATTGTTTTGAATATATTTATAATTATGACATCAATCTCCTCCAAAATGTTTATTTGTATTTAGTACATTAAAACAACATTTCGGGAATTGTTCCCATCATCAGCTTTATCCATATCTACAATAAACAAGAAAAAGAGTTTACACTATTTAATGGTTGGTTTATTCTTGCTATTTCTATTCTCTTTCACATTTTGTTCACTTGTATCCTTGTGTCTGATTCCTTGAGTCCTTGTGTTCCTTTACAATGACACTTTTAAGGGGGTATGCCACCTTGAAGACTCGAAAATAATAGATATTTTTAAAACTCTGTTGCAATTAGACGAAAGAAGATTTCGAAAAACGGGTTGCAGGGTGTGAATAAGCAGGTTCTTGTTTTAAATACATATTTTATTTACTAACAGTTATTAAACTTGTAGTTACTAGATGTCAGTAACGTCAAGCTTGCAAATCGTGCAGCGTCAAACTGTGCCCAGGATTTCTCCTAACCCGAAAGTCGGCTATTTAAAATTTGAATATGATTACTTATCTAATAGTAAACTAATCATTTTTGAAGAAATGGATTTTTCACAAGAAATGTATTTATTGATAAAAAAGTACATAAAAAATAGTTGTAAAATAGAGAATCTGAAACATATCGAAAAACGGTTACGTACTAGAATAAGAAAATACAAACTTTTGAAAAAAAAAACTTGAAGATCCGTTGAAAATTTTGGGTTCAACCATACGTTTCATAAGGCGTTGATGTTTCTAGTTCTAGATGTTGCGTTAGTTCTGAAGCTGGGTTGGAAAACTATAAGTAACACTACACCTAGAACTAGAAAGTTTCGGTTTTTTTCCAGCTTGAATCTTTTTAGTGCTACGTCTTAGTTAGTTTTAGTTCCAATAGATTGCAATACAAGTATATTGCAATCTAAAACCGAATAACAGCAAAATTAAAGCTAATACCAACAATAAGGCTAACACGAGGCCTAGATTTAGAAACATTGAGGTTTACCCGCATGTTTCTTAGGATGGTTAAACCCAAATATTTCTAGTTCCAAGTCTAATATTAATTCTAGTTTTAGTATTAGTTTTAGTGTTAACAAATTCTCTCTTTCATGGTTAACATCATATGGAAAAACTTCATTTTATGGTTTCTAGGGATACTATCATAAATTGAATTTGAAAATTTTTAATTTAGAAAAAAATTCAATTTTTACATGTGATTTATGTGATTTAATGACCTGAACATTTTCGACGCATTATTTATGCTTACATAAGTTTGAAAAATCAATATTAAAATGCTTCCCCGCTTTGTAACTCGATCTGGGGACATACATATGTGTATGTCCAACTATATATGTGAAGAAGATAACGAGTTTTATGCTTAATTGTTTATACTTATCACAAAGTAGCCAATAGTGTGAATATACTTTAGATATTTGAGTCTAGCAAAATAAATATAAAAGCTTCTAAAGTCATTCTTAAGGCCAATTCAGAACAATCCAAATACTCCAAATAATCGAAATGGATTGCTTCTATTCGTATAGCTGATGTAAAAAAGGAGAGTGGAAAGACGAGTTCAATGAGATCTTTCGTAAATACTTTGTAACAGCAACCTAACGTTCAACATTTATAGCAATAACCTTGAATCATAACACTATGCCATTTAAATTATCATAACATTTTGCTAATCAACAGTATAAAGCTAAGGAAGGACTTGACCAACACCTACAGAAAATAAAATAGATATTTCTGAAAAACAGAACAATGTAAACAAATCACTCCGTCATAAAAGTATAATAAACGAAAAAGAATTGAACAAGGAACGATGATCCAAGAACTTCGTTTACAGCGTGCAATAAATCATCATTTAGCAGAGGAAAACATGCGAAAAGTCCATCTAGAAAGGTTATACCAACAAATATGTAATGGCAAAGTTAGCAAGAGAGACCAAATTTCGAAAATACAATTACAACTTCATTTATACTTGATCTACAGAAATGAAAGGGAAAAAATGATTTCATAGACACTCTTCTCTATAAATGTAAAGAGGAATTTAATAAAACAACTTATTACTCGCTATAATAATAAATATACTCAGTACCGGTTTCGGCTAATAAACCATCATCAGATGAATTGTCATTTCAGTTTTTGACTGTCAAATTATTTATTCTTTATGATGCGTGTGTTCGTGTTATATTTTATCTTTTTACATCGAATTTAAATTTTAATTGTATTTTCGTATTTTATATTATTTTTAAAATTTTATCTTTGACAATTTAGGTGATGATGGGTTATTAGCCGAAATCGGCACTGAATATATGTAACATCTATAATAACAAAAATATAAGTAATTGTGAAGATTACAAATCGTTGCAAGAAAAAAAAATTAATGACAACAACGTTCACAGATTATGTTGATGTTGTTGCTAAGAGTTTGGTTACGATTTTGTGAACTGTGATGATATTTCGATTCTAAAGTGAAGAGATAGGGAAAAAACTGACTAAGTTGTAATTATCGTTGAAAATCTGCCAGACCGTTACATGCAATACAGATACCGGTAGTTTCGTTGTTGTAGAAATTTTTCTAAATCGAGATGAGCAGTAAAGTTAATGGTGGTATGCTAAAGAATATAACTACAAAAGATTAATATATAATTTAGAACACGTGTTATAAATTATTTCCTAGCTATTTTATAATTCTCGCTGGATGGTAACAACGGTATAATCGCATCTGCTAATCCCTTTAAGGAAGATTGTAAATAACGAAATCTGTCTACATCAGTTAATTTTGGCTTACTAAAAATTTAATAAAGATTTAAATATCTTTTAAAAATTATTTAAATTATTGATACTATTGTGATGCGAATATGTTTCACGAACCATTAAGCGACAAGAAAAAGACATCTTTACTTTACAGTAAAGGTAGTGTCATAGGAATATAATGAGTGCTTTGAAACTCCATACAATCCCTTTCATAGCTATATCTACCATCTATATCTTTTAAAACATCCATTTAACTGTATCTGAACTATAAATAGACAACCTTGTTAGAGAAGCTTTTATTACTTCTCTTGTCTTTTATTACTTTTCTTTTGTTGATTGTAATCGTAAACAATACGAAACAGTAATGTACGAACAAATTGTAAGAAGAAATGAAATATAAATCGTTCAACAAAATTTTTTTTACAAATATTTTTTATAATGCGGTTACCAGAATGACTCATACTTTCTCTGAAACTAATTGATTCATATTATAATCACAAGATCGACAGTTTCAACAATTTCAATTATAACCATTTCAACGACAGTTCCAAGTTTATCGATTGTAGGAAATATGGGGGTTCAATTAGTTCGACCCGTTTCACCTGCTTCAAGTTCACTAATTCTATTGATGTTGTAAACGAATTTAATAAAGAAACTGTGTCAATCACAATCAACAATATCGAAATTCATTGAATCAATTAAATCAGAACAAAATCGAAACCAATTTCCAACTCAACCTCAATCGTAACTTCAACATCAGCTAAACCAACAATTATCTCTATCACAATTGAAAATCCAGGTTTGAAAACACTCTTTGATGACGAGAAAAATATCTTTTGTATAATCAACCATCAATTACTTCTTCATCTCCATTTACTTTATTAACTTTGCAAAGCTAAGGTTCTAAGTACATTATCTTCATTGAGATAAAAAAGGTCCATTTGTTTAATGATGTGGATAAATTGAGAATTAATTAAAATCGATAAAGAAAGATCAGATAATAAGCGAGAAAGCGATCTAAAAGAATTCGACAATGAACGAACATTACGCTGGTTGTATTGCTAATTAATTTGACGACGCTCCCATCGGTAATTATTTTGAAGTTTTTAATAAGATTTTTGGTTATATCCTCCTTTTTGTTCAGGCAAATCGTTTAAATTAGGTATGAACGATAACGATTCTCGGGTTGGGGATTTAACCGGAAATTACGGAGACGCTATCATTCTGGGTTATGCAGATTATTACACTTCAAAACCTTACGGTAGTAATGAACCATCTCCAGAAAACCTACCAATTATCCCTTTTACGATAAAAAATTTCCATTAATCTAACTTTATTGTTATTGATTTGTAATAACCCATTATTTGTGATATTGAAGATGATATTGATTATATGCAAATTATCGAAATGATATTAACGTAATAATTTATACACATTTTTTAATTTCAATGTACTGTATAAATAAATATAACATTATTATGGATAATTTAGTAGTTTAATAGGAACGTGATGAAGAAGTTCACGACGGAGCTGTATTTAGAAATTATTAAAAATTATTAGCCGATTTTTGAGTCTGTTGTTCAAACCATTACAAAAACGAAAACGTTTGTTTCAACGTTTCCTGCTAATAATTTTCCCGCCAATCAATCAGTGCATATTGTAAATATATTCTAGGATAAAGAGTTAATAGGAATTGGGAATCTCCAATGGCTTAACTTTTACAGCCCAATTCAATCAAAATAACTTATTTTTGGCTTATTGACTCTGTCAATATGCAAATACGCGTTGTAAGACGCTAAAAAATGTATGTGTACTTCAAGAGATTCCATTACAACCACAAGAAAGGTATTGGTGTGGATTTCATGCCGGAGATGTGATTGGACCATGCTGGAAGACTATTTTTGGCCAGAAATAGATGGTCTTGACATCAGTGAATGTGGTTCTAACAAGATGGTACCATATGGCATACAGTTGGTCAAGTAATTAATGAATTGAAAAGCTGGTTCTGTTATTCTCTAATCTCCAGGAAAGACTAACTCAATAACACTTATGTTAAGTCTTTGGTCCCAAACAAAACAAAAAAAATAAGGCAGATTAAATAACACAAAAGTCATCGGATAGCTAAAATGGCTAGGAAATATTTACCCATTCTTTCTTTGGGTTTTGGTTAAGTAATTGTGGTGGGATTTTAATGACTTTCAAGCAGTTGAAAGTAATCAGTATACTTTTACACTGTTGGATTTATGCTATGGTAAAGTTGGAAGGCCCAATTAGCTATGACGATATCAATAGTTATTTCGAAATCTTTAGATAATCATTAATGTAACTAATATGAGTTCTAATTAGATTTTTTATAATCCTTCGTAACCAAATTATTAATTGCAATTTTAGATTTATTTTTGGTGAACATTTTCCATACTTTTTTTGGTGTACGTCTCAAATGGGTGCTGTAAAGAGACTTCTGTAAAAAAGCAAATTTTGACAATGTAGGTGTTATTGTATTATCATCTGCTACATACCTATTTCCCTATATTGTTAAAATTTATTTTATTTTTGTTAAAAAAGGATAAAAGCGTTTCATAACAGTTGAAGCATTCATTCATTAAACAACCCATGGCTTCCATACTCGGTTTTCAACATATATTTCAAGTATGTCTTACGAAACTAGTTTTTTAATATACTATTAATATTTAGGATTTTAGAAAGCTACGATGTAATGCTTTTTCCATCTTCTTCTTTACGGTATTGAGTCGCTAATCCTTCTCTAACTCTTTTAGAAAAAATTCTTGTAGATTTTTACCCTGATTTTTAAACCATCTCATCTTCTTTCTACTGGTACCATATCATTTTAGCTGTTTCCCTTCTAGCTCCACCACTAGTGCTTTTAAATACTCTTCTATTTTTTTCTTACTATATTTCTCACTTTTAATCTCTAGTGCTCCTTTTTTTAATCGTACTGTAGCATGCTGTGCACACGACATGGATAATGATGTTGTTGCTAACAAAATTTAGTTATTAATAATTGTGTCATTCACAGCAATTGAGTTAATATAAATATTAATTTAAAAACAAATTATTCTTTATTATGGACAAAATCCACAAATTGGTGACCCATTTGATGAACATCACTATCCATGTCGTGTGCACAGCATGCTACACGTACCTATCTAACATTTATTTCTTATTGTTAAAGGTGTATGTTGTCTACCTTGAAATGTAAAGACTCGAAAGATTTTTCCGTTTTCTAACACTTTCAAAACGAATATATCCGGTTTTATACTCTTCAAGTGATGACTGTGGATATACTAATAGTGTTAATAGTGCATTTTTGTTACGAATGGTGCTACCTACGCAGATATAATTTTTATGATGTAACCCTTGATTCTTTTTCCAATAATAAAAGTTTACAGATTCACAATAATCTGAATCAAATAAATAAAACTCAAAAGAATCATAAAGTCTAAGTCTTAATCCACTTGTTTCGAGCAAGAAACATTTAATTCCCCATCCCAACGCATTATTGGCTATGCTTCGAAACACGCACAGGTCTTACTTTACAATTCTTTTTATACTATTTACATCTTTTTATACATTTCAGCTTAGTATAAAAAGTTTATATACAAATGTTCCTATAATACATACTTCAAATATTATCAAAAACTATCTTATTAGTACCCAAGATAACCATAATCTAAATAATAGAAAAATTAATAGCTTCATAGGTTTATATTTTATTTATATTTAGTAATAATTATTATGAAACTAATTATGGATTACCCATGGGCTCGCCCATTTTTGGTATTTTGGCGGATACATTTTTGACTGTTTTCGAAAAAGAATTATTCTCTGATAAATATAAACTGTTTTTTAAAGATATTTTCTTTTATGCACGATGGCTAGATGATATCTTCATCATATATAATGATAATTTAGCAAAAATTTCAGCTCACGAGTTGGTATTAAATCTGTCCTTCAATTTCTTAGTTTTACAAATTCACAGAGATAAAGATAACGGTTTATAGTTTAACATCTTCAAAAAACCTACTACAACAGACACCATTAACAGTAAAACTTCCTTTACCTCTGATCA